>CM066031.1:820471777-821071777 GCA_033557465.1 Ichthyophis bannanicus | reverse complement strand
CTGGCAGCTGTTCCTTGCTGGGCCGAAGTCTTGCGATAACAGCCACTTCAGCCCAGTAGGGAATAGCTGCTAGACTCGAAGCGAACTTACAGAGCGGAGCAACGTGACTAACACAATGATGTCAGTTTGCTGCCATGGCATGGGGGACCCACATAATGGGGGGGGGGGGGGGCCCTCATTGTAACCTACGCAACTGTCTTCAGCTTATGTTGTAATATTCTAGCAGGGACATTGGATGGCATCGGTTGCTCAAAGCAGTGATATCCACATTTGTATGACTAGACAGGACACAGTATTTATTTATTTTATTTTATTTAACATTTCTTATATACCGCCTTTCATGATATCAAGGTGGTTTACATTGAACAAACTGAAATTACATTGAACAGGGCATTATAACTTGGAGATAACTATTTACAGGGAACATGGACAATGGAGGGTTAAGTGGCTTGCCCAAGAACACAAGGAGCACCTGTGGGACTAGAAACCCCAGTCCTTCTGGCCCAAGCTTGCTGTCCTCTAGTGGGATTTGAACCCCTGATCTACTGGCCTGAGGTAACTTGTCCCAACCACTAGGCCACTCCTCCCCCCCAGTAGCTAGCTTGTAATGCTGAAAAATAAAACTTTCCAGATTAAGCCCTTCTAGGGCAATTTTCAAACTGTCTGCATTGGGACAAAGTCCAAGGGTACTTTTCAACTGCAGACATTTCACCAGTTTTTAAAGATAAGGAACTTGCATACTTTCATTCGCTTTCAGACTTACTGCAGACACGATGTGCAGGCACTTTTAAACAGAAAATAGTGTGCATAGAGTTGAAATGCAGTCCTTGCACTTTCTTGAAATGCAGCTATAAGTATGAGTATTGTCAAATAGCATGCATGCTTTTAGCCACATTGAAGAAAGGCAGTAAATGGCTTTGAAAATGTCCTTATTAATAGCATAATTAAGTCATTCCGGTGGCACAAGACTATTCCTTGTCCTTAAGAAAATGTGTTGTAATTTCCTTTCCCTTTCGGAGTCTATGGCCCCCTTTTATATTGTTTGAATTGTAAACCGCCTTGTCTTGCTATTGAAAGGCGGTATATTAAGCAAAATAAACATAAACATAAAGATAAACAATGCACTAAATCTCAACTGCTAAAATGTTGCATGTAGTTTGATTTAAAATGGCATCTTTCTGGAATACATTGAAGATCATTGATGTACCTTGTGGAGGATAGGCAAGTTCTTTCTTCAACATGCCTTATTTTATAGAACTGTTTATTCATGAAAATCATACTAAACAACCCATTTACTGGATGATAATGGCTGTGTTTACAATTTATCTTCAATACTTGTCAGACATGCATACATTTAAGAGTCATGGCTGTATAACACTCCTCATTGTTTCTATTACCTGTAAAAATAAATAGGAAAAAACGAAGTGTTGTTTTAAAATTTAATAAATAAATAAAAATAACCAAAGCTATTATCTCAGTCGGTTTTTCTGACTTGGAGGGATCACTTTTCAAAAACCATTTATGTAGGTAAATTGACTAACTGTAAACCGTCCACAATGGAGAACAACATGTATATTTTTACCCTTGGGAAATGTAGATGGGCTCAGTGGCTGCGTTAGGTCAAGGGAAGCAATAGTGCATATAATTTAGCATTTTAAAAACTGCACATACATGGATCTGTAGAAGGAGCAGGTGGAGATCTCTGTGGGTACTTTTATCTTAGGTAATAATTTCACAGGTCTGCGACTAAAAAGCTGTTCCTGTTCGGTAATCCAGTTTAGTCCTCCACAATCGGGTAGTGCCCCTCCTCCTGCAGCCGGGAGACTGGACCAATCAAATCTTCTGTAGTATATATGCAGCCGGAGCTCCCAGAAGTCCCCAGTGTGTCCAGTCTCCCTGCAGCTGGAGGACTTCTGTGCCCCTACTGGGCACACTAAGTGACACTTGAAGGAGCAACACTAGTTAGTTAGTTCTTTTGGGGTTTATTTCTGGTCCTTTATTTTCTATTTCTTTTGCTAGGTAGCTGTATCTTTAAAAAAAAAAAAAAAAAAGCCACAGGGGACTTTCTGGGGGAAGCCAGACCTGCCTTGGGCTCCTGCCTTCCTGCCTGGGAATCTCTGAAGCCTGGGTTGAGCTCTCCCCAAGGCTGTTCGGGGAAGAGCCATACCGGCTGCAACATTGCCTGTCACTTGGAGAAGTGGGCTGAGTTCCTTGCTGTTCCCTGAGCTGGTAGGAATTTTCCTTGTTTTAATCTTTCAGCTTTCTGTTCTTTGCTTGGGCAGAGGCTCTGTCGGCTCCCCTGGCTTCCAAATTACACTTTTTCCTGCTTTTTTTCGCTTGCCCTGTATTAGAGGGTCGTTTTCTTTCTTTTCCATATTATTTGGGTACCTTTGTATTTTCGCGCCGTTTTTTACCGCGGGTGAAAAAGTGCGGTGGCCATTTTGGATTTCTAAAGTGTGCTTTTTAAGGGCACTTTTTAACACTTGCGCACGGGTTCCCCTGGTGTTTTTGGGGTTTCTTTTGCTGGCGATTTTGCTCAGGGCACCCCTAGGATTCTGGGGAGTATTTTGTTTCCTGTAAAAAAAAAAAAAAAGGTTTTAAATTTAATACTGTGCTGCATTGAATAAGGTTAGTCCCCTTGGTGTGGGCTTCCCTGTTCCTGTTGCCTTATTTCTCCCTGAGAGCAGGTGGCCTTGGCATGGCTGCCAAACCTCAGTGTGTAATTTGTGGGTCCCGCAGAGGTACAATGACTGACTCTGGAATCTGTAAGAGCTGTGCTGCAGTTTCTTCAGACCTGGAGCTGCCTATTGAAATTAAGGAACAGCATGTGCCCGGGGAACCTTCTCTTTCGGGGGACAGTGTCCCTTCACCGAGCATCCTTCCTTCTGGTCTGGGCCCGGCGTCTAATACGTCGGTCCCTGAGCTCCAGCAGGCGGCTATGGTAGCGTCGCCTATAGACTTTTCCCCGGATTTTGTTCTTCTCATGCATCAGGCCTTCCGCTTAAGCCGGTCTGGTCATTTGCCGGAGGCTTGGCCCGCCTCTCTCCCCCCAGCATCCGCAGGGGGGGTTCAGCGGTCTTCCCAACCCGCTGTCAAGCGGCCCAGGTTGGGGGACCAGGATCAGGACACCCTTTGTCTCCCGGATTCCGAGGCTGAGGGGGATCCGGAGATTGAGGCGGAGGAATTAGAAGACGGGGAGCTTCCGGAACCGGAGGATCAGGCTCGCATCATTCGGGTGTTTCTAAGGGACGAGCTGGTACCTTTGGTCACGGAGTCTCTCCAAGCACTTAACCTCTCTGCGGTGCGGCCGCTGGAGGAGGAGGGTCTCGAGGATCCTCTCATTCAGGCGGTCAGGGATGCCCAGGTAGTTTTTCCTGTGCACCGCGTGGTTGAGCAGATGATCCATGCGGAATGGGAGCAACCGGAATCCGCTTTGAAAGGGATTCGGACCATGAATCGTCTTTACCCCCTTGCCGACAAGGACAGGGACTTGTTTAAGTCTCCACGGGTGGATGCTGCCGTTTCGGCAGTGACTAAGAAAACCACCATCCCGGTTGAAGGGGCCGCGGCCCTGAGGGATGTTCAGGACAAAAAGGTTGATAATTTGTTGAAGCAAGCCTTCGAGACCAACGCCTTATCGTTACAAGCTTCTATATGTGGGGCGTGGGTAGCTCGAGCTTGTTTGCGATGGTCGCAGCACCTGCACTCGGGGTCCGGTATGGACCAACAGGGGCTGTTGGACGTTACCCGCGTGGAGTCCGGATCAGCCTACTTGGCGGATCTGTTTTATCATTTAATACGCTCCCTAGCTAATAGCATGGCCTCCCTGGTAGCGGCACGACGGTCCATCTGGTTGCGCAATTGGGCGGCCGACGGTTCTTCCAAGTCTCGCCTCAGTAAACTACCCTTTAAGGGCAGGTTGTTATTTCGTGAGGCTCTGGATAAGTTGGTGAAGGATCTCGGTGAGTCTAAGGGTGGTCGGCTTCCAGAGGATAAGCCTAAGCTTAATAGGTCGTCCACCTCAGCGCGCGGCCAGTTTCGGGATGCTCGCAGATTTCGTTCTTCCCGGCTGTGGACTTCGCAGCGCGGTCGTTTTGGAACCCGTCATCAAGGGTTTCGTGGTTTCAGAGGAGCGGGAAGGGGCTTCTCCGGAGCCGCCTCTTCCTCGGCCTCTTCCTTTAATCGCAAGCCGCAATGAAACGAGGCGGGCTCTAGAGGAAGACCCGGTCATCGGGGGTCGTTTGCGCGACTTTCTTCCTTCTTGGGCCCAAATTACGTCAGATCGGTGGGTGCTGCAGATTATAGAAGAAGGTTATGCCCTAGAGTTTGCGCACCCACTTCCGGATTCGTTTGTTCTGTCTCCCAGCAAGGGAGCTCAAAAGGCGCGGGACATCCGCGTGACCCTGGATCGGCTGCTCTCTCTGGGGGCCGTGGTTCCGGTCCCGCCTTTGGAATGAGGCGTAGGTCGCTACTCCATCTATTTTGTGGTTCCCAAAAAGGGCGGTTCTCTTCGTCCGATCTTGGATCTCAAAGGCGTGAATCGCGCTCTCAGAGTACCGCACTTTCGCATGGAGACCCTGCGGTCAGTCATCGTAGCGGTGCGTCAAGGGGAATTTTTAACATCCCTCGATCTTACCGAGGCCTATTTACACATTCCCATCCGGCCCTCCCATCAACGGTTTCTACGCTTTGCGCTCCCGTGGGGCCATTTTCAATTCCGGGCCATACCGTTCGGACTCGCCACGGCTCCCCGCACCTTCACAAAGGTAATGGTTGTAGTCGCGGCGGCGTTGCGCAAGGAGGGCATCCTGGTCCATCCGTATCTCGACGACTGGTTGATTCGAGCGAAGTCCAGTCGGGAGTGTGTGCAAGTCACGAGCAGGGTGGTGGATCTCCTTCGGTCCCTCGGATGGGTGGTGAACGAATGTAAGAGTTGTCTGTCTCCGACACAGGATCTCGAGTATCTGGGAGTCCGCTTCGACACAGCAAGGGGCTTGGTGTGCCTTCCGGAGTGACGCGTGCTGGCGTTGCGGGCTCTGGTCCGTCTCTTCCGGGGGATGCCAGCTCCGTCGGCGTGGTGGTACCTGCGGCTCCTCGGCACGATGGCGGCGACTTTGGAGGTGGTGCCTTGGGCGCGCTTCCACATGCGTCCGCTGCAGAGTGCTCTTCTGCGACGTTGGTCCAACCAGTTTGACTCGTTGAACAAGAGATTGCCTTGCCCAAAGACGGTTCGCCGATCCCTCCGGTGGTGGCTCTCCGCCGAGAACCTGTCGCGGGGGATTCCCTTGGAGCCTCCTCTGTGGGTTCCGTTCACGACGGATGCGAGCTTAACCGGCTGGGGGGCTCACTGCGAGTCCCGCTTTGCTCAGGGGGAATGGTCTCCCCTGGAGGCCTCTTGGTCGATCGACCGTCTCGAATTGCGGGCAGTCCGACTAGCCCTGGTGGACCTGGAGACCCTGGTTCTCGGACAGCCGGTGAGAGTCCTGTCGGACAATGCGTCCACTGTAGCTTACATCAATCGCCAAGGGGGTACCGGCAGCGTGGCCCTGGAGGCAGAAGCGGCGGCCTTGTTCAACTGGGTGCAAACTCGCCTTCCGGCAATCTCGGCAGCTCACATTGCGGGCGTAGACAATGTCCAGGCCGATTTTCTCAGCAGAGTGCTGAGAATGGGAGAATGGGAGCTAAACCCACAGGTTTACGCACAAATCGTCCGGCGGTGGGGTCCACCCATCATGGATCTCATGGCGACCTTTCAATCAGCCAAGACAGGGCGCTTCTTCAGCAGGCGAAGGGAGCGCATGTCCGAGGGGCTCGACGCTCTCATTCAGCCGTGGCCAACGTCCGGTCTTCTTTATGTCTTTCCTCCGTGGGCTCTGATCGGCCGGGTCGTACAACGTATCGAGAGCCATCGGGGTCGCGTGTTACTGGTGGCCCCGGATTGGCCCCGGAGGCCCTGGTATGCCGATCTGGTCAGGCTGCGCGACGGCGTTCCTTGGCTCCTGCCCGCGCTACCGGATCTTCTTCTTCAGGGTCCCTTGCGAATGCCCCAAGTGGATCGAATCTCGCTTACGGTTTGGCCATTGAGAGGGCTCGGCTGAAAAGGAAGGGCTATTCCCCAGCGGTGATTTCTACCCTTTTGCGGGCGCGGAAAACGTCCACTTCTCTTACTTATGTTCGGATTTGGAGAATTTTTGAAGACTGGTGCTCCCGGCGGGGAGTCCGGGCGGCGACAGTTTCCGTGCCCGTCGTTTTAAGTTTTCTTCAGGATGGTTTCGATAAGGGCCTTGCGGCTAGTTCCCTAAAAGTCCAGTTGGCGGCTATCTCGTGTTATCGCGGCAAGGTGTTGGGTAGTCTGCTCGGGGCTCATCCGGATGTCCGCCGATTTCTTATGGCTGTTTTTCATTTGCGGCCCTCCCGCAGAGTTTTCGTTCCTCCTTGGGACTTGAATTTAGTTCTGAGGGCCCTGGTTCGTGAACCTTTTGAGCCCCTGCGCAGGGCGTCTCTGAAAGATCTCACGCTGAAGGCGGTTTTTCTTGTAGCCATCTGTTCGGCACGGCGCATTTCGGATCTACAGGCATTGTCCTGTCGAGAGCCTTTCTTGTCTTTTTCCGCGGATCGGATCGTTCTCCGTCCGGTTCCTTCCTTTCTGCCAAAGGTGGTGTCTCCCTTTCACATGAATCAGGCAGTGTTTCTTCCAGTACTTTCTTCGCAATCTGTCGGGTCAACGGACAAAGGTCTTCTCCGGCTCGATGTGGGTCGTACGCTCCATCGTTATTTAAAGGTTACCGAGTCTTTTCGGAAATCTGACCGGCTTTTCGTGCTCTTCGGGGGTGCGCGTAAAGGGGAAGCGGCGGCTAAAGCCTCCATTGCTAGATGGCTCAAAGAGGCGATCGCGTCCGCGTATCTGTTGCAACAGCGGTCTATTCCGGAGGGTCTGAGGGCTCATTCCACTAGGGCTCAGGCGACCTCTTGGGCGGAGTATAGCCTGGTTCCGCCGGCAGATATCTGTAGGGCGGCCACTTGGTCGTCTCTGCATGCTTTCAGTAGACACTATCGCTTAGATGTGTCAGCGGCTCGGGATTCCTGTTTTGGTTCGGCGGTTCTGCACGCCGGATGGCAAGGTCCCGCCCGGTCTTAACTGCTCTGTTACATCCCGATTGTGGAGGACTAAACTGGATTACCGAACAGGAAATGGAAATTACACTAACCTGGTAATTGTAGTTCCGGGAGGGTCCAGTTTAGTCCTCCTTCCCTCCCGACTATCTGCTAATGTGGTGCGGCGCGCCTTTCCGAACGGTTGATATTAAGACGGTTCCTCTTGCCGTTCGGTCCCTTTGTGGCAGCCGCGTTTTTTGCTGAGGCTCTTCCCTGTCTCGGGGGTTCAGGCAGCTCCTGAACTTCTGGTGGGGAGCGGTGTTTTGATTCCTGAGGCGTCGGTGCCGGCGCAATGCAGTGTTCTGACTTCCTCGTTTGGGGAGGGGGTTGGATATTTCTTGGGGGGGAACAAATTGTTCTTTAATTAGGTCATTTTGTATATTAATCTAATGTGTTGCTTCGTTAAGTATGCTTTGTTACTAGTACACTGGGGACTTCTGGGAGCTCTGGCTGCATATATACTACAGAAGATTTGATTGGTCCAGTCTCCCGGCTGCAGGAGGAGGGGCACTACCCGATTGTGGAGGACTAAACTGGACCCTCCAGGAACTACAATTACCAGGTTAGTGTAATTTCCATTTTATTTTCATCTAATTTCCATGTATTTTGGTGTGCTGAAAACAAATAAAATATTGAAAAAACTCCTAGACATCATGATTTGCCACAACATGCAAAATTGTCTTCAAATTTATCAAAATTTTTCAAATTACTATTAATTAATTCAAATTACTATTAATTAATTCACATAAGTGCATTTAAGATATAAAATGCCAAAAAAACCTTAAAGGGGTTGTCCGAGTTATGTAAAAAAACAATATAGCACTGTAAATCTGATGGTCAGCAATATATACATAAGCTAAGCAAGTTTTAAGTCTGTGCTTCTAATGGTAGAAGGGGTTAATCTTTCCTGAAGAATCCAGTGGGAGGGAGACACAGGGCAGATAGCAGCAGCTCCGGCCAGTGCAGGGGGGCGTGGCCAGCACTGTGACGTCTCGTGTACAGACACAGAGCTGCTCTCTCCTGCATGCCACACTTGTGCATGAATCACCATCAGGTTCTTGGTTCTAGGCTGTTCACACTTCTTCATCACAATTCGTGTTAGCTCGTCATTCTTCAACCGTTATGTTATGGCTCCGTGAAAGTGTATTAATTCGCTAGACAGTTTCTGTTTCATCTGTGGTGAATATACAGTGTTGAAGCAACAGCAGAATATTACAGACTTTGTGAAAAACGTATACTTTGCATACTTTGGACTAAAAATTGGAGATCAAGATAAAGTCTGGGCGCCTCATAAAGTGTGCAAACGGTGTGTTGAGGACCTCTGAAACTGGTTCAAGGGTAAGAAAAAATCTTTCCGTTATGGGATTCCTATGGTATGGCGAGAGCAAAAGAACCATAGTGATGACTGTTACTTTTGTTCATGCGATGTGAAAGGGTTTAATTCCAAATGGAAGCATTCCATTTCATACCCCAATCTTCACTCGGCAAGTCGTCCCATCCCCCATGGCACAGATATACCAGAACCCAAGCCCCCTGCTACCTTGGAAGAGATACCTAGCTCCGATGAAGGTGAAGTCATACCTGAACCAGATGACGAATCAAGTTCTGACTTTGAAGATGATACAAGACCAAAATTGTTTTCTCAGGAGGAGATGAATGATTTGGTAAGAGACTTGAATCTTCCCAAAGATGCCGCTGAGTTACTCGGATCAAGGCTGAAAAGCAGGAATTTATTGTTGCCAGGAGTGTCATCTTCATGGTTCAGACATCGTGAAAAGGAGTTCGTTCCTTACTTCGCCCAGGAAGACAAGTTGGTTTATTGCATCGATGTCGAAGGTCTGATGGGTCAATTTAAAATCCAATATGATTCAGAGCAATGACGTCTTTTTATAGATTCTTCAAAAAGAAGTCTCAAAGCAGTTTTACTCCACAACGGTTTTTACGCTTCCATACCTGTAGGTCATTCCGTACACTTGAAGGAAACCTATGAGAACTTGGAATTGGTTCTTCGTAAACTTAAATATGAAGACCATGGTTGGCAAGTGTGTGGGGGCTTGAAGGTCTTATGCATGCTGCTCGGGCAACAAGCTGGGTATACCAAATATCCTTGTTTTCTGTGTCTATGGGACAGTCGAGCCTGACAAAATCACTGGACCAAGAAGAGTTGGCAGCCGAGGGTGCTAACAGGTGGTGAAAAAAATGTCCTCCGAGAAACTTTGGTACCTTCCCATAAAGTTCTTCAACCCCCTCTCCACATAAAATTGGGATTGATGAAGCAATTCGTAAAATCACTTCGAAGAGATGGAGAATGCTTCAGATACTTGGTCACCAAGTTTCCAGGCCTGTCGGAGACAAAATTGAAGGAAGGTTTGTTCGTCAGACCAGACATTAGAAGGCTTATAGTTGATCAAGAGTTTGTCAATACCATGACGGATCCTCAAAAAGAAGGGTGGATTGCATTTAAAGAAGTCGTACAGAAATTTTTAGGCAATAACAAAGATCCTCACTACAAAAAGATCGTCGGACGAATGCTGAAAGCATTTCAAGCTTTAGGTTGCCTGATGAGTTTGAAAGTGCATTTCCTCCAGTCCCACCTTGACTACTTTCCCGAAAATTTGGGAGCTGTGAGTGAGGAACAAGGTGAACTATTCCACCAAGACATTAAAGAGATGGAAAGGAGATACCAGGGAAAATGGAGCATTACAATGATGGCAGACTACTGTTGGATGCTTCAGAGAGACATTCCAGATGCTACTCACAAGCGTAAATGCACCAAGAGGAGCCTCACAAGGAAGAAGAATCGAGTTTAGTGTGTGTAGGTGAGCTCATTTCAGTTCAAAAAAGGATTTTCATGAAAATATTGTAATAAAACTTTAATTTTATAAGTCTATTTCCATTTATTTTGAGGTATTGCCTTATTTAACATAGTTACCTAAATTGTCAGGAAACGTGATGTCCTATGACAAAATGAAGGTCATTTTCGGATTCAGCGCACCAAAAAACATATGACGTGGAATTACCAAAACAGTTCTCGAAAAATGTTTTTTTGCAGACCTGTGTTTTCAAAGACAACATATACGCATACGTTTCCTTTGAAAACTGGCAGAAATTTATGGAGATAAGCACCTCTGGGTGTTGTAACTACCTGCATAGTTTTAAAATTGTCCCAGCATCACCTTGCTGCATTTTTCAGTTGTTGGAGCAAACAAACAAAAGGCAAAAATCGGTGATAACCTAACTAATCATATAAAATCCAAAATCGCCACAAAAATATTTATCATATTATGGTATATTCACTTGAATTACTCTTTTCAAATTTAAATTAAAGGGGAAATTACCAAATTAACACTTAAATGAATAAGTTTTTGACGGCTTATAAATGAAAATGACAATCTCTGTGTTCTAGCCTCCTATAATTAAAAATTGAAATGAGTAATTAAAGTGAACATATGATAATATAAATATTTCTGTAGTGAATTTATATGATTGTTATCCTATTCATCTCCACCCTTTTGCATCAATTTATGTTTTGATGATGTATTCAAAGTCTGTTTATTTAGTAATTATTTTGTGATCTGTATTTGTTTATTTTACTGTCACTGCATCAGTGTTTATATGGGGTTATAAACCACCATGATGGTATTTTATGCTCGAATGGCGGTATATCGAATATATATAAATAAATGACTAACTTTATCTGGTAACACTATATATACTTGGAGTAGTAGTTACTGTCAAATAAATGGCTTTTATGAAGGAAAAGGCTCCAAAGGTAGATGTTACAGTTGCCAATAATAAGAATCGAGAAATAGCAAAAAAACCTCTTGCTTGTTTTCAGTTAAAATGAACTTGATGGATGATGTGCCTTTTGAATCTTGTTAAGTAAATCAGCCACTGATTGCATAATAAATATTTCATAATGCTTTACTTTAGGTCCATGGAGAACTAAGGATTTTCCTGATTGCATTAATTTAATAGCCTGGCAATCTCTTGCGCTGCAGTTGGCGATTTAAAATAAGATAGATTTCCCTCCTGTGTAGCTAGAACATGTGTCATTTAAATATCTCATTATAAATCGGTTCACTTAAAATAGTCTGAGATGTGTATAATTTCTTGTAGTTTCCACAAACTGCCCTTCTATTCAATAGTTAGACTTAAGGATTGTTTGTATTTTTTATTGGCTGTAACAAATATTTCTGTTCTGTTACAAAGTAATTCAGAGTCTTCTCTAAACTTGGTCTGTTCTTAATTCTCATAATCTGAAGAGGCAGATTGGATATAAAATAGGCATGTCATACACTCTTACCAACCCTAATATATCATTTCCTTTCCTTACTTCCCAACATGTTAAGGCAAGAGCACTGCTTCTATTCACGTGTAGGGCACAGCTTTCATATAGATTTACAGTGTGTAAAATATTTGAATATTTAAAACATTCTTCAGTGTTCTGGGAATATTTTACCAGCAGTGAATGCACTATATTAATTACCATAGATTGCATTTTACATAACACTCTGATGCATTTTATTCAAGTGGCCCTGAGTAGACAGATTGTCTATCTAGAGTTTGCCCTGAACTCCCAGCAGCCCCTAAGCTAAAGGAGCCTTTGCAGTCTTTCTATTGTAGCTGCCTTTTCTCATACAGCTCGATGCAGCAAAATATACTGTCATTAGTGAAGGCAGTAGCATAGCGTCTGTGCAGAATTTTCTGCACTAGTATGGATGCAAAATACAGGAAGGAATCTAATCTGAACATAATCAATGCACAAATGCCTTTGTTAACAGCAATACATCACACTTTAAATCCATTTAAATGGATGGTAATGAAGCAGTTAACTCTGCAGCGCAGACGCAGAGAAGTGCGCAGAAGACCAGAAGGCTGAGCTCAATGCTGAGATTTTAATGCAAGGACTGATGAGGTGTAAAGGTTAGCTCATAGGTCTGCAGTTTGTGCTTAAAAAAAATTATACCTGTTTCTTTAGTGTGCAGCACCTGCAACTTTTTTCTGGCTTTGATGAAGAAAATGCTAGAAAAGAATGACAGGGGAAGTATGCTGGAACGATATTAGGCGCATGTGCTGAGATGCTACCTGGCACATAAATAGCAGTATTATTCTGAGCAGAAGTTCTGCCCAGAATAATATATTAGTGTTTATATGCTAGACAGCAATCCAGCACAAGTGCCAAACGTTTGTGCACAGAATATAGTGCTGCTAACACAGATCCTGTGCGCATCTGCCCTGCTTGCCCTCTTTGTTTAGCACAGACATTTCGGACACAGCTCATTTGCATTCCCTTTACTTATAGCATGGCTGTGCAAAATGTCTGTGCTAAACTTGCATTAGGTAACTCTGCTGGAGCTTTAGTGCTGAGCTGTGGCTCAGGGTTTCTGCACAGAGCTCATACTATTTACAAAGGCTGAATTACCTAGCTATCCCCTATCCATTATTTATGCTTATTTCTTGTGAACTGTTCCTTAATTTGGGCATAAAGATTGGGCAAATACAAATAATATGGATAACTCAATTGTCCTTGTTCCTGGCCATTTTTGAACTCTGCTTTTCCTCTTTCTTCCCATCATTCCCTATATGCCAGATTAAGTAGACCTTAATGCCAACTGCTCTCTCCTATTTCACTCTTAAAATTCTGTTCTATTCCCCTCCTTCCCCTAGCCATATAGAACCAATTTCCAAAAGAGATCCTGATGGGAGGATAGAGGGGGATGGTGACCATGTTACACAGTCCTCTGGACTCCTAACAAAGCTGAGCTTATATTATCATGGTGTTTCTCTCAAGAACTGCAAATTTGCTAAGCTTTGCCTTTGAACCCATAGGTATGGCAAAAAATGACGAGGTACAATATTTTTCTTCTTTCTTTCACTTCCTTTGGGATTTGTCCTGAATTCCTAAGCACCTTCTAAGCTATTGCCCACTGATATTGTGTTACCACATTTGGTACTCTTTCTAATTTCTGTTACCCCATTTCACATTCTGTTTCATTGGAGCTTGACGGATCTGTACTGGGCCAGATGTTTAATTTACTCATTAATGACCTGGAAAAGGGAGTAATGAGTGAAGTGATCAAATTTATAGATGGCAGAAAAATATTGAAAATATTTAGAAACAAATTGTTGAAGGACAACTTCAAGGCTGCTTTTGGATTCGGATCCCCTTATTCTCCAGGAACAAGCAGGAAGTCAGTCCTCACATAGGGATGACATCGGCACTGGCAGAGCTCATGCAGAAGCATCTCCCCAACTTGCAAAGAAAGCCTTTGGGAGATGAACCATGCATGCGTGGTCTACTACCCGCCCAAGGGTAACATAGTAAATGACGGCAGATAAAGACCAGCATGGTTCATCTAGTCTGCCCAGCAAGATGGCAAGAGTAGGTGCACCTGTCGCTCTGTGCAGGCCACTCCTCCCCATGTTTTTGTTTAGGGGTGAACCCACCACTCCATGTAGGACATCCCTATTTGTTGAGACGTTAGATGGTTCAGAAGTTAGATGGTACAGTTTATTTTGTTTTTATTCTGTTGCTGTAAATGGATCCACTGTGTTTGTCCCATGCCGTTTTAAATTCCGTCACCGTGTTTGCCCCCACCACTTCCATTGGGAGGGCATTCATCTTGGCTCCATCTCATTTTTGCATGAAGCCCATCAGACGTTGTACAGTTTTCCCTAGAAAAAGTCTGATTTTATTTATTTATTTATTTAATTTTGTTCCTAAGTTTTGTCCAGTTTGCATACTGGTTCCTTCCCGCCTCCAAGCCAGCTCGCCTCGGCGCCACTCCTCGAGTTTGTACATTTGTTTTTCTCCCTTTTCATCGAGGTGTCCCTCGACCAGCGTTCACGCCTTTTTTCAGCCGAAGGCCTTGGATCTCCTTTTTCTGATGGACTCCAATGGCTTCAAAAAGTGTGACTGGTGTGGCAAAATGATGTCACTCACCAATCCACACAATTACTGCCTCTGATGCCTTGGCCCGGAGCACAGTGACTCTGACTGTGAGCTTTGCAGAACCATGACCTCAAAGTCTTTAAAGAGCTGCCATCAGCAGCAGGAAAAGTTCTTTCAAAGTTCAACTCCGCGCTGGAGTCTCCGGTGACACCATACTCCAAGGCCCCCTCCGATACCTTGGCACCCCGCGAAGCGAGAGCCTCTTTGGAGTCCTGCAGCCGCAGTTCCTCCAAGGGAAAATCCCCAGAGGTGGAGCACCAGAAGAAGAAACCCTTGAAGACTGCCTCGGAGGATGGATCCAGAAAGAAGGGAAATCCCACCCCAAGACCCGCAGTCTCAAGCGTCAGTCTGAGGAGTTGGGGCAGGAGCGGCCCTCCAAACTGCCCCACAGAGTCGTCAGCACTCGTCAACCAGCCTCGGACCTCCTAGGCCAACCTCATCGAGGACTCCCCCTCATCAGCACCAACACCGAGCCCAAAGTCCTCGGTGCCTGTGTCTAAGACTGCAGAGCCAACTGGTATAGAGACCAGAATGGCCGCCCTAGAGAGCAGTATATCTGCCCTAGTGGCCATACAGCAGGCGTTCATGTCTGGCTCATCCGGTTCATCTGTCCCGATGATGGGATCCTCAACATCAAGGGCTTCCCTGGATGTCAAGCTGGTCTTCGTGCGCTACTGGCCTCATGAGAGACCCCGGCACCAGATGTGGTCTCGATCCCATTCCTTGGGACACCGGTCCTCCCCGGTGAGGGCCCATGGTTCAGACCACAGATCCTCTGGAGGTTGTGGCCCACCCGGAGCGACCCTTGACTGAGGTAATTGCATGACATCGGAATCGTACTCTGACTTTGAGTCCAAATGGGAGACTGAGGATGAGGAGTTCCTGGACACGAGGCAGCATCAAGATGTGCCCTCAGATCCGTGTCCCCCCGATGACCTGGTGCCAGTCCCTGCCCGAGGATGTTGCTTTCCTCGATTTTGTGTGGGGCATAGCCAAGTCTCTCACTATTGAGACCGAGGCCGAAGAGGACCCTCGCACCAAGGATTGGAAATAGTCCAATATGAGGCACGCCCAAAGGAAACCCTTATGGTCCCAGTGCCCCCTGATCCTCGACCATCTCCTCCTGTGAATGTGGGGAAACCCCAGTGTTGGTACTAATTGTTGGCAGGCACCTTGATGCCATGTACCTAGTGCACCGAAGCCCTGGGCTCCAAAAGACCCAGCTTCCCCACAGCTCCGTGGTCGTGGAGTCAGCCATGCACTGGCTTAAAAGCCAAAAGACCCATTCCTTGGTCCCACCTAGCAGGGAGGCTCAAACTCTTGACACCCTCAGCCACAAGGCCTTTCAGAGCTTGATGCTAACATGCTAGATCCAGTCCTACTAGCTCTACATCGTCATGTACCTGAAGGAACTGTCAAAAGAACTCTGTGATTCTCGGCAGGCCTCAGTGGGGAACCCCTACAGAGGTTTAAGACCCTGACCTCAGCAGGAAAATAGTGCTCAAAGTTTGTGTCCTGAGCAACCTTCGATGGCTTTGAGTCATCGGCCAGGGTGGCCGCTGCAGGCATTGGGGCATGACGCCAAGCATGGCTGCAGTCGTCTGAGCTGGAACAGTGGGTGGAGGGATACACTGATTGATGTCCCCTGTATTGGAGAGAACCTTTTCGGGAAGCCCATCGCTGATAAAGCTGCAGAGATAGAGACCAGGTTCACGATGAGGACCAGGTGCTCAAAGAAGACCTCAGTGCAGTCACGGAAGAAAGCCCCTGGGAAAAAGCCCTTCTTCCCAAAGGAAAAAGTGGGCTTTAGTGCTACACTGCACTTCCAGGCCTTCCAGGCCCCTCAGCAGGGCCAACAACAAAACGTCCATGGGCATGGTCCCAGAAAACAAAAGACTTTGAAATCCTAGGCCCCAGCTCCGACCCAGCTTGGAGGGGAGCTTTTGACTGCCAAGGTGTCCCCTGCTGCCCACAGGAGGGCGCCTAGCTCTGTTTGCCTACAGGTAGACAGCCATCACCACCTGGGTGCTACAAGTGGTCAGGGAGGGCTACCTCCTTCACCTACAGTGGGTGCCACCCTCGTACTTCCTGGGTGAGCCCACCAGGCCTCTCCTTTCTCAGACCCTGCGCCTCACTGAGCTAGCAGGCCTAATCCAAGACAAGGCAGTGGAGCCACTCCCAAAACATCTCTGCGGCACAGGCTTCTACTCCAGGTATTTCCTCCTCCCCAAGAGGACAGAGGGCCTCAGGCCCATCCTAGACCTGCAAGAGCTCAACAGGTTTCTGATCAGGGAGAAGTTCAAGATGCTCTCCCTTGGGACCCTGCTGCCATTCCTCCAGTAGGGAGATTGGCTATGCTCCTGAGACCTAAAGGATGCCTATACGCACATCCTGATTCATCCCAGCCACAGAAAATACCTTTGCTTCGTGGAGAGGGACAGCACTACCAATACAGGGTCACTAAGGGTCTTCACAAAGTGTCTCATGGTGGTAACAGCCCACCTCCAGCTTCAAGGTGCCTTCATCTTCCCTTATCTGGACGACTGACTCATAAGATGAGCCATAGCTACAGAGACTCTATTTGTCATTGGGCGCACCATAAACACACTGCAGCACCTGGGGTTTGTTATAAACTACTTCTAGTCCCACCTCACTCCAGCCCACTGCCTAGAGTTCATAGGGGCACAACTAGATACACTCCAGGCAAAAGCCTTCCTCCCTCGGGAATGGTCAGAACACTTCAGGGAGTTAGTAGCAGAGGTACATCAACGCCAGATGGCACCTGCCCGGCTCCTACTCCACATGTTGGGAAACATGGCCTCCACGGTTTACGTGACTATATATGCCCACCTGCACATGAGGGCAGCCAAGTGGTACCTCCGCTCTCAGTGGACACAAGCCACAGGTAGGCTCAAGGACAGAGTGAGAGTGACCCGCCAACTGGCAGACTCCCTCAGATGGTGGCAGAGTCCTCGTCGTCTTGAGATTGGGATGCCTTTCCAGGCACCCATCCCAAAGAGGGTCCTCACCACGGATGCCTCCCTACTGGGCTGGGGAGCGCACTGTGAGGGCCTCCAGATGCAGAGCTGCTGGTCCCAGGAGGCATTCTGGTTGCAAATCAACCTGTTAGAGCTCTGGGTGATATTCCTGGCTCTCTGAGCTTTCCACCACCAGTTGTAGCTAGCACCACCCAGTGCTGATTCAGACTGACAGCCAGGTAGCAATGTTCTACGTGAACAAACAAGGGGGCACAGGGTCATACCCCCTCTTCCAGGAGGCAGTAGCCTCTGTGCCTATGCGGCGCACAGAGGGATGCTCCGGAGGGTGATCAAACTGAGCAGTCCTCCAGCCACATGAGTGGCACATGGACCCAGTAGTAGCCTCTCAGCTGTTTCATCTCTGGGGCATCCCCTCGATGGATCTGTTCACCCGCTCGGACAACACACAGTTGCCCCACTAATGCTCCTATCAGCTGCACCCTTCCCGGGTGGCAGCGGATGCATTCCTTATCCCATGGACAGAAGGCCTCCTGTATGCCTTCCCACCAACACCGCTGGTTGCCAAGACCCTATTAAAAATCCAGCATGACAGAGCATTACTAATGCTGATAGCTCCTCAAAGGATCAGGCAGCCCTGGTTCCCATTGTTCCTCTCCCTATCGACGGCGTCGACGATTCCCCTGGGCTGATCCCTAGGGTTACTCTCACAGGAGCAGGGCTCTCTCCTACACTCTAACCTGGGATCTCTGTCATTCACTGCTTGGCTGCTGAAAGTGTAGCATTGGCTCCCTTCATGCTCCCACAGGACGTAGAGGAGGTTCTTCTGGCCTCGCGTAAGGCCTCCACAAGAAGGGTGTACATGTTCAAGTGGTGCCGTTTCTCAGCATGGTGTGCAGAGAGATAGGCAAACCCGTTCTCCTTCTCATTGCAAGTGGTACTCCAGTACCTGCTCCACCTGTCACAGGTGGAACTAAAGTGGAGTGGAGGCGTTGCCTAGTGGTTGGGGCAAGGTACTTCAGGCCGGAAGGTTGGGGGTTCAAATCCCACTAGAGGACAGCAACCTTGGGCCAGAAGGACTGGGGTTTCTAGTCCCACAGGTGCTCCTTGTGGTCTTGGGCAAGCCACTTAACCCTCCATAGCCCATGTTCCCTGTAAAATAGTTATCTCCAAGTTATAATGCCCTGTTCAATGTAATTTCAGTTTGTTCAATGTAAACCGCACTGATGCAGAATAGCGCGGTATATAAGAGAATGTAAATAACTAAATAAAATAAATAACTCTGTCAGGGTATACATGAGTGCCATTTCAACGCATCACCATCCTCTTGAGGGAAAATCCCTCTTGGCGCAGCCCCTTGTATCCCAATTCCTGCAGGGCCTTATGCTATCCAAACCCCCCCATCCGCCCTGCAGTGGTGGAGTGGGATCTAAACATGGCGCTTTTGAAACTCACCAAGCCTCCGTTTGAGCCCTTGGCTACCTGCACCTGTGGTACCTCTGCTGGAAGGTCATATTCCTCATGGTGCTCACATCAGTTCGCAGAGTCAGTGAGCTCCAGGCTGTGATGACAGAGTCCCCCTACCCGAGGTTCTACAAGAACAGGGTGGTGCTCTGCGCGCACCCCAAGTTCCTGTCAAGGGCGGTGTCCCCGTTCCACCTCAATCAGGAAGTGGTGTTACCTACCTTCTTCCCAACACCTCATGCTGGCAAGGCAGAGATCGTTCTCCATACTCTGGATTGTAAAAGGTCCCTGTCCTCCTATCTGCAGTGGACTCAGGGCCACCGCAAAGCATTTCAGATTTTTGTATCCTATGACTCCAGCCGTCTGGAGCTTTCAGTGACTAAGTGAACTCTATCCGCTTGGGTGGCGGACTGCATTACCCTTGCCTACAAGCAGGCAGGGATTCCACTGGACCAGGAAGTCACGCCAAACCCGTCAGGACCATGGCTACTTCCATGACAAATCTGCATTCTTTCTCGGTGACAGAAATCTGCTGGGCCTACCACATGGTCCTCTGTCCATACTTTCGCAGCTCACTACTGCCTGGAAAGGGAGTCCCAACAGGACAGAGCCTTTGGCCAGGCCGTACTCCATAATCTATTCGGGGTGTAGACAACTCCTGCCCTCTGACCCTCCTGTGTTCAGGCTACCAGAGTGCTGGTTCTCTGCCAGGCACTGCATTCTAAGAGAGTCTCTCAGGAGTGACTCAACTGCTGCTGATCATGGCTCACCCTTTACAGGTCACCGTGACATTTTTTCTTTTACAGGTTCTCAGTAGCCTGTTGCTGGGGAGTCTGATATGTGAGGACTGACTCCTGCTTGTTCCCGGAGAAAGCATAGTTACTCACCTGTAACAGTTGTTCTCCGGGGACAGCAGAAAACAGTCCTCACAACCCTCCCTCTTCCCCTTGGAGTTGCATCTTTACCATATTTTATTTTTGCCATCTTAGCTATGTCATTAGACTGAGGCAAGATGGCACCCTTGGGTGGGAAGTGGACCATGCATGCATGGTGCATCTCCCAAAGGCTTTGTTTAAAAGTTGGGAAGATGCTTTCACGTGAGCTCAGTCGGCACCGACGTCACCCATATGTGAGGACTGATTCCTGCTGTCCCCAGAGAACACCTGTCACAGTTGAGTAACTACGCTTTCTCCTATTTACCACTCGTGTGCTATGACCATGTCCCCTTAGTTCTATCCTAGTCCTCTGTTTGTTGTATGTGTCTGTTTTGGATAGATTATGAGCTCTTTTGAGCAGGGACTGTCTCTTACATGTACGTTTATGCATTTGCCTTGTAGCACTATACAAATGATAAGTAGCAGTTAGAAGAGGAGGAGAAAGACCTTGCCAGTCTGTAAACCTCCAAGTGATTCAATCAAAATCCAATATACAAGCAAAGCTCTCCTTTATGAAGTAACTCAGTATTTTTTTGTCAGACTATATATTGTAAAGGCTGCTATGTATCAGCTGCCCCACTTCTCAGTTCTTTTTAATCTTATTAGTGATCATGCAAGAGTTGTTTCATAATACAAGCTCATCTAATGAAAATCTTTAACATACATCAGTCAAAAATCCATATCCAGCAAAGGCCTACCAACAGGCTGCTTCAGGGGCTCATTAATCTTCTGTTATTTCAAAACTCATCTTCAGCAGTAGAACAGAGTTACTCATGGTATCATAAATCATTTAAAACACAGCTTTATGTAAATGGTTGAAAATTATTAATATAAAGCCTGTAGTAAAATACCCATTTCTACTACTGACCTATAATTGCCTTCATTCGGCTGCTCCTCACTACCTTTCCTCTCTTCTCTCCCTACACCCCTCCTTGGGAACTCTGCTCTTCTGGCAGATCCAGTCTATCTGTGCCCTTCTCTTCCACTGCCAACTCCAGACTTTCATCTTTCTACCTTGCTGCTCCTTATGCATAGAACAATCTACCTGAAACAGTACATCAGGCTCCATCTGTGGCCCTGCTCAAATCCAGGCTAAAAACTCTTTGAGTCTGCTTTTGGATCCTGATCCCTTTAGTCTCTAGTTCACCTCCTATGTGTTTCCTTACCATTCTCTAGATATTTCCTGGTCCCCAGTTGTTATATTGTCTGTCTTGACTGGACTGTAATATGTTATGAACAGGGATTTCACTTACATGTCTCTGTGCAGCGCTGTGTACGCCTTATAGCACTATACAAATTAGTAGTAGTAATAAATAAGGCATATAAACAGTACACCAGGATCCTGCTCATATGAAAAAGGAGGTTAGTACAGAGTTCCAGTTCCAGAGAGCTGAGCAAGAGAGGTCACACTGTGGCAATAAAGTAAAAGACCAATTCTAAATCTCTCTTGAATTTATCCTGCTATGAAGATTATGCTATCTTCCATGAATGTTGCCTGCAGTTTTCTTTTCAAAATCTTATGTTATACATTGCTTTTTCTCTTTCCTTGCTACATATGGCTGCAGAACTCAATCCTGATGGTAAGTAAGTATCTTCTTAGAATAAAAAACTGGATGCTTCAAGAACCAGGAGCTTCACGAGGAACCTAAACATATGTGTCCCAATTTTATTTCATATTGTCCCAAATTCAAGGCTGCCTTTAGAGTAGGATGATTTGGGCAGACTGTCCTGGGCCCTTGCAGTTCAACATCATGTCAGTAAGTGTTTTCTGCCCCCACTCAGATCTTTTCCTCTTTCCATCCAGCAGCAAGAGGAGAACAGCACTTCTCCAGGACCAAGCAGGAAGTCAGTCCTCACATATGGGTGATGTCGGCGCCGACGGAGCCCTCGCGGAGCAATTTCCCCAGCTTTCAAAGAAAGCCTTTGGGAATTGCAGCGCGCATGCGTGGTCCCCTTCCTGCCCAAGGGTGCCATCTTGCTCAGTCTTCTTTTTTCCGCGGAGCCCTACAGACGTTGTTAGTGATCGCCGCAAAAAAAGTTGATTTTTATTTACTATTCTTTTCTCGGTTCGACGCCAGATCCTTTTCCTGCCCGGACCCGCTACACCAGTATCGGGTCTGTTCTTTATTTTTTGGTTTTTGTCCTTCGTGACTAGCGTTCGCGCCATTTTTTTCTTTTTCACTGGCAGCCCTGTCTTTTGACCTCGCAGGGGCCCTTTTTCCCCCGATGGCTGCCAGCGGGTTTAAAAAGTGTGATCGGTGTAAGAAACTTATGTCTCTTACCGACACACACGACTGCTGCCTCCGCTGCCTCGGACCCGATCATGACCCGATGATCTGTGGTCCGTGTGGCAAGATGTCCTCAAAAGCGTTGAGGAGTCGGCAGCATCAAAAAGAACGAATCTTCTCTGACTCCACGTCCGGCTGGGCCCGGACCTCGTCAGAGGCTTTGATGTCCCGCGACTCCGGTCCTGAGCATCGTCGGAGTTCCTCTGAGCGGGGGTCTCCTGCCTGGGAACATCATAGGAAGAAGAAACCCGCGAGGGCGGCGTCGGTGGACGCTCCTGGTTCCTCGAGGGCCAGGTCGCATAGCCCCGATAGCCGTCCCGGGTCCTCGGAGTCAGAGAGGCCTTCGAAACATCCTCGTCTCGAGATGCAGTCTCCTGGACACGTGAGTACTGTAGTCCTCGTGGACTCGCCTTCGAAGGAACCGACGTCGGGGCCCGAGTCGGGGGCTGCTGGATCTCCTGAGCTCAGACTCAGGTTGACGGCCTTGGAGAGCAGTTTAGCTGCCTTCATGGACCAGCAGCGGGCATTGATCGCTGGCCTCGCCTGTGCATCTGCCCCGACCACCGGGACGTCGACGTCCAAGTCGACCCCGGAGACCGAGCCGATCCTCGAGTCCATGCGAGCTCGAGTCGATCCTCGGTCACGGTCTCCCTCGGCCTCCCGTTCGGGACCGAGGTCGTCGACGCCGACACCCTCGGCGTCGGGGCGGAGGGCATCGGTGCCCGCCCGACCGGAGCCGCTCGATTCCTCCTCTGAGGAATCAGCCTGGGAGACGGAGGACGAAGAGTCACCCAGTACTTTTCGGAATCGGTGCGTCCCATCGGACTCGCCCGAGTCCGAACCTCGGAGACGGTCCCCCCCCAGAGGACACCCGATTCTCGGACTTCGTGCGGGATATCGCCAAGGCCTTGGCATTCCCCACGGATCCCGAGGAGGAGCCTCGAGCCGAAGAGCTTGATGCCCTCCAGTATGACTCTCCCCCGAAGGAGGCCTTTAGTGTACCGGTTCCTCCGATGCTGGAGCGACTTCTCTTCCGCATGTGGGAGAGCCCGGCGTCGGCGCCGGTGTTAAGCAAGCGGGTCGATTCCATTTATCGAGTCCGTAAGAGCCCCGGGTTCCAAAAGGCACAACTACCGCACCATTCCATGGTGGTGGAATCGGCCATGCATCGACTCAAGAGTCAGAAGATGCACTCCTCGGTGCCTCCTGGCCGGGAGGCCCGGAACCTGGATGCCCTCGGTAGGAAGTGCTTCCAGGGCTCTATGCTTGCTTTTCGAGTCCAGACCTACCAGCTCTATATGGGCATGTATCTCCGAGACCTGGCAAAAGAAATTGCTGGGTTCTCTGCTGGTCTTTCCGAGGAACCTTTGCAGAGGTTCCAGGCCTTGTCCACTGGTATTCGAGAGTGCTCAAAGTTTATCTCTCGAGCAGCCTACGATGGCTTCGAAGCATCGGCTCGAGTAGCCGGAGCCGGCATCGGTGCCCGCCGACAGGCTTGGCTTCAGTCATCCGACCTCGAGCCATGGGTACAGGACAAGTTGGTCGATGTCCCCTGCAGAGGTGAAAACCTCTTTGGCAAGCCCATGGCTGAAAAGGCTGCACAGATCGAGACCGAGACTCTGACCAGGACTCGGCTGTCCAGAAAGACCTCTGCCCCTTCTCAGAAGAAGAAGGGCTCGGGGAAAAAGCCCTTTTACCCGAGGAAGGTGGCTGCCTATAAACACTACCCTCATTATCAGCTCCCCAACAGGGTCAGCAGGCCAAGGGACGGGGTAATGGGTCCCGTAGGCAGCAGGCCCCCAAGCCCACAACACCGGCCCCTGCTCAGCAGGGTGGGGGTTTTTGACTCCGTCAGCATAGCCTCTTCCCCTCTGCTGGTTTCTCTCAGCACTGGAGGCCGGCTGGTCCACTTTGCCCACAGGTGGTCAGCCATCACATCAGATACCTGGGTGCTTCATATAGTTCAGAAAGGCTATCTTCTGCACTTTCACCAGGTACCTCCCTCCTACTTTCCAGGGGAGCCTCCAAGACTCCCTCTGCACAGGGACTTACTCCTTCAGGAGTTGGCAAGTCTTCTTCAGGAACAGGCTGTGGAACCGGTGCCCCACACCTGAGAGGTCACGGCTTTTATTCCAGGTACTTTCTGATACCAAAAAGAACAGGAGGCCTCAGACCCATCCTGGACTTGCGAAACCTCAACAAGTTCCTGGCAAGGGAAAAGTTCAAGATGCTTACCCTTGGAATCCTGCTGCCCTACCTCCAGCAGGGAGACTGGCTATGCTCCTTAGATCTAAAGGATGCCTATACTCACATCCTTATTCATCCAGACCACAGACAATATCTCAGGTTTATTGTGGGAGGAAATCATTACCAGTACAGAGTACTGCCCTTTGGCCTATCCTCCGCCCCCAGGGTGTTCACCAAATGCCTAGCAGTGGTGGCGGCCTATCTAAGACTTCAAGGCCTTTTTGTGTTTCCATACCTGGATGACTGGCTCATCAGAGCCCAGTCTTCCCAAGAGGCCACTCAGGCCACTCATCGCACTGTGACTCTGCTCCAGCACTTCGGATTTGTCATAAACTTTGCAAAGTCCACTTTGCTCCCCTCTCAAAATCTCGAATTCATAGGCACCAGGTTGAACACACTTCAGGCTCGGCTCTTCCTGCCTCTAGACAGGGCCCACAGGCTCATGGATCTCACCAGCCTCTTTCACAGCAATTCCCTGGTCTCTGCCAGGCAATTTCTGAGACTGCTCGGCCATATGGCTTCCACGGTCCATGTGACCCCCAATGCCCGCCTGAACATGCGACCTGCTCAGTGGTGCCTTTGCACTCAATGGCATCGGGCCATGGGGAACCTGGCGGACTCAGTACGGGTATCCGACCGGTTGGTCTCTTCTCTGCGATGGTGGCTTCATCTGCCAAACTTGGTGCTGGGAGTGGATTTTCAATCTCCTCCGCCTTCTCAGGTGCTGACAACCGATGCTTCTCTCCTGGTTTGCGGCGCACATTTTGCCAAGGGACATGTACTCAAGGCTTCTGGACTCTTGGGAGTCTGTTCAGCAGATAAACTTCCTGGAGCTCAGAGCCATTCGCCTAGCTCTGAGAGCCTTCTCCCACCTCACTTCTCACCAGTCTGTGCTGGTCCAGACGGACAATCAAGTTGCGATGTTCTACGTGAACAAACAAGGAGGCACAGGCTCCTTCCTTCTCTGTCAGGAGGCACAAAAACTGTGCTCTTGGGCCGTCCTTCACGGCATCCTCCTCAAAGCTGTCTATCTCCCAGGTCAAGAAAATTACCTGGCAGACGAGCTGAGCAGGATCCTCCAACCTCACGAGTGGAGACTGAATCCGTTGGTGGTTCAGCAGATCTTACCCAAGTGGGGCCTCTCCACCATGGATCTCTTTGCCAGTCCCCTGAACTGGCAGCTTCCCAGATTCTGCTCTTGACAACCGCATCCTCTCAGAGTAGCGGCGGATGCTTTTCTGATTCCATGGTCCACAGGCCTTCTGTATGCCTTTCCTCCCATTACGAAGATGTGGATAACTCAGGAGGGAAACAACTTTTATTAAGAACCAATTGCCACTGGCCTGACACAGGCCGTATTTCGCTACCTTCTTCAGGGGCTAATAGTGGACATAAAAACTAAAAACACATAAATATACATATTAATAACACAATAATAAAAATACATAAAAATTCATAAAAAAGCCGTCAGCCTTAGAATGATACCCATTATATAAATAAATAAATAACACACATTAAAAAATAGATAAATCACGTATAAAAACATGTATAATTAAAAAATCAGTTGTATATGCAGAAAATTATATAAGACCATAAATGTTAAACCATAAATATTATTATACATAACATATAGAAATCTCAAAGAGAAATAAAACCTTTAAAGCTAAAAGTGACACATACCTGCTTTAATTCTTGAAAGTTTATATAGCTAATGCTACACCTTATAGGGAGAGGAAGAAAACATGCAAGGATTAAAAACATTTTTAAAAAGATTTTTTTAAATTTTTTTTAAAAACTTTAAGCTAAAACAAAGAACCAGCGCATATAAAAAAGGACCAACTATATTAAGGAAGAGAGGTGTATCAGAGGTGTGCACCCAAAATACCATGATTTTGTATTCCCAAGTGCATAAAATACAAAAATATTACATTCGTAAATCTTTACCTTCATTTTTTAATTTCCAATGCGTGTGAAATAGGAACCCAATCCTATACACCATGCAGCTAATTGGAAATTCAGTAAAGGACCAATGTCTGTACTAAAAAAGTATAAAAATAAATCATATAAGTGCCCGAAAATCCTATACACAACAGGGCATCCCATTTCCTATCACTTATCAACCTAAAATTTATCGAGAAGTGTAATAATCAATATCACCACCATCATCCAATTCCTTATAAACAATATCCGGGAGATACTTCTGTTTTAATTAATCTTCCACCTATAGCTACCATTAGCAATAATAAAATCTACCTTGAAAATTCTGCCGAGATACAAACTCGGCGCACATCTTCTGCAATAGATTGTTCATGTAAAAACTAACATTCAGAAACATCCCGAAAATGTAACCATTAATGCAAGCCTGGTACAAACTATCAAAAGAGGGTGATTAACCTTTGACTATCAAACAGGAAGATAACATCTACAAAATTCATAATGGAACCATAAAAATTCTGTTCCCTATGCCAATGCTGAACAGGCAGGCAACCAGCAGCAAAATCGCTTCCGCTAGGGGCTAATTCATAAACAACCTTACCAAATCATTTTTGAACCATTTAAAACAAACTTAATCAGAAACAGAAGGAGTGAAGATGGCATTTACAAATTTTATACCATACTATAACAATAAAAGTTTCTACTACTGCCGATACAAACGGCAGTCGGCAAATCTGCTCCCACTCATAACCAGCCTTACCAAATCATTGCATAAATAAATATCAATTTTAAAACCAAACTTAGTCAAAAAACATTCAAACAGGGGGAGTTGTACTTAACACCAAGGATGGCATTTACAAATTTTATACCCTACTTAAACGATGGAAGTTTCTACTGCTGCTGCTGCAAATACTAAAAAGACAGACGGCAGTCGGCAGATCCGCTCTCGCTCTGAGCTGATTCAAAAACACTCCCGAATACAACAAACTATAAAATATCAGTTTAAAAACCCTTTAGTAATGAACTTTCAACACCAGTAATAAATTTGAAATGGGAGAGACTCACTGCTTTTACACCTTCAAAAGAATGTAGCTGCTGCACAATCAAAACTCCAAAAAAACCACCAGCGCATGCGTACTCACTGAATAGTGTCTTTAAAGCATTCTGGCACTGACGTCTAAAAAATTACGTAGCAACCAGACCACCCCGCTGAAAATAAATTAAAAATGCTTGTTATATCTAAAAAAATATAGTCAAAGTCTAAAAATCTTTAAAGGACTAAAAGAACTAAAAACTAAAGAGGCTATTAAAACGACCGATTATAAAGATACTCTCTTACCTAATACAGTACTGTCATGTACATTGAACAAAAACCAAATTACCACTGTAATAGGAATTAATATAAATAAATATAAATATTTAAAATACCTTTAAAAAATATATATTATCCAAACACAGAAACACAAAGAAACCGCTTCTACCTTATAACTAACTATAAAAAATTATAAAAAAAATGTTATAAAAAAACGGCCAAATCTCGTTCCATATTAAGGCCATTGGGATATAAACTATCCATAGTGAAAATATATCTTTCTTCCAAACGCCGTATTGTCTTATCCACATCACCACCTCTCCAATTTATTTTTATCTTTTTCACCCCAAAAAAGTTTAAATCAGAAATAGTGTGCATAAATTCCAGCCAATGATTAACCAAGGGTTTGTCAATCATTTTCATTTTTATGCAACTCCTATGTTCAGTGATTCTTTCCTGAACAGGACGGATGGTCTTACCTACATAAATTTTATTACATGGACAAAGAATCACGTAAATAACGTGACTCGTGAGGCAATTAGAAAAATCCAGATGGAAAATCTTTTTACTTATAGGATGAATTAACTGTTTTTTAATTGTTAAAGAATGGGCACAAACTGAATACCGACCACAGGAAACATGCCCTTTATATTTAGAAAGGTATTTACGCTCAGTGAGAGCAGAGGGCACTAGCAAGTTCCTTAAATTAACATTGCGCTTATGCGCTATCGTAAATTTTTGTTCATGAAAACCTGGTAGGGGTTGAATCAGATACCAATGTTTCCTAATTATTTTTTCTATCTTACGTGACTGCTGAGAGTATAACAGGGAACAAACAATACCCACATCATTTTCCTTATCTCGTTGTTGGAGCAGGGCTTCACGAGCGGTGAGCTTAGCTCTGTTATAGGCATGTTGCACATATTGATCAGGATATTGCCTACTTTGCCTACTTTAAACCTATCCTTCATGACGCTTGCTTGCTTTTCAAAATCTTGGCTAGAAGTGCAAATCCTACGTGCCCTCAAAAGCTGACTAACCGGTAAAAAATGCAATGTGTGCCTTTGAGTCAGTCCTGACTCCTGGCGACCCAGAAGCTCCTGGGTTTTCTTGGCAGTGTCACTGGAAGTAGATTGCCAGGCCTTTCTTCCGAGGCAATGGAGGGTTAAGTGGCTTGCCCAAGGCCACAAGGAGTGCTAGCAGGAATTGAACCCTGGTTGCTTGGTTACCAAGCCAGTGCTCTAACCACTAGGCTACGCCTCCACTCCACTAACCGGTAGATTACGTTTAAGTGCCGGATTATGAAAACTTGAATAGTGAAGAATTTGATTCCTATCGGTGGGTTTTCTGTAAAGAGTGGTGACAAGGCCATTATTTGTTTTTTTAATCAATAAATCCAAATATGATATTTGACATTCATCATAGGTTACTTGAAAACACAAATTCACATCACAGGAATTGATCCATTCGTTGAATTCATTCAGTAAGTCAATGGAACCCTCCCACAAAATAAAAATGTCATCTATATACCTAATCCAAACTAAAATATTGGATTTAAACTGATTATTTTTAATAAAAATTTCTTCAAAGTTAAAAACATACAAATTTGCTATATCGGGGGCCATGGAGGACCCCATTGCTACCCCTTTTATTTGTTGATAAAATATATCACGAAAACAAAAGTAATTCTCACAAAGGGCCATACGAGTTATTTCCATCAAAAAGAAAGTTGGGATCCGCCTACACATGTCCCTATTTATTAAATGTTGTTCAATAAGGGGGGCGGAGCCCGATGTCCAGCGGGATGGTCGCATAACGCTGAGGCTCCCGAGAGGCCTACTCAGAATCCTGAATTAACACCGGACATACTTGAACTTCTGCTCTGATCTTGCCGGGGCACATTGGTGAGATGGCGGGGACCAAACCCACGCGCCTGGAATTTGGATCTCCAGCGGCTTCTCATGGCAAACGCTCCAAAACTGAACCCCCGTCCCCGCAGAAGGGGCTGGCTTTGCGCGAGGGCCCCGAAATGCAGCAGGAAATCCTCGCAGAGATTCGAGGGGTTAAGGACCTCGTGCAGTCAAACGGTGAAGCACTCCGAGCGCTGCGGGAAGATCTTGGTGTACTGCAAGGCAGGCTAGAGGGGCTCTCTTCGCGTCAGGACAAAATGGAGAGCATATTAGACTCCCATGCGGTCCGGCTGTCCAAACTCGACAAAGTTGAACGTCAGGTGCGGGCCTTGCAGAAAGAAGTGGAAGATGGCAATAATAGAGCGCGCCGCAACAACCTACGACTTGTGGGCATACCGGAGGGAGCGGAATCGGGAGACATGAAGGAGTTTTTATGTAAAATCCTCCCTTCCCTGCTCCAAATCACCTTTACCAAAGAATTGGAGATCGATCGCGCTCATCGTGTACCCACAAACATAACGCTCAACAGGAAGACCCCGCGGCCTATCATCTTTCGACTTTTGAGATATCAACATGTGGAGCAAATTCTCAGTGCCTCTCGGGCAAAGGGCCATATGGAGTTTGAGAGCCACAAGATCTCCTTCTATCCTGACTTGGCTAAACCCACGGTCGACCGCCGAAAGCGCTTTCTGGAATTCCGGCCGAGGCTTCAACAACTACAAGCACGCTATGGCCTGATGTACCCGGCCAAGCTCCGAGTCACGCTTCACAATCAGACAAGAACATTTGAGGACCCTGATCTACTAGCGGAGTTTTTGGATTCTAAAGAAGCCGACTTGATGCGCTGACTTCCAGAATATTCCTGCCAGTATTCTCATATCCGCTGTACCTGCCATATTGGATTTGCCGCGGCTCAGCAAAGAGTCTGTCGAGGGCGGTTTGTTGCCTTATTTTTGATGATATCTGTGACCCGAATCCATCTACCCACAGTAGCCTCGATGAGTATCAGAGACAGTGTTAATCATGGACTCTGGTGTTTCTTTTCTTTTTTTTTTATGTCTCTATCTTCCTCTCTAGGGCCTCCTCCCGCAGACATATGGTCGCCATATTCATTGGGGGTTTTGCTTCTTCTCTAAGTTACTTTGGTACATACTTTTCAATATGGGGTGTATTAGCCAGCATACTCGGTGATTATGTCATTGTTGAACAGATTCTGATTATGTTGTATGTTTTCAAGCGCCCTTACCTAAAATGTTTATTACCGATTGATGGCACCATGTAAGATTTTCTCATTGAACGTAAAAGGAATCAATAATCCGATAAAACGGAAAAAAATCCTAAGCTATCTAAGTCATGAAGCTGCGGACCTGATTTTCCTCCAAGAAACGCATTTAAATTCGAAGGAAACTCTTAAACTCAATATTAAACCTTACATGGTGGCCGCCTATTCCCCAGCCGTTTCTAAGAAATGTGGGGTTGCCATACTGGTTAGGAAATCTCTGCATGCTACTATTATTGCGACTAGCTCAGATACAGCAGGTAGATGGTCCAGAGTTCACCTCAAGATAGGTAACCTTGAAGTTACGTGTATATGTCTTTATGCTCCTAATGTGGATGACCCTGCCTTTTTTGCTACCATTGCTCAGGTTGCGCAGGCCTCTGCTAATACTTCATTGATAATAGGGGGGGATTTCAATTTAGTTCTTGATCCCCTGATTGACAAACAACCGCCTAGGACAAGTGGTCCCCCCAAGAGTCACACCACGCTTACCTCTGTGATCAAAGATCTTGCTTTAGTTGATCTATGGAGGTTACTACACCCCAATGAGCTTGACTTTACCTTCTTCTCTTCCCCTCACAAATCCCAGTCTCGCATAGATTTCTTTCTAATATCAAAACTGTTAGTTCCTCAGGTGGACACTGCAAAGATTCACTCCCAACATATTTCAGATCATGCTGCTATTTCTTTTCAATTACACACTACTGCACCCCAAGGGAATTCGGGGGCCTGGTTCTTTGATAGAGCCCTATTAACTCAGCCAGAGTTCCAGTTAGAAATTCGAGCAGCCATACAGGATTACTTCCATTTTAATTTACCCCAGGATACTGCAAATTGGGCTTGGTGGGAGGGTTTCAAAGCGGCCATTCGAGCAACGATCACTAGCTATCAAATTCGCCTGCGGAAACAACGCAAACAGCAGCTACTCATACTAGATCAACAAATCAAAGCAGGCGAACGAGTTCTAACTTCACGTACTGACCCATGCGTCTTAATTCGCTTACAGCGTCTCCGTTTTCAATATAATGCAATCCTCTCAACAGCAGCTTCTAAGAGTATTGAGCTTCAACGAGGGACATACTATCGTGAAAGCAACCGAGCCGGTCGACTTTTAGCCAACGCCTTGAAAGGTCAAAAAGAAGCCAAACGCGTAGCGGCCCTTCGAGCCCCACAGGGAGGGGGCATACTGACCACAGACTCCGATATTGTAGAACTCTTTCGGGATTTCTATACCCGTCTATATCAATCTGAATGTGAGTTCTCATCAGAGACCTTCGAGCGATTGTTTTCTGGTATTCAGCGGCCGACCCTCTCTGAAGCTGATAGGGATGCGCTGGATGAACCCTTCTCTACTTCAGAGATCCAATCTGCCCTAAAACGAACAGCCTCGGGTCGAGCCGCAGGGCCTGATGGTCTCCCGACCGAATTCTACAGAACGTTCAGTGCAGATTTAGTTCCCTACTTAAAACTCTATTTTACTGCCCTTGCGGTAGATACATCCTCTTTGGGATCCTTTTCTGCAGCTAATGTGGTAGTATTTGAGAAAGAAGGCAGAGACCCGCTGCTAACCGCCAACTACCGTCCAATCTCCCTACTTAATGCCGATTATAAGATCTTCGCAACGATCTTGGCCACCCGGCTATCTGACAGGATGGCCACCTTAATCCATCCCGACCAATGCGGTTTTATACCCGGCCGATCCACCGCTGACAATGCTCGGACCTTGTGCCATGTGCTATCCAGTGCTGCCAATTTAGACCACCCATGGGTGGGTCTGTCCCTAGATGCTGAAAAAGCCTTTGATCGCCTAGAATGGCCCTTCTTATTTGCAGTTCTCCGATGGTATGGCTTTGGGGAGGGCTTCCTCCGATACCTCCAAGTCATGTATACTCAACCCGTTGCCAGTATTTGTGTAAATGCCATTAAGTCTCAGCCTTTTAATCTCCAAAGAGGCACGCGTCAAGGTTGCCCCCTATCACCAATGCTCTTTGATCTAGCTCTTGAACCCCTCGCCCTCCTTATTAGACAGTCCGCACGTATTCGAGGTGTCCCCTTCAGTCACAGAGAGATTAAACTCTCTGCATATGCAGATGACCTTATGCTCTTCGTATCCCTTGATTCGGTTCCAGCTGTCTTGGATCTGATTGATGGATACTCGCAATTATCGGGCTATAAAATTAACTGGACCAAATCTGTAGCATTCCCACTGAACCGCTGGGTACATGAGGCTGACATGCAGGCCTTTCCTTTCCTTTGGCAATCCCGCATGGTGAAATATCTTGGGGTCCATTACTGTTCTCCTTTAGAAGACACTATTAGTTTTAATGCCAAAGAGGTAGTCTCCAAAGTCCGTGAGCTCACAAATCGTTGGTCTCCCTTATCCCTTACATGGTGGGGCCGCCTAGAAACTGTGAAAATGATGATAGTCCCCAAAGTGAACTACATTTTAGAAATGCTGCCATGCTTACTCCCGCTACACACCTACAAAGATATTGAGGGCCTTCTCGTCCGCTATCTCTGGCAGGGCAAACCACCAAGGATAGCTAAACAAAAACTACAGTCTGCGAAGGAACTAGGGGGTACCAGATTTCCTGATTTTCTCAGATATCATCAAGCCTTCCTACTTAAACAAGGTGCCCGATGGCTAGATGCCTCAACAGACAGCAGACCAGTTTGGCTTGATATAGAAGAGGAGCTTAGTAGCCCAATTCCGTTGATCCATCTCCCCGGTATGTCCCATCAAGTAGACACCCGCCATCCCCCAATGATTGTCGATACTCTTGCGGCCTTTAACACTCTCATTCTATCACTGGGCCCAAACGTATGTCCTCAGGACGGACTCCCGCTGTGGAATAACCCCAGAATTCAAGTCCTAAATAGAACGATAGCATGGAAACCCTGGTACTCTAGGGGGATCTGGACGCCCCAACAGCTCTTCTCTGCAGCTCGTTGGAAAACCTTTTCTGATTTACAAAAGGAATTTGCGTTACCAGCGAAACATTACTTTCAATTGCTGCAGCTTCAACACTGCCTCAAAAGTGCTCAAATCATGCCGCCCTCTGTCCCTACTGAGGACGGGCTATTAGAACTAGTTCACTCTATTAGTAGTACACATGGGGTAGCCTCTAACTTTTATAAACTATTATGTCAGGGTACCGATACTGCCACTTGTAGAGCCCAACAAGCCTGGGAGCGCGAACTGCAAACCACTTTAACCCCTGTGCAATGGAGCGTTTTCTGGAGCAAAGTAGTGCGGGTTTCCCGGTCTGCCTCAGTTACCCAAACTCTCTTCTTTTTTGCACATAGATGCTTTTATACTCCAGAAAAAATAGCCAAATGGAACACAACTGCTAGGGACCAGTGTTGGTCTTGCCATACTGCTGTGGGAACCCTCGCTCATGTTATTTATGAATGTCCTCAACTACAGGTGTACTGGGGGCGGGTCTGGGGTCGTATTCAATTTATCTTACACCTTCACGAGCCTCTTTCTTGGAAGATTGTGGGACTCCGCTCAGTGGCGGAGGTCCCCTCTCTTCCTAAGAAGGGTCGCTTTCTCCTTGATTTCATGCTGGGTATAGCCATATGTCTAATCACGAGGAATTGGAAGGATAGCTCTCGACTTACTGTCAATGAATGGTGGAACCTCGTCTGCTTATATAGTAAATATGAGCAGATATCTCGGAGAGCTATTCCCCATACCCAAACTCACTCTAGCTTGTCTAAATGGCAGATGCTCAATGATTATGTACAATCTGCTCATTGTTCCGACATGTCTGTTTAATGTACACTCATCATGTTTCAGATCACCGTTAGGTTTTGTAACACAATAATGTCAGTACACGCCCGCTTCGGGAATGATTAGTTTTCTAGAGAAGAAGCAGGGGGGAGGGGGGTGGCAGGGTTTACTTTGGTGTATGTATCACATTCTATGTATCTGTCTTTTAGCTGTATGTCTTCCTTTCCTTTGTTGTTATAAAACGAAAATAAAGAATTAAAAAAAAAAAAAAATGTTGTTCAATAATATTCAAGGCTTCCTTTTGTGGAACATTTGTATAAAGAGATTCTATGTCCAAAGTAACCAAAAGGGAGTGAGAGCTATAATTTTGTAATGAAGAAAGAATTTGTATAACTTGAGTGGAATCTCTAACATAGGACCACATATTTTGAACATAAGGTCGCAAGAGAATATCCATAAATTTCGAGATTGGTTCTAATAGAGATCCTATGGCAGATACAATCGGCCGCCCAGGTGGTTTCTCTAAACATTTATGTATCTTTGGTAGAATATATATTGTGGGAGTTATAGGAAATTGTACTGTGAGAAAGGACCTCTCCTTCTCAGTCAAATAACCTAATTCGAAAGCGGTAACTACTAAATTATCCAAAGACTTTTTTAATGAATCCGTCGGATCTTCTTTAAGATGTTTATAGAACATTTCATCTTTCAATTGCCTTTGAATTTCACTGATATATGCATCTTTATCCATTATGACAATGGCGCACCCCCTTTGTCCGCCGGCTTAATAATTATTTTGTTATTACTTTGTAAGGATTTTATAGCTTCTTTTTCACCAATGGTTAAATTGTGATAGGATGGTTTGTCTTCATGGGGTAATAAACCCACCTCTTTTAAAACTATTCTTTCAAAAGTAGCAATAGTCGGATCAGAGTTAGGAGGAATCCATGACGACTTCTTTTTGATAAGAGACATATCTGTAGTCTGACATTCTTGATTAGTAAAAAAAAATTTAATCTTAATTTTCCTAAAAAATTTAAACAAATCTATCTGAGTTTCAAAAGGATCATAGCGGGTAGTCAGAACAAAGGATAAGCCTTTATTTAATAATGACTGTTCATCTACGGTTAAATTATATGTCAAAATATTAATGACACTATCAGGTAAATTCTGTGAATTCGATTTTAGTATCTCCTTTCCACAGATTTCTCTGATTGTCTCCTGCCTCTCCCCCGTCCACGACCACGACCCCTGTAATCGGTCTGATATCCATACATTCTTTCTTGATTTAAATCCTTGTGCCATGGATTGTCCCTTTGAGGAAACCGACTGCGGGATGAGTCCCGACCTCCTCCTTTCCAGAGGGCATCCATGTTCAAAAAATTATTATTATTATTATTATGATGGCCCCCTTTATTCATGGTTTTCTTTTGTACATTACCCTGTGGTTCATTATGATTTGTAAAAAGAGATGCCGAAGCATCAACTGACTCGACTGATACACTTCTGGTGCGCTTTTTTTTCTGGTTCTTGTGGACTATTAGGACAATTTTCTTTCACTTGGTCCTTCTTATCAAACATGGTCGACCTCTTTTTGAACCATAGGCGTTCACCTTCTGTTTTCTTACTCCATGGATAAACATAACCATACATGTAATCCTCCTCATCCCTTTTGAACTTCTCCATTTTTTTATCTTTCACTTCTTTCTTAAAGGTTACATTGTTTCTATCAAAATCCTTATATATTTCTGTAAAATTTTTGTCACAATTCTTCAAAGCTACCAATTTTTCGTCTATTTTTGCTTTATACAACTCTGATTTTTTATTGGCCGTACTAATAAGTAAAATCATAAGATCTAAACTACATTTATTAAGAATAGCGTTCCAACATCTAATAAAACCATTTTCCTCATTATATAGACCAGGTGCCTTATACATCCTAAGACTTCGAGGTATAATCTTGGATCTACAGCATTCCAAGAGGTAGGCCGCATGTAATTCTTCTCTAATTTGTTTCTGTGTAAGATGTACTAGATCTTCCCATTGATTATGAATCATACTGACATCTTCTTCTACATCTGGAATTAATGCTTCTTGCGATGCAAATTTTTCTAATGCGTCCTCTCCAAAGCTGAGGATATCCTTCCATGGGGAGAACATGCCACACAAACAGTCCAACGCTCAGGCACGAAGACGTGGATAACTCAGGAGGGAAACAACTTTTATTAAGAACCAATTGCCACTGGCCCGACACAGGCCATGTTTCGCTACCTTCTTCAGGGGCTAATAGTGGACATAAAAACTAAAAACACATAAATATACATATTAATAACACAATAATAAAAATACATACAAATTCATAAAAAAGCCGTCAGCCTTAGAATGATACCCATTATATAAATAAATAAATAACACACATTAAAAAATAGATAAATCCTGTCACAGGATCAGGGGACTCTCCTACATGGGGTGTAGGAGAGTCCCCTGATCCTGTGACAGGATTTATCTATTTTTTTAATGTGTGTTATTTATTTATTTATATAATGGGTATCATTCTAAGGCTGACGGCTTTTTTATGAATTTTTATGTATTTTTATTATTGTGTTATTAATATGTATATTTATGTGTTTTTAGTTTTTATGTCCACTATTAGCCCCTGAAGAAGGTAGCGAAACACGGCCTGTGTCGGGCCAGTGGCAATTGGTTCTTAATAAAAGTTGTTTCCCTCCTGAGTTATCCACGTCTTCATGCTTGAGCGTTGGACTGTTTGTGTGGCATGTTCTCCCCATGGAAGGATATCCTCCGGTCCCTTCATCTGATGGCCTGGCTGCTGAAAGGGTAGTCCTTTCTCCCCTCCTGCTGCCTCGGGAGGTGGAAGAGGTCGTCTTGGCCTCCAGGCGGCCCTCCACCTGGAAGTCCTACGCTCTTAAGTGGCGTCGGTTCTCCGTGTGGTGTGCTCAGCAGTTTGAGAATCCCTTCTCCTGCTTGGTGGCAGTGGTCTTGCAAAATTTGCTTTACCTCTCCAACCTTGGCCTTAAGTCCAACTCTGTCAGAGTCCACCTCAGTGCTCTCTCTGCGCATCATGCACCGGTGGACGACAGGCCTCTTTCCAACCACCCTTTGGTGGCTCGTTTTCTCCGAGGCCTCCTTCTCCTTAAGCCTCCTTTGCGCCCACCAGCCCCAGAGTGGGATCTGAATGTGGTCTTACAGCAGATTACCTGTCCGCCCTTTGAACCAATGGCTACCTGCCCTCTTCGTTTTCTCTCCTGGAAAACATTGTTTTTGATAGCCCTTACCTCTGCTAGATGCGTTAGTGAACTGCAGGCTCTAGTGTCTGATCCTCCTTACACTAGGTTCTACAGGAATAGGGTAGTCTTACGGACTCACCCTAAGTTTCTTCCAAAAGTGGTTTCTTCTTTTCATCTCAACCAGGAGGTGGTTCTTCCGACCTTCTTTCCCAGGCCGCACGCCAGCCGGGCTGAAATGGTCCTGCATACCCTGGACTGTAGGAGGGCCTTGTCCTTCTACCTTGACCGTACGCGAGAGCATCGGAGGGCTGTTCAGCTCTTTGTTTCTTTTGACCCCAATAAGTTGGGGCTCCCTGTCTCCAAGCGTACTTTGTCCATATGGGTTGCTGACTGTATCGCTTGGGCTTATGGGGCGGCCGGCCTCTCGTTGGAGGGTCGAGTCACGGCTCATCGTGTTAGGGCGAAGGCTGCGTCAGTGGCTCATCTCCTCTCTGTTCCGTTGGCAGACATCTGCCGGGCCGCTACTTGGTCTTCAAGCCAGACTTTTGCGGCCCATTACTGCCTGGAGAGGGAGTCCCGCAGGGACAGTGATTTCGGACAGGCAGTCCTCCATAATCACTTTGAGGTTTAGGCAACTCCTACCCTCCGGCCCTGGTGTTGGGCTACCGGTCGGGGGCGTTTTCAGAGAAGATTCCTTCCCTCTGTGCTACTGAGCTAGAGGGAGCTCATTTTTCCGCTTGAGGTCTCCGGTAGCCTTAAGCTAGGGAGTCCCATTTGTGAGGACTGACTTCCTGCTTGGTCCTGGAGAAAGAGTAGTTACTCACCTGTAACAGGTGTTCTCCAGGAGCAGCAGGAATCAGTCCTCACAACCCTCCCTCCTCTCCTTGGAGTTGCAGTCCTATCATTTCGTTTTTGCTAATTTTTTTGCTGTCTTTTAGCTATGTCATCAGACTGAGCAAGATGGCACCCTTGGGCGGGAAGGGGACCGCGCATGCGTGCTGCAATTCCCAAAGGCTTTCTTTGAAAGCTGGGGAAATTGCTCCGCGAGGGCTCCGTCGGCGCTGACGTCACCCATATGTGAGGACTGATTCCTGCTGCTCCTGGAGAACACCTGTTACAGGTGAGTAACTACTCTTTCTTACATGTGTCTGCTGCCTTCTTGATCAGCTTCAAGCTGAAATCTGAATGGTGCAGGTTGGTTGCCTTTCAGGACCTGTTGGAACTGTATTTTTAAGCATCAGATTGAAGCTAGCAGAGGAGGCGGCAGACATATTGCAAGAGTCACTGCTCTTCTTTTCCTAGAAGAAGTAAGGAGAGGGAGAGAATTGTGTCAGTGGAGCTGGTGGTAAGGGTGAGAATTGCATTTGGAAGAAGAGGGAGAAGAACCCTAAGTTTTTACTTACCTAGTGATACCTCTGTTAAAGAATGAAAAGAATTGTGGTAAAATTGTGTCTATTATTAAGAACTGATTGAAAAATTGTACTGGGGTGGATGGGGGGGCAGAGCCAAGATAGCAAATGGCACTATTCTATGCCATTGTGTTCTCTTGTTAAATCCAGCCTGGCTGAGATCCTGCAGCAGTATTCAGCAGTGAAATGGTTGTTCTCATGGAGGGCTGGAAGTCACTAGGAAGAAGACAGTTTTATCATCAGAATCAAGGATTATGGAGACTAAGGGCAGGTAGGAGAGTAGCAGGAGAGGAAAGAGGAAGAACATAGATAGGACATGATGGTTCTTCCCTGATAGGAGATGAGCTGACAGTGATTGCTAACTTGGCTGCTACCCCTGCTTCCCTTCCCATGGAAATTTATTTGGACTCCTAAGCCCAGTGATCCCTCAGATGTTTCCATGAGGGACATATGATCATTATTTTCTCAAATGAAGGCATCCTTGATGGAAAGTGTTTCCCAGTTTTGCCAATTTTCTTCAAACATTTCTCTTAAGGATGGGAACTATGATAAAGTCCTCCTTCAGTATGGTAAACATTTATAGCTATGAATAGGCTATTTTTTCTCTTCAGAGTACCAATGCTTCACCTCATGGGCCTAGTTTTATAACAGGACACCTATGTGAGAAGTCAAAAAAGCATGCATTTTATTTTATAAAGGCACATCAATAGAAACATTCCTATAAATCACTTTTTATATAAAACATTTCCATCAAAATGGGAGCACGTTTATTTGTATCTTCAAGTGTTCATATGCTAGATTTCAGTTTTGTCAAAAATGTATCCATATTCCACACATCATCTTTTGAGACATTTTTAACATCTCATGCTCATATTCTCAAATACTTCATAATTAGATTAAAAATAACTTGGCTTATCTCCATTGTTCTACACTCCATCATGAAATCATGTTTGGAAAGAAGCATTATCTCCAGGAACAAGCAGGAATGTAGTCTTCACATATGGGTATCGTCGGTACCGACGGAGCCCGCACAGGAACGCTCCCCAGCGTCCAATAGGAACGCTTTTGGGATCATCCCACAGCGCATGCGTGCTGCCTTCCTGCTTCACTGCCTCTCTCACTTCAGTTCTTCATTTTCCACAGAGCCGACAGGACGTCTCTCCTATCACCGCAGAAAACTTTATCTTCTTTCTTGTTTTTTGTGGTCACGTCTGCCTTCATTCAACGCCTACCGGTACCGCTGGTTCTCTTTTCTTATTTTCTCAAAAAAAAAAGAAACTTTTCTTCTTTTCTTCGGTGTCTCACCCCTCCTGGGCTTAGGCGCCATTTTGGGCACTAGGCCCAAAAATCTCCAGACATTGAGAAGCCAACTGGTGGTTTTAAAAAATGTTCAAACTGTGGCGATACTATTTCCGTCACCGATACCCACGAATGGTGTCTCAAATGTTTAGGTCCTGAACATTGTCCAGTGGAGCATCTCTCCTGTAGAAAGATGACCAAAAGGGGCTGCAGAACAGAGCTGCAAAGGCCGGTTCTCTTTTCACGGTTGATACGATGTTAGTTGCATCGACGTCTTCCAGGGCTTCATCTTCCTCGCATGGATCTCAGGTAATTAAACAAAAGTCTGTAAAGACTAGCCGGTCCTTGAAGGGTAAATCTCCTGCAAAGCATCGAGATGTCACTGGCACTACCCTCGAAGAAAGTACACCGGCAAACTTGCCCCAGCGGGAGTCTTCAGTCTCCAAAGCACAAACGGGATCTCAGAATGTTCCAGAGGCCTCCACCTCTCCAGAACTTCTGTTGCCATGTTCTGGGGTTGTAGCCGCTTCCACCGGTACCGACCAGGCATCGGCATTAGCAATGGATAAGAGAATCCTTGCTATTGAACGCAGTCTAGCATCCCTCTTAGCTGCCTCGGTACCGCTAAGACCGCTACAGATGGTTCAAATGAGCTCGGTACCGGCTCCAGTGGCACCCACTCAGGTGGGACGGCTTCCTCCCATGCCGAGCCTCGAGAGTTTCTCTGGCATCGAGGGGTTGGAACCGAAATGCCACGGTACTGATATTCATCGGTACCAGCATCGATCGATGCAAAGCTCCGATGAGTCTTCCGATTCCGATGACTCTACCGATACAAGAGCAGTTCTGTTGAAGGATTCATCTCCTTCTCCTGAATGCAGAATGTCTCCTCCAGAAGACATGTCTTTTCAGGATATCATACGTGATGTAGCTAAAGGGCTTTCAATCACGGTTACTCCTGAGAAGGAACCTAGGGCAGAAGAACTAAGAATTCTGCAACACCCTATGGCTCCCAAAGAGGCAGTGATGCTACCTATTCATCAGATCCTTCAAGATCTTATGTTCAGAATGTGGGAAACTCCCTTAACGGTGTCACCGCATACTCGACACCTCGATACCATGTACTGAGTCTCACCTTCTCCAGGGTTTCAGAAGACTCAGTTACCACACCATTCCATGGTAGTAGAATCAGCCATGTGGAGAATAAGAAGTGCTAAAACGCATTCTTCCAACCCGCCAGGCCGTGAATCGAGGACACTCGATGCCTTTGGGCGTAGATGCTTTCAATACTCCATGCTAGCAGCTAGGATTAGGATTAGCTCATATTCTCTTTACATGGGAATGTTTCTTGAGGAAGTTACAGCGGATCTGGAACGCATGAGCCCTCTTCTTCCTGAAGATAAAAGGGGACAGTACCTCACTCTGCTCAAGCATGCTCAAAATGTCTCCAAATTTGTGAACTGTGCAGCTTTTGACTGCTTTGAAGCTATTAGCAGAACCTCTGCTATTGCTATCGGAGCACGGCGCATTGCCTGGTTCCAAGCATCAGATTTAGAGGAGTGAGTGCAAGAGAAGTTAGGAAACATTCCTTGCACAGGGTGAAAACTTATTTGGGAAGGATTGGCAGACCAAGGCTAATCAGATTGAATCTGACAATACCACCTTGAATAGACTATCAAAGGCTACAGCCAACCCATCAAAGAAAAAAACAGGCAAGAAGTTTTATCTTTAACAAAAAGAAAAAATCTTACCACGCTTATTCCCATCCAGTTCATTCTCCCCAGAAAGTGCAGCAACCTAGACAACAAAGAAAGCCACAAGCTCAAAGAGCTCAATCGGCTCAGCAATTACAGCCTCTGCAGGGGCTTTGACTTCTACCTAGAGAACTTAACCATTTTGCCTCTGAAGGGTCCAGAACCCTTGACCATTCTGGGCAGATTATGCCATTTTGCCAAAAGATGGCAACAAATAACATCGGAAAATTGGACTCTATCCATTGTAGAACAGGAGTACAAATTTCACTTTCTCAGCATGTCCCCGCCTACAATCATAAAACAATTCCTGGACCTCAGGGAATTGAACAAATTTCTGTTCCGAGAAAAGTTCAAGATGATCTCTCTCAGAACACTTTTACCATACCTTCAGAATCAGGATTGGTTATGTTCTCTAGATCTAAGAGATGCATACACACATGTCCTCATCCATGTAAATCACAGGAAGTAACTTTGATTTCTCTTTCAAGGAAACCACTTCCAATACAGAGTCCTTCCATTTGGGCTGGCCTCTGCCCCAAGAGTCTTCACAAAATGCATGGCTTTAGTAGCAGCATTCCTGAGAACTCTGGGGAAATGCATCTTCCCCTACTTAGACGATTGGCTCATCAGAGCACCAACAGCTCCAGAAACAGAAGAGCTGTTTATCGTGCCATGAAAATTCTCCAGTATTTGGGTCTGGTAGTCAACTACCCAAAGTCTCACCTCACCCCTTCTCAATCCCTAGAGTTCATAGGGGCTTGCTTAGACACGCAGCAATCAAAGGCATGCCTGCCACAGCCATGCTGTCTACGAATAATAGAATTGGCTTCCCAAGCAGTAAAGAAAACCCTCCTAACCGCCCGGGAAATGCTTCAACTGGTGGGGCATATGGCATTCACTGTACATGTGGTTCCTTATGCCCGCCTACACATGCGAGGGGCTCAGTGGACCCTCTCTGCGCAGTGGTCACAAGCCACAGGTTGCTTAAAGGACCAAATCAAGAATTTGACATGTCTCATTTTGTCCCTACAGTGGTGGCAGTCCCTCGAGAACCTCCTGGTAGGTTCCCCCTTCCAGCAACCACTGCCCCAGATCACCCTGACAACAGATGCATCCAAGCTGGGTTGTGGAGCCCACTTGCACAATCTTTCTACTCAGGGTCTCTGGAGTTCACAAGAGGCCTCTCTTCAAATAAACCTGTTAGAGCTAAGAGCCATCTACAATGCTATAATAGCATTTCAGGCCCAGCTCAGTCAAAGGACAGTTCTGGTCCAAACCGACAATCAGGTTGCCATGCTTTACATAAACAAACAAGGCGGAACGGGCTCTCTGTCGCTATGCAACAAAGCTTTGTGACTATGGGCCCTCAGCAGAGAGCTCCAAATTCACCTTCTAGCATTATACCTTCCAGGCATTCAAAACCTGTGGGCAGACAAGCTCGGTCGAATACTGCTGCCACACGAGTGTTCTCTCCAGTCAGACCAACTGGCTCGAGTATTCCAAACCTGGGGAACACCAGATATAGACCTCTTTGCAAGTCCACAAAATGCAAAACTTCCCCGGTTCTGTTCCAGAATTCTGGCTCAGTACTGTCTAGCAAACGATGCTTTCCCAGCTCCATTGGGGTCAGGACTTCCTCTATGTCTTCCCATCCTTTCCCCTAATTCCCAAAACTCTTTTCAAGCTTCAGAGAGACAGATTCTCATAGCTCCACGTTGGCCAAGGCAATAGTGGTACCCTCTGCTTCTGCGTCTTTCTCAAGCAACTCCTCTAGAGTTGGGATGTGCTCCAGATCTCCTTTCTCAGGAGAACATGAACTTCTACATCCCAATCCTCAGTCCCTCCACCTCTGGGCTTGGCTGCTCAAGGCATAGAAATTTTAGATATCCACCTCTCTCAGCAAGTGAAGGATATCCTTCAAGCTTCGAGAAAACCGTCCACAAGACTTTCCTATGCTTTCAAATGGAAAAGGTTTTCTATATGGTGTTCAAAAAGAGGCTTAACCCCCCTTTCTGTGCCCATGGAGTTGCTTTTGGAGTATCTCCTCCATCTTTCAAATTCTGGTCTTAAGGCAAATTCAGTGTGAGTCCATCTCAGTGCTATTGTGGCTTTTCACAGGCCCCAAGATGGACAACCAATCTCTTCTCATACACTTATGTTAAGATTCATGAGAGGTTGACTATTGACAAAGCCCCACATAAAGCCGCCACCGGTGGCATGGGACCTGAATATTGTTCTTGGGCAGCTTATGAAGCCACCTTTTGAACCTTTAGCCACTACAACTTTAAAATTCCTTTCCTGGAAGGTCATTTTCCTAATTGCAATAACCTCTGCTAGGCGCATTAGTGAACTGCAAGCTTTAGTGGCTCACCCTCCTTATACAAGGTTCCACCATGATAAAGTAGTCCTCAGGACTCATCCACACTTTATGCCAAAGGTGGTTTTGTCTTTTCATTTAAACCAGTCGGTTTACCTTCCTGTATTCTTCCCTAGGCCTCATGCCTCCAGTGCAGAAAGGAACCTTCATATCTTAGATTGTAAAAGATCTTTAGCCTTTTACCTTCAAAGAACTGAACAACATAGGAAGTCTTCTCAACTCTTTGTTGCTTTTGATTCTAGTCATTTGGGACTTCCAATTTCCAAACGAACCCTATCTAAGTGGATTGCAAACTGCATATCCTTCACTTATGATAGTAAAGTGTAAACGGGAGCGCTGGTCGTGAAAGTCCACAGTCTTGGCAAAGGCAAAATATTATTATGACTTGCAAAGGATTGTGGGGAATGTAGTTTATTCATACCAGAATCAGCCATTCACAAAATAATGAGTTGTGATGCTCGAGTGTAAGCAAAGAAAAACAGATTTTATTCATGGGGTTAATTCTCCCACACAGATTTACTTGGTAACACAAAAGGACACTTGCTTCAAGTATTGTACTCAGGAAAAACGAAACATGTTATAAGGTAATTGAACTTCTTAAGCAGTAAATCAATAAAGACCTTGATGGGAAACAGAAAAGTGGAGGAGTGGCCTATTGGTTGGGGCAAGGTACTTCAGGCCGGAAGGTCGGGGGTTCAAATCCCACTAGAGGACAGCAACCTTGGGCCGGAAGGACTGGGGTTTCTAGTCCCACAGGTGCTCCTTGTGGTCTTGGGCAAGCCACTTAACCCTCCATAGCCCATGTTCCCTGTAAAATAGTTATCTCCAAGTTATAATGCCCTGTTCAATGTAATTTCAGTTTGTTCAATGTAAACCGCACTGATGCTGAATAGCGCGGTATATAAGAGAATGTAAATAAATAAATAAATAAATAAAAGGTCTTTTTGATGGCTCCTGCTAATGACCTTCTTAGCAGTGCTCCAAAAGGCAAAAATAAACCCAAAAGTAACAAAAAAACTGTTCTTTACCAAGGATAACTTTCTTCTATTCACACACACAAAGAAGAAGTTTCCTTCTAGAGCTCACATGCACTTGTGCCTGGCTCAATTACAATTACACTACATACAATTAGAAAGAAACTTCATTAAACTTAACAATATGCAACATTTAAATCTTAGCCAACGAGTGAAAGCCTCAGCAGAAACTCACTGATAAAACACAATCAGGAGTACTCGTAACATCAATGGCTAACACTCGTTCATCATATCAATCCCAATTCACAGGACCATATTCAAACAAACATTGCAGTAAGTTTTATACAAACTATAATCACTACAAAAAACTGCACTTATATCACCAGGTCCGTGGATCAAGAGGAAATTGATCCACGGACCTGGTGATATAAGTGCAGTTTTTTGTAGTAATTATAGTTTGTATAAAACTTACTGCAATGTTTGTTTGAATATGGTCCTGTGAATTGGGATTGATATGATGAACGAGTGTTGGCCATTGATGTTACGAGTACTCCTGATTGTGTTTTATCAGTGAGTTTCTGCTGAGGCTTTCACTCGTTGGCTAAGATTTAAATGTTGCATATTGTTAAGTTTAATGAAGTCTCTTTCTAATTGTATGTAGTATCATTTTTGAGGCTTTGATATTGGCTTTATAATCTTGTCAATTACAATTAGCCAGCTGCAAACCCCTTTGCTGGTTCACTCTCTCTACGTGGCTCAATCCTACCCTAAAGCTTTCTTGCAGAGACTTTTCTGGGTAGATAAAAGAACAAGTTACAGTTCCTTTTGGTGGTTGTTGTATTAGTGAGAAACTACTTTAAAACAGCAGCCTAGACAGAGAGCAATCCATGTATTCCAATTGATCATTTGATATATTTCCTTCTTCCTCAAATATCATGGAATCAATATCATGGTCTGGCTCAGAGGAATTCCTTAATTGATCAGTCTCAGTATGATATTTGTTTCCCTGCTGCCTTCCTGGTGAAGAGCTAGGGCATAGATCAAAGTTCATACCTGTGATCCCCTTACTGCTAGGTTTCCTCTCCAGGTATCCTGGCCAGTAAGTAGTCCAGCTTTTATGTCCAGCCTTCCAATCAAGATCCCTGGACACTGGGTCTCTCTTCACATACCTACTTGCACCGGTCTTAGGGCCCCTTCCAAATGCAGCCGTCTCCTTCAAAGGTGCCGTCTGGGAATTCCTGGCTCTATAACCCCACTCCTCTAGCTTCCTCCAGTCCAATGGAGTATGCTTGCCTCTGGAATCACTCCTAACACACGTACTGCTGTGGGCTCCTTCTTTAGACCTCCAAGATGTCTTTCTCTTCTTCCTTCCACGTTGCTTCTGCTGTTGTAATCCTCTCTCTCTGTTCTGTCGGTTCTTGTTCTCCTTATTCTCCCTGTTCCTGATCTGCCTCTGTGTAGAATATCTTTTACTTTTAAAGTGCTTAGAGGGACACTCCACCCTAGCACAGCCCAGGTGTGCTGAATCAAGCCCTGCCCTTGGAGATGAGTGATTGGGGATTACCTCATAGCTCTCCTGATTGAACACACGTTTCCCCACTTCAGCCCTTCTAGAGGCTGTTTGGAACCTGGTGCATTCTGGGACTGGTAGTCTTTTATGAAAACATTCTGTTTTAGTATTTCTACCACCAAAGACAGGTTGCTTGTTCAAAGCCAATTCACCTCTTTTATAGCTCCCTCCTGAACTATGATAAGCTTCCTTATCACAAAAGGTCTTTCCCTCGAGGGCTATGTTACAGCTCATAATGTCAGAGCAATGGCAGCCTCAGTTGCTAATCTCCGCTCTGTGTCTATAGATGATATCTGTAAAGCAGCTACTTGGGCTTCAGTACATACCTTCACAGCCCACTACTGTCTGGACAAGGACTCCCATCGGGATGCCTCGTTTGGCCAGGCTGTCTTACAGTATCTCTTTCAGACTTAATGCGACTCCTACCCTCCATCCTGGTAGGATGCCAGGGATCCATGGGAGGAAGTATGACCCTGTTCACACGGGTTCACATCTCGCTGGGGTCATTCCTCTGGCATCTTTCAGCTGGGGAGTCCCCATATGTGAAGACTACATTCCTGTTTGTTCCTGGAGATAACGTAGTTACTCACCTGTAACAGGTGATGTCCGGGAACAGCAGGAATTAAGTCTTCACAACCCACCCACCTGCCCTAGGAGTTGTCTCTTTCTCTCTCTCTCTCTCTCTTTCTGTCTCTCTCCTTGGCTCAGCTTTAAACTCAACTGAAGTGAGAGAGGCAGTGAGGTGGGAAGGCAGCACGCATGCGCTTTTGGATGCTCCCAAAAGCCTTCCTATTGGATGCTGGGGAACGTTCCCACGCGGGCTCCGTCGGAACCGACGATACCAATATGTGAAGACTTAATGCCTGCTGTTCCCGGAGATCACCTGTTACAGGTGAGTAACTACACTTTCTGCATCAGGGATAAATACTCCTCAATAGTCTGTTACGTAATTATACAGCCATGTATTCCCAAGTGGTGTTCTTCACTGTTGTCACCTCAGATTTGTAAAAAAATATGGCATCAATGGCGTTTCAGTTAACCAATCATCTTTCATCTAAAAATCAATCATGAGCCATATAGAATTTTAAGAACCAACTTGTCTGGTTAAAGACATCCATATTCAACTAGCATATTCATACTGCTTGGATCTACTGAATTCAAAGAAAATAGTCAATAATGCTCATGAAAATTCATCTTATGATCTCTGTCCCCCTCCCCTCCAGTTTGCTGTTACATGATGAGAAATTCTCTAGGGTGGTAGATGCTTGAATGCCCTCCCAGTGTAGGTGATGGGTGCAAAAACAATGACAGAATTCAAAAAGGCATGGGATACACAGAGGATGGAATCAAAACAAACATTAATCATTTTTATACTTCAAGAAATAGAGAGGGGTAACCTGCATGGAGTGGCAGATACAACCCTAAACAAAGGCACAGAGAGGGCTTAACCCCTATGGAGCGGTAGGTATAACCTCTAAACAAAGGCACAGAGGGGGATAACCTGCATTTAGTGGTAGGTGTATAACCCTCACCACCTTAATGGGCAGACTAGATGGATCACACAGGTCTTTGCCATCATTTACTGTAGTGTGACTTCTTCAATGTTACAATGTTTGTCCAATAAATGCGGAACTAAAAGGGCTGATACCATGCCTGCAGCTATCCTACTCCAATATTCACTAAGTCTTAATCACACCCTCAGTTTGGTGCTTCCAATATAAACCATGAGGCACAGGCAAATATACATTACATATTCAGATTCACATGTATACCATTAGATGTATGAGTCCACTCAATACCTTCTAGTCTTTGGGAACACCACCTGCAGTGTCCACAGGCTTTATGTTCCAAAGTCAGTGTAGATTCCTTCAGGAAAATGTCCCAGGGAATTATCCATTCTCCAATATTCTTCTCATGAATTTATGTTGTTAAGGGTTCGATAAATACTGTAGGAGCTGTAAAACATGCTAATGTCAAAAAGTTGAGCCTACTAACTGCTTAGATATGAAGTAGCATATGATAAAACACAAACCATTTGGTCCAACAGTTCTTTCTCATGATCAGGGCATTTTTCCTAGGATAAAAGGTGCTGGTGTTCATATGCAGGGCTCTTTCATTAATACATGAGGATCATAAGTCAGTTTTACCAGGCAATGAAAAACATGCCAGTACTCAGTACCACCAAGTCTCGCCTAAAAAAAAAACCCCTTGTTCACCATAATCGAGACTACGCCCAGTGAACATTCTTGACTCTCTTATATGCTCTAACAATACTTCCAGATCATCCTCTTATACCAATACAGACAAGTGGGTTGTATTCCCCTGCCAGCAGAGGTGAAAACAGAAAAAACTAGAAATTTCTAGTGACATCATCCTGATACTTGAGCTAGTACAGCTAGGGGCGAACTTCAGTGTTTCTATCTCCAGCAGATGGTGGATGCCAGATGTGGCAGCTCTGTTTCGGAAGAGGATCAGCTCCTGGGCAGCCATTCTAAGGGGCGCCATGGACCCAGTGGAATGAGAAGTGGACATCTCCAGAGTGTGTCTAAAGATACCCTGCTGGAGTTTCACATATGGAGAGGGTAAAGGGGCCATCCTCCCTGTCAGTAATCCTGACCAGTTGAGAGCCCCAGATTCTGCCTTATCAAGACCTGGAATTCATACAAGCTTTCAGCTTCCCTCCCCTGGCCCCCCAGAGCAGCCTCTGAACAGAAGCGGAAAGCAGGTATGCGAGGAGTGAACAGAGCCTAAGCCTAGTACTGGCAAGTCCTGGACTCCATGGGGGTAAGTGCAGTTTTCGATTTATTTATGCCTGCGATTGTCAGCCACAGCTGTGGTGGTGGCCCAATTTTCCTGTTGGTGCGATTTGTCGGTAGGTCCAACAAACGCTTATGTTTAACTGCTAATTCTTAATGCTTTCTTTCAGTGCATGTGGATTTGGAGGCAAAGATGTCTAAGAGTTGTGCTGCTATGTGCACGTGCAAAGTTACATGTGTAAGTTTTACACATGTAGATCGTGTGACAGACTTCCATGTGCAAAGTTACATGTGCAAGTTTGGCCAATGCTGCTGCCCTGAACATGTATGAGGCGTTGCCTGTCAAGCCCATCGAAAGCATTCACTGACCTGTGGCAAATGTCAAGCCGGGGCCACAGACTCCCTTTGTGTGCACTGATCAAAGGACCTGGTGGGAGTAATCAGTAGTGGATCCTGCAAGTAAGAGCCTGAGTCTGTTGTGGAGGCCTTAGTCATTGATTTTGTGCAGTCCTCAGCACTCAGTCCGCCGCCTTCTGCTTCCCCAGGCAGGTTTTGGGAATGAGAAACAGTTGTCAGTGGAAGGGGGTGCAGTCAAGGACCTGATGCTTGCTGGTTCTGGTTCTTTATTGCCAGACATCAACAAGCATGGTCTTTCTGGTGGGGCAATGGGAGTTAGGTTCAGGAGACTTCCCTGCCCTCAGCACATCTTGGTTAAGGCTTCTCACCGAATAACGGCTGGTCCCAAGCCTCAAATACATATGGGAGGTGCCTGGTGACTTGTGGCTTTCCCAGGAATCCAAACCAGAGATCAGTTTGGAGAGGATCTGGGGCTGGAAGAAGATGAGTGGTCCCAAAGGAAGAGCAGGAAGATGCCCACATTGTCTGGCCTTTCAGGAGATGGGAATTGGCAGCCCTGTTTTCTCAGGTGGCCTCCTCTCTACCTTTGTCAAATGTTCTCACTGGCATCATAGAATCTCAGGGACACCCCTTTCCGCAAGGGGTCCTTACACCTACTAAGGCTTTTCCACTCTCGCAGATCCTTCAGGTCATGGTTCTGCAGTGGGACTTGCCAGACTACCCAGTGGAGAGTGTCAGAGTCCTGAGGAAGCTGTATGCCCTCTTCCAATAGGATTTGGATAATTGACTGCATTTTCCAAGGATAGAGGCCCATGTTGCTGCTGTCATAAGGCATACCACCCTTCCAATAAAGGGTGGGGCCACCTTCAGACTTCATCTGGATTGTTACATGGAGGTGGTCCCCAAGACTGCGTTCTCGGCTTCATATCTTATCCTCCAGGCAGCGATCTATAGAAGCTTGATGGTTGTGCAGTTACTCCCAGAGGATGCTGTCACAACTTAGATGGAGTCGGCTCTGGCCTTTTGGGATGATACCAAGTATGATCTGGTCTGGTTAGTGGCTTTGGCTTCAGCTTTGGGCAGCAAACAAGTCGTGTTTGGGCCAAGCACACATTTAGGGGAAAGCTTCTTTTTGGTGAGGGTTAAGAGAAGCTCGTAAGACTTGATGAAATCCAAACCCCAAAAGGGGACCCAGTATTATTCACAAAAATTGTAAACCAATAACTTGTCTACCTACAATCTATAAGCTGTTCACTGCAATAGATCAAATCCAGTAACATCATGGTAACAGAGCAAAAGGGCAAAACAATAGGAGCATATGGCACCAAAGACCAGTTAATGCTGAATAAGGCCATCATGACCAGCTCTAAGAAAAGCAGAAATCTCAGTATAGCACGGATTGATTATAAGAAAGCTTTTGACAACGTCCCACACTCTTGGATAATTAATTGCCTTGAAATGTATAAAATAAATCCTGGTTTGGTAGAGTACATTAAATTCAACATGACAATCTGGCAAACCACACTCTCTTTGAAATATGAAGATGGTCAATACATCATTCCTAACTTCAGGATCCAGAGAGGAATATTTCAGGAGGATTCCCTGTTGCCCCTTCTGTTTTGTGTGGCGTTTAATCCAATGAGTACTCTCATCAACTCTTTGGGATATGGATTTAGCCTGAATCCTAAAGAAGGTAACAACCTAGAAACATCATCTCATTTATTATTTGTAGATGATCTGAAGCTCTACAGTTTCAGCAACCAACAATTAACAGAGAAAGTCCATGTGGTGAAAAGCTTTTCTGATGACATCAGGATGACCTTTGGCCTTGACAAATGTGCTAAGGCAATTTTTTTTTTTTTTTAGAGGAAAATTGAATAAAATGGAAAGATCTCCCTGGCTGAAGGCTGTGACATCAAGGACCTTAAACAGGAAGGAATATACAGGGTGGCCCAAAAAATGTGAGAACATCTCGTAGCATATAAGTTATTTAAAAATCCAAAAAGACAGATTTAAACGATTGACAAATTTAAAAAAAAAAGATGGTGATCGGAAGTTGTCGAAATAAAGACATTATATAGCTAAAAAAGGTAAATAAGTAAACTATTTAAGCTTTTAATTTACAAGATGTTCTCACTTTTTTTGGACCACCCTGTATCTGTATCTCAGAGTTGAGGAAGGAACGACACTCAAGCAGAAATTACTGAGAGAAAAGATCAGTAAAGAATACTACAGGAGATTAAAATCATTATTCAAAAGTGCTTTAACATCACGGAATAAGATACAAGCCATCAATCAGCTGGCAATTCCTGTACTCTCATTCAACTTTGGGATTGTGGACTGGCCTTTTAAAGATCTTGTCAAACTGGATGTGCAAACAAGTAAAACTCACCCATTTGGAGAAATTGCCCCCATAAGAAGATGGCTTTGGCTTCAGCTTTGTGCAGCAAACAAATCCTGTCTGGGCGAAGCTCATATTTAGGGGAAAGCTTCTATTTGGTGAGGGCTATGAGAGAAGCTCATAAAAGACTTGGCGAAATCCAAACCCCATCACCTTTCAGAGGATAGGCCTAAGGATTACTGGAATCATGCGCCTTCTTTGTCTTCTGCTCTTCACTTTTACCTCGCTCTCATTTCCAGGGCGCCTGAGATTCTTGGGGCTCTTGGCAGTACCAACTAGAGATGTCATTCCTGGTTTTCTCTAGTTATTGAGTAAGAAATGGACCCTTTCATGGAGCCTGCAGGTCCAGTACTTCCTCCTCCTTGAGGATTGGCTCCACCCATCCAGCACATTGGCAGGCTGGAGGCACTGCAGAATGAGGTGCCTCCAGTTGGTGCTAGTCTCCATCTTTTTCTCCAGGAATGGGTCCAGGTTACCATCAATTGCTGAGTGTTCAGGGATATTAAGTGTGGTTATGCCTTGGAGGACTACCAAAAAGGACTGCTATAGCTGGAAAAAGATCTGCACTTGTAAGTATTTATCTTCTGGAATGTACTCAAATCTTGGGGAAAAGGGAATTCTTTGGGTTAAAGCTGATAAATCTGTGTATTTTAGAATTCATTGTTTTTACTGAGTCAGTCAGGTCTTAGTACCATCAGAGAGCTTTTCATTAACATCAAATCGGAGTATAGCTGATCATAGAAAGTAAAATAGAGTAAATAGCCACTGAAATAAAATTGTTTCTAGAGAGGTTTTAATTTAAATCAAATCAGAGTATAGCTTAGCATACAAGTAGAATAAATAGTCTGAGTAGAAAGAAATAAACTTGTTTCTAGTGACCTTTACAAAGAGGCCTTCCAGTTAGGAGGCAAAATATCTGTGAAGTTGTCTTAAATAGGTGTTAAAGCCAAATGACAGATCAAAGGGACAATTTGAAAGGCCCCCCTCTATCAAACCAAGGGCTGTGTGAATCACCCAGAAAATTGGTAGTATTTCTACCTTAGAAGCACAAGTCAGGGCACTGTATAGCAGGCCAGCTTTTATTAAGTCTACTTTCCCTCCCACCTACCCCAGGGATAATCTTAGCTTTATAGGCTCTTAAATCTATTAAAGGGAAGGAGGTGCCCATATTCACTTTCAGGTGTGGCTGTTAAACCTCATCAGAATCAATTAATTAAGGACCTGAGATTAATTAATCTTGATGTGAATAAAGTCCATTAAAAGTATTGGGTGTCATTCTGATCTGCGAATAGCGGGGGTGGACATCCGAATTAGACGTCCAATCCCCGTTATTCGCAGGGAGCAAATTCCCAACTTCAGGCTCCCCACATGTAAAGCAGCATTATGTAGGGAGCTCTGGATGGGAGCTGGAGGGGGGAGGATTGATGGAGGAGTGTGGGCGTGGTGGAGGCGGGCCCACAACCCAAGATGTGCAGGGCCTCTCCAGGTAACGGCCCTGCACGTCCAGCATGGGGAAGATGGACAGGGTACTCACTCTACCTGGGAGGTGGAATAAGTCCCCCCGATGATGGTGGGCAGCACTGGAGGATCCCATTAAAAGGTGAGCCAATACAGGAGGTTCCCTGCCACCCGTTCCCGGCCTTAGCAGGCCCCTTTGGGGGTATGGGAGGCGGGGAAAAGCAATTCTCATCTTGTGCATGTAATCGGGGCTAATGCGTGAGGTTCCGGTGCTGTGGCGATGGGACACCCCGGCACCGGAGCTCCAGCAGGATTATGGGGAGGTTTAGCCAGGGAGAACGCTGCATTTCCCGGCACACTGAATTGGGTCCCATCCACATGCCCTGATTCTGCTCCCGCGGGAACATTTGTCTCCTGCGGTTGCAGACCGGTGAACCTGTCATCAGTACCTGGCAAAATGGTAAAAACCATTATAAAGAACAAAATTACTGAACGTGTAGATAGTCATGGTTTAATGGGAGAAAGCCAACATGGCTTTAGCAAAGGAAGGTCTTGTCTTATTTATTTGTTTTATTTTTTTGAAGGTGTGAATAAACAGGTAGATAAAGGTGATTCGGTTGATATAGTGTATCTGGATTTTCAGAAAGCCTTTGACAAGGTCCCTCATCAGAGACTTTTGGCAAAACTAAAAAGTCATGGGATAGGAGGCAGCGTACTATTGTGGATCAGGAACTGGTTAAAAGATAGAAAGCAGAGGGTAGGACTAAATGGCCAATAACCGGGTAAGGCGGACATATTGCTCCCGTCCCCGCCCCACCCCCCCCTTTCAACCCCACCTCTCGCCAACCCCCCTTACAAATAACCACAATACAACAATTGGGAATCAAAACTGGTCGCAGCTTTATTAACCATACAACATTATCCATCAACAACCACCAACAGCAATCCTTCATCAACTGAATTCCGGCCGCGGAACGAATCCTCACCAGCCGTGTGAGTAGCAAGGTGAGTTCCGCCCGCTTCTGCCGTGAACCGGCCCCAGGCCATTCGATCCCCCCCTCTTCCGGCTCCGCCATATTATTAGCAAGAGCCCCGAGGGTTTCTCTGGGTCAGGGGTACCCCACCCCCGCCCTGCATCTCACCACCGGCTCCGGACCCCGGACACCTCCGGGATCCCGCCACAGGCACAGGGACCCCGTCCCTGTGCCACCCCCCTAGGCTAAGCTGCGACCAGTTGCCCTTCCCTGCCCGACATTTTCCAAAGCCTCTTGCCAGTCGGTCAGGAGCAAATCCACCCCAACCGGGGACAGACGCACTCCTTCCTGCCGATATATACCGGCGCACCCCACCTCGACCCATGAAGGCCAATTCTGCCATCCTCCCTGTTGACCGGCCAATGTGCCGACTAATCTTAATCAACCCACGAGACCACCACCGGTGGCCCCAGCAAGCAGGCCCTTGGAAGTATATCCGACCATAACAAAACATATTGTCAAACATCGACAGCCCTCGGCCAACTCTCTCTTCGCTGCTCTGATCAGTCGCTTACCAATCCAGGACGCCAAGTCGTTGCCTCCCAAATGCAGCAACAGTAACACTGGCGCACCCATCTCACGCCCAAGGTGCCGAAGCAAAGGCAGGAGCCGCCTCCACCGCAGCCCGCGCCTGCCCAGCCATGAGACGGTCACCTCAGAGGCGCTCAAACCCACGACGGTCTTGTAACTGCTCGCTGACCAGCCCAGCACACGACCGAATGGCCGATCATCCCGCAGCAACCTGGAGTACTGCCGACATCTAAAAGAAAATAAACAGTTAGTATCCGTTCTGCCCTTCCCACCTCGTAAGCACACAGACCCGTGGAAGGCTCTTGCCTGCCATCAGCCTATCCGCTGAATTTCCTGAGCAGTCAACCCAGCCTCCGAAGCGCTAGGTGCCGCTCCAGTCCGAAACGAATGCGGAGCAAAGTAAACCGGATCCAGCCCCCAAATGTCGGAGTGTCACCCGCAGAACCTCCATGAACCGAACCGCGATAGCGCTCACGCATTCTTATGCACCAACTGGGAGAAAATCATACATGTGACACTCAATGCAAAAGACCGGAGAACCCCCATCTCGTTGCTGGACTTCTGTCTGCATCTTAGTTTAAAGCTTGTGTTTAGGTCTTTTAAATTCTGTATATAATAAGGATTGGTGTGGATGCTTATACCAATAAAAGTGTATCTAATACCCCTAATACACCTTGTGTACCTGAAGCTTAAGTAATTAATCTCAGGTCCTCTGTGTATGACTGATTTGGATAACGAGCTGCACCTGAGAGCAGCCCCTTTCCTCTAAGATATGCAAGTACCTATAAAACTACAATTACCCCAGGGGTGGGTGGGTGCTGGGGAGGGAGGGAGGGAGACAAGTCCTATTAAAGAGGGCAGTTACAAGGTACCCTGTCCTGAACCCTCAGCAGGGGGGAAGGGGGTACCACACAAAGCCCAGTTAGTTGAGAGAGGCAAGGTAAGTTATAGCTGAGAAGGCTGAACTAGCACACCACTAAGACAAACAATAAATAATTAAATAAACAGTTAGACAAACAATAAATAATTAATAAACAGCTAGAACTCACAGCAAAGTATCACAGGAGACAAATATCCACTTCTCTAGCAGAGCACTGTAAAAAGCACTGCTCTTCTCTGATCAGAGAAAAGCAGACTAAAACAGACTATGCACACGTGAAGGAAACAGGAAGAAGGCTACACAATATCTCAGCGGGGGAGGGGGGGAGGGGGAGGATTCACTCAGGCAGGCTAGGACAGGAAAAAAAGTTTAACACACAGCAGGTTCTGGGGAGAGAGATTTAATTTAAAATGAACAGTTAACCTGGCTACCACACAAAGCCCAGTTCGCGTGTCTGCCTTCTTCGACGTCGGACCGGTACCGCCGGTCTTTTCTTCTTTCTTTTTAAAAAATAAAAAATAAAAAACCACCGTTTCCCACTTCTGTGCATTTTTTCCTTTTAGGCCTTAGGCATAGGAAAATTTTTCCTCATGGAAAAGCCCGCTTCCGGGTTTAAAAAGTGCACGAAGTGCAGCGGTACTCTTTCTATCACCGACACCCATGACTGGTGTCTAAAATGTTTGGGCCCTGACCACTCCATCACCGATTGTGAGTCCTGTTCCAAGATGTCTAAAAGAGGTCGACAGAATCGAGCGGCCAAGCTCAGTACCCTGTTTCCCTCTGATGCAGCTTCGGTGGCATCGACATCTTCCAGGGCTTCTTCTTCCTCCCATGGATCTCAGGTAACCAAACATAAGTCCAGCCGGTCCTCGAAGGGTAGATCTTCCTCTAAGTATCGAGATGCCTCCGGGCTTGCTCTCGAGGATCCCGCACCGGCAAAATTACCCCGGCGAGAAGCCCCGGGTTACAAAGCTTTATCTATGGGGTCACAGGTTGACATCGATGGCGTGGCCTCGACCATGCAGCGTGCCATTACGGCATTCATACAAGCTGCGACGCCTCCGGTACCGCAACAAACTCCGTTGTCGGTACCGGTTCCGGCACCGGCACTGGCACCGATATCGGTTCTGGTGCCGGTACCGATTGCATCGACATCGGCTTCGGTGTCGACTGCAGCGGTACCCTGTTCTGTGATGCCCATCGGTACCGAATCGGTACCGATCACTCCCGATGTCGATACCACTCGGTACTCATATCGGGCTCTGCAAGAGCATCCAGGCAGGCGATACTTCGATTCCTCCGAAGACTCTGATGAATCAGAGGCTTCTGTCGAAGCATCGGTACTCCTTCCTCAGGAGCCCTCTTCTCCAAAAAGAAGAATGTCTCCTCCAGAAGAATCTTGTCTTTTCAAGATTTCATTAGGGAAGTGGCCAGAGGCCTCTCCATTTCAGTGGCCCCTGAACCAGAGCCTAGAGCCAAGAAATTTGATATTTTACAATATCCTAAGGCTCCTAAAGAGGCAACTACTTTACCAATTCATGAGATCCTTTATGATCATATGTTGGGCATATGGGAGACACCTCTCACTACCTCCCCTCATTCTCGCAGGTTGGACACCATGTACCGTGTTCCTCCTTGCCCTGGCTTTCATAAGACTCAGCTTCCTCACCACTCTATTGTGGTGGAGTCTGCTATGAAGAAGATAGAGTGCAAAAAGACACTCATCTAATCCTCCAGGAAGAGAATGCAGAACCTTGGATGGTTTTGGCCGGAGAACTTTCCAGGCCAATATGCTTACTGCCAGAATCAACTCCTATAGTCTCTATATGGGGATGTTTCTAAAGGAAGTTACAGATCATCTGCAAACTTTATCTCATTTTATCTCAGAAGATAAAAGGGAGGAGTTTCTTACCTGGCTTAAACATGCCCAGGATGTTTCCAAATTTTCCAACCGTGCAGCCTTTGACTCTTTTGAGTGTGCCAGCAGAGCCTCGGCTATTGCCATAGGTGCACGCAGAGTTGCTTGGTTGCAAGCTTCTGATTTGGAACCCTGGGTCCAGGATGGATTAGGAAATCTTCCTTGTACAGGTGAAAACCTTTTTGGCAAGGATTGGCAAGCAAAGGCCACTCATGGATGCTGAGAATTCTGCCTTAGATAGACTTTCAAAGTCTACTTCTGCTCCTGTTAGAAAAAGGTTATTCAAAAAGGCTTTCTTTCCCAAAAAGGGGAAATATTATCCTGTTTATGTTCAGCAGGCATCTTCTGCAGGTCGTTTTGCTGCAAAGCGTCAGCAACAACCTAAATAAGCCAAGCCTAAGGCTGCAAGGACTGCTACGACCCAACAGCCTCAGCCTCTTCAGGGCCTTTGACTTACATCTAGAGAACTTAGCCTTTCTGGCTCTAGAAGAACCAGAGCCTCACCATTCCAGGAAGGTTAGCCCACTTTGCTCCCAGATGGGAACAAGTCACAGCAGAGCAATGGACCCTCTCCATCATAAGGGAGGGGTACAAGCTTCATTTCTTAAACCTTCCTCCCCACACCATGGTGAGACAGTTCAATTCTCCAACATCTCTCCTCGACCTTCTGGGTCAGGAGATTGCTACCCTTCTTGCCCAAAGGGCAATAGAAGAAGTACCCCTTCTTCAACAGGGCTCAGGGTTCTACTCCCCCTATTTTCTTATCCCAAAGAAAACAGGGGGCTACAGACCCATATTAGATCTCAGAGAATTGAACAAGTTTCTATGCAAGGAGAAATTCAAGATGATTTCTCTCGGTGCTCTCCTTCCATACCTTCAGAGTCAGGATTGGCTTTGTTCTCTAGATCTCAAGGATGCGTACACCCATATCCTCATCCATCCAACACACAGAAGGTTCCTTCGGTTCCTTTATCAAGGAAAGCACTACCAATACAGAGTGCTTCCTTTCGGTCTGGCCTCTGCTCCAAGAGTGTTCACAAATTGCATGGCAGTAGTAGCTGCATTTCTACTCACTCTAGGAATATTTGTATTCCCATATCTGGACGACTGGCTCATCTGAGCTCCGTCCCAGTCACAGGCCCAGACTTCCCTAGCCTGCACAAGGCGTGTTCTTCAGTATCTGGGACTTGTAATAAACATCCCAAAATCCCATCTCACCCCTACTCAGTCATTAGAGTTCATAGGGGCCTTCCTGGATACCACAACTGCAAGGGCCTATCTTCCCCAGGCCCGTTGCCTACGCTTGGTGCAGTTAGCCTCACAAATTCAGTTAAAGTCCCATTTAACTGCTCGAGAAATGTTACAACTGTTAGGCCACATGGCATCCACCGTTCATGTGGTTCCTTATGCTCGCCTTCACATGAGGGCAGCTCAGTGGACTCTGTCCACCCAATGGACCCAGGCATCAGGGTGCCTGTCAGACAAGATAGCAACCTCCAGTCGCCTCTTCTGGTCTCTCCAGTGGTGGAAGTCCACTCAAAATCTGTTGCTGGGGTCCCCCTTTCAACAGTCACTACCCCAAGCAACCCTTACAACAGATGCCTCTCCAAGGGGTTGGGGAGCTGATCTACAAGATCTCTCCACCCAGGGCATCTGGTCTCCACAAGAGACATCTCTACATATCAACCTCTTGGTGCTCAGAGCAATTCTTCTAGCTCTCAGAGTCTTCCACACCCTGCTCAGCTACAAGACAGTCCTCATTCACACGGACAACCAAGTAGCCATGTTTTATGTGAACAAGCAGGGCAGGACTGGCTCTCTCTCGCTTTGCAACGAAGCTTTGAGATTGTGGGCCTTCGCCAGAGAGCATCAAATTCATCTCGTGGCAGTGTATCTTCCAGAGGTTCAAAACTCTTGGGCAGACAGACTCAGTCAAGTTCTGCTTCCACGCATGATCCCTCCATGGGGACCAGATTGCCAGGATCTTCCGAATTTGGGGAACCCCGGACATAGACCTGTTTGCAAGTCCGTGGAATGCCAAACTTCCCCGGTTCTGTCCCAGGATTCCGTGTCAGGGAGTTCAGGCCAGGGATGCCTTCCTCCTTCATTGGGGGCAAGACTTCCTCTATGCCTTTCCACCCATTCCCCTAATTCCCAAGACACTGTTCAAACTTCAGAGAGACAAGGGGTCTATGATCCTCATAGCACCACATTGACCACGCCAAGTGTGGTACCCTCTACTTCTGCATCTCTCTCAAGCTCCCTCCCTGAACTTGAGATGTGCTCCAGACCTCCTGTCCCAGGAGGAGGGAATGTTGTGGCACCCAAATCCCCAGTCTCTTCATCTCAGAGCCTGGTTGCTGAAGGCCTAGACCTTCAAGATTTGCATCTTTCTCAGCAAGTGAAGGATATCCTTCATGCTTCCAGAAAGCCTTCCACTAGACTTTCCTATGCTTTTAAATGGAAAAGATTTACCATTTGGTGTGTACAGAAGGGTCTTAACCCCCTTGCAATACCTCTGAATTCTTTACTAGAGTATTTGCTGCATTTATCCCATGCAGGCCTTAAAACAAATTCAGTAAGAGTCCATTTGAGTGCTATTGCAGCATCCCTTAAGCCTCTCAATGGACAGCCTATTTCCTCTCATCCTCTTATTGCAAGATTCATGAGAGGCCTTCTTTTAACTAAACCTCCCATTTGACCACCTCCAGTGGCATGGGACTTGAATTTGGTTCTTGGCCAGCTTATGAAGCCACTCTTTGAACCCTTAGCCACTACCTCCTTGAAATCCACACTTTATGCCTAAAGTGGTCTTACCTTTTCATCTGAACCAGGAGGTGTATTTACCTGTCTTTTTTCCAGGACCTCATGCATCAAGTGCAGAAAGGAATCTCCATACCCTGGATTGTAAGAGAGCGCTCGCTTTTTACTTACAAAGGACACAGCAACATAGAAAGTCCTCTCAACTCTTTGTTGCTTTTGATCCCTCTCATTTGGGACTTCCAGTCTCTAAGAGAACGCTGTCCAATTGGATTGCTCAGTGTATTTCTTTCGCTTACCAGAGTATGAACCTTTCTCTGGAGGGCCATGTCACAGCTCACAATGTGAGGGCCATGGCAGCCTCTATGGCTCATCTGAACTCTGTGTCAATCGACCAAATCTGTCGAGCGGCCACCTGGGCCTCGGTTCATACCTTTACAGCCCATTACTGCTTGGACAAGGACTCCCGCCGGGATGCCTTGTTTGGTCAGGCTGTTCTCAAACACCTGTTCCATACCTAATCAACTCCTACCCCCGATCCCTGGTTGGATGCCCGAGATCCATGGGGGCAGGTAGAGCCCTTCTCAGGGACTCACAGCCTTGGAGATCTCGCTGGCATCTCTAGCTGGGGAGTCCCCATATGTGAAGACTCATTCCTGCTTGTTCCTGGAGATAGCACAGTTACTTACCTGTAACAGGTGATCTCTGGGAACAGCAGGAATAAGTATTCACAACCCACCCACCTCCCCTAGGAGTTGTATCTCTCTATCTATCTTTCCTTTCCTCTCTCTCTCTCTCTTTGTCTCAGCTTAAAACTCGAACTGGAGAGAGGCGGTTGGGAAAGGCGGGAAGGAAGCGCGCAGGCGCTGTGGGATGCTCCCAAAAGCTTTCTTTCTGGACGCTGGGGAGCGTTCCCGCGCAGGCTCCGTCGGTACCGACGATACCCATATGTGAAGACTTATTCCTGCTGTTCCCAGAGATCACCTGTTACAGGTAAGTAACTGTGCTTTATCTGATTTGCACTGCTTGAAGAGTCTGGCTTCTTAGGATTTCAGTTTAAATTTTGTCTACATATTTTTATTTTTACTTTAGATTGTAAGTCACTTGTTCTGTACTTGGTGAGGGTCTGTGTTCTGAGTGTGTGACTGAGCCCAGGTATTCTGTTAACATAGAGTTTGTACATAAAGATCTATACTATACTGTCGTAATTTGACTTGTTCAGCTTTTCAAATAGGTGTATGGATGTTCCAGGGTCCACTGTAGTATTTAGTGACGCTTTATTTTGGTGGGCTCCTTATGTGAGTTTTGGAAGTTGGTGCTGATATGGTATGGTATGGTAGATTTGCTCTATAGATACTCAGTGACTTTGTTGTAGGGTTTTGTATTAGTTCACAATATACCTAGTACTGGAGAATGTTTGTTGATGTTAGTGAGATGATCAGAATCAGATATTTTTTGTTTTTTTGTTTTAAGATATTGAGTTCTGTGGGTGAATGTCCTGGTTCTGCTCTGCAACCACTATTGAAGGGGGTTCTGTGGATGCAAAATATATGTTGAAAAAGAAAAGGTAATAACCATAACGCAGTTTATAGCAACCAAATAAAAATGAGTTATAATTTAGTTTTATGAACTGTGCTGTGGTTCTCGCTTTTCACATTGCCAACAGTTGCTTATGGACAGACCTGAAGCAGGGTTCATTATGGAAATAGAATATTGAACCCGAAACGAGCGCTACGTCGGACAGTCATTTTGGCAATAACGGCAGTTTTTCTACTGAAGTTAAGTACTTCTTCATTCATATAAATTAATATTAATAAAAGGAGATATCATGGCGGTGCTCTGTTTGCATACATAGCACTGGGATGATAGTCTCCGACAAAAATAATTTTTCTAACATAGGGAGATTTTCGCTATCAGAATTCTTTTGTTTTGTTCTTTAGTTAATTCCGATTGGGTTTGGTTTTCTAAACTTTTCAGCAGGCCATTTTCAGTGATCTGTGGGTTCTGTTTTGCAAATCTGACCAGTTTTTAGGCAGTTATATCAGATTTTTCTTGGTCTTCCATATCTTGGCTTAACTTCATAGTTCCATGTTACTTATTTCTTGACAGTTAAAATTGCTAGCCAGGAGAATTCAAAAAAAATTTTTATAGCCACCACCTGCTTTTTAGGAATGAAGTTTCTTCATTTTCAGATGTTCAGACTGCTGCAGAGGGGCCCTGGTTGTTAAAAGTAGACAGAACAACATTCACAAGCTGAGAGTTTAGAAGAGCCAGATTATTTGTTCAACCATGAAATTGTCTTCAGCTGACTAATTGAAAGCCTAACAAGTCAATCAACCTTTTGGCCTCTATTAATAACTTATAAAAAGTAGTAATGAATCAAATGGAAGGGTGGCCAAACTCTTGCACATTACACGATCAAGCAAAGTATAAAAGGGGTTTATAAACCTGAATCTGACATTCGCCAGTCTTTTGTACCCGACTTTTGGTTTCCTCCAAACTGTTGCACATGCCATATTCACTTTTTTTATTATTTTCAGTGTATCAAAATCAACAAATAATTTTGTATTAAAAATTGCATAAAGATGTTGGGGATGATATTAAACGGCACTTATCTGTATAACAGCAACTGATATACAGATAAGTGCTGCTGAAAGGAATATTCAGCAGCACTATCCAGACAGAGCTGCTTTTCTGTCTGACCACCTCAACACTATCTGGATAGTGCCAGGGCAGAGCAAGAAATTATCTGTATGCCAGCGATTTAAGCACTGCTATATGGATAGTTTAGGACATCAAAAAACAGTTCTAAATGGCTATTTAGATAGCTGGCCATATAGTAGCATTGAAAATTGACCATATATGGGTAATGGCGGCACTCAATATACTATTCAGATATTCAGTGCTGGCCACTATCCAGATACCAGCACTGGATATCTGGTTTCTATTTTTCTGCAGTTGCTGACATTTGAAAAACAACATTGACTCTACCCCTGCTAAAATTTAGTTCACTTGGTTATTTTTAACTTTGTGCGATGTGGAGATTGTATCATTGTCTGTTCACTTCGGGATTAATTGAAACATACAGTTTGAATAGAAGTGCCTAAACGTTTGCACACAACTGGGTGATTTTGAAGTACTCTGCAATCAAATGAGAAGAATAACTTTAATCCTGGTATTCTACACCTGTGGGCAGAGGTAGGGGGGGCACAGGGCTTCTATGGGAACTGTTTGCATATGCTCGCAGATTGTCATGCACTCAGTGCCGCCTTGCTGCCAATTCATTTGTGGAAAACAGCACCCTGCTTCTTTCTTGGAATACCCATCGGCTGGGTGGAATATGAGTGACTTTTTTCATAGTTCAACAATAGTACTCAAATAATGTATGCCTGTGAGTAGGTTTATTTTAATGTCCATTTATATTGTAGTTTTGGTTACCCCGTTATTTTCTGTGTTTATGGTCATTGAACTAGAGGCAGTGAAGTCAGGAAAATTTCAATGAATCCTCAATAAAATCGAATTGTAACACAAGCAGTCCATCTTGTTGTAAAGTAGGCAACTAGCGCATTTGCAAAGTATCTGTTTTTATAATGTAAATGAGTGATACCTTGGCCTTCATGAAACAGAAGACTCTTCTCTTTTCCAGGTGTACCTCGAGTTGCTCTGTGCAAATTTCGACTGCCTTTGAGGTTAGTCTGCTTGCCAGCTCAGCCATCAAAAACTGCAAATCACAAGTTAACCCTTGATACCAACCAACCTCCAGTCAATCTAGCCACCCTCTTCCCAGGTAGGACTACTGACCTTGTTTGTAGTTTACTGTCATTTTAAGAATAGGTATTCAGGTGCCTTGGGTTTTTATGGAAGATATTAACAAAAATTATAAATAAAGAAATATCAGTGTTTATGAAGTGTGAAGGTCAGAAGTGAGTAAAATGTGGTACCTCTTTACCAAAGTGGTAATAGGGAAGAAGTGGCAAACTACAGGCCAGCGCTGATGGAGCCCACATGGATCCGCTCCCCAGCTTTCAAAGAAAGCTTTTGGGTGATATACCCAGCATGTGAGGTCACCTTCCCGCTCAAAGCTGCCATCTTGCTTGTCTTTTTCCAGAGCCCTGCAGATGTCCTGTCTGTGCACCCCGGTAAAAGCTGATTTTTTTTTACCCTACTCGTGTTTTCTTTACAGTTACAGAGTGCTCAATTTGATCACATTCTCCAGGACCAAGCAGGAAGTCAGTCCTCACATATTTTTTTATTTTTATTTATTTAGACAGTTTTGTATACCGCCTTATCCTTCAATCAAAGCGGTCACAACACAATTGGGGGATACATTTAACACGCGGGGATATGAGACACACACACTAATGCTTACAGGGAACATGGGCAATGGAGGGTTAAGTGGCTTGCCCAAGACCACAAGGAGCACCTGTGGGACTAGAAACCCCAGTCCTTCCAGCCCAAGGTTGCTGTCCTCTAATGGGATTTGAACCCCCGACCTTCTGGCCTGAAGTACCTTGCCCCAACCACTAGGCTACTCCTCCCTCACATATGGGTGACGTCGGTGCTGACGGAGCCCTCGTGCGGAGCATTTCCCCAGCTTTCACAGAAAGCCTTTGGGAATTGCAGCGCGCATGCGCGGTCCCCTTCCCACCCAAGGGTGCCATCTTGCTCAGTCTTCTTTTTTCCGCGGAGCCCGACTGAAAAGTTGATTTTTCTCTATTTTTCTATTTTTCCTCCGGTTCGACGACGGATCCTTTTCTCGCTCGGACCGATACGCCGGTATCGAGTCCTTTCTCTCCTTTTTCGGTTTTTGTCCTTTGTGACTGGCGTTCGCGCCTTTCTTCTTTTTCCCTGGCAGACCGATCTTTTGACCTAGCAGGGGCCCTTTTTCCCCCGATGGCTGCCAGCGGGTTTAAAAAATGTGATCGGTGTAAGAAACGTATGTCTCTTACCGACACACATGACTGCTGCCTCCATTGCCTCGGACCCGATCATGACCCAATGATCTGCGGTCCGTGTGGCAAAATGTCCTCAAAGGCCTTGAGGAGTCGGCAGCACCAGAGGGATAGAATTTTTTCTGACTCTGCGTCCGGCCGGGCCCGGACCTCGTCAGAGGCCTCGATGTCTCAGGACTCTGGCCCCGAGCAGCATCGGGGTTCCTCTGAGCGGGGTCTCCTTCGCTGGAACATCGCAGGAAGAAGAAACCCGCGAGGGCGGCATTGGTGGACGCTCCTGGTTCCTCGAGGGCCAGGTCGCTTAGCCCCGATAGCCGTCCCGGGTCTTCGGAGTCGGAGAGGCCTGCCAAACATCCTCGTGTCGAGATGGAGTCTCCTGGACACGTAAGTGCTGTTGTCCTCGTTGACTCTCCTCCGAGGGAGCCGACGTCGGGCCCGACACCGTCAGGGCCCAAGTCGGGGGCTGCTGGGTCTCCTGAGCTCGGACTCAGGTTGACGGCCTTGGAGAGCAGCTTCGCTGCCTTCATGGAACAGCAGCGGGCATTGATCGCCGGTCTCACTGGTGCATCTGCCCCAAACACTGGGACCTCGATGTCCAAGTCGACCCCGGAGGCCGAGCCGATCCTCGAGTCCATGCGGGCTCGAGTCGATCCTCGGCCACGGTCTCCCTCGACCTCCCGTTCGGGGCCGAGGTCGTCGACGCTGACACCCTCAGCGTCGGTGCGGAGGGCATCGTGCCCGCCCGACCGGAGCCGCTCGATTTCTCCTCCGAGGAGTCAGGCTGGGAGACAGAGGACGAAGAGTCACCCGACACCCATCGGACTCGGTGTGTCCCCTCCGACTCACCCGAGTCCAAACCTCGGAGACGGTCCCCTCCGGAGGATACCCGGTTCTCGGACTTTGTGCAGGATATGGCCAAGGCCTTGGCCTTCCCCGCGGATCCCGAAGAGGAGCCTCGAGCCGAGGAGCTCGAGGCCCTCCAGTATGACTCTCCCCCGAAGGAGGCCTTTACTGTTCCGGTTCCTCCGATGCTGGAGCGGCTACTCTTCCACATGTGGGAGACCCCGGCTTCGACGCCAGTGTTAAGCAAGCGGGTCGATTCCATTTATCGAGTCCGCAAGAGCCCCGGGTTCCAAAAGGCACAATTACCGCACCACTCCATGGTTGTGGAATCGGCCATGCATCGACTGAAAAGTCAGAAGATGCACTCCTTGGTGCCTCCCGGCTGGGAGGCCCGGAACCTGGATGCCCTCGGTAGGAAGTGCTTCCAGGGCTCTATGCTTGCTTGCCGTGTCCAGACCTACCAGCTCTACATTGGCATGTACCTCCGAGACCTGGCAAAGGAGATTGCTGGGTTCTCTGCTGGTCTCTCCGAGGAACCTTTGCAGAAGTTCCAGGCCTTGTCCACCGGTATTCGAGAGTGCTCGAAGTTTATCTCTCGAGCAGCCTACGATGGCTTCGAGGCTTCGGCCCGAGTAGCTGGGGCCGGCATCGGTGCCCGCCGACAGGCTTGGCTACAGTCATCCGACCTCGAGCCATGGGTCCAGGACAAGTTGGTCGATGTCCCCTGCCGGGGTGAAAACCTCTTTGGCAAGCCCATGGCTGAAAAGGCTGCCGAACTCGAGGGATTCAGCTGTCACTCAGAGTATTGCTTGACTCCCGTCAGGCAAAGGCTTTCCTGACCCTAAGCCAGGCTCAGTGTTTGCCGCTCTGGCACAGCAGGTGCAAGCGGCCGTTGCCGTGATTACCTGGCAAATGCTTCGCCTCCTCAGACACATGGCATCCACTGCCTGCGGCATCTTCCCTGACCTGTTGGCAGGAGCAGCATGTCCTCACCACAGATACCTCCAAGAAGGCCAGGGGAACCCACTACATCCACCTCCGGTCACAGGGACCTTAGTCTATATGTTCTATATCAACAAGCAGCGATGCACAGGCTCATATCTCCTATGCTGGGAGGCAGTCCACCTCTGGAACTTTGCAGCGGCAAGAGGCATAATTCTGCGGGCAGTATACTTGCCAGGCCAGGACAATGCACTGGTCGACTGCTTGAACTGCATTCTCCAGCCACATGAGTGACAGCTGAATCCCTCTGTTCTGGCGAAGATCTCCCGACAGTGTGGCATCCCAGAGATTGATCTCTTTGCCAGCCCTGAGAGCGCACAGCTCCCGAGGTTCTGCTCCAGGGAACCGGGCTGGAGCTGGGAGGTGGAGGATGCCTTCCTACATCCATGATCCGGGGACTTCTTGTATGCTTTCCTGCTGACGCCCCTGCTACTGCTGGCCCTCTTGAAGATTTGGGCAGAAGCGGTCTCCATGCTCTTCATTGTTCCCCGCTGGCAGCAACAACCCTGGTTTCTCCTGCTGTTGCAGTTGTCGCAGGGGAACTCTTGGCCACTAGGGTATGTCCCGGACCTGCTATCGCAGGAGGGGGTAAGCTGCATCATCCCAACCTCTGGTTGCTGGCCCTGACAGCCTAGCTACCACCTCTCGTGGATGGTGAAGGATATCCTGTTGGCCTTGCATAAGGACTCTAATGTGAAGGGCTTATGCCTTTAAATGGGGCAGGTTCTCCATTTCCTGCATGCAGCGGGACATTGATTCCTTTTCTTGCACCATTGCAGATGTGCTGCAGTACCTGCAACACCTGTCAGGTGCAGGCCTGAAATCCAATTCCATTAGAGTGCACCTTGGTGCCGTCTTGGCGCATCATCATGCAGTGGAGGGTCAAGCTGTGTCCGTCCACCCCTTGGTGGGCCATTTCATGCAGGGGCTTCTCTTTTTGTGGCCCCCAATTCACCCACCGCCGGTGGCGTGGGCCCTCAATGTCATCATGGGGAAGCTCATGCAAGTACCTTTCCTGGAAGGTTGTCTTCCTGGTGGCACTCAACTCCGCCAGGTGAGTGAGCGAATTGCAGGCACTCATGGCCCATGAGTCCCACACCAGGTTCTGTAGCAACACGGACAGAAGCACACAGAGTTCTTACCCAAAGTGGTCTCAGCATTTCATCTGAACCAGGAGGTGGTGCTGCCCACCTTCTTTCCCCGGTCTCATGCCTCGAAGGCGGAAGCCTCATTGCACACTCTGGACTACAAACGGGCCCTAGCCTTCTACATCCAGAGGATGCAGCCTCACCACTAGTCGATGGAACTCTTTGTGTAGTTTGATCCCAGCCACTTGGGGGCAAAAGTCTCCAAGTGTACTCTCTCACGGTGGGTGGCTGACTGCATTACGTTTGCCTATCAGCAGGCGTGGCACTCACTGGAGTGACAAGTGACAGTGCACAACGTGCGAGCCATAGTGGCCTCCGTAGCTAGCCTGAGGTCGGTGCCCTTATTGGATGCCAGGCAGCCACCTGATCCACTGTGCACACTTTTGCGGCACACTACTGTCTGGAGGAGACCTCCCGGAGGGGACCTCCCGGAGGGATAGTGTCTTCGGCCAGGCTGTTCTCCATCACCTCTTCGGGGAATAATGCAACTCCTTCCCTCCAACCCTCTGTGTCTTGGCAACTGAAGGTGGGATTGCATCTGCAATACTGCTGCTGCAGTTTCAGACTACCAGCCAACCAGCACCCCCTGCTGCCCTTTACGGTCCGCTTTTTGGGTCACCCGTGACTTTTTCAGTAGCCTGTAGCTGGGGAATCCCATATTTGAGGACTGACTTCCTGCCTGTTCCCAGAGAAAGTGTAGCTACTCACCTGTAACAAGTGTTCTCTGGGAACAGCAGGAATCAATCCTCCCAACCCTCCTCCTCCCCTGGGAGGGTTTTTTTTTTTTCCCTTCATTTTTGCCATCTTGTGCTGTGGTTTTATACTGAGGCAAGATAGCAGCTTTGAACGGGAAGGTGACTGCATATGCGCGGTGTATCTCCCAAAAGCTTTCTTAGAAAGCTGGGGAATGGATTCATGCAGGCTCCGTCAGTGCTGACGTCACCCATAAGGGAGGACTGCTATCCCTGGAGAGCACCTGTTTCAGGTGAGTAACTGCATTTCCTTGAAACCAATAAGTTGCATGATCTGAGGCAACATAGTTTTACTAAAGGACGATCATGCCAAACAGATCTGATTGAGTTCTTTGACTGGGTGACCAGAGAACTAGATAAAGGGTATGCAATGGATGTGATCTACCTAGATTTCAGCAAAGCCCTGGATACTGTTCCTCATAGGAGGCTTATCAATAAACTGACCAGCCTGGGGATGGGTCCCAAGGTGATGAACTGGATCAGAAATTGGTTGCCTGACAGATGACAGAAGGTGATGGTAAGCGGAACTCACTCGGATGAAAGGAAGGTGTTTAGTGGCTTGCCCCAGGGATTGGTCCTGGGACCGGTATTGTTCAATGTATTTGTGAGTGATAATGCTGAAGGACTGAATGGAAAAGTCTGTCTTTTACAGATGACATGAAAATTTCCAACAGAGTAGACTCCCCTGAGGGAGTGGATAACATGAGGAAAGATCTGCAAAAGCTGGAAGAATGGTCTAATGCTTGGCAGTTAAGATTTAATGTGAAGAAGTGCAGGGTCATACACTTGGAATGCAGAAATCCAAGGGAATTGTATGAGATAGGGAGCAATAGGTTGGTGTACACAGACCAGGAGAAGCACCATGGAGTGATTGTTTTTGAGGATCTCAAAGTGGCAAAACAGTGTGACAAGGCAGAAGGCAGTAGCCAAAGCCAGAAGGATGCTGAGTTGCATACAGAGAGGAATTACCAGCAGAAAGGAGACGGTACTAATACCGTTGTCAAGTCGCTCGTGAGGCCTCACTTGGAATATTGTGTTCAGTTTTGGAGACCGTATTTCACATAGGATATAAAAAGACTGGAAATGGTTCAGAGGAAGGCGACTAAAATGATTTGGAGCCTGTGCCAGAAGATATATGAAAAGAGACTCCAAGCCTAATTATGTGTACTCTAGAGGAGAGGAGGTTACAGGGGAGATACTCATGCCACCTTGCTGGGCAGACTAGATGGACCATGCTGGTCTTTATCTGCCGTCATATACTATGTTACTATGTAAAATGTGTATCCAGTAAGAGGATAAAGGATAGATTGGAGAGACATATAGTTACATTTGTTGCACCTATTTTAAAAAGGCAGGGAAAATAGGTGTATGCATTTATGCCAGCTTCAAGACTGGAGTAATTGTGCTAATAAGAAGAGGTGAATATGTGGATATTTTATAACATATAGGCATAGGTGGCAATCACGACACTGTTCCCCTTATTTTCTGCCCCTGGGAATGCCTATGAGTACATTGCACAAAAGTAGTTGCTCTGTTTCTCTACACCTATGTTTTATGTGGTTACCCCCGGGAAATTTTATAAACACCTACTTTAGCACATAAAACCCTGCTCTAGATGTTTTAATCCCTTATAAAATTACCCCCTGATTTGTTGACATCAGGAGAGTAGCACTGCATATTTTAATGACGCCAATAATGTATTATATGATAAATGAAGATCAGTCTAAAAAGACGCACAAAGGGGTTCCACAACTACTTCTAAGTATACAGAACTCAGATCCATAATTTTTAACACAGGATATTATTTTCATTTACCAAAATCTTAAGTGGTGAAGTGGCATTCACCAAAATCTTAAGTGGTGGAGTGGCTTAATGATTGGAGAAGCAGGTCATGAATCATGGAAGCCAAGGTTCAAATCCTGCTTCTCCCACTGACATCCTTTCTGATCCTGGGCAAGTCATAAGAACATAAAATATGCCATACTGGGTCAGGCCAAGGTCCATCAAGCCCAGTATCCTGTTTCCAACAGTGGCCAATCTAGGTCATAAGTACCTAGCAGTCTCCCCAAAAGACACAGGTTCCTCAGTGCTTATACTGTATTGGGTCAAGCAGTGATATCCTGGGTCCCTTTTAATAATGGTTTATGGACCTTTCCTCCAGGAACTTGACCAAACCTTTTTTAAACCCAGCTACGTTAACAGCTTTTACTATATCCTCCAGTAACAAATTCCAGAGTTTGATTACACGTTGAGTGAAAAAATATTTTCTCTTATTAGTCTTAAATAGGTTACCCTGTAGCTTCATTGCATGTCCCCTAGTCTTTTTATATTCTGATGACTTAAACAATTGATCTACGTTTACCCGTTTCACCCCATTCATTAATTTATAGATCTCTATCATATCTCCCCTCAGCCGTCTCTTTTCCAGGTTGAAGAGCCCTAACCTTTTCAGCCTCTCTTCATAGGGGTATCCTTCCATCCCCTTTACCATTTTGGTGGCTCTTCTCTGTACCTTTTCTAATAACGCTATATCCTTTTTAAGATACGGTGACCAGAATTGCACACAATATTCAAGGTGTGGTCGCACCATGAAACGATACAGAGGCATTATAATATCCTTTGTTTTATTTTCCATTCCTTTCCTTATGATACCTAGCATTCTGTTTGCTCACTTGGCCGCCGCTGCACACTGGGCCAAGGGTTTTAACATGTTATCCAAGATGACACCTAAATCTTTTTCCTGGGTAGTGGTTCCCAATGTGGAACCTTGCATCGTGTAACCATAGTTTGGGTTGTTCTTTCCTATGTGCATAACTTTGCACTTGTCCACATTAAATTTCATCTGCCATTTTGATACCCAGTCTTCCAATTTATCAAGATCCTCTTGCAATTTTCCACAATCCTCTTGGGTTTTGACAACTTTAAATAGTTTCATGTCATCTGAAAATTTGATAACCTCACTTGTTATTCCCTTTTCCAGGTCATCTATGAATATGTCAAAAAGCAGAGTATCTGATACAGATCCCTGCAGTACTCCACTATTCACCTTTCTCCATTGGGAAATTTGGCCATTTAGCCCTATCCTCTGCTTTCTATCTTTTAACCTGTTCCTGATTCAAAATAGTACACTGCCTCCTATCCCATGACTTTTTAGTTTTGCCAGAAGTCTCTGACGAGGGACCTTGTCAAAGGCTTTCTGAAAATCCAGATACACTATATCAACCGACTCAGCTTTGTCTACCTGTTTATTCACACCTTCAAAAAAACATAACAGATTAGTAAGATAAGTTCTTCTTTGTCTATAGCCATGTTGGCTGTCTCCCATTAAGTCATGACTATCTGCATGTTGAGTAATTTTGTTCTTTATGATGGTTTCTACCATTTTTCCCGGTACTGACGTCAGGCTCACTGGTCTGTAGTTTCCCGGATCACCCCTGGAACCCTTTTTAAAAATTAGAGTTACATTGGCCATCCTCCAATCTTCAGGTATTACAGATAATTTTAATGATAGTTCACAGATTACTAATAGCAGGTCTGCAATCTCATATTTCAGTTCTTTCAACGCCCTTGGATGTATACCATCCAGTCCAGGTGATTTGCTACTCTTCAGTTTATCAAATAGTTGTAATACATCTTCCCGGTGTATCGATATTTGTTTCAATTCTTCCGCAGTATCACCCTTAAATACCACTTCAGTCATTTGGAATCTTTAAGCTCTGTCTGCTCTGTACTCAAGGGCCTTTGGGCTACTTTTGTCTTTATTAGAACCTCTCTGCTGATGTGCCCTAACTTCAATTTTTTGGTAGTATCCTTCAAGGATACATTGTTCCGAACTATGTGCTCTTGGGCGACTGTCAGCTCTCCTCTATTATCTAGTTTAAAAGCTGTTCTATCTCACTTTGCTCTTCATTGCCTCAGACACAGTTATGGTTTATGGTTTATTATTTGATAGATTGCCTTTCAAGGAGTCTCAGCAGAGCGGTGTTCAACAATGTCTAAAATATAATAAAATAGAAATCAACTCCAGTAAAAATCGTAAGTAGAGAGTCATTCAAACCACATAAAAGATAAGAACAAAAGAGGGACATACAAGACAAACAACTCAACCATATTAAGTAAGCAAGTCATAGGCAGTATTAAACAAATGTGTTTTCAGAAGGGACTTGAAGGAGGGAAATGAAGATGCCAACCGAATTACAGGGGGGAGTGAATTCCATAATGCAGGTGCCAGAAAATAAAATACAGATGAACAAGTGGAAGTTAATTTGGTCTGAGTAGGTGATGGTAGGTGTAATCGGTAAGTATGAGTATCCTGGAGAAGATAATGAGTGGAATATGGAATTAATATATCAGCAAGATACAGAGGAATCCCAGAATGAAGTGTATGATATACAATTAAAAAAGTTTAAACAGTGCATGGTATCTGATAGGGAGCCACTGATTTTGCTGCAGGAGAGGAGTAACATGCCCATATCTAGACACATGAGAGAGAATTTATATTGCTGTATTTTGTATAAGTTGTAATCTATGTCCCTTAGACTGAGGGGGACCAAGATAAATAGCATTTCAATAATCCAAGCTGGCAATCACCAAAGAGAGTAGCAAAGTGGTCAACGAAGAGGGAGAAAGGAAAAGACAAATAGCACATATATTACGAAGAAGAAAAAAGGAGCTGTGGACTATTGCAATAATGTGAAGGTGAAAAGACAGACGAATCAAGAATAACCCCTAAGCAACGCATTGATGATTCATCTAAAGGAATTGGACAACTAGGAAGAGATGGAGCTAAAGAAGGTGTTGGATAACTTAAAGACACCAGAAAGTAGAAGATTTAGCAGGGTTAAGACAGAGAAAATTGTCAGAAAGCCATTGTGAAATACTTGCTAAACAGTCATTGAGGAGAGTAAGATCTGGAGAGAAAGGATTGGTATGGTGCACCAGAAGAGTATTATCTGCATAGCAATGAAAAGAAATACCATGTTGTTGAATAATAAGCAATAAGGGAGTCAAAAAATATTAAACAGTAGGAGAGCCAAAACAGAACCTGAAGGAACTCCATATTGGAGAGAAAGAACAGGAGAAACTACAGACAAAGTAGATGAAGTCCTAGAGACTACTGAAAATGATCAGTAAGAGAGGTAAGAATGAAATCATCAAAGACCAACCCCAAGACCCAAATCACGAAGACTAAAAAGGAGAGTAGAGTGATCCACAAGATCAAAGCAGCTGAAAGATCAAGAGAAACCGACATGATCGTGAGAATGATGAAGCTCACTAGTGAGTGAAAGAAGGATAGTTTTAGTGCTGTGACCTGGGCAGAATCCTGACTGTCTAGGATGAAAAGCATGAATAGATATTAAATGTGATGAAAGTTGAGCAAAGACAAACCTTTCCAAGAGTTTAGAAACAAAAGACAGAGTGGAGACCGGACGGTATTGTGAGGGCTCAGAGGGAACAGCAGGATTCTGCAAGATAGACCTAACCGTAGCATGTTTCCAGGAGTGAGGTAAAACCCCTCTAGAAAGACTGTTGTTTATCATTGATAATATGAGTGATTGAAGAGCCAGGGTTGGGGCAGAGAGCCAGGTAGAAGGAATAGGATCTATAAATGAAGCAGTTCACAAGATGAGTTAAGAGTTTTAAGAAGTTTTGCGGCAGAGACTGAAAAAAAAGATGACCAGGAATGAGACAGATAGAGGAGAGTCCGAAGAGGAAGCTATAGAAGCAGGAGGTGAACTAGGAGGGGAAAGGGGTAATGGACAGTTAGGAAAATGTGCCCGAAGAATTTGCACTTTATTAACAAAGAAAGTAGCCAAAACCGAAGGAGATGGTAAGGAACCCTGACATAAATTCTGAGAGGTTGTAGAAGGTTAAGGAATCCAAAATAGTATACAGTTTGCGAGTGGAATTAACAGCAGTTGCTATTTGCTGGGAGTAATAATCTTGCTTGGTCAGATGCACTTGAGAACAATAAAGTTTGTGCAGTTCCTTGTAGCAACGAAAGCATGAGGAGGTCCCGGTGCTTCCTCCAAAATCGTTCAGTACGACAAAGTTGATAACAGGTGATGAAAAGTCCTTGGTGACATGATGAGCGACGGACGGGACGAAGAGGTGCAATATGATCTAAAGAAGAAGACAAAACAGAATACCAAAGTTCAGCTTGATCGTCTACAGGGAGGACAGAAAAGTTAGAAGGGAAAATAGTGTCTGCTAATGAAAAGCGAGCTAGAGTGGAAGAAGACATATTATGATGAAAGTGAGTGGAACCTAGTGTGTAGCTAGAAGTAGCCGAGGTAGTGGAGAAATAGCTAACCTGAAAGAAAATGGTCCAGTGATCCAATCAAGGAACCTGGATATGTAGAAAAAGCAGATAAGGAGATAGATACCCCAGGTAAAGTCAAAAGAAAGTCTAGAGTGTGCCCGGCGGAATTCGTAGGGAAAATGTTGTTGGAGTTACAGATCAGATAGGAAATGAATAAAAGCATCAAAATTAATATTAAAGTCCTCTAAGAAAATTAAATGAGAAAAAAGCAAAGAGGCCTCAGAGATGGTATAGAAGAGAGAATCCCAAAGATAAGGGTGAAGCAAGAGGGACTCGGGATATGTCAAGATAGAAGGTGACACCTCAGAAACTCAAATGCCAGAGCGGAAAAGGGCTGCCACCCCTCCCCCGGTGTGGCCAGGCTAGACAGTGGAGAAATCCAGATAACCAGGTGGAAGTTTTTGATTGTGTCTCCATTTAGCCATGGAAACAACTCATGTACCTTAAATAAATATAACTCATCTAGAGCTTGGATTTGGAAAAGGTAAATAATAAATCTAAAATCCAAATCCAAGTCTTGAATTTGATGAGTGGGCTATTTATTTTGTTTGCTTAAAGCAGTATTATATATTGTCAGCATATATGTATGCTGCTTTTAAGTTTCATTGTTTTTTTTTAATCTCATAGAAGTGAAAGACATCATATATCTCACTCAGGGATGTATCTCACAAGGGCTTGCGGGCAGTGCGGATGCACAGGGCACAAATACATAAAGGACTCTGATCAACTCTGGGCTTTCAGGCAGCTCAAAAAAGAATGAGCTACTGCATGTGACTGGGCATGAGGGGGGCACCAGATTCATTAGTCACATAGGACGAATTTCTAGCTTGGTATGGTCCTGATTTCACTACTATTTGTGAGACATGTGGTCTGTGAACTAAATGTTAAAATGGGCAGTTAAGTATGTATTTTGGGAACAATAACCAATCTCTCAAACATTAAGGTGCACTAAGCAGTCAGCACAGGACCACGGTAACTGTTATTATACTCTAAAACAGCCAGGGTGGTAAAATTCCCACGCGAACTGCTTAGTGCATGATGAGGGGAGGGGGGAGAGGGGCATTGACTGCACATTATGGGTAGCACAGGGAGTGAATAGCACACATTCTCCAGGAACAAGCAGGAAGTCAGTTCTCACATATGGGTGACGTCAGCGCTGACGGAGCCCTCATGCGGAGCAATTCCCCAGCTTTCAAAGAAAGCATTTGGGATTGCATCACGCATGCGTGGTCCCCTTCCCGCCCAAGGGTGCCATCTTGCTCAGTCTACTTTTTTCCGCGGAGCCCAACGGACGTGGTCCTGTTTCCACCGTGGAAAAAGTAGAAAAGTTGATTTATATTTTTCAGCTTCCCGGTTCGACACCGGTTCCCCTTCCTGCCCTTGGCTCGGTACAGCGGTATCGAGTCCGATCCTATTTTTCGTTTTTGTCCTTTGTGACTAGCATTCACGCTCTTTTTAGTTTTCACTGGCAGCCCGGTTATTTGACCTCGCAGGGGCCCTTTTTCCCCTGATAGCTGCCAGCGGGTTTAAAAAATGTGATCGGCGTAAGTAGTTGATGTCTCTCACCGACACACACGACTGCTGCCTACGTTGCCTCGGCCCCGACCATGACCCTGTGGTCTGTGGGTCATGTGGTAAGATGACTTAGAAGTCTTTGAAGAGCAGGGAGCAGCAGCGTGACAGGATTTTTCTGAGTCCACCTCCGGCCGGGCCCAGACCTCGTCAGAAGCCTTGACATCTCGGGAATCGGAGCCCGAGCACCGTCGTGGGTCTTCTGAGCGGGGGTCTCCCTCCAAGGAACACCGGAGGAAGAAGAAACTCGTGAGGGCGGAGTCGCTGGACGCCTCTGATTGGCTTGGGCCCTCAGGTTCCAGGCCCGGAGCCCGGACCGCCGCCCTGGGTCCTCGGAGTCGGAGCGGCTGGCTAAACAACCTCGCAGGGAGACAGAGGTGTCAGACAAGGTAACGTCTGTTGTCATCGGGCCCCAAGCCGGGAGCTGCGGAGCCTTCTGAGCTTGGTCTCAGGTTGGAGGCCCTGGAAAGCAGCATGGCTGCCTTCATGGAGCAGCAGCGGGCACTGATGGCCGGTCTCGCCAGTCGATCCGCCCCGACCACCAGGACGTCAATGTCAAAGTCGACGCCGGAGGCCGAGCCGATCCTTGAGTCGATCAGGTCTCGAGTCGATCCTCGGCCAAGGTCCCCCTCGACCTCCCATTCGGGACTGAGGTCATCGACGCCGGTGCCCTCGGCGTCGGGGTGGTCGGGCCCGAAGCCCTCGAGGCCAGAGCCCATCGAGTCCTCCTCGGAGGACTCAGCGTGGGAGACGGAGGAGGAAGACTGCCCAGACACCTTCCCGACCCAGTGTATCCCATCAGACTCGCCGGGTTCGGAGCCTCGGACTAGGTCCCCTCCGGAGGACACTCGGTTCTCGGACTTCGTCAGGGACCATGGCCAAGGCTTTGGCATTCCCTGCGGATGCCGAGGAGGAGCCTCAAGCCGAAGAACTCGATGCCTTCCAGTATGACTCTCACCCGAAGGAGGCCCTTACCGTACCAATGGCTCCAATGTTGGAACGGCTGATGCTCCAAATGTGGGAGTCCCCGGCCTCGACGCCGGTACTCAGAAAGCGGGTCGATTCCATCTATCAAGTCCACAGGAGTCCTGGGTTCCAGAAAGCACAGCTGCCGCACAACTCCATGGTTGTGGAATTGGCCATGCACCGGCTGAAAAGCCAAAAAAACCACACTCTTCAGTGCCTCCCGGCCGCGAGGCCCGGAACCTGGACGCCCTCGGCATAAAGTGCTATCAGGGCTCGATGCTGTCATGCCGTGTCCAAACTTACCAGCTGTAAATGGGCATGAAACCTGCAGGACCTGGCAAAGGAAATTGCCGGGTTCTCAGCTGGCCTGTCCGAGGAACCCTTGAAGCGCTTCAAGGCCTTGTCCACAGGGATCAGAGAGTGCTCGAAGTTCATGTCTCGAGCAGCTTACGACGGCTTCGAGGCTTCAGCCCCAGTAGCCGCGGCCGGTATCTGTGCACGCCGTCAGGCCTGGCTCTTGTCGTTGGACCTAGAGCCATGGGTTCAGGACAAATTGGTCGATGTCCTGTGCTGGGGAGACAACCTCTTTGGCAAACCCATGACTGAGAAAGCTGCAGAACTCGAGTCCGAGTACTTGACCCGGACAAGGTTATCGAAGAAGACATCTGCACCTTCTCACAAGAAGAAGGCTTCGGGGAAAAAGCCCTTTTTCCCGAGGAAGGGTACAGCTTACAGAAACTACCCCACTTACCAGGCCGCCCCAGTTCCCCAACAGGGGCAGCAAGCCAGGGGACAGGGGCATGGCCCACGTAAGCCGAAGACGCCCAAGCCTCCAGCTCCGGCTCCTACTCAGCCGGGAGGGGTTTTTTGACTCCCGGTGCATAGCTCCTCTCCCAACAGTGGTTTGGCCCTGCACAGGAGGAAGGCTGGCCCAGTATGCTCACAGGTGGCCAGCCATTACTACCGACGCCTGGGTTCTGCAAGTAGTCCAGCAGGGCTACTTTCTTCACTTCCACTAGGTGCCCACCTCCCTTTTTCCCAGGAGAGCCTCTGAGGCCCCCTCTTCACAGGAACCTCCTCCTGCAGAAGTTGACAGGTCTGCTAAAGGATCAGGCAGTGGAACCGGTGCCCCACCACCTGCAGGGGCAAGGCTTCTACTCCAGGTATTTCCTCATACCAAAAAGAAAGGGAGGTCTTCGCCCCATCCTAGACTTGTGAAATCTGAACAAGTTCCTGGTGAGGGAAAACTTCAAGATGCTTTCCCTTGGGATTCTACTGCCTTACCTCCACCACGGAGATTGGCTATGCTCCTTAGATTTAAAGGATGCTTATACTCACATCCTCATACACCCAGACCACAGACAATACCTCAGGTTTGTGGTCGGAGGAAATCACTTCCAGTACAGGGTGCTACCCTTTGGCCTAGCCACCGCTCCCAGAGTATTTACCAAATGCCTAGCAGTGGTGGCGGCCTTCCTCAGATGCCAGGGTGTCTTCGTCTTTCCATACCTGGACGACTGGCTCATCAGAGGCCAGTTGGCACAGGAGGCTCAACAGGCCACTGCTCACACAGTCTCCCTGCTCCAGCACTTAGAGTTTGTTATAAATCATGAAAAGTCCACTTTACTCCCCACTCAACACTTGGAGTTCATAGGGGCAAGGCTGGACACTGTTCAGGCAAAGGCTTATGTACCGCTGGACAGGGCAAGGCGGTTGCTGGACTTGGTTCAGCAGGTCCAGCGCAGGCCTTAGGTCTCTGCAAGGGTCTTCCTGCACCTCCTGGGCCACATGGCCTCCACAGTGCATGTGACTCCATATGCTCGATTCCACATGCGCACAGAGCCTCAGAGACCAGTGGACACAAGCCACTTGCTGCCTCAGAGACAGAGTAGCAGTCTCCAAGTTACTGGTGACAGCCTTGCAATGGTGGCTTCACCCCCCCCCCCCCCAACTTGCTTCAGGGAGTACCATTCCAACCTCCCTCTCACATCAGAGTGCTTATGACAGACACCTCCTTGCTGGGCTGGGGAGCCCATTGTCAGGGTTCATGCACTCAAGGTCTGTGGTCCTCGCGCGAGGCCACGCTTCAGATAAATCTTCTAGAGCCTCGAGCCATCCGCCTAGCTATTCCTTCCTTCTGTCATCTTCTGGCACATCAGTCGGTGCTGATACAGATGGACAATCTTTGTTAGTGATATAGCGGAAGGGCTGTCGGGTAAAGTTTGCCTCTTTGCAGATGATACCCAGGAAGGTGTAGATAACATGAGGAGGGATCTAGCTAAGCTTGAAGAATGGTCTAGAATTTGGCAGCTGGGATTTAATGTTAAAAAATGTAAGGTCATGCATTTGGGCTGCAGCAATCCAAGGGAGCAATACAGTATAGGAGGTGAAGTACTTTTATCCACTAAAGAAGAGCGGGACCTAGGCGTGGTTGTGTCTGATGATCTTAAAGTAGCTAAACAGGTAGAAAAGGCGACGGCAAAAGCTAGAAGGATGCTTGGGTGCATACGGAGAGGAATGGCTAGCAGAAAAAAGGAGGTGATAATGCCTCTGTATAAGTCTTTGGTGCGACCTCATTTGGAGTATAGTGTGCAATTCTGGAGACCGCACCTTCAAAAGGATGTGAACAGGATGGAGTCAGTGCAGAGGGTGGCTACTAAAATGATTAGTGGGCTTCATTATAAAGCATATGAGGACAGACTTAAGGATCTTAATATGTACACCTTAGAAGAAAGGCGGGATAGAGGTGATATAATTGAGATGTTTAAATACCTCCGTGGCATAAATGTTCAGGGAGAGAGCCTCTTTCAATTGAAAGCAAGTTCTGCTACGAGGGGACATGGGATGAGGGTGAAGGGAGATAGATTCAGGAGTGATATGCGGAAATATTTCTTTACGCAAAGAGTAGTGGATCTGTGGAATAGTCTCCCAGTGGAGGTGGTAGAGATGAGGACAGTAACTGAATTCAAAAAAGCATGGGACCAACACAGAGGATCTCTAAAGGTAAAAAGTGGACTGTTGTAGTTGTTGATATGGAAGGACAGACTAGATAGGCCATGTGGTCTTTTTCTGTCTTCATGTTTCTATGTTTCAATGTTCTACATCAACAAACAGGGAGGCACAGGATCTCGCAGGAGACTCTGGACCTCTGCTCTTTTGCAGTGGCACATCATATGTCCGTAAAGGCAGTTTATCTGCCAGGTCAGGAGAATCTCCTGGCCGACAAATTGAGCAGGATTCTTCAGTCTCACGAATGGCAACTAAACTGGGATGTAGCCCAACAGATCTTCAACCGCTGGAGTCTCCCATCCATGGATCTCTTTGCCAGTCCGCAAAGCCATCAGTTGCCCCGGTTCTGCTCAAGGCAGACGCATCCACTGAGCATGGCGGCCGATGCTTTCCTGATCTTGTGGGCACAGGGCCTTCTCTATGCATTCCCACCCACGCCCCTGGTAGCACGCACTTTGTTCAAGATTCTTCGGGACAAGGCCTAGAGATTCTTCGGGACAAGGCCCCCAGGTGGCCCAGACAGCCTTGGTTCCCTCTTCTCCTTCAACTGGCGGTCGAAACTCCACTCCCACTTGTGGTGCAGCCCGACCTCTTGACCCAGGAACAGGGTTCCTTGCTACACTCCAATCTCAGATCCCTCAACTTAATGGCTTGGTTGCTGAGAGGGTAGTACTTGCTCTTCTACTCCTCCCCAAGGAGGTGGAGGAGGTGTTGCTGGCCTCTAGGAGGCAATCCACTAGAAAATCGTACGCATTCAAGTGGCATAGATTTGAAGGGTAGTGTGCCCAACGTACGGAGAACCCGTTCACTTGTCAAGTACCTCGGATATTGCAGTACTTACTCCACCTCTCAGAGTTAGGCCTCATGTCTAACTCTGTCAAGGTCCACCTGAGTGCCCTATCAGCTCACCACTCTCCATTAAACGGTCAACCTCTTTCATCTCACCTCAGAGGCCTCCTTCTCTTGAAGCCTCCAATTTGCCCACCGGCTACAGAGTGGGACTTAAATGTGGTCTTGCAGCGGCTTACTTGCCCACCTTTTGAACCAATGGCAACCTGTCACCTACACTTTCTTTTCTGGAAAGCACTCTTTCTGGTGGCGCTCACGTCTGCTCAACGGGTGAGCGAGCTGCAGGCTTTAGTATCGGATAGACCGTATACACGGTTTTATAAAAACAGGGTGGTCCTACGTACTCACCCCAAGTTCCTTCCAAAAGTGGTTTCCTCGTTTCACTTCAACCAAGAGGTGGTCCTTCCCCAGGCCACACACCAGCAGAGCAGAAGCGGTTCTGCATACTCTGGATGGTAAGAGGGCGCTCGATTTCTTCCTGGAGTGTACGTGGGGACATTGGAGAGCTTTCCAGCTCTTTGTCTCTTATGACCCTAGTAAACCGGGTCTACCTGTCTCCAAGCGCACGTTATCCACCTGGGTGGCAGACTGCATCGCCTGGGCGTACAGGACAGCTGACCTCCAGCTGCAGGGCCGAATCACGGCTCACTCTGTCAGGGCTAAGACCGCATCAGTGGCTAACCACCACTCTGTTCCGTTGGTAGACATCTGCCGGGCCGCAACTTGGTCTTCAAGCCAGACTCTTGCAGCCCAATACTACCTGGAGAGAGAGTCCCAGCGGGACAGTGTTTTCGGTCAGGTGGTACTCCGTAACCTATTCGAGGTTTAGGCAACTCCTATCCTCCGACCCTTTGGTGTCAGGCTACCGTGGGGGTTGTGTTCTCGGAGAAAAATTTTATCACTGCTGCTGCGGATCTTCTAGAGCAGCGGTTCTCAACCTTTTCTGTACCGTGACCCCTTTTACCATTGGTCAACTTGTGACGAACCCCAATGATAAAATCAAATACGTCTCTCTTCCTTTATCGTTAACGTATTGTCACTGTAATCATTTGTTGAATTATTAATATATTATAAGCCTTTACAATATGTTTTTATTTATAAAATGTACTTATTTAAACCACAATAATTAATCACAATAACAAGTAACAATATTTGATTTTGAAATTATTATGATTTTGTAGTCAACGGTTTTAGTATGCTTTATTCAAAAAGACTAAAGGCAATGGTGTGAGCTTTCTTGGCTTTGGCGATTCTGAGAGCTACCATATATGAAGCTTCAACAGCGGCTGTGTTTTGCTGGTGGAACTTTCCACCAATATCAAGTCTGCTTTTCTTGATTCCATCAGCTTTGTTCTTAAAGTACCAAATATCCTTGCCTACAAAGGTGGGATGCTTACTGTCAAAATGCCTTTTCAGTTTGTTTGGCTTCATGGATTCCGCTGATAGAACTTCTTTACAAATAACACATTGTGGTTTCTCAATCCCTTCTGAAAATATGGAAGGGAAACCATACCTTAAATAGTCATCGCAATATTTTCTTTTCTTGGTCTGTCATTCATTTTCAGTGGAGTCACTGGTGTTATATAATATTACATAGAAATTTTAATTTTAGTAGGACCCATGTCCGCTATTACAAACTGGAAGGGATCTAAATAACGTCTCGAGGTGCATCGTTTCCAGCGAACAGGTAAAAGTAAGTAAGGATAGCCTAAGTAATATGTAAATTGATTAAATTCAAAGTATTTGGCATTTTAGGCTTTGCGATCAAATTAGAACAATAAATTATAAAATAAATAATAATTCCCAGGATTTGTCAGGCGACCCCTGGTAAATCCTGAGGTGACCCCCTGGGGTGTCCGACCCACAGGTTGAGAACCACTGTTCTAGGGGAGCCATTTTCAGCTATGGGTTCTCGGTAGCCTATAGGTAGGGAGTCTCATATGTGAGGACTGACTTCCTGCTTGTTCCTGGAGAAAGCGTAGTTACTCACCTGTAACAGGTGTTCTCCAGGGACAGCAGGAATCAGTCCTCACGACCCTCCCTCCTCCCCTGGAGTTGCAGTCCTTTGATTAATTGTTTCTCATTTTTGCCGTCTTTTTAGCTATGTCATCTGACTGAGCAAGATGGCACCCTTGGGCGGGAAGGGGACCACGCATGCGCGATGTAATCCCAAAGGCTTTCTTTGAAAGCTGGGGAATTGCTCTGCACGAGGGCTCTGTCGGCGCCGACATCACCCATATGTGAGCACTGATTCCTGCTGTCCCTGGAGAACACCTGTTACATGTGAGTAACTATGCAATATCACTGTTGCAGTTAGTACAGGTGCACTTATTGCCAACTCAGTGGGTGGCATTAAGTTCACCCATGTTAATTGTCATTGCAATTTTAGATCAGTGAGGTGATTCTTACTATGGTAACTGCAAAGGGAGATGCCAGGCATGCCCCCAACAGCGCTAGTCCGTTTCACTTCCTATGCTAATTTTTTTCTTCTTGACATCCAGATCTCCAGCTGTTGCAGTTTTTTACCTTTTCTATACTGTTTCTTACAGTTCTACTCACTTGAGGGCTTTTTCTTGCCTGGGGGGCTTTGTTCACCCATCCCCTACGATGGGTAAACAAAGCCTTCTTCAGTAGATTAGCCAGTCTGTTGTAGAAGACATTTCTCCCCTTCTTCAATAGGTTGGAAAATCATGCCATGGTCTTGGAAGCCAAAACACTTTCTGGAACATAATGAGGTGTTTCAGGCTTATTTGACCGATCATTAGCTTAGGATGTTTATCCAGGAGTCAGGTTGGTTATCAAAGCACAGGGAGTCCTGCAGGGTTTGTCCTATTCATTCTGTTTAATTTATATTGTCTCCACTTGTGTTCACTTATAAAACATTTCAGGGTAACATCATATTTATGCCTATTATTTTGTTATAAATGGCATTACTGTAGATATTCATATAGGTTTTCAAGCATTATCAGTTTTTGACTGTTTTTAGGCGGTCGCATTATGGTTATCAGAGTATGCATTACAAATTATAAGAAGATTGAAGTTTTATTTACGATGCAAGATAAATGTTTTGCTGCCTTCAAGTCTTTGATTTTGAACAAGCAAGTTGTGATAGTGAGTATTGATGTCACATATTTGGATATAGTACTTAATAAACATTGTATACAGGATCACAGCTTTATTAACATAAGATCAGTTTAGACTACCCCGAGCCAACATAACTCATTCTTATGATCTTAACCACCATAACCTCCCTTCCGGACGATGTCCCCCGCCAGCCGTGCTATTAGCAAAGTGGTGCATCACCCTGGCCCTTTACCCTCACCGCCAACCTCACCATATTATTAGCAAAGACCGGCCCCCCTCCCTCCCCCAATCCAGGCAAAGATCCTCACCGAGATCTCCGCCCACCCCCACTTCACGAGCTAAGCTCCCGTACTCCTTTACACCAGCCATTAGGCCCTGCTGTCACCGCGTCCATTGACTCGGGACCTCGCCACTGGCACAAGGTAGTGTAGCTATCCTTGTGCTGCCCTCTTACTAGGAAAGCTGCGATCTATGTACCCCCCTCCAGGTAGCCACTTCAAGGGCCTCCTGCCAATCGTTCAACAGTAGATCTTGCCCCACCAGGGAAAGGTGGACCCCATCTGGGTGATATAAACCCTCACAACCCACATCCACCTAAGAATGCATAACCTGGAAGCTGTATGCTGAGACACCCACCACCTGATCTGCTGGTTCACTTTCACAAGCCACCGCAAACATCACCGCTGTGATTGGCAAGAAGGCCAGGGTATTATATCTGACCACCCTATGATGACACCCGGCCATACATCCCGTATAACCATAAAGTCCCATTGTGCAGCCCGGATGAGCTGTTTGTAAGTCCAGCTGGAGAGTTCATTCCCTCCTAAGTGTATGACCAGTCCAAATGGCCTTTGATGATGACTGTCATGATAGTGCAACACTGGCTGCAATTGGCACCATTGCTTGCCTCTCTTCCCCAGCCACTCCTACAGACTCCCACTGGTGTCAGCCCCAGATGAGGGCCCAAAGGTTGCGCCGGGGCCCTTCTCTCTGTCTTGTACACAAAGGAATGACCCAACATCCACCATTCCTGTGGGTATGAACTGACAATAAAGCTGAATGCCAGCTGCAAAACAACACAACAATTAATGCACATCCCCTCCCCCCTTGTAAACGCCTCCCTTTCAGTCCACCTATGGATGAACATACTCCACATAAGCTCCGGATCGCTACCTGCCAATTTGTTGAAAAATGGATTTGCCAAGTTCTGCCGTGGCAGCACTTGTAGCCAACCCCTATTTGAAATTAACGTGGCGCAAATTGCTTCTCGTCACAACCCAAGTGCCGCAAAACAATGCACAGCACCACTGTGAACTTAAACTGCGTCAGTGGACTTGTATCCATGTGCTGAAAAAGCAACCCACCCGTCAGAGGGAGCCAGGCGACATACGCCTGCAAATTCTGAACTGGACATATGGCCAGCTGCCCTACCCTACTAAGCACTGCCTCTCTTGATCTGTCTTAGGCCATGGGAAGAAAATGTACACCTGCACTCTCGCCACCACAACGTACCTCCTCTTGAGCCCCCTTACCGCTCCCAGCTTCCTAGAACACGGCACCAATTTGCTAACCTGAAATACCCCGAAACAGGCTAGCAACAATAGGGCCTCACAAGCTGAAGAGGTAACTGCCGGCAAAACTGCCCATATCTGCAATAATAAGTTGTGCGACACTGGGCACCGCCAATCCAGTTGCACTGGGGATGCCTTCTCCCAGCCTGCAAGTAGACACCTAACCATGAACATATTGTGTGGATTGCCCCAACCCGTGGTCTTACTAAAAAAAGGAAAATCCTGCTATAGACAACCGCACCATTGCTTTGGACAACCCTGCAGCCTTAGCCCAGACAATAAGCAACCTGAGCAGCTCATCAGGAACCTGGCCTCCAGACCACCCCTTACTATGAAGAAAATAACCCACCAGCTGATATCTCCGAAGGTAGGAGGTCCAGGCCGGCCAAGCCACAGAGGACTGCAGCAACACCATCACGTCAGGGTCCCAAGTCGCCAAAGATGCTCTGGCACCGCTGTAGCCTCTGCCTCCACCCCAGGCGCCAGCCGCTGGAATTGGGACCAGTGAAAACAAGACAAAGCATTGGCAATGCAATTCGATTCCCTAGGCACATGACTAGCTCTGGCATTCACAGTCAATCGCAAACAAGAAAGGAATCAGAACCGCCACGCACGAACATTGGATGATTATCAGTTAATCGTCTGCACTACTGCGGCATTGTCACACCACACCACCCATCTATTCTGTAAATACTCTGGCCACACCTTGAGAGCCAAAACAATTGGAAAAAGCTCCAAAAAAGCGGCATTGTGTGTCAACCCAGAAGCATGCTACGTTGTCAGTCATGCCTCTTGGCAGTACAGCCCAACCCACGCTACCAGCCTTATCTGAGAACAATTGCAAGTCTGCATTAGACACTTTCTCCCACTGCAAAACTGTGCATCCATTGTCCTCTGCCAAAAAAGCATTCCAAACCCATAACTCTTCATTCATGTCTTTGGACACCCTGATATGATGATGGGGCTTCGCCACTCCCACCATTGCCAATGCCAGACACTGGGAAAAGGGACACCCCATCAGGATAACTCTACAGACAAAATTCAGATAGCCGAGCAGGGATGGCATATCCCACAACGTGACTTTGCTCGCTGACCCCATTACCAGTACCAGCCCCCGATGGCAATCGCATCACCAGATCTACAGAATCTAATTCAATCTCCAAAAAGGTTCGACATGTCACCAGTCCCACTGTCTTCTCTGTAGTTAAAGGCACCCCAAACTTGGCTGCCATCCCCAAAAAGCCATCAACAGTACAGCACAAATATCCGACTGGTCAGGCCCTGCAAATAGACAATAGTCAAGACAATGCACTGCACTGGACAACTCCGTCTTCCAGACCAGTGTCCAATGTAAAATAACTGCTAAAAGATTCAAAATAAGCACAAGAAATGGCACACCCCATTGGCATACATTTGTCAAAATAATACCCATCCTCAAATTGAAAGCCCAAAAGATGAAAAGCTGATGGATGCACCGGGAGGAGCTGAAAAGCAGCTTCTATATCTGCCTTGGCCATGAGTGCCCCCAACCCACATTTCTGCACGAGGGATACTGCAGAATCAAATGACATGTACCAAACTGAGCAAGTCTCAGGGGGGAGATGGTCATTCACCGACACGCCTGGCGGAAAGGATAAATTGTGAATACGTCAAAATTTGACCGGTTCCTTCTCAGGAACCACCCCTAATTGGGAAATAGCAAAGGGCCTAAATGGGCACTCTGGGAATGGACCTGCAATTCTCCCAGTGCACATTCTGCTTCAACCTTGTTCCGCACCACCTCCGGCATGCGCCACATGGATGCAACATTCCGTGCCAGCCTGTCCTGCACCTCTCCTTGAAAAGGAAAAACAAACACTTGCTCAAAACACTTCAACAACCGTCCCCCTTCCCCGCTCCTCATAAAGCAGTAGCCATGGCCGCAAGGCTGCCATCTTAATGGGGTCATAGCTAACTGCATAAATTCTGCTTCACTTGGTGCCCAATGGGGTCCCTACCATCCCTTTTCGGCTACACTTGGTGGCAGCATGACCACCTCTGCAGAGAGAACAAGCATGATGGAAGTTACAGTCCGTAAAGGGGCAGGATGACTTATTTAATCACCAGCACAAGTCTCCGCCCCCTGCCCCTGCCTTGGGTTGTACGAGGCTCCCCATGACGTTCCAAAAAGCATGGTTCCCCCCCCCCCGGCATTGCCCCCATTCCACTCTTATACCCAGCTCCTTGTCCACCCCCCTGACCTCCTCATAGTTCAGCCAGACCCATCCCATGTAAGATTGGGCGGCTGCCAAGATTGCGTCCCCATATGCTAATAACGAACCATATTGTGGCGGGAAGTAGTGTCCTCACATGCTGTCTATTCGTAAGAAGGCCTTCGTCCAATTAAGCATATTCCTGGATACCTTTCACACCCAACTACGTTTTTCATCTTCCTTCCGCTTCTTCCAACTCTGCCTCTCCAGCAGCCGAAAGATATCAATATAGCTCCTCTTTCTGATCTTATGCCTCAGCTTCCATGGAACCCCTTCCCACAAATCTGAATGAGTGACCAATGTAGATGTCCCTTTCCCTTTTTTCCACCCTCGTCCCAGCTGCAGACGCCACCGATGATGCACTCGAGGAAGTCCTTGGTGAAGAAGATGCAGAGTTGTGCCGGCAGCGACATGTATGTTTATGCTTACCCTTAACCTTCTTCCCCTTCCTCGTAATCCTCTTCTCAATGTCTCTGCATTCACCTTTGCCCATCTGCTCACCTGCCACCTGAGAGGCCCAACTTTGTTACAAGGGAAGCTTGAGGTTTTGCTCCACTTCCCCTATCCAATGCTGCTGTCGTCCTGATCCCTCCACCTCCATCTGAACCCTTTCTGCCACAGTCGATGCGACCATCTGGTCACTCATCACCTGTATAGAAAGCAAAGGAGAAATACTGCCAAGCGCCACACCAGGATTTCCTCCCACCGTGGGCCTTAGTCCCCCTCCCCAGCTTCCTCATGATGACCCTTGCCCGCCTGCCTCCCAGGAGGCCACACCCCCGTGCCCTCCAATCCAGGACCATGGTCAGGGTTCTAGGCTGCTATACCACCCCCCTGGACCCACCTACCCCAAAGGACCAAGCCCCAGAGAGAAAGGAGACAAATCCCCACCTGTAGGTATGCTGGGATAAACCCACCTCATAGCCAAAGTGGCCAACCTCCCCCCCCCCCCTTTCTGGCCCGCTCTAAATCCTGATACCATCCCATCCCCGATCATGCCATAACCCCCATCCCTTCCATGCTGCCCTGTGCCCCCAAGACCTCTAGCAGACCCTAATTGCTTGCCCCTCTCACCCTCAGAGGTAACACCAATTCTGTCTCCCTTTTGGTACCCATCTCCCCTGAAAACATCCACAGAATCCAGCCCACATCCCCCCATTCTAGACCTCTGCTCTCTGTCCCAGTCTCCGCAGCTCTGCACCACACTTGCCTGCCTTGAACTGCTCCTCCAGATATTGAGACATGCTTGCTCCTCAAGTTGTCTCCTCTTCCCTGCACCCCCCACACCTATTCATGGCTCTGCCCCCCATGCCGGATCACTGGCCCACCCCCAGCCTGTACTCCCACCATTCCTGAGTCACCACATCGAGGCTCCCCTCCCCGTGCATCAGAACCTTGCCAGCCTCTTCCTCTTCCCCTTCCCACAGACCTGCTGAGGCCATTCCTGCACGTGTGCTCTGATTGGAACTGGCACTGCCTTCATTCCAGCAGCTCTCCCCACACCATGCCAAGCCCCTCCCCCTCGCAGAAGCAGTCACACTCACCTGTGCAGCCAGATGCTACCGCATATTGATGCCAGTCCAAAATGCCACTCCGATGCCCCAGGCTGAGGCCCCGCACTGAAAAAACAACAGGCCACAAGATTGAAAGTCTCATTTTTTGAGGGCAAACCATGATTTATTAAATGGCTAAAAGCTTTTATTTGGGTTTATTTTGGTACTGATTCATATTCTTGAACATGTACTAATGTGATTATTTTTATATATGTGTTTTAATTGTAAATTTGATACTGCTGTGCTAGTGTCTAAGTGGTTATTAGTTATGTTTTCTGTAGTACATTGAACCTTTGTTATTAGAGGGATTATAAATGTTATAAATAAATTAACTAACTAACTACAACTCTTGAGACATTCTATTGTAATAACGCAGTCAATTTAGTTTAGTTTTAAGATACAACATCACTGAATAATGATCTTGGTATCGTGGTATTTGAATATTTTAAATAAAAGCATGTTAAGAATTAATATGATAATGTTAATTTTTAACACTGTCACGTTTGGAGGTACTGAGTTCAACACAGTTTAGGACATAGGCACCTTTGTTTCTGCAAATGTAAATTATACGGTATTTCCTCAATGTCTGACTTTATTTCCATGAATGCCACATGTTTTCACTGTAGATTAATAGCTTCCTTTTATTTTGGTAATCTGGGAAAAGACTGGAGGAATTCGGTTAATTTTGTTGTTTTAACTGTGTATAATCTGTTTTCAGCAGCATCATTTATAGTGTTTGTGTATACTCAAAAATCAAGATAAGATTTGAACACTTACAACTGGTTATAAAACATACCTGTGTGTCCAGATTTAAATCTCAATAACAGATGGATGAGCATATTACTCACATGAAGAAGCTGAGGGCTTTTAAACTAACAAGTCATTTATCCAGAAATGAAATCCCCAAACCAGAGGTCATATTTTACCACTATAAACTGTTAGACTTCAAAGTGAAGGTGAAAACTGCTTAGCTTATTTTTGCGATGAAATCTCAGGGTGACATTGGCAACAACCATTATCTCCAGGAACAAGCAGGAATGTAGTCTTCACATATGGGTATCGTCGGTACCGACGGAGCCTGCACGGGAACTCTCCCCAGCGTCCAATAGGAACGCTTTTGGGAGCATCCCTCAGCACATGCGCGCTGCCTTCCCGTCGTTCCAACTGTCCCTCTTCAGTTCTTTGTTTTCCGCGGAGCCAACAGAACCCATACCCTGTCACCGCAGAAAATTCCGTCTTTAAAATTGTTTTCTTGTGGTCGTGTTTAGGGCCTGAACATTCTCTATCTGAATGTCTCTCCTGTATGGGGATGACTAAGAGAGGAAGACAGAACCGGGCTGCAAAGCTTGGTACTCTCTTTTCTTCAGATGCCAGATCCATTGCATTGACATCTTCAAGAGCCTCCTCTTCCTCCCATGGATCTCAGGTAACTAAACAAAAAAGCTGGTCCTCAAAGGGTAGCTCTCCTCCTAAGCATCAAGAGGCCATTGGCATTGCCCTTGAGGGAACCACGCCGGCAAAACAGCCCCTGCGGGAGGCTTTGGCTTACAAAGCATCAAGGGGGCTCCAGGATGTTCTCGAGGCCTCAACCTCGCAAGAACTAATGGTGCCATGTTCAGGGGTCCCGGCCGTTTTCACCGGTACCAACACCCAGGCATCGGCAGCTTCAATAGACCAGAGGTTCCTTGCTATCGAACGCAGCATTGCAGCTCTTGCTGCGGTACTGTTGACATCTATGGTTTAACGGGAACCGATACCGACATCGATACTGATGCCGGTACCTATACCGGTACAAACACCGGTACCGGTACCGTCGATACCGGTACCGATGGTACCGTCGATACAGGTACCGACGGCACCGTCGATACCGGTACCAATGGTACCGGCCCCAGTGGGAATTCTTCCCACGCCATCTTTGGCTGGAATCGACAGATCGGTACCAGATCAACTCGGTACCAGATCAACTCGGTACCGACTTCGATCGGTACCGGGACCATGCTTTGCATGAGCATCGTGGTCAGGAATACTTCGAATCCTCTGATTCCGAAGACTCTGACAATTCTGCTGGTACCAGAGGGTTTCTCCCGGAAGATCCCTCTTCTCCCCAACGCACAATGTCACTTCCAGAGGACATGTCTTTTCAGGATTTTATTCGTGATGTGGCCAAGGGCCTTTCAATCACGGTAGCTCCTGAACAGGAACCCAGAGCAAAGGAATTGGAGATTCTCCAATATCCTAAAGCTCCAAAGGAGGCAACCACTCTGCCCATCCATGAAATTCTGCATAACCTGATGCTCAGAATGTGGGAGACACCTCTGACTACATCTCCCCATTCTAAGAGGCTTGATACCATGTATCGAGTTCCGCCATGTCCTGGATTTCAAAAGACTCAGTTGCCACACCATTCAATGGTGGTGGAGTCAGCCATGCGTAGGATGAAAAGTGCAAAGAGGCATACATTCAATCCCCCAGGCCGTGAATGCAGGACTCTGGACGCTTTTGGGCGCCAAACTTTTCAGGCTTCCATGCTTTCAGCTGGGATCAGTTCATATATACTATATATGGGAATGTTCCTCAAAGAAGTTACAGGAGACTTGGAGCTTATGAGCCCACTTCTCCCAGATGACAAGAGACAAGACATTCTTGCTGTAGTTAAGCATGCTCAAGATGTCTCCAAGTTTGTGAATCGTGCAGCCTTTGACTGCTTTGAATGCATCAGCAGAACCTCTGCTATTGCCATTGGGGCACGACGGATTGCCTGGCTTCAGGCATCAGACTTGGAGACTTGGGTACAGGACAAGTTAGGCAGCATTCCTTGCACGGGAGAGAATCTCTTTGGCAAGAATTGGCAGGAAAAGGTTAACGAGTTAGATGCTGACAATACCACTCTAGATAGATTGTCAAAATCTACAGCCACTCCAGCCAAAAAGAAGCCTTATAAAAAAACCCTCTTTCAGCAAAAAGAGGAAATTTTATCCTTCCTATACCCAGCAGAGTCAAACTCAGTGTCAGGTTGCCCAAAAGGGACAACCTAGACAGCAAAAGAAGCCAAAAGGCCCGAGAACCAACCAGCTCTGCAGGTTCAACCACCTCAAGGGCTTTGACTCCTTCCTAGAGAGCTTAGCCTTCCTGCCTCTGAGGGGTCCCCAACCTTCCAATATCCCAGGCAGGTTATGCCACTTTGCCAACAGACGGCATCAGATAACAGCAGAAGATTGGACTCTGTCCATTGTAGGAGAGGGGTACAAGCTCCATTTTCACAATATGCCCCCTCCTACAATTCTAAGGCAATTCAATTCTCAAACCTCCGCAGACAATCTGCTAGATCACGAGGTCTCAACTCTTCTTGCCCAAGGGGCAATAGAAGAGGTACCCATTCTTCAACGGGATGCAGGGTTCTACTCCCCCTATTTTCTTATTCCAAAGAAAACAGGAGGACACAGACCCATTCTAGACCTCAGAGAATTGAACAAATACCTGTTCCGAGAGAAGTACAAAATGATTTCTCTGGGAACTCTTCTGCCATACCTTCAAAGCCAGGATTGGCATTGCTCTCTGGACTTAAAGGATGCATGCACTCACATTCTGATCCATCCAGATCACAGGAAATTCTTACGATTCCTTTTCAAGGGAAAACATTTCCAGTACAGGGTTCTTCCCTTTGGTCTGGCTTCAGCACCAAGAGTATTCACGAAATGCATGGCAGTAGTAGCTGCATATTTGCGAACCCTGGGGATATTCGTCTTCCCTTATTTAGACGACTGGCTCATTCGAGCCCCTACAGTTGCAGAGGCTAGCACTGCACTGTCTAGCTCAATGCAAACCCTCCAATACTTGGGGTTGGTAATAAACTTCCCAAAATCCCAACTTTGTTCCTTCCCAATGCCTGGAATTCATAGGGGTCTGTCTAGATACCAGACAGGCAAAGGCTTTCCTTCCACAGGCCCGGTGTCTTCGCATAATGCAACTAGCTTCTCAAGCAGTAGGGTAATAGCACAGGCCACAGGACATTTATCAGACAAAATAGTAAACTCTCAACGACTAATTTTGTCCCTCCAATGGTGGAAATCACTAGAAAATCTGACAGTGGGGTCTCCTTTCCATCAACCCCTTTTTCAGGCCACTCTAACAACAGATGCATCACAGGTGGGTTGGGTAGCACACTTGAATCATCTCTCTACCCAGGGCACCTGGACTCCACAGGACGCTGATCTACACATAAACCTCCTGGAATTAAGAGCAATCTATTTAGCTCTTCGAGTATTCCACACCCAGCTCAGCTACAAGGCAGTCCTAGTCCAGACAGACAATCAAGTAGCCATGTTCTATGTGAACAAACAGGGCGGGACAGGCTCTCTGTCGTTATGCAACGAAGCTTTACGACTTTGGGTCCTCGCCAGAGAGTATCAAATTCACCTTCTAGTGGTATATCTTCCAGGTATTCAAAACATTTGGGCAGACAAACTCAGTTGAGTACTACTGCCTCACGAGTGGTCTCTCCACCTAAACCAGGTGGCAAAGATTTTTCATCTCTGGGGCACTCCAGACATAGACCTCTTTGCAAGTCCACTGAATGCCAAACTTCCCCGGTTCTGTTCCAGGATTCCGACTCACAATTGTCAGGCAAGGGATGCCTTCCTCATTCACTGGGATCAGGACTTCCTTTATGCCTTCCTACCCATTCCCTTCATCCCCAAAACACTCTTCAAGCTTCAGAGAGACAGGGGTTGCATGATTCTCATAGCGCCACGATGGCCACGCCAAGCGTGGTATCCCCTGCTTCTACATCTCTCTCAAGCTGCACCTCTGGAGTTAGGGCATGCTCCAGATCTCCTTTCCCAAGAGGACGGGACGCTATGGCACCCGAGTCCCCAGTCCCTGCATCTCACGGCCTGGTTGCTGAAGGCTTAGATCTCCAGGATTTCAACCTGTCCCAACAGGTAAAGGATATCCTTCAGGCTTCTAGAAAACGTTCCACAAGAAGATCTTATGCCTTCAAGTGGAAACGTTTTACTATATGGTGCTCCAAGAAGGGATTAAACCCCCTTGTCATACCTTTAGAAACGATACTAGAGTATCTCCTTCACTTATCGAATTCTGGTCTAAAGACCAATTCGGTAAGAGTCCATCTTAGTGCAATTGCAGATTCTTATAAGCCTCTGAATGGACAACCAATTTCCTCTCATCCACTCATATCCAGATTTATGAGAGTGTCTTCTGTTGACCAAACCTCCCATTAAGCCACCACCGGTGGCATGGGATCTAAATCTAGTTCTCGGGCAGCTCATGAAGCCGCCTTTTGAGCCTTTGGCCACTACAACCCTTACGTTTTTGACCTGGAAGGTCATCTTCCTAATTGCAATCAACTCTGCACGTCGCATTAGTGAACTGCAAGGTTTAGTGGCTGATCCCCCTTATACTAGGTTTCATCATGATAAGGTTGTTCTTAGAACTCATCCACACTTTATGCCAAAGGTGGTTTCACCTTTTCATTTGAATCGATCAATTTATCTTCCTGTATTTTTTCTGAGGCCTCACGCCTCTAATGCAGAAAGAAACCTTCATACTTTGGATTGTAAAAGAGCTTTAGCCTTTTACCTACAGAGAACACAGCAACATAGAAAGTCCTCGCAACTTTTTATAGCTTTTGACTCTAGTCATTTGGGACTTCCAGTCTCCAAAAGAACTTTATCTAAATGGATTGCCCAATGCATATCCTTTGCTTATGAGAGTAAAGGTCTTCCTCTTCAAGGCCATGTCACAGCTCATAACGTGAGAGCCATGGCATCTTCCATGGCTAATCTCCACTCCATGTCTATCGATGACATTTGTCGAGCAGCCACCTGGGCTTTGGTACACACCTTCACAGCCCTCTACTGCCTGGATAAAGCCTCCCGTCGGGATGCCTTCTTTGGCCAAGCTGTTCTTCAAAATCTCTTTCAGACCTAATTCAACTCCTACCCACCAACCCTGGTGGAATGCCAGAGATCCATGGGAGGAAGGATGCCTACCTTTCTAGGGTGGCACCTTCTTGGGGCTATCTCCCTGGCATCTTCAGCTAGGGAGTCCCTATATGTGAAGACTACATTTCTGCTTGTTCCTGGAGATAGCGTAGTTACTCACCTGTAACATGTGATCTCCGGAAACAACAGAAATTTAGTCTTCACAACCCACCCACCTCCCCTAGGAGTTGTCTCTCTATCTCTTTGTCTCTTTCCTCTCTCCCTCTATCCTTTCACTCAGCTAGAAACTTAATTGAAGAGGGACAGTTGGAAAGGCGGGAAGGCAGCACGCATGTGCTGAGTGATGCTCCCAAAAGCGTTCCTATTGTATGCTGGGGAGCGTTCCTGCGCAGGCTCCGTGGGTACCGACGATACCCATATGTGAAGACTAAATTCCTACTATTCCCGGAGATCACCTGTTACAGGTGATTAACTACGCTTTCTCTGAATACAGATAGTTTGAGTTTGTCATACAAGTGTGTCATGTCAACATGTGTCAGCACCAAATCGATAAAAACTGCAAGAGCATTCTGGAAAAGAAGAAGCTGCTCTTCATTCTTGTCCTGCAGTTCCCCTCCTGGAGTGGCCACATTCCTCTTCTAAGTTCATTTTAGCTTGTTGGTGATGCCAAATGGATTTTCTATTGTGGGTGTGCAACAGTTTTCTTGAAACAGTCTTCCTTGAAAATATGGCATTTCTCATCACAAAAGTGGCCATTAGATTTACTAATTAGAATCTGCTGTACTTTATTAAGTATTATTTCTTTTATTGATGTCTGTGTCTCTCTGACCCTAAATCATTTTAAGAGGAGCTGTTTACATTGCTTGACTAACCAACTTCATCTCTTTCTTTGTTGTCTTGGGGAAAAAGAGAAAAGCAAAAGCAAGAATTTTTTTTTCTTAAATTTTATCTCCGAGTCTTAACTTGGAATGTTGGATAAGCAGACCAATAATTTCAAGTCATCACAGATCAGCACAAGTACTGCTTTAAAAGTTTGAAACAAGAGCACAACTGTGATTGCAAAATCCGTACAAGAGTTTCACTCAGAATGGTTTGGGCCCAGAATCATACATTTCAGGCCTTTCTTGCTGGTGAGAATAAGTCCTGCTCCATATGAGGCTTCACATGAGGTCCACAGAGTCTATCATGGAACTCCTGTCCAGCTCTTGTGAAAGAGGCCATCAAACATTCACTCTCCTAAATCAATAGTAGAGACTTTGATGCGCCAGCATAACTCTTAACTGTTGGACTCTGAAGAAGATCCTGCACCTTTCAAAGTAGCCCTTTCAGGATGTGAGATATGCTTCTCAGACTTGGGGGCCCTTTTAGAAAAGGTTAACATGTGTTAATCACCATTGCGCCATAGAAATAAAAGGGCTGTGAGTACTTAATGCATGTTAAAATTCATAAATGCTCATTCTCCAGGACCAAGCAGGAAGTCAGTCCTCATATATGAGTGTCATCGGCGCCGATGAAGCCCCAGCGGAGCATTTCCCCAGCTTTCTATGAAAGCCTTTGGGAATGCAGGCACGCATACGCGGTTCCCTTCCCGCCTAAAGGTGCCATCTTACCTCAGTCTCTTTTTTTCCGTGAAGCCCGTCGGACGTACGTCCCGTTTTCCCGGTTAAAATCAGATTTTTGGCAATTTTTTTGCCCTTTTTTCTACCGGTTCGACGCCGGTTCCTCTCCCGCCGGGTTCGGTACACCGGTATCGAGCCCGATTCTTCTTTTTCGTTTTTTGCCCTTTGTGGCTGGCGTTCGCGCCCTTTTTTCTCTTTTTCCCTGGAAGGCCGGTCCTTTGACCTCGCGGGGACTCTTTTTTTCCCCGATGGCTTCCAGTGGCTTTAAGAAGTGTGATCGGTGTAAGAAACTAATGTCTCTCACCGACACACACGACTGCTGCCTTCGGTGCCTCGGCCCAGACCACGATCCTAAGTCGTGCGGGGACTGTGGAAAAATGTCTTCCAAGGCACTACGGAGTCGACAGCAGCAAAAGGAAAGGCTTTTCTCGGACTCAGCCTCTGGCTGGGCCCGGACCTCGTCTGAGGCCTCGACATCTCGGGATTCCGATCCCGAGCACCGTCGAAGCTCCTTGGAAAGGGGGTCCCCTGACCGGGAACGCAAGAGGAAGAAGCGTCTCGTGAGGGCGTCGTCGGAAGAGGTCCCTGGCTCCTTGAGGGCCAGGTCTAAGACCCCCGACCGTCGGCCCGGGCCTGTGGAACCGGAGAAGCCTTCCAAAGTTCCTCGTGTGGAGCCGGAGTCTGCTGGACACGTAAGCCCCGTAGTCCTCGTGGACTCTCCTCCCAGGGAGCTGACGTCGGGCCCGGCACCACCGGGGCCCGAGTCGGTGGCTGCTGCGTCTCCCGAGCTGAGTCTCAGGATGACAGCCTTGGAGAGCAGAATGTCTGCCTTCATGGAGCAGCAGCGGAACTGATGGCCAGCCTGTCTGGCACATCTGCCCCGACCACCGGGACATCGACGTCAAAGTCGACCCCGGAGGCCGAGCCGATACTCGAGTTCATCATGGCTCGGAGTCGACCTCGGTCGCGGTCTCCCTCGACCTCCCGTTTGGGACCGAGGGCGTCGACGCCGGTGCTTCCGGCGTCGGGTCGAACCCCGACTCTTCCTCGGACGAGTCAGCTTGGGAGACGGAGGACGAGGAGTCTCCCGATACCTTTAAGACTTGGTGCGTCCCTTCGGACTCATCGCAGTCTGAACCCCGGAGTAGGTCCCCTCCGGAGGACACCCAGTTCTCGGAGTTCATCCGGGATATGACCACTGCCTTGGCTATTCCGGCGGATCCCGAGGAAGAGCCTCGAGCTGAAGAGCTCGAGGCCCTACAGTATGACTCTCCTCCGAAGGAGGCCTTTACTGTCCTGGTTCCTCCGATGCTGGAACGGCTCCTCTTCCGTATGTGGGAGGCACTGGCCTCGGCGCCGGTTCTTAGCAAGCAGGTCGATTCCATCTATCAACTCCGGAAGAGCCTTGGGTTTCAAAAGGCACAGCTACCACACCATTCCATGGTTGTGGAATCGGCCATGCATCGTCTGAAGAGTCAGAAGATGCACTCCGCAGTGCCTCCTGGCAGGGAGGCCCGAAACGTCGATGGCGTCGGTAGAAATTGTTTTCAGGGCTCGATGCTTGCTTGCCGTGTCCAGTCTTACCAGCTGTACATGGGCATGTACTTGCGGGATCTGGCCAAGAAGTTGGCCGGCTTCTCTGCTGGTCTCTGCGGGGAACCCTTGCAGAGATTTAAGTCCTTGTCCTCGGGGATTCGGGACTGCTCGAAGTTCATGTCCCGCACTGCCTACGATGGCTTCGAGGTTTCGGCCCGAGTTGCGGCAGCCGGCATCGCAGCTCGACGCCAGGCATGGCTGCAGTCATCGGACCTCGAGCCATGGGTTCAGGACAAGTTGGTCGATGTCCCTTGCCGAGGTGAAAACCTTTTTGGCAAGCCCATGACCGAGAAGGCCGCACAGCTCGAGACCAAGCACCTCACCCGGACAAGGCTGTCGAGGAAGACCTCTGCCCCTTCTCATAAGAAGAAGGGCTCGGGTAAAAAGCCCTTTTACCCGAGGAAGGGCACTGCCTACAAACAGTACCCACATTATCAGGCTGCCCAAGCTGCCCCACAGGGTCAGCAAGCCAAGGGGCAGGGTAATGGGCCCCGTAGGCAGAGGACCCCCAAGCCTCAGGCCCCTGCTACCACTCAGCAGGGTGGGGGCTTTTGACTCCTTGAGCATAGCCTCTCCTCCACTGCTCTCCCAACCCTGCACAGGAGGTCGTCTCACCCTCTTTGCCCACCAGTGGCCCCTTATCACCGGGGACAGTTGGGTGCTGGAGATAATCCACAAGGGATATGCCCTCCATTTCCACCAACTGCCACCCCCATATTTTCCAGGGGAGCCTCCAAGGCCTCCTCTGCACACAGACCTTCTCCGTCAGGAGCTTCAGGGTCTGTTGGTGGACAGGGCGGTGGAGCCTGTGCCTCCCCACTTGCACAGTCACAGATTCTACTCCAGGTATTTTCTAGTGCCCAAAAGGACCGGTGGCCTTTGTCCCATTTTGCACCTCAGGAACCTCAACAAGTTCCTAGTGAAAGAAAAGTTCAAGATGCTTACTCTTGGAACCCTTCTGCCCTACCTCCAGCAGGGAGATTGGCTATGCTCCTTAGATCTAAAGGATGCGTACACTCACATCCTTATTCATCCAGACCACAGAAAGTACCTAAGGTTCATCGTGGGAGGAAACCATTATCAGTACAGAGTGCTGCCTTTCGGCCTCACCTCCCCCCCAGAGTCTTTACAAAGTGCTTAGCAGTGGTGGCGGCCTACCTGAGAAATCAGGGCGTCTTTGTCTTCCCCTATCTGGACGACTGGCTCATCAGGGGTCAGACAGGTCAGGAGGCCAATCAAGCCACCCTCAGGACCATTGCTCTTCTACAACGCCTGGGGTTTGTCATAAACTTCACAAAGTCCACTTTGCTCCCTTCCCAGAACTTGGAGTTCATAGGGGCAAGGTTGGACTCTCTCCTGGCAAAGGTATTCTTGCCAGAAAACAGAGCCCGAAGGTTAATGGCCTTGGCAAGTCAGTTTCTCAGCAGGTCCCTGGTCTCCGCCAGACTCTGCCTGAGGCTTCTAGGCCACATGGCTTCGACAGTACATGTGACCCCCAATGCCAGGCTCCATATGAGCAAACAGTGTGGTGGCGTTCATTGAAACATGAAGGGAAAAACTTTAAAGCTAAGTATACTTGCAACTTCCTCCGTTTATATAATGTTCTACTATTAAAAAAACTGTAGCTAAGTATACTCTTTATCTTCTTCTGTTTGTTCAATGGTGTTCTACTCTCCACCAATGGTGCTCCCAATCAAAAAAAGTTTATTTTATTTTCTTAATTTTCTTTTTCTTATTTATACTATAATGAGAACCACTGGTGCTTATATTTAAAATAGTGTCAGGAGGTCTCAAATTCTGTATTACTTCTGCTCCTTTGGGCTCGACTCCCGTTTCTGAAATGAGTATAGAAATCACTTCAGTGACCTCCACAATGATGGACCCTCTTATATCAGAGGTTACCAAAACACACAAAATGTCTCAATCTTCTATGGTAACTTCTATCAATATAGATAACTTCTATATTGATAGAAGTTACCATAGAAGATTGAGACATTTTGTGTGTTTTGGTAACCTCTGATATAAGAGAGTCCATCATTGTGGAGGTCATTGAAGTGATTTCTATACTCATTTCAGAAACGGGAGTTGAGCCCAAAGGAGCAGAAGTAATACAGAATTTGAGACCTCCTGACACTATTTTAAATATAAGCACCAGTGGTTCTCATTATAGTATAAATAAGAAAAAGAAAATTAAGAAAATAAAATAAACTTTTTTTGATTGGGAGCACCATTGGTGGAGAGTAGAACACCATTGAACAAACAGAAGAAGATAAAGAGTATACTTAGCTACAGTTTTTTTAATAGTAGAACATTATATAAACGGAGGAAGTTGCAAGTATACTTAGCTTTAAAGTTTTTCCCTTCATGTTTCAATGAACGCCATCACACTGTTTGGTTAGGAAGCTACGCGTTCAGGAAAAGAGACCAAATTATTTTACGAGGCTCCATATGAGGCCTGCACAGTGGTGCCTTCGGTCTCAGTGGTCACAGGCCACAGGCAGCCTCAGAGACAGGATAAGGGTGTCCAGACCATTTCTGAACTCCCTCAACTGGTGGCTACACCCACCCAATCTGCTGAAAGGGGTGCCCTTTCAGATTCCAGATTACACAGTGATGCTAACTACAGATGCCTCCCTGCAAGGCTGGGGAGCGCATTGTCTGGGCAAGTGCACCCAGGGCCTCTGGTCTCCCTGGGAAGCTGCACAGCAGATCAATCTCCTCGAACTCAGAGCTATTCGATTAGCACTCAAAGCTTTCACTCCTACCCTGGCTCAACAGTCTGTCCTGATTCAGACAGACAACCAAGTTGCCATGTTTTATGTGAACAAACAGGGCGGAACTGGGTCCAGGATCCTTTGTCGGGAAGCTCAGGACCTTTGTTCTTTTGCCCTCAAGCACAACATGCTCCTCAGGGCTGTGTAACTTCCTGGCCAGGACAACTACCTGGCAGACAGATTGAGCAGGATACTGCAGCCCCACGAGTGGCAGCTACATCCTTCAGTAGTTCAGAAGATCTTCCTGAGATGGGGTCTCCCTTTGATGGATCTCTTTGCCAGCCCCATCAACAAGCAACTGCCACAGTTCTGCTCCAGGCAACCACATCCTCTGCGGACAGCAGCAGATGCTTTTCTGATCTCTTGATCTCAGGGCCTCCTCTATGCGTTTCCTCCCACACCCTTGGTGGCCCGAACCCTATTCAAGATTCTCCAGGACAAGGCCTCGGTCCTGCTGGTAGCTCCCAGGTGGCCGAGACAGCCTTGGTTTCCTCTTCTGCTTCAACTGGCGGTGGATCCTCCACTGCCTCTGGGGTTGCAATCTGACCTTCTCACACAGAACCAGGGTTCCTTTCTACACCCCAATCTCAAGTCTCTCAATTTGATGGCCTGGAGGCTGCAAGGGTAGTTTTGGCTCCCTGGGGCCTACCTTAGGAAGTTGAAGAGGTTGTCCTAGCCTCCAGGAAACAATCCACTAGGAAAACCTATGCTCTCTAGTGGAAAAGGTTTTCTGTGTGGTGTCACCTACGTACAGAGGATCCTTTCTCCTGTGCTGTGCCAGTAGTTCTTCAGTACTTACTGCACTTATCCAATCAGGGACTTAAGTCCAATTCTATTCGGGTCCACCTCTCAGCTCTGGCAGCTCACCACTCATTGGTAGAGTGACAATCTCTATCTGGTCATCCCTTGGTGTCCCGCTTTCTCAGGGGCTTGCTTTTGCTCAAGCCTCCCATCCGTCCTCCTGCCCCTGAGTGGGAGCTGAATGTGGTCTTGCAGCAACTGACTCGCCCACCTTTTGAGCCGATGGCTACTTGTCCACTACGCTTCCTCTCCTGGAAGACGCTCTTCCTGATAGCCCTTACCTCGGCTAGATGAGTAAGTGAGCTTCAGGACCTGGTCTGTGACAGGCCTTACACCAGGATTTACAGGAACAGGGTAGTCCTCAGGACTCATCGAAAGTTCCTCCCTAAGGTTGTCTCCTCTTTCCACCTCAATAAGGAGGTGGTTCTTCCAACCTTCTTCCCTAGGCCTCATGCTAGCCAGACTGAAGCAGTCCTGCATACCCTGGACTGTAGGAGGGCCTTATCCTTCTACCTTGACCGTATGCAGGGGCATAGATGGGCTACTCAGCTCTTTGTATCTTTTGACCCCAATAAGTTGGGGTTGGCTGTGTCCAAGCGTACCTAGTCCATCTGGGTGGCTGACTGTATCACCTGGGCTTATAAGGCGGCTGACCTTCCTTTGCAGGGTAGGGTTATGGCCCATCGTGTCAGGGCAATGGCTGCCTCAGTGGCTCATCTCCGCTCTGTGCCCTTGGTAGACATCTGCAAGGCTGCAACTTGGTCTTCAAGCCAGACTTTTGCAGCCCATTACTGCCTGGAGAGGGAGTCCCGTAGTGACGGTGCTTTTGGCCAGGCAGCACTCCGGAATCTCTTTGAGGTATAGGCAACTCCTGCCCTCCTGCCCTCTGTTGGGCTACCGGTGGAGGTTGTGTCCTTGAAAAGCCTTTCTTTGCTTCTGAGACTAGAGGGAGTTCTCTTGTTCAGCCCAGAGCTGGGGAGTCACCCATATGTGAGGACTGACTTCCTGCTTGGTCCTGGAGAAAGAGTAGTTACTCACCTGTAACAGGTGTTCTCCAGGAGCAGCAGGAATCAGTCCTCACAACCCTCCCTCCTCCCCTTGGAGTTGCAGTTGTACATAGTTTATTTTTCATTTTTGTGTGCTGTTCTTAGCTATGTCATTTGACTGAGGTAAGATGGCATCTTTAGGCGGGAAGGGAACCGCGCATGCGTGCCTGCATTCCCAAAGGTTTTCATAGAAAGCTGGGGAAATGCTCCGCTGGGACTTCATCGGCGCCGATGACACCCATATGTGAGGACTGATTCCTGCTGCTCCTGGAGAACACCTGTTACAGGTGAGTAACTACTCTTTTTCCATGGGGGACCCCATCATGGCCTTCTAGAAATTTGGAGGAGACGCCCCATCCCTCCATTGGACTGTCTATGGTGCTAGTTAGCTTAGTAATAAGCCTCTTGGTAGTTTGACAACTATATATTTATGCTGAATGGATACCAGATTTAAAGTTTAAAACTTTGGAGCCCTTTTAATAAGGTGCAGAAAACAGTTGCCACTTGAATTGGCATGTGCATTTAAGACATGGTCGTGGTAACACTTACTGCACCTGCATGACACATAGTACACCTTAATTCATGCTCTTACTGCATGTTGTGAGAAATGGGTGCGGATTGCACCTTATTGTTAGCATGTAGTAACTATGACACCGGAGGACAATGCAGATCGTATAATGCCATCTCAGTAGGAGGTAGTAAGTGCCTCCATGCTTTCACTGTTGTAAGGGTGCGCTAAAGTTTTTCCAGTGTGTTAACTTTGACAGATGCTGGGAATGTCCCTAAAAGTTACCGCAGAGGCTGTGTGTGGTACCTTGCAAAGCTTTACTGCAGTTTAGTAAAAGGGCCCCTTAATTTTAATTAAAAAATCCATTGTACTTGTTTTTTAATAAGAGAAAACATGTTTATGCATTCAGTCTTAGCTGAAAACAGCAGTGAATGCCTGTTGTTTGATTGGTCTCAGTTTTAAACCTTTTTAAATTTTCATTCTATAATTGGTTCATAAATCCTCTCTGGGGACCCAAATTCAGTTTTTCAGGATATCCACACTGAATATGCATGATACCAATTTATGGAGCACTGCCTCCACTGAATGCAAAATTATCTCATGCATATTCATTGAGTATTCCAAAAACCCAACTGGCCTTGTTACCCAGTAAACGTGTAGGCAACTCTTCACTATGTTTACCAAGTCTTACTATCACAATTCAAACCAATATTTTTCTTACCCATGTCTTGCAGAATTTGCTGATCAGTCTAATGATGACCAGTCCAATGTTTTAGGATTTCATTTCATAGCCAGTGGCAGTGTAACACTCCTTGCATCGAAAACTTCTCGTAAGTAAAATCCATATCATCTTTCTTTATTAGGGGTACATTGCTGTCAGCTTGTAAAAGATGAGCTCTTTTGGACTGACTTTTGGCCATTGCAGTAACGGAAAAGAGTTAGCCACAAGCATTTACTAATATCCATAGAATCCCTCTAATTCCAGCTCCTCATTAAAATTTTGTCTTGTACCACCGTAGGATAGTGTTTTCTCATTTGGAACCAACTTTGAGCTGATGAGATTCTCTGGTTGTAATATTTTCTGTCATTTCTGTTCTTTGAATTCCTGGTACAGGGAATAATCTTGCAATTTCAGATCATGACTTTATTAAATTATTCTTGCTGTAAATCTGTATTCCTTTCTTTTTAGAGAGATTCGGTAGTATCATTGATGCAGTGCATATTAAGATCAATTGTTTATAATGCATTTTTAAAATAAAAATGTGTTGTAGTAGATGTTAGTAGCCTTTATTTAGGATATATTGAGGGTAACTTTGAGAGGCCAGAGTGCTTGCTGACTGATTTTCAAAGGGAAATATTCTCTATGCAGTTTGCATTTCAAAATATTGCAGCCACCGCCAACATTTTAAGGAAGATTTTATCATTCATACTTTGCAGAGCCAGATAATGTGCTGGGATTTCATAATGAAACCTTGGCGCATACTTCAGCCAGCATAACCTGCACCCACCCATAGCACAGACAGAGAAAAGTATGTACCTCATGGGGGAAATTTTATAACGGATTTTATAAAGGTAATTTTATAATGGATTTTTCATGCATAATGGCCTTTCCACACATGTAAAAATACTTTCATAAAATGTACCCGCCTCCAGAACCCCCAGTGCTAGCCGGTTAGCTTTGGGACATGTAGCAGCAATGGCACCCACGCATATTCAGCAGCACTGAACATGTTAGTGCCACTGAATAATCCCGCTTAGAGCAATTAACATGGTTAGCAAGTATGCTAACTTCATTATTCACTTTCAATGTCAGGCCCCATATGTCTTTTTTTCTTGCAAAAGGAAGGCAGTTTTCAAAGAGAGTTATTCAGTGGATGAGCACCTGTTTTAGTTTCATTTATTCATTTGCATGCTATCCCGCCCTTCAGTTGAAATGATCAGAGCAATGTATAATTAAAATAAAGCTTACAAAGAAAAGGAGATAAAAGCACCTGTGGAGATAAAATTGAAACTGATCCTCTAGAGCAGAGATGTGCAAGTTCAGTCCTTTTCTTGGTTATGAGAAACTCATGGTAGCTTTCATTTTGTTTTTTATACATTTTAGAAGCTCGGTCAAATTATTTATTCATTATAGTTACATTGGATCATATTCTCTCCCTTTTAACCCCGCAAGTATTTTCTAAGGGCTTACACTGAAGCGATCAGTTATAACATTTTTATAATGTCCAGATGTTGAGTTTGTACTTAAAATCAGCGTCCACTGTCTGTTTTTTGTTTCAATTTTAACATACTGAGAATGATTGTGGCTATCATTTGAAGAGCTGTTAAAACATGTTACACAATTTCCGTTTTAATCTATTTATAAAGGATCCTACACTGAAGAGCTTACTTTTATAAATTCTCACTTTTTAATTGATTTAACTTTATATGATGCTGGCTTGGCTCTTTTTATGGATTTTATCAGAACAAGTTTAATAACCGTTTTTAATATCTTGGCTGTGAGAAACTCATGGTAGCCTTCATTTTGGTTTTTAGCAATTTTAGAAGCCTGGTCAAATTATTTTTTTTAATATACTTACATTGGGTCCAAATCTCTCCTTTTTAATCCTGCATGTATCTTTTAAGGGTTTGCAATTAAACATTTATGATGTCCAGATGTTTAGTTTTTACTAAAAAATCAGCATCCATGATGACCCAGCTCCCTCTTTTCATGCCAAAAGAATGTTTTAAAAATGCTGGTGAGACGCTGTTTCTGCTTTCACAAGACAGTGATTCTGCATGTTCAGATTTGATCTAAGCAAGTTAGTTCTTTTTAATATACACGATCTTAAGGATTTTTAACCTCTGTGTAGTTTTTATTTGTGCATGCCACAGTTTGAGCCCAAGATTTACTGGCTTATCTCCGAGTAACTTAGAACTTATTGCCTGTTTTTCAATTTTAAATGACAAGTTATACCTGCACCTCTGAATAAAAATTTTAAATAGCAGCTTCTAACCGTGCCCCTGTTAGACAAAAGACAAACAGGGGCTTGTTTACAAAGCTGCGGTAGCGGTTCGCGATCGTTATCGGAGCCGCGACCCCATTGATTTCAATGGGGCCGCGGCTCCGATAATGAGCGCGAACCGCTACCGCAGCTTTGTAAACAAGCCCCTTAATATATTCTGTAACATTACTCAAAAGTGCTCCCTTTATTTTTGGCTGTTATATTAGAACAACATCAAAGATGACAATTCTTGGCCCATGAACTAAACTTTTGGAAATGTCTATGAACCCCTTCTTCTTTTTAAAAAAAAATATAGACTTTGTTCTGTAACTCTATCTACACAATATCGGGCTCATTCCGGTTTGTGTACCAGTTCCTCTTCCTGCCTTGAGCCGGCGCCGGGCCCGGCACTGTTCTCTGCTCCTTTCCCTTTTTTTTGATTGAGGCTTGCCTCAACCAGTGTTCGCGCCCTTTTTTGCCTGGGGGTTGTTGACCCCGGCCAGGTGTTCCCCACCATGTCCCCCAATGTGTTCAAAAAATGTGACTGCTGCAGTCAAACTATGTCCATCACCTATGACTGCTGCCTGCGCTGCCTGGGACTGGACCATGATAGCATCTCCTGTGACTTGTGCCAGGCCATGATGCCTAAAACTAATAAGAAGAGGTCAGAGTTACAGGAGAAGCTGTTCCCCAGGTCCGACTCAGCACTGGCCTCCCTGACACCGAGCTCCAAGCCCAGCACTTCCTGGGAGGGCCGAGCATCCTTGGAGTCCCACAGCGACAGCTCCTCCAGAAAGACCTCGGACCCCAAGTGGAAAAAGAAAAAAATCTTCAAAGTCCTTCGAGGTTCTACTGGAGAAACCTGGTAAGACCACCCGGAGGGACTTGAGCAACTCCGAGAAATGTCCCACTAAGGTCCTCAAGAAGGATGCCTCGACCAGCAGAGACCATCTGAGGGTCCTCGAGGCCATAGTCCTTGTGGAGGATGCACTCATGAAAGTGCCAGCGCTGGGCCCAAGATCCTTGGTGCCCGCGCTGAAAGCTGCAGAGCCTTCTGGCACAAGCGAAGGAGCGTCTCAGAGACAAGATCTGCATCACCCCTCAACTGAACAAGTCCCTTCAGTGGTGGTGGTCTCTACGAAACCTACTCGTCAGGTGACCTTTTCAGATGCCTCCACTTGATGCACCCTAACAATGGATGCATCCAAATTGGGTTGGGGCGTGCATCTGAATGACTACTCAACAATAACCAACTGCCTTTCAGATAGGATTTCATGGCTCAGTGACCACAACCTCATCTTAATTACAATAAAACAGAAGCACTCATAACATGAAATACGGTTTTCACCCCTCCAAGCACGATAAAATTACAAAAGAAAAGCATAACCATCACAAATGAGATTTTACCTATGAGTCATCCTGGATCAGAACCTAAATCTACAGTCACACATTAACAGGACAATAAAAGCTGCTTACCACAAGCTGAAGACCATAAGGAAACTGAAGCCACTCCTCAGCTAGAATGACTTCCGCATGGCGATTTGGGCCACCATAACACCAATTTTAGACTACTGCAACTCACTGTATCAAGGCATACCAGCTCAAGCAATCCAATCTCTGCAAATGGCCTAGAATACGGCTGGACGTATCAAATCAGGCTTAGCGAAACATGAACACATTACACCCATATTATATCAATTACACTGGCTCCCAATTAAGAGTTGTGTCAGATATATCTACTCTTAACATATTCAAAATCCTGCATGAAAGCTCAGCTGAGACACTCCAAGACATCTTAATAAGGGACCCTGAAAACCGGCCAAGAAAAGCGAATAATAAGAGCATGCTGATCCCACCCAGTGATTACCCCAAAGCTAAACAGGCAGGAGACGTTAGATGAGCTGATGGGTCTTTATTGCTGAAGGAGGAACCCCAACGCATTTCGGCAACGCCTTCCTCAGGGGGAATACCACTTTAATTAACAACAGAAATATAATAAATAGAATTAAAAAATAAATAATTAAAAACAATTAAAAACAATTAAGAACAATTAAAAACAGTTAAAAAACACCGGCATGAAATAAAAGCATATAAGAGCATAATACTATGATTGTTAAATAGATAAATAAAGGAAACATACGCAGGGCTGAGAGACCAACACAATATACAGAACAGCTAAGAGCAGCGATATTGGGACTAACTCATGAGTTGTAAAACATACAATGGTATAATTAAAAATAAAACATAAATATACCATAAGATAAGTAAAAATATGAATATAAATATAAATAGATATAAATATAGATATCAATATAGGTGTGAGTATAAATATAACGTGGACCATACAGAAAAAACCAACAGATAGTAAAAACAATGTATAAAAGTGTAAAATAATATATGTATGAACATATGAGAAGACACCCCAACGGTACTCCTGTTACTAATTTGATCAAAATACTAACACACTCTATAGAAAGATTATAAACAAAATAAAAAATAAAAAAACATGTAAATAAATACTTATAATATTGCGTCACATAAAATAGTATTAAAATCCGAATCTAAGATTCTCTTAATGGGAAGTTATTAAACAAAAATTTTTTACATATAAAAATGTTTTGTTGTACCATTTTTAATAAGAATCTTAGAATTAATTGTTTTAAAAGGAAAATTCTTATAGAGAGTTTTCTGTAAACTAATATGGTGTACCAAGGACCGAAAAAATGTATTAAAAAGGAAAAAAAGGAAAAAATTGCAGGGGAGAATATGCCTATATCAAAATGAATTGGTTGTAATTTAATCATCAAAATAGAACCTAATTAAGGGATAAAAACATGAGAGAAACATTGAAAGGAACAATGGAACTCTCTCACATAATAAAGATTTTAGAACACTGAGATGTAGCAACATCAGGTACATGCCAATGCGTTGAAACGGAGGACACTGAAAGCCGTTGTGTAACCATCGATTGTTAGTACAAAGAAAGCATTGTGGAAGCCTAATGTGGGTATGGTAATCAAAAAACAAACAAATCAAACCCATGTGCAACAAATGGATGTTGCAGTGTGCGTAGGGAAAAAGGAAGAACGAAAAATGTAAATTGTAAACGGCAGGGGAAGGTGAAGTAAAGTATTTGTAATGACACGTACTGTGAACAACCTAAACACAGGAGCACCTACGGGCATAAATATAATTAATACAAAAAACTCAACCCTTATATATAAGTCTCACATCATGACTTATTGCAAAAGGCAATGTTGAATTGATCGCATGACACGTGAATGAATGATGGCGTTAAAAATCATGAAAAGCAAAAGGTCAAATTAATAAAAAGGCATGTTGTTAAGCTGAAGGAACATAAGAACAAGGAGACCTGAGACATGCTTGTATAAAAGTATGGAGTAGCGTGGAGGGCAGACCATCTTTGAAAAATGAAAGTGCCGTCAAATATTTAGATATGCTGGCAGACAACACGAATGGTAAAGAACATGAATGCAACCACGCAGTTATGCGTATAGTAATGTTGTCAAAAGAATAAAATAATAAAGGAAAGTAAAATATTGAGATAGAATATATAGTATTTAATATTACTCGTGTACACACATTGAATCCGTCATGAAAAAATTGAGGCACTCACCCAGGTGCACGTAGCAACCCCGTTGGTTTGAAAAACTTTTTGCGTGTGAGCTAGTCACATTAGCACTAAGAACAGCCCTGCGTATGTTTCCTTTATTTATCTATTTAACAATCATAGTATTATGCTCTTATATGCTTTTATTTCATGCTGGTGTTTTTTAACTGTTTTTAATTGTTCTTAATTGTTTTTAATTGTTTTTATTTATTTTTTAATTCTATTTATTATATTTCTGTTGTTAATTAAAGTGGTATTCCCCCTGAGGAAGGCGTTGCCGAAACGCGTTGGGGTTCCTCCTTCAGCAATAAAGACCCTTCAGCTCATCCAACGTCTCCTGCCTCTTGTGTTTGCCTAGACTATCTGCAGGAGGTTTGCTTCTCCTTGTGTATCCCAAAGCTAAACAGACCACAACTAACAGAGCGTTCTAATTAAATGCCCCAGCATTATGGAACTCCCTCCTGGAAGTCCTTAGAGCCCTTTATGATACCAAAGACTTCAGAAAGAAATTAAAGACCTTGCTGTTCACAGAACACTATGGAAACATCACTTAAAGAAGGGATGAATGGCTATCACCACTGAAGTCAGACTCTGGAAAACCAACCTAAAGCCTGTTTATGAACTGATCACAGTATTCCAAATGTACATAAGTTGCTGAGTGTTTAATAAGTTGCCCTGCATGTTGAGATACTATATGCACGAACCCCATTAACACTTTATTTTGGTTATTAGCCTGCACTCGTTACCCCTCAATTTGAAACATTCCATGTAAACATTAAGAGTTTTGAATGTAAACTGCCTTGACTTAAGAAGGCAGTATATAACACCTGTTAAATAAATAAATAACCACACCAGGACTATGGATACAACAAGAATCTGCCCTGCAGATTAATCTCCTGGAACTATGGACACTGACAAATGCTCTTCTAATTTTCAACCCCAACCTTCGGGGCAACCTGCTATAGTCAAGACGGACAACCCAAGTTGCCATGTTCTACATGAACGAACAGGGAGGAACAGGGTCCCGTCCCCTCCTCAAGGTAGACATTCACCTGTGGTCCTTTGCCATCTCATACCGCATTCACCTCAGAGTGGTGTACCTCCTGGGCAAACTTGCAGACAGGCTAAGCTATATCTTTCGTCTACACAAGTAGACCTTGCATTAGGAGATGGCTGCTCGGATCTTCCAAACATGAGGAACCCCACTCATAGATCTTTTTGCCACTCCGCAAACACACAGCTTCCACTCTTCTGTTCCAGAGTTCCATCTCTGCACCGGCAGGCCCCGGATGCCTTCTTCTTACACTGGGGATAGAGACTGCTCTACGCATTCCCACCCATCCCTTTGATACCCAAAATGCTTCTCAAACTACAGGCCAACATGGGCTCGATGATTCTCATAGCCCCCCTTTTGCCCTGTCAACTGTTTCTTCTGCTTCTTCGTCTTGCGCAGACTCAACCTCTCAGCCTGGGACTTGCACCTAAGCTCCTTTCTCAGGACCATGGGATGCTCCTCCATCCCAGTCTTTACTTCATACACCTCACAGTATGGCTACTGAAGGGATAGTGCTCACTGACCTCTACCTGCCACAGGCAGTCAAAGATGTCCTCCTTGTGTCATGCAAAGATTCCACCAGGCGATCTTATGCCTTCAAACAGCGTAGGTTTGCCCTCTGATGCTCCTCAAAGGACAGTGACTCTTTTTCTTGCCCGGTGAAGTCTCTCATACAATATTGCCTCCATTTATCTTTAACAGGTCTGAAAACTAAGTTAGTGAGAGTTCACCCAAGTGCCACTGCGGCCTCTTGCAAACAACTGGATGGACAGCCTATCTCCTCACACCCCTTAGTAGCACTCTTCATGCGGCATCTCCTGCTGTCCAAGCCACCCATTAAGCCACCTCCAGTGGTCTGGGATCTCAATGTGGTTCTCGCTCAACTTCTAAATCCTCCTTTTGAGCCTTTAGCCACTACTTCACTAAAGTTTCTATTTTGGAAGGTAATCGTCCTCATTGCCCTCATGTCAACTCACCGCATGAGTGAACTGCAGACTCTGGTGGCGGATCAGCCTTATACCCGGTTCCACCATGACAAGATGGGTCTGCATACCCATCTGAATTTCCTTCCAGACTATCTTTGGGGGGAAGTATCACCTCCTGGAATAGAGTCTGATGACCCACAATTCTTCCACACTCTTCGGCTACAACCTTTTAGCCTCAGGGATCACATTGCTTCCCTCATACCAGTCTGCTACTTGGGAGCTAGTGAGTCCCATATGTGGAACACCGTATTCCTGCTTTTTTCTGGAGATAGTAATTACTCACCCGTAACAGGTGATCTCCAGGAATAGCAGGAATCAGTCTTCACAACCCGCCCTCCTCCCCAGGAGTTGTAGGGTTTGTTTACTTTTCTCTTCCTCTCAGCTACAAACTCAACTGAGGAGAGGAGTTAGGAAGGCACACACACATGTGCCGTAGCATGCTCCCAAAGGCTTTTCTATTGGATGCTGGTAAGCATTCCCGTGAGGGTTCCATCGGTGCCACCTATATGTGAAGACTGATTCCTGCTGTTCCTGGAGATCTCCTGTTACAGGTGAGTACCTGCATTTATATACCCCATTCTCCACTCCCACACCCACCTACTCCTTGCTGTCCAAATGCTTCTCTGCAATTACCCAATGGCTCAAAAGCCACAACCTCAATATCAACTATAATAAAACCAAAGTCCTCCATGTAATAAGAGACCCCCTCTTCAAACCTCCAGCAACCATCACATCAGATAATATAGATCTCACTGTCAAAATGGAGATCAGATAACTTGGAGTCACGCCGGATCAGTGCCAAAATGTACAAGCTCAAATAAAGCAAAAAGCTAAATCCATTTACTACAATCTTAAATTACTAAGGAATCTCCAACCCCTCCTAAACCCTACTATTTCCACCCACGCTGCCAGGTGATCATCATCTTGCTATTAGACTACTCCAACTCAATCTATCAGGCCCTGCCCAAGCACACCCAATAATCCCCTACAACTTGCTCAGAATACAGCAGCAAGAATAATACATGGAGCCTCGCATCAGACATATATCACCCCAATCCTCAGATAGCTCCACTGGCTTCTTACTATGTCCAGAATTAAGTTCAAGGTCATCATTAACATATACAAGGTACTGAACAACCAATCTGCAAAATGCGTCCAGAAATTAATAGAAAGATCCACCAACAGCAGACCCAGGAGACGTAACACCCTCAATCTCCTTGACCTACCCCCTAATAGGTTCTCCAAAACCAATGAACAATTAACAGGGCTTTCTCCTACTATGCCCCCGCTCTATGGAATGCCTGACCACAGCTAATAACCATTGAAACACTGGGAGAATTTCGGAAGTGACTTAAGACCCTGCCATTCCTGGAATTTTATGGAGCAGACCCCCTCTAGGCAAACCCCTCACAGGCTAATCACTTCCATTGCCTGTCACTTTATTGTACATATGTTATGTTAATCCTCCTCACCACGTTTCACACATTGTCACTCTCTACCAGCTGTTACCTTTATCTTCTACCTAACCTAATGTAAATTCACTGTCTCAGTGTTGTAGGTAACTGCGCCAGTTTAGTTAATTGTTGATTGCACATTGTTCCCTGTAAACTGTCTTGACTTGTAGAAAGATGGTATAGAAAAGATGTTAAATAAAATAAAAAATAAATAAATAAAACATTCCATGCTGCCCTTAACTCCAAATAAATTTATCTGATGATGTTTCTCTTGGAGAGATCATATGCCCAGAGTGTGAAACCCAGCCCAGTTTGGATTCTTCTGTGATAAGGGAAATTTATACTAGAGGAATTTTAAAGGGTAAGCACTAGTTTGGTAACTAAGAGACCAGGGTTCAATTCCACTAGCACTCCTTGTGGCCTTGGACAAGTCACTTAACCCTCCATTGTCTTAGAAGAAAGGCTTGGCAATCTATTTCCGGTTACACTGCTAACAAAACCCAGGAACTGATGGGTCGTCGGGAGTCAGCATTGACTTTGAAGGCTTGCATTGCATTTTATTGCATTCACTTTCCAGAATGGATTGATTCATCCACCAGGACAGAGATTCCTGTAGAGGTTTGACACAGACTACATTAGAGCTTTTGAGTGGCTTTACTCCACTAAGTGCTCAGGGTCCATTAGACATGTTTTGTTTCTAATTTCTAAAACATTGTCTGGTAGCAAGTTGGCTTCCTAAGATAATTGATGTTAAATATTGACAAGTTAAAGGCGTGTGAATTAGCGCGCGATAGCTGAAAGATGATTTTAAGTTAGAGATTTGGAGTGAGAAGGTGCACTTATAAAGTATAGTTAGGAATTTAGGCAGTTGGTTCAATACAGATTTGTCCTATAAGGTTTATTTTTCAAAATTGGCACAATCTATCTTCTTCCACTTGTGAACATTTCATCAACTTAGACCCTTTCTAACTATGGATCAGTTATGAATAGTAAATCAATCCCTGATTATATGTCTAGATTATGAAAATGGGTTGTTGTGGGCTGGCCAAAAGGTTTTTTGCAGTAGGCCCAACTGCTGCAAAATGCTACAGTACATGTGGTGGGGGTCTGGGCCATAGAGGTCATGTTAAGCCCTTACTGATGAAATTTGACTGGCTGCCATTAGAGTTGAGAAGATGGTTCCAAATTTTTGTATTGATTTTTAGGTCATGTTAGGGAATGGTCCTCAATATTTTACAGACCTTTTATCTCCCAGTGCTTCTTTGAACAAGATGTGATTGTCAGGAAAGAATCTCTTATTAGTACTTCAGCAAGCGAGTAGCCCCTCACTTGTTTTGCAGCTTGTTGTGCTGTGCGGGCTTGTGTGCATCAGTGATCCTGAGAGCTAAGCTATCGGTAGCTTAACTACTGACAGGTTCTCCCAAGATGGACAGGGCTCAGCTGAAGTGCCAGACCAAGTAAAACCACCCATCTGAACAGAAGCAAAATGTGACGGTGCCTTTGAATATAGTGCTGGTGACGAATATTGTGTATACCATGGACTGCCCGAAGAACAAACCAGTCAGTACTAGATGAGATCCAACCTAAGCTTTCCTTATAAACTCAGATGACAAGACTTTGACTTTCATACTTTGGACACATCATGCAAAGAGAGAAATCATTAGAAAAAGACATCATGCTTGGCAAGGTAGAAGGTCAATGGAAAAGAGGAAGGCCGGCAATGAGATGGATTGATAGAATAACACCCACAGCTGCTGTTATTGTATCAACAATGAGCTGCCTGACTGAAGACCGAACACAGTTTAGGACAACTATCTAGAGGTTTGCCATAAGTTGACACCAACACGATGACACTTAACAACAACAGCAACAAGAGAGTATTGCATTGCATACATTTTTGTAAAATACATAGAAGGATGTGCAAGTATGTGCGTGTATTTGCTGACATATAGAGCCAGTGAGATATTTTACACCTTTAGGAAGAGGGCTTCTGCAAAATACCTAACTTGAAGCAAATGCTTGCTGCCATAGTTTGGCCTTAACTATTTTGCAAAAGTGCAAATCCGTTTCCAACCTAACGCAATTTGGTAGTTTGGAATCAGATTCCATTAGGTTGGAAACGTAGTTCAGTACTTTGGCACCAATATCTTTGTTTTTAAAGGCAAAGTCAATGCTTTATCAGTGAGGGGAAGACAGAACCAGGCTGCAAAGCTCGGTACTCTCTTTTCTTCAGATGCCAGATCCATTGCTTTGTCATCTTCAAGAGCCTTCTCTTCCTCCCATGGATCTCAGGTAAGTAAACAAAAAAGCCAGTCCTCAAAGGGTAGCTCTCCTGCTAAACATCGAGAGGCCATTGGCATTGCCCTTGAGGGAACCCCACCAGCAAAACAGCCCCTGCGGGAGGCTTTGGCTTCCAAAGCATCAAGGGGGCTCCAGGATGTTTTTGAGGCCTCGACCTCGTAAGAACTACTGGTGCCATGCTCAGGGGTCCCAGCCGTTTTCATCAGTACCGACACCCAGGCATCGGCAGCATCGATAAAACAGAGGTTCCTCGCTATTGAACGCAGTATTGCAGCTCTTCTCATAGCTGGGGTACCATTGACACCTATGGTTCAATGGGCACTGGTACCAACATCGATACCGATGCCGTTACCTACACCGGTACAGACACCGGTTCCAGTACCAATGGTACCGCCCCCAGTGGGAATTCTTCCCACGCCATCTTTGGCTGGAATCGACAGATCGGTACTGGATCAACTCGGTACCGACTTCGATCGATACCGGGACTGTGCTTTGCATGAGCATCGTGGTCAGGAATACTTCGAATCATCCGATTCCGAAGACTCTGACAATTCTGCTGGTGCCAGAGGGTTTTTCCCGGAAGATCCCTCTTCTCCCCAACGCAGAATGTCACCTCCAGAGAACATGCCTTTTCAGGATTTTATTCGTGATCTGGCCAAAGGGCTTTCAATCACGGTAGCTCCTGAACAGGAACCCAGAGCAAAGGAATTGGAAATTCTCCAATATCCTAAAGCTCCAAAGGAGACAGCCATTCTGCCCATCCATGAAATTCTGCATAATTTGATGCTCAGAATGTGGGAGACACCTCTGACTACATCTCCTCATTCTAGGAGGCTTGATACTATGTATCGAGTTCTGCCAAGTCCTGGATTTCAAAAGACTCAGCTGCCACACCATTCAATGGTGGTGGAGTCAGCCATGCGTAGGATGAATAGTGCAAAGAGGCATGCATCCAATCCCCCAGGTCGTGAATGCAGGACTCTGGACGCTTTTGAGCGCTGAACATTTCAGGCTTCCATGCTTTCAGCTAGGATCAGTTCATATTGTGGCGCATGCGCACCTACTAGGCGTCCATCTTGTATCCCTTTATCGCAAAGGTGTAGTTGTGTATTTAAAGTAGACCAAGTGGATGTTAAAGCACACAGGAATTTTATTGGGTTCCTCTAGGTCAGCTTGGTAACAGTCTTTAAAGAAGCTTTCACACTCAGCAAAAGAAACAAGGATATCTCTCCAAAATAAAGTAAATGCAAACAGTGTGTTTCAGTGGAGTTATTTACAACAAACTTCTTTCCCTTTTCCTTTAAGAGATTTCTTACTTCAGAATTAACAATGGTACTTGTAGCTAAAGCATACAACCGAGATCAGTAATGCTGCCAGCTCCTTCTTAGCTGCTTGCCATTAAAACAGTCCTCAGCTGAGTAGCACAGAACTTGATTGCACTATCCACTTTCCTTTAACAGGCAACCCATGTAGTTCAACATAAGATTCCTTTTTCTCTCTTTCACTCTTCCAGCTGTAACAAACTGGTAACTGCTTTCTGAACTCTTCCTAATACTTTGTTTCCTTTACTCAGCGGCAACACATACAGCACATTCCATTTCAGAGCAGGTGGAGCCCGGGTCATCCTCCCTACAATCCACCTCCATGCTTTCTTCTGAGCTGCCTGATGGGGAAACTTGGAAATGTTCAGGTACTTTAAGGTTTATGTCCTTTAAAAGCTTAAACAGCCTATCCCATTGCACTGCCCTCCCTTCCTTTGGAAGAACACTAGCAGGCTTTTCTTGTTCAGCTTTCTTTATAAAACCCTTCTTACTGTTCTGAGTTTTTGCAGGTATAATCCTCCCCTCAGAATCTGAGCAAGAGTCATAAGCATTAGCTTTCTCTGTTTTCTTTCTCCTACCTTGGAGCTTTACTGTGGGAGTTTCACAGCTGTGGCTTCTGTTGGCTGTAGCTATCTCTGCCTCAGAGCTACTCAGGGAATCACTGCAGGATTTTCTCTCAGCTTTCCTGGGTTTCCTCTGCCTGAAGACACGCCTTTCTTCAGAGGAGTCTGAGCCTTCTTGTCTTAGCTTCTCCACCGCCAGCCTTCTGTCTCTCTCCCTCTTGCCACTGTGTTTGGCCCTCTCCTTGGAGCATTGTCTGCTGCTCTCTTGGCTGCAGCTCTGGCTGCCCTTGTTCTTGCCCTTGCTGCCACTCTTCTCCTCCCCCTTCTCTGTTTGCTCAAACTTAAACGTTCGGCAGGGTACCTCCCCTTTTGACTCCACCCCCATGTATCTCCTATCCTTACCTAGGGTTGCCATGGAGTCTGGGTGGGGCTTTAGCCTAGCTCTACAACCGTGGTTTCTTTCACTGCCTTTACTTTGGTATGTGTGTTCAGGTGCGCCCATCCCCCGCAAAGGGGAAAAAGTCCCTTTTTCCTTTGTTTCCCCCGGCTGGGCTACCCTCTCCTTACCACAATATATATACTATATATGAGCATGTTCCGCAAAGAAATTACAGGAGACTTAGAGCTTGTGAGCCTACTTCTCCCAGATGACAAGAGACAAGACTTCCTTGCTGTAATTAAGCATGCTCAAGATGTCTTCAAGTTTGTGAATCGTGCCTTTGACTGCTTTGAATGCATTAGCAGAACCTCTGCTATTGCCATTGGGGCACGGCAGATTGCCTGGCTTCAGGCATCAGACTTGGAGACTTGGGTACAGAACAAGTTAGGCAACATTCCTTGCACGGGAGAGAATCTCTTTGGTAAGAACTGGCAGAAAAAGGCTAACGAGTTAGATGCTGACAATACCACTCTAGATAGATTGTCAAAATCTACAGCCACTCCAGCCAAAAAGAAGCCTTATAAAAAACCCTCTTTCAGCAAAAAGAGGAAATTTTATCCTTCCTATACCCTGCAGAGTCAAACTCAGGGTCAGGTTGCCCAAAAGGGACAAACTAGACTGCAAAAGAAGCCAGAAGGTCCGAGAGCCCAACCAATTCCACAGGTTCAGCCCCCTCAAGGACTTTGACTCCTTTCTAGAGAGCTTAGCCTTCCTGCCTCTGAGGGGTCCCCAACCCCCCAACATCCCAGGCAGGTTATGCCACTTTGCCAACAGATGGCATCAGATAACAGCAGAAGATTAGACTCTGTCCATTGTAGGAGAGGGGTACAAGCTCCATTTTCACAGCATGCCCCCTCCTACAATTCTAAGGCAATTCAATTCCCAAACCTCCACAGAGAATCTGCTAGATTTAGATTTTAGTAAAGCCTTTGACACTGTTCCTCACAGGCGACTTATAAACAAACTGAGCACCCTAGGGATGGACCCTAAAGTTACTGCTTAGGTTAGAAATTGGTTGGGTGGGAGGCGAAAAAGAGTACAAGTAAATGGAGCTCACTCTGAGGAGAAGGATGTTACCAGTGGTGTGCCCCGGGGATCTGTCCTTGGTCCGATTCTTTTTAACATCTTTGTTAGTGATATAGTGGAAGGACTGTTGGGTAAGGTTTGCCTCTTTGCGGATGATACCAAAATCTGCAATAGAGTAGACACCCAGGAAGGTGTAGATAACATGAGGAGGGATCTAGCTAAGCTTGAAGAATGGTCTAGAATTTGGCAGCTGGGATTTAATGTTAAAAAATGTAAGGTCATGCATTTGGGCTGCAGCAATCCAAGGGAGCAATATAGTATAGGGGATGAAGTACTTTTGTCCACTAAAGAAGAGCGGGACCTAGGCGTGGTTGTGCCTGATGATCTTAAAGTAGCTAAACAGGTAGAAAAGGCGACAGCAAAAGCTATAAGGATGCTTGGGTGCATACGGAGAGGAATGGCTAGCAGAAAAAAGGAAGTGATAATGCCTCTGTATAAGTCTTTGGTGCGACCTCATTTGGAGTATAGTGTGCAATTCTGGAGACCGCACCTTCAAAAGGATGTGAACAGGATGGAGTTGGTGCAGAGGGTGTTTACTAAAATGATTAGTGGTCTTCATTATAAAGCATATGAGGAAAGACTGAAGGATCTTAATATGTACACCTTAGAGGAAAGGCGGGATAGAGGTGATATGATTGAGATGTTTAAATACCTCCGTGGCATAAATGTTCAGGGAGAGAGCCTCTTTCAATTGAAAGCAAGTTCTGCTACGAGGGGACATGGGATGAGGGTAAAGGGTGATAGATTCAGGAGTGATATGCAGAAATATTTCTTTATGGAAAGAGTAGTGGATCTGTGGAATAGTCTCTCAGTGGAGGTGATAGAGATGAGGACAGTAACTGAATTCAAAAAAGCATGGGACAAACATAGAGGATCTCTAAAGGTAAAAAGGGGACTGTTATAGTTGTTGATATGGAAGGACAGACTAGATAGGCCATGTGGTCTTTTTCTGTCATCATATTTCTATGTTTCTAGATCACGAGGTCTCAACACTTCTTGCCCAAGGGGCAAAAGAAGAGGAACCCATTCTTCAACGGAGTGCAGGGTTCTACTCCCCCTATTTCCTTATTCCAAAGAAAACAGGAGGACACAGACCGATTCTAGACCTCAGAGAATTGAACAAATTGCTGTTCCGAGAGAAGTTCAAAATGATTTCTCTGGGAACTCTTCTGCCATACCTTCAAAGCCAGGATTGGCTTTGCTCTCTAGACTTAAAGGATGCATACACTCACATTCTGATCCATCCAGATCACAGAAAATTCTTACGATTCATGTTCAAGGGAAAATATTTCCAGTACAGGGTTCTTCTCTTTGGTCTGCCTTCAGCACCAAGAGTATTCACGAAATGCATAGCAGTAGTAGCTGCATTTCTGCGAACCTTGGGGATATTCGTCTTCCCTTACTTAGACGACTGGCTCATTCGAGCCCCTACAGTTGCAGAGACCAGCACTGCACTGTCTCGCACATTGCGAATCCTCCAATACTTGGGGTTGGTAATAAATTTCCCAAAAGCCCAACTTGTTCCTTCCCAATGCCTGGAATTCATAGGGGCCTGTCTGGATACCACACAGGCAAAGGCTTTCCTTCCACAGGCCCGGTGTCTTCGCATAATGCAACTAGCTTCTCAAGCATCAGGGAAATCCTCTCTAACTGCTCGGGAGCTACTAGAGTTGCTGGGACATATGGCATACACAGTTCATGTAGTCCCATATGCTTGCCTCCACATGTGAGCAGCTCAGTGGACCCTATCCACACAGTGGACACAGGCCACAGGACATTTATCAGACAAAATAGTAAACTCTCAACGACTAATTTTGTCCCTCCAATGGTGGCAATCACTAGAAAATCTGACAGTGGGGTCTCCTTTCCATCAACCCCTTTTGCAGGCCACCCTAGCAACAGATGCATCACAGGTGGGTTGGGGAGCACACCTGAATCATCTCTCTACCCAGGGCACCTGGACTCCACAGGAGGCTGGTCTACACATAAACCTCCTGGAATTAAGAGAAATCTATTTAGCTCTTTGAGTATTCCATGCCCAGCTCAGCTACAAGACAGTCCTAGTCCAGATGGACAATCAAGTAGCCATGTTCTGTGTGAACAAGCAGGGCGGGACAGGCTCTCTGTCGTTATGCAACGAAGCTTTACAACTGTGGGCCCTCGCCACAGAGTATCAGATTCACCTTCTAGTGGTATATCTTCCAAGTATTCAAAACCTTTGGGCAGACAAACTCATTCGAGTACTGCTGCCTCACGAGTGGTCTCTCCACCTAGACCAGGTGGCAAAGATATTTCATCTCTGGGGCACTCCAGACATAGTCCTCTTTGCAAGTCCACGGAATGCCAAACTTCCCCGATTCTGTTCCAGAATCCAGCTCACAGGCAAGGGATGCCTTCCTCCTTCACTGGGGTCAGGACTTCCTTTATGCCTTCCCACCCATTCCCCTCATCCCCAAAACACTCTTCAAGCTTCAGAGAGACAGGGGCACATGATTCTCATAGCGCCACGATGGCCACGCCAAGCGTGGCTTCCCCTGCTTCTACATCTCTCTCAAGCTGCACCTCTGGAGTTAGGGCATGCTCCAGATCTCCTTTCACAAGAGGACGGGACGCTATGGCACCCGAGTCCCCAATCCCTGCATCTCACGGCCTGGTTGCTGAAGGTTTAGACCTCCAGGATTTCAACCTGTCCCAACAGGTAAAAGATATCCTTCAGGCTTCTAGAAAGGTTTCCACAAGAAATCTCATGTCTTCAAGTGGAAACGTTTTACTTCATGGTGCTCCAAGAAGGGATTAAACCCCCTTGTCATACCTTTAAAATCAATACTAGAGTATCTTCTTCACTTATCAAATTCTGGTCTAAAGACCAATTCGGTAAGAGTCCATCTTAGTGCAATTGCAGCTTCTTAGAAGCCTCTGAATGGACAACCAATTTCCTCTCATCCACTCATATCCAGATTTATGAGAGGTCTTCTGTTAACCAAACCTCCCATTAAGCCACCACCGGTGGCATGGGATCTAGATCTAGTTCTCGGGCAGCTCATGAAGCCGCCTTTTGAACCTTTGGCTACTACAACCCTTACGTTTTTGACCTGGAAGGTCATCTTCCTAATTGCAATCACCTCTGCACATCGCATTAGTAAACTGCAAGCTTTAGTGGCTGATCCTCCTTATACTAGGTTTCATCATGATAAGGTTGTTCTTAGAACTCATCCACACTTTATGCCAAAGGTGGTTTCGCCTTTTCATTTGAATCAATCAATTTATCTTCCTGTATTTTTTCCAAGGCTTCACGCCTCTAATGCAGAAAGAAACCTTCTTACTTTGGCTTGTAGAAGAGCCTTAGCCTTTTACCTACAGAGAACACAGCAACAAAGAAAGTCCTCACAACGTTTTATAGCTTTTGACGCTAGTCATTTGGGACTTCCAGTCTCCAAAAGAACTTTATCTAAATGGATTGCCCAATGCATATCCTTTGCTTATGAGAGTAAGGATCTTCCTCTTCAGGACCATCTCACAGCTCATAACGTGAGAGCCATGGCATCTTCCATGGCTAATCTCCACTCCATGTCTATCAATGACATTTGTCGAGCAGCCACCTGGGCTTTGGTACACACCTTCACAGCCCACTACTGCCTGGATAAAGCCTCCCGTCGGGATGCCTTCTTTGGCCAAGCTGTTCTTCAAAATCTCTTTCAGACCTAATTCAACTCCTACCCACCAACCCTGGTGGAATGCCAGAGATCCATGGGAGGAAGGATGCCTACCTTTCTAGGGTGGCACCTTCCTGGGGCTAACTCCCTGGCATCTTCAGCTAGGGAGTCCCCATATGTGAAGACTACATTCCTGCTTGTTCCTGAAGATAGCGTAGTTACTCACCTGTAACAGGTGATCTCCGGGAACAGCAGGAATTTAGTCTTCAGACCCCACCCACCTCCCCTAGGAGTTGCCTCTCTATCTCTTTGTCTCTTTCCTATCTCCCTCTATCCTTTCACTCAGCTACAAGCTTAACTGAAGAGGGACAGTTGGAAAGGCGGGAAGGCAGCACGCATGTGCTGAGGGATGCTCCCAAAAGCGTTCCTATTGGACGCTGGGGAGCGTTCCCACGCAGGCTCCGTCGGTACCGATGATACCCATATGTGAAGACTAAATTCCTGCTGTTCTCGAAGATCACCTTTTACAGGTGAGTAACTACGCTTTTTTGAAACAGAGAGCCAGAGAAAAATGACAGATAAAGACCATAGGCAGGGGCAGCCCAAGGGTGATGCGGGGCCATGTGTGGAGACTCATTGCAGGGCCTCATTTGCGTAAATCTAATTTATTTTATTTTAAAATGCATACGTTGCCCATCTAAAATTTTAGGTGGCTTTCAAAGGAGCCCTTCAGAATCTTCTTTTTTTGTCCTGGCTTTGATTTAGGGTCATGTTTACTAAATATTAATGTGTGTTAAGTGCCACTACGCCAGTGTTGCTACACTTAGCACTCATTAATATTTGTGAATGCACATTTACTTTTAGTAAACATGCCTCTTAATGAGTGTCTGAATACCACTTGCATGTGCAATGAGGATAAAGAAAGACTACCAGATTTCTACATTACTATACTCCAGTGCCAACTGTCAGGCACATTAGGAAGTACTATAAACCCTGCTCATTTTAGAACCCATAGCAAACCCACCGTATCATAACAGCACTACCAGGACTCACAGAGCACCTAGCCCTTCCTATCAAAAGGTGACACTGCAAATATTAAACCAATACATCTCTGAGAATACCAATACATCTCCTACTGGAGAAAGAGAAGTGGGACTGTCGCATAGAAACTATGTGAACTGAATACCGCAGCTCGGTTACACATGCAAAGCATAGATCATCACCAAATATAAAACAAGGGATCACAATTTCGAAATATTAAGACAATAATTAAACTGGGAACCCCAAAAGCCAAACTTGGAAAGTACAACAACACTGGAGAAATAAAACTATAAATGAATTTCCTCTTGTACTAAACAAAATACAAAGACGTTTAGTAATGCACATTTCCCAGAGCTGACATATTCCAATTAATAAATTCAAAATAAAAAAGTATTTTCCTACCTTGTGCTGTTTGGGCATTTTATTTTTCAGTCGCAATTGCCCCAGTTTCTTTCTTCTGCTTTCTTCTTGCCTTCTGCTAAATGTCCTTTATCTGCTGTCCATTTGTTCTTTCTTCTCTCTTTTAGTTTGTTCCATTCTCTCTCTACATCTGCCTCTAACATACTGGTCTCTCCCCACTTGCTCTTTCCTCCATTTCTTTGTTTATTCCTTTTTCATCCACTCAAATTTCACACCTCCATCCTCAGTCTCCACTTACTCTCCCAATACCCAGTCAATCATAGATTTTTCTTCCCTCCCACACAAAATATCTGTTCCACTCTCCATCCTCACTCCCCCAGCTTCTTTTTTTCTTCTGCCAGCCCCAGCCCCTTCTAATCCTCCCCCAACATCAGCTCCCTTCTAGTTCCAGTGCCTCCTAGCATCCAGTCCCATTCTCCCATCCCCCAGTATCAACCCATTTCCAGTTCTAGCCCCCAGTATCAGTCCTCCTCCAGTCCCTCCCAGCATCAGTTCCCTTCCAGTCCCAGTCCTCTGTTCCCCAGCATCCGCTCTCTTCCAGTCCCTCCAGCATCAACTCTCTTCCAGTCCTAGCCCCCTCAGTATCAGTCCTCCTCCAGTCCAATCTCTTCCAGCATAATTTCCCTTCCACTCCCAAGCTCCCCATCCCCCAGCATCAGCCCATTTCCAGTCCTAGGCCCCCAGTATTGGTATTTCTCCATTTCCAGTCCCTCCATCCCCCACATCTGCCCTTATCCAGTCCTGGCCCCCCATTATCAGCCTCCATCCAGTCCCAGCCCCTCCCAGCATTATCTCCCTTATAATATCAGTCTCCTCATCCCCCAACAGTAGCCCATTTCCTATTCTAGCCCCCAGTCTTCTTACAGGGCCAGCGGCTCTCTCCTCCACCCCCACCCCTCATATGGCCGCACACCACGAAGAGCCCCGCACATGCCTGACTGGCTTCAGAAGAAGCCAGTGAGGCCCGAAGCCCAGCTCACTTCTGCACAGCCGCTAGAGTAAACAGAGTTTTCCTTCACTCCTGTGGCTGTGATAAGTTGCATCCTGCCCGTGTGCTGACTGCCAGGAGGTTAAACAGGGGCACTTCTGTCCTGCGCAAGACAGGAAGATCCTCAGTTGAACTTCCTGAACTTGGTAGCACCAGTATCTGTGACTTACAGCCGCGGGAGTAAAGCAAAACACCACTGGTCACTCCCGTGGCTTTGCAGAGGTGAGCTGCTGCGCCGAGCTTCAGGCCTCACCTGTTCCCTCTGAAGCCAGTCAGGCATGCGCAGAGTTCCCCGATGTGCAGGGCCAGGTGTGGGGAATATTCTCACACAGTGGTTGGGCCGACCGTGGCCATATGACTTATCCAGCCTGCTCTTCCATACCTAGTAGTAAGTTTTGCAGTCCCTTTTTTCCCTTAGATATCTTCTATGTTTGTCCCATGCCTTCTTGAATTAAGATATAGTCCTTGTCTCTACCACTTTCACAAGGAGATTATTCCATGCATCTGCCACTCTTTCCATAAAGAAATATTTCCTCAGATTACTCCTGAGTCTATTCCCTTTCACCTTCATCCCAGGCCCCCTTGTTGCAGAGCTTTCTTTCAATTGAAAAAGGCTCTCCTCCTGTGCATTTATGCCATGGAGGTATTTAAATGTCTCTATCATATCTCTTCTATCTTTCTTCTGAAATATATGTATTGAAATCTTTAAGTCTGTCCCCATATGCCTTGAACGCTGGGAGTCTCTTTATAAAGCCTGAAGCAGAGTCTTTGAAGACATCAGACTCGAAACGTGCCACATTGCATTCTTTGTGTTCTCCTTGCAACTTCCCTGGTGCTTTGCTTCATGCTTTTAAAAAGATAAGTACAAATTTTTCTTTACAACTTCACAAAAGAGTGACCTCATATACACACTAAATAAAGTAAAAGCGATTAAAATGGAGCATATTGTTTAAGCGGGTTGGCTTTTAAATTCTCCTCTCACTTCTTTTATGCTCCTACATTTTTAGTTTGGTTTTTCAGCAGCCTTTTCACTGGTAGCCTTCTTTATATGGTTGCCCATATGCCTTATGACAAAAACCACAGACCATTTTAGTAGCCGCACTATGCACCGGCTCTTTCCTCTTTATGTCCTTCTGAAGTTGCGGTCTCCAGAATTGTACCTCATACTCCAAATTAGGTCTCGCCAAAATCTTGTACAGAGGCACTATCACCTTTTCCTTCCTGCTGGCCATTCCTATTCCTACCCGTCTAAGTATCCTTCTAGCTTTTGCCGTCTACTTTTCTGTTTGTCCAGCTGCTCTTTCATAGACAGAAGTACTTCACCCCTAGGTCCTGCTGCTCTTTCATAGGCAGAAGTACTTCAATCCCTATGCTGTACCATTCCCTTGGATTTTTGCAGCAATTATTCTTATTATGAAGCATACCGGGGGAGTTACATGCACTGTTCAGGCCATATGACCCAACATCTTCAGCATGCCCATGCTGGCATTTGTATCTCTTTCACCACAGACAGCAGGGTGGTTATCTTTTCCTGTATATGAAAGACTTTTGCCTGAGTCATGCCTTCCAGAGCCCCTGTGAATTCCAGTTGAGGTAACAGGCTTAATTCAGATTTTGAATAATTTATGATGAATCCTAGAAACTCCAGTATCTGGACAGTTATGCCAATGGATTTTGGGGCTCCCTTCTGAAACATGCTCCAGACTAACCAATCATCCTGATGGAGAAATATGTGCACTTCTTGCTTGCATAGGTTTGCAGCTAGTAAAGCTAGGCATTTTATGAGTGCTTGTGCAGATAAGGTAAGGCTAAAGGTCTGAACATGACACTGGTAGTGCTGTTTCCTTGTAACAAATTTTCATATACTTCCAGTGACTTCAGTGTATCTCTATGTGAGTGGACTCATCCTTAAAATTCAGAAGCATATCCAGTCCATTTTTTGTAGGTAAGGAATGAGGGTGTCCAGGGGAAACATCTTGAAATTCCCTCGGAACAGAAGTTTGTTCAAGGCCCTTGGTCTGGGATAAGACAGAATCTTCCTATTTTCTTTGTGATCAGAAAGTTCTTGGAGTAAAACCCCTGTCATCTTTTCTTCATTGGAGAATGTGAACAGTTTGACCACTACTGGTGGGAAATTTAGATAATGTTCAAGTAGATAGTCTATATTCCAGATGGACAGTCTATAGAACCCACAGTTAGAGGATGCAGAGGGCCAGCAGTTTGTGAAAAGCCTCAACATTCCTCCCACTAGAAGGTTGTCTAGCAAGGATATTGAAGCACTGGTTATGTCCTCCTAGAAGCAGTCAAAACTCCTTTTTGGTTTTAGCTCAAGAGCAGGCTAGGAATTTTAGATTTTTTGCTATCTGGGGAAGTAGCAGATCCTGTGTTTGGTTGGAATGAGAGGGAAGATATCTATGTCTATGAGAGTAGTAGGTTCTCCTTTGCGCTCCCCCCCCCCCCTCCCCATTTGTAAATATCCTGGAGGAAATGGAGGATGTGTCAGGCTGGGAGAGAGATTTAAGTGTTTTTCAGTGTTCCTCCTTCTGAACAAGGCAAGTTTTTCTTGTATATCATCTCTTAGTCCTAAAACTTGGCATCATGAGAGCTTCTGGATTCTAATATCCAGTCAGAAAATGCTGTTTTGAAAACATCATGGTCACTCAGACCATGTATTTTCCATATTCCATCCCTTTGCCCATTAGTGAATGGAGTCATGTGGCTCTGTTATGATGCTGAGAGTCTATAAACTTCTTCATCTTGTGCATAATGTTTCACATATATTGACTAATGAAGAGCTGGTAAAATGTTATGCAGGAAGTGAGCATAGCATTCTCTCAAAAGCATCCGGTGTCTAGGCCTCACTCCTTGAGGATACTGAAGAGCGAGACTTGGAGTTTTTGTCCCTTTTGAGAGTAGATTCAGCCATCTAAGAATGGTGAGGAAACTGCTTCTTTATCATTCTGAGAGCCTTCCTAATTCTCTATAGTCATGCTTCTTCTTGGATATATAGAGATTGGGGTTTCCGATATTCCCATCTGCACATCTTTGAGGATTCTGTGAACGGGCACTGTCACAGCTTCCTAGGGAGGGTTGAAAAGTTGTAGGATATCAGTGTTTCTGCACTGAGTTCCTCCTCCCTCTGTAACTTAAACAGAATGGCCTCTACCATTTCCCAAGCAAAACCAGTGAAAGAGTGCTCCTCTGGTGGGGACTTTCTTCTTTCATGGGGTAGATTTGGATCTGATGGCAAGCCAGTTGATCCCTCCTTTTTGGAGAATTGAGCAGATTCATAGTCAGAATACAAAGTGTGCTTAAAATCTGATCCTAGAAGAAATCTAGTGGAGAAGTCTGGGTCTCTTCTGTTTGATTTCTGCACTTTGGAGGAAGCCAGCCTTGAATGAGGTCAGCTAGACATCAATGACCTCCTATATCTTGGTAAAACTTCCTTCACTGATGCACTGGAGATTGATAATGGCATGGCAGATATTGTATCTGAGGCTTTTGAAGTTATTGCCATCAATGAATCTCCTCTAGGCAACTCAATAGTCCTGAATATTGGCTGGAACACTCTTTGCATCAGCATCAATGATGTTGAGGCATTGCATCGAACAAGGAGATGTTCGAGGCACTCATCCTCCAAGATTGTTGATGCTAAAGGTACAAGAAGATTGATAGTCATGAGCTTGTCCTCCTTAACCACTTGTGGAGTTTGGCAGCTTGGTCTTGGGCACTGTTCCCTCTAAGCTGTGCATGTGTGCGCGCGCACACACCTCGCCGAGCGAGCGCACATACTTTACAACAGAGCGCACAAAAATTACGGTTCTGATTCTGATAGAAAACAACACAGACGTCTTAAAATTTAGAAGTTGTTATGTATTTACGGTTTTCACAAATTCTACAATGTTTTCTAGTGCAATCAATGTGGTGTACATACTGTATTCTGATGTGTAGTCAAATTTTAAAGTATATAACTCCGAGTGTCGTTATGTGGCGCACAAAAATTTAACCTTCCTGCAAAAGCTGCACAACTGATATTTTATGCGCACACAACCTACAGAAAATTAGAGGGAACATTGGTCTTGGGTCCTTGGAAACTGTCACAACTCCTCTGTAATCAAAGAAGATGAGCAGTCCTCCATGTGGAATCACTTTGAGAGCACCAGAGCAGACAGTGACTCAGTGCTCTCAACAATGTACTCTGACAGTGCATGATGTCAATGTTTCATAGCTTCTGCCCCATACTTGTCATTGTGGATCCTCGGCATTGATGAAGAAGAGACAAATACTTCCATTTCTTTGATGAGAATTGGTCTATGCTTGATATCGAGGGTGTCACATCTGTCCTCGTCCTGGAGAACATCAGGAACCTTTCTGTTCCTCCATCTATAAAAACTCCCTTTCTCTTTGGATTGAGCCTTCTGCTTCTGAAAGCTGCCAGTACTGGAAGCACAGGTAGAGATGTTTCTAGCACAGTGAAGAGGACACCGGACATCAAGCAGAGGAGGCACCAAATGTGCCAGGCATAGAACCAAATCCAAAATGGGAGGCTGAAGCAGAATCTAGGAACAGGCAATAGTCAAGAAAGGCAGAACATTTTTGTTACCAGAAGTTACCAGAGACCAGACACTAAAGAACAGCAGGAACTTGGAGCTTGTGATAAGGAAGCTTATCATAGCTCAGGAAGGAGCTATAGAAAAGGTGAAGTGACTCTGAACAAGCAACCTGTCAGTTCTGGTAGAAATAGGAAAACAGAATTTTCCCATAAAAGACTACCAGTCCCAGAATGCACCAGGTTTCCAACAGCCATTAGAGGAGCTGAAGTGGGGAAACGTGTGTTCAATCAGGAGGGCTATGAGGTAATCCCTAAGCACTCATCTCAAAGGGCAAGGCCTGATTCAGCACAGCTGCGCTGTGTTAAGGTGGAGCACTCATCAAAGCAGAATAAAGGTAGAGTATTCTACAGAGAATTATCCTCATCTTGATCCTCATCCTCAGTTTCATCTGGAGGATCATCAGAAGCAGAAGCCAAACCGGACGGACAGAGAGGGCAAGAGACCCTTTGGAAGAAAGAAGAGAAAAGCCTTTGGGAGGTCTAGAGGAGTCTGGAGCAGTACGTATACTGGGAGGCATTCCAAGGGCCAGCATACACCATTGGACTGGGGAAAGCCAGAGGAATGGTGCTGCAGAGCTAGGAATCTCCAGACGGTACCTGTGAGGGAGACGGCTGCCCGTGGAAGGGACCCTAAGACCCGTGCCAGAAGGTATGTGAAGAGAGATCCAGTGTCCAGGGATCTGGATTGGAAGGCTGGACATAAGAACTGGACTACATACTGGCCAGGCTATATAGAGAGGAACTCTAACAGCAATGGAAGCTCAGGTATGAACACTGATCTATGCCCTAGCTATAACCTTGAAAGACAGCAGGGAAACAAGTATTCTCCTGAAAGTGCTCCATTGAGAAATTCATCTGTGCCATTCCATGATATTGAACCCATGATTGTTGAAGAAGAGGGAGGGATTGCAGATGAAGGCTGTGTTTACATGGACTGCTCTCTGTCTAAACTCCTGTGGTAATTTTCTGTTATAAAATACAATAACCATCACAAAGAAATACAAACTTGTTCTTTAATCTACTCAGAAAAGCTCCTGAGTAGGATTTTTAGCCACGCAGTAAAAAGCAAGCCAGCTAAGGGGTTTCAGCTGGGTAACTGCTAGCAATTGAGCCTTACCTAATTGCTTGTGAGCTCTGAGGGAATAACTTCTGAATCTATGTGGGAAGATATAAGAAGTTATCCTGAAAAGAACAGTTTTTCTCTTCTTTGTGGATTTTGTTTGCTGTTTGATACATGCTAAGAAAATATTAGCTAAAGCCTACAGAAAAGACCAGTTTGTTATCAACCAGGTCTTATTTCTTTTGCTTTGATTGCCTGATAAGTTCAACTGTTGTTTTCCTGATTTTGTTTTTCCAAGTTTAACACTGAAAGCAAGTAACCTGATTTATGTGCTACCAAGCATATCTGTGTTGGGAGAAATAACCCCATAAATAAATATCTTATTGGCTTTACCCTCAAACACAACTAATTATTGTGAGCAACTGTGTCTGGTGTGAATGGACTGCATTGCCCACAATTCCTTGCAAATCATATTGATATATGCACTTGCCAAGACTGTGAACATTCTCACCCAGGCAGCCGTCTGACAAGCTCTGAGGACAGAGAGGACTGGGAATATCAGGATTATATAGGCGCAGTGAGACAATCAGGAAATGTTTTCTACAGGAACCAATAAATCAAAGGTACATTCAGAAAAGATTCATTGGGTGTGACACACCATATGGCTGAGACTAGTAATAATATAAAAGACAAGACGAGGCCCGAGCTCACTTTCTATGTAGGGCCCAGCTTCTGGAAAATAAGAGTATGACAGTGGGTGCTGATGCATCCCCATTGTCTAGTACAGCTACTGATGCTGACAATGATGGATCAGACTTCGAAGTACCAAAAGTCCTCTCATGCCCATTTGGAATCAGTTTGATTCAGTGATAGTGAGATCATTTGTTTCTTTTGCTAACTTGGCATCTTGCAGAGTTTCAGGGGCATTGTTGAAAGCACATCAGGAGCAGAGGCTCAACGGTAACATTTCTGATCAGTATTTCTTAATGTATATTTGTTAAATGCTGCACACCTTGATAGAAAGTTTTATCCTCTTCATACATTTGTTCTTGAATGCTTTTTGCCACCATAATGGCACAAAACTCAGTCGAAGTACACTTACTGTAGTCTAATAAAGTTCATAACTTGAAAGTATACCAGGCTTTTTTTTGTTTGTTTTTGTAATTAGGCTTTCTAACACTTGAACATCAACTCTGGTAGAATCTAAGTAATATCTCACCTTTGTGTTGGGTGGTCCCTTAAGTCTTGGCAGGTCGTCATAGACATGCAGAATATGTACATGATGCAAATTTAGATAAAATCATCTGTTTCAACTTCTGCAAGTATTTGACTGTTCTCAAGCACTGAACAAATTGCAAACATTCGTCAGATTTGCAGGGTTCAACACAGTCCACAAACTTTGTAAGTCATGTGTGAAACATTTGCTTGTCAATGTTTATTTAAGCTTATAAATCAATGCTTGATTAAGCCAGCACTGCCTAGTAGAAATATATCCAAAAAAGTTGTTAAAACATCCTTTCTTACCCACAGAGATTGTATTTCCTTCTTTGAATTTTGCTTCCACTTGTAATTATTTTACTGTTCAGTGTCATTGCGATCTAGGCTGCCATGTTTGAGTCTTCTGTTTCTTCTACTAGATGTGCAGTTCCTTTAAACCTTGCTACATATTCTTGATATTTAATTAATAAAATTCATTTTTCATAATGCCAGTGAGTATGCATTGGAATATGAGTACAACTGTGATCATATTTAAATAGTATCTTCATATTTTCTTCAAGTTATTTTAGAATGTTATGAAACAGGCAAGTGTAAAATAGGATTAAAAAGCCAGAATTGTAGATCATTTTATTCTAGCCATCTGAGTAAGAAGCGTTAATATGTTTAAGACCCTATTTAAATCACATTAGCTAGATTTGGAGCATTTGCAAGTTTTTCACAATCATGATATGAGTTGTTTCCTGCCAGCAGGTCATTAATAATCTGTTTTCCACAATTCTGACTGTCTGCTACTTCTTCACACCTATTGAAAGTTATAATGCAATTTAGGTAGGGCCCTTAAGTTGAAATAAGCAAAATAATCACATCAGATTTGTAGTGCTCCATCATCATTCTGAGATGAAATGAATTTATTATTCCAACAAAGGTTAAAAAAGAAATTCAAAATTAGATGCTATCACTTATTTTACTTTATGGGGCTAATTTTATAAAGCTTTATCCACATGTAAAGTCTGTTTTACACCAGACAGGGCTTTCATAAAATTGAATGACTAACAATGGCATTTTAGAAAAGACATCCATGTGAAATCTGGGACATCTAAGGAAAAATGTCCAAAGAACACTAGGGGCATTTGAGTTATATAAGAAATGCCATACTGGATCAGACCAAGGTTCATCAAGCCCAGTATCCTATTTCCAACAGTGTCCAATCCAGGTCACAAGTACCTGGCAGGTTCCCAAAAAGGCACACAGGTTCCACAGTGCTTCTCCTGGGGAACGCAATGGATTTCCTGAGTCCTCTTTAATAATGGTTTATGGACCTTTCCTCTAAGAACTTGTACAAACCTTTCAGCCCAGTCTTAGAAACATGGACATCCCTAAATTGGACAGCAGCAGAAAGAATTTCCTGGATGGTCCTGGCTGGCATTTTCTAGAAGGAGAACATCTATGTTTAGTGACATGTCTGACACTCGTGGCATTTTAGTAATCTGTTTGGGGTTTGTATTTACATGATGGTTTCTTTGGCTGGAAAACTTTGACTGTGCCAGTGAAAGTACATTGTGCTTTTCCCCCGTAGCTTTCCTGCCATAAACAGACACCTTTTTTGCTCATTATTCGTGGCCAAGAACAGATAGAGAGGCATCGGCTCCTCAACAACCAGGACCAGATATGCTTGTGCTGTTCTGAAATAGCATCATGACATGCATCTTCATTGTTCCTCCCAGGCCATTCTTCTGGCATGTCCCCATTCTACTTGGATGTCCCCATGTTAGGGATACAAAACCCAATACGGCCGTGTTTTGGCATGTCGAGCTTTGTTCTCCTATGGACCTTTTGCCTTTGCATTGATCAGGTTTCAAATAAAGCTTGCTTTTTTGATACTTGCTTTGTGTTTGCTGCTGTGGTACTTGCGAGTACTTGTGCCCTTTTTTTGTGGACTCATGTTTAGGGTGTCCATATACCCGATTTCTAAAATGGCTCCAGAAGCGTCCTTGTGATTTTTACCTCTGAGTGTCCATTTTCAAATTCCAAAACACGAATAGGCACATGTAAACAGTGGGAGTCAAATTGGGCATGTAGACATTGAAATCCTGAAGACATCCATTGAGCCATTTTAGAAAGCAGACTATATAGACATCTTTGGGACAAATACATCCATGTCACATGGGGGCATGATGGAGTTGTATCCTGAGCATTCCAGAACAGATAAACATGTTCACCCAATTTCAGAAATGGTGAGCATGTCTAAATCCATCAGTAGTTATGTCCATGTCTTTTCCTGCACTGGAGCATGAATAGGCATCAGAAAACCTCTCATTCTGCCACCAAAATACATAAAGAGAGTAGAGAAGAAATCCTCAATACTTTTCTTAGCCAAAAAGAAAACGGAAGGGAAACATTGACCCTTGTTTTCTACTCAGCACTCCAGTGCATGTCTCCGCTTTCAAAATGTCAGGCAGGGATGTGTATGCTACATGGGATAGACGTCCCTGTTCTAGAATTTTGTCCTTAGAACGTCTATGTGGCTGTGACTGCTGGCATCTATTTTGGGCACGTGCAAGCTTCTGTAATCAGACAAAACCTGCACATGACTGGCCTTTTTTCCTACGTTTTGTCCTGCATGTCCCATATTGCATAGAGATGTTATTTCTAAAATGTGCCTTCATGTGCCTACTTTTACATGATCTTCACATAGGTGTTCCAAGAGTATAGTTTGGGAAGTGTAGAGATAGAGTTGCAATGTATGCATGTGTTTTATAAAACACACATCTATACATATAGAATATATGCACAAATTTACACCTTCAGCAGAAAACCAAAGGCACGTCACCTAGCACATACAACCAGGATGAAATATAAGCAAGAGACTAAATAAACAGTCATTTTAAAAGTTCATAATTAAAAACCCAACATCACCATGTTTCGGCTGATAATGCAATAGAATAAACACCTCTTAAGGGTTTTTGTATGTAATTCATTGATTTTTTATGGCAGTCATTTTAAAATAGATGGATGTGGCTTAGACATCCGAAATGTGCAATGTAGACGTGTGAACAGCAGGGATGTACAAAGAGCTGTTTTACAGAACTAGACAGATCTGAATAGCCCTGTGGATGGTACGTGCAAGTCTAGGCATTCTAACATGAGTGTGTCTGGTGGCATTCCGAGGCGTGGCCAAGGTGACACAAGTGCAGACATCCAAGGAAACGTTTAATTTACATGCTGCAAATTGGTACATCTCTTTAAAGCAATCATCCTGTTATTCCATAGGCATGCATTTTATTGTTTCTTTCGTTCTTTACAGAGCGATATAGGATTCAGAGTGAACATTTTGAAGATCTCTGGCTTATCATGAAAGAGCTCATCCTCCGCTTTGAAGAATACTTCCGGAAACAAGGAAGCAAAGACTTTACATGTTCTTTTTCTGGACCAGTTCCATTACAAGAATATTTTGAGTTAATCGATTGCCATTTTGAGGTATGCCATAAAATTGGTGATGTAAAATCTTTATTGCTCACTGTCCTTATTACTTTAAGAACCTGTACAGTCCCTTTTCTGACTGGTGAGAGACAAATTAAAGTTTTCTTCCAGTTTTTAAGGTAATTTCAGAACATGTCAACTACATGTCTATTTTATTTATTTATTTAACCAGATTTGTATGCCACTTTTTCCTTCAAAGTGACTGACATCAGAAAATGGGTCTACATTGAACAAGAGGGGGGAGGGTGACAAGACGTACATAAAGACTTTAGATGCTTGGCTCTTATCATCACATTTAAACGTATTAGTAGGGTCTTTAGTTTGTTTGATCATAGGATTCCATGAATAAGAGGGTTTTGAGGGATTTGCGGAAATCCTTGAGGTCATTTAGCGCTCGTAGTTCATCCGGGAGGGAATTCCAGAGGGCCGGTGCTAAGAGTGATATAGCTCTGTTGGAGGTTACGTGTTTCGTCTTATGGTATCCTGTGGGTGTGCGTAGTCTATTGCTGCCATTTGCTCATCTGGGCCAGTTGGTTGTGTCCCTGGTTAGTAAACTGTGGAGGACATCTGCTGTGCATAGGTTTATGATCTTGAATATGTTTACAGTTGTTTTGAATCTTGCCCATGCAGAGATTGGTAGCCAGTGCAGTTGCTGAAGTATAGGTGTGATGTGTTCGTGCTTGGCTGTGCCAGTTATGATGCGAGCTGCAGTGTTCTGCACCAGTTGGAGTGGATGGATAGATTGCTTGGGTAGACCTTGGTATAGAGAGTTTCCATAGTCCAGTATTGTGATGACGGCTGCCCTGGCATACGGTGCGGAAATGGTCTTGGCTGAAGATCGGTTGGAGTCTCCTGATGAGCTTTAATCGTTGGTATGCCTTTGCAGCAGTTTTGTTTATATGAGATTGTAAGTTTAGATTTTTGTCCAGGGTGATACCTAAGTATTTCACGTCGTCCTTTATTGGTATTGTTCGGTTTAGGATGCTGATGGCTTGAGGTGGGTTGCAATTAGCATTCCTGGATATGATCATTGCTTCCGTTTTGTCGAAGTTCACTTTCAGGTTATTATCTGCAAACCTGTTGTTTATGTCTTCGAGGCACCGGGTCATAGGGGCTATATCAGGAGCGAGTGCGTCTATTGGGACATACACCATGATGCCATCAGCATATAAGTGATAATGCAACATATGGCGTTTGATAATGCCACAGATTGGTTGGATGTAAATGTTGAATAGTATGGACGAGAGAGCTGATCCTTGTGGTATTCCTTAGGTGATAGTGAACTGTGTTGATTTTCTTTGGTCGCATTTGACTTGCTGCATTCTATTACTTAAATAGGATGTGAACCATTTTATTGTATTATTACGCAATCTGATCTCCTGTAGGCGGTTCAGGATTATAGAGTGGCTATAGAGTGGGAGAATGTGTCGAAGGCCGCAGAGATGTCTAAGAAACTAGCAGAAATCCATTTTTTATCTTGTCTAGGCCCTTCAGCAGATTGTTGAAAAGGGATGTGAGTAGGGTTTCCACGTTGTGCTGTGGTTTGAATCCATACTGCTGGGGGTCTAATTGGGCATGCATATCGATGTGGTCCTGTAGTTGCCTTTGTATCACTTTTTCAATGATCTTTGATATAAATGGGAGACTCAATATGGGGCGGTATGATTTTGGGTCAGTAGCGCTTAGCCTTGTGCCCTTGAGGACGGATCATATCATAGCTTGCTTGAGTGCTTGTGACATGTGTCCTTGCTGTAGGGATTCCTTCACAGTTTTGTGAATATGCTGGCTTAGCTGGTCCTTGGAATCTTTGATCCACTCCACTGGGTATGGGTCTGATGGGGATGTCATTGTATTTAGGGTGTCCACGATGCCTTCTATGTGTTGTGCTGTTGGCATAGTAAAGTTTTCCCAGATTTGTTGTGTTTCCGTCCAATTTAGATTGCATGCTGCAGGGGGGTGAGCTGGGGTTAGATTAGTGCTCCTGTTTATTAAATAGTTTGCATAATCTTGGGGATTGAGTTGATGGGTGTCATGTTCAAAGTTGTCTTTAGTGAGCTTTTGCACGATGCTGAATAGTTCCTTTGGTTTATTTTTATTTATTTATTTATTTGAAAAACTTTTATATACTGCCACTTCCCAAGATCAGTGGCGGTTTACAGTGAACAAAGGTAGTAAGGTAATAAGTACATGGAACATTATGCAACATTTCGTCTATATGGTTTATTTGCTGCTCTCATAATCAGGTTGTTATGGTGGTGGTGTTTGTGTTCGTTGATCAGGTTGTTGTATATTTGTTGTTCAGTTCTGTATTGTTGCAGAGTGTCTTGCAACTTGTGTTGCCTCCATTTCCTTTCTAGTTATCTTAGTGAGCGCTTTGTTTCTCTGACTCAGTTGGAATTCCAGGGGGCATTGGTTTTCCTGCGTGTGGATGATTTAACCTTGTTTGATGCTGATGCGGCTTTAGGTATGGTATGGTTCCATTTATTTATTGTTTCATCTAAGTTGTCGCATTCCTTTGGAATATGTGGCATTATTTCCTTCAGGAAGGCTTCTTTCTTGTAGGCTTTGAACCGTCTTGTTGTGTTTTCCCCATCATAGGAGTGCGTGGGGGTCTTGAGGTGTAAGGTGAATATGAGGACAAGGTGGTCTGACCAGGGGACTGGCGTGGAAGTTGGATTCGTGAATCGGTTTGGTTTGGTATGTTTGTTTGGTAACAGCAAAATAAACATATTATAAAATAACAATGACTCCCAGTAGTACAGAAATTTACACCTGCCTCAAGGAAAGGGCATTAACTGGTAAGTAAAGTATCACCTTTCTACATCTAAAGCATGCTTTATATACAAAAATAGCTTTCTAAAATTTCTCACTTTGTTTTTATAGAAAAAAATGTTTGCTGTATAGGTCTCACAATTTCTTCCACACCATCCCAACCAGTCTTTCTTATCTTTTCCACTTAGATTTGTTTCCATCTTTATGTTTCTTTGTCTTATCACCAGTCTGTTTCTTTCTGGCTTCCTTCAAACTTCTGTATAATAAAAGAGGAAGGGTACAGTAGACACTTATTCCAGTGACTATAGCACAGCTGTACAACCTTTGGAGAAAGTGGAAAGAGTGTGGAGGACAAATAACTGAATGAAGCTCATGATATAATGGAATCTGATTGTTTGGTATCTCTCCAGCATCCCATAATCTAATCTACATTGCAGTTTTCAAAAAGAGATTAATGTTTTATTTTCAGAGTGATACTCCTTTAGTATTGTACATTTCCTGAATTGTATTTTATTAATTTACAAAATTGTAGTAAGGGTAGGATAGATTCATTGAGGGTGGCTAAGATTAGAAGGGATGAGTTTTAATACTACAATAACTAGTTTTGGCCGAGGCATATTTTCATATCCCAATTCGGGTGATCAGCAAGTATCTATGTTTTGCCGTACTTGGCTCTCGCTTTCAGTTCGCTGCCCTTCCATTCAGACTCTCCACTGCCTGAAGGACATCCTCCAAGGTCATGGTGATGGTGTCGGTGGCACTACAGCACCAAACGATTTGTGTGCACCCACATCTGGACTACTGGCTCATCTGAGCCCATTCTCCTTCAGAGGCATCTTGGGTAGCTCCTCAGTTGGTGTCCTTTCCGATGAACCTTGGCTGTGTGATCATTGGGGAAGAGCCAGTTATTGCATTGTTGGTCCCCGGAGTTCCTGGGAGCACGTTTTTGATACTTGAGTGCGCGGAGTCTTTCTGCCAGTGGAGAAAGTCAAGGCTGTTGGATTGCCTAGCGCTATTCTGTTCGCAGCAGGCTGCCAGAGTCCATGTTAATCTTCATTAGCAGTTTGTGCTCAGACTCCTGCTCCCAATGATTGTGAAGACCAGCCTGCGATGGTGGCAGCAGCCCTGTTTTCTGTGGAAGGGTGTGCCACTGGACAATTGCTCTTGGATCCTTCTGGCAACAAATGTCAGTCTATCGGACTGGGGAGCCCATTGCTAAGGCCAAATGGCCTGGGACCATTGGAACTGTGGGGAAGACAATGTGGTCCATTAACTGCTCTGAAGCAAGGGCCATCAGGTTGGCTCTTCTGCCTCTCCAGTCCCCGGTCAAAGGCCAAGCAGGTCACCTGTTCTCGGTCAATGCCATGGTGGTAGCTTATGTTGATTGGCAAGGCGGCATGAGGAGTGCCAGTCTAACCCTGGAGATACTTCTCCTCTTTGCCTGGGTGGCAAGGAGTCTCCTAGTTTTTTTGGCTGTGCACATTGTGGGATGGATACTGTGGAAACTGATTTTCTCAACTGTCACTTTCTGGTCCCAGGAGAGTGGAAGTTGAGTCAGGAGGTGTTTTCAGTTGTTTCTGCGCCGCTGATGGTGACCCACTCCAGTGCCAAGTGTGCCACTTCTTCAGTCACCACATAAAGATGATTTCCAAAGGCCTTGGCACCCTGGCTCAACCTTGACCAGGTCAGCATTTTCTATAGGTTTTTCCTGGTGTGGCGCGTGATTTGGTGTATGGAGTGCCATTCAAAAAGGATTATCTGGCGGTGCCGAGTTGTCCAAGGAGAGTGTGATATGCAGATCTGATGCGGCTCCTGAAAGTGCCACCCCTTCATTTGCCTCCTTCTCGGGGCTTATTGTGTTTGGGGCTGCTTTTCCTGGAGGACTCTGCTCCTGTCTTGCTTACGGCTCGACTCCTGTAAGGAGACATCGCGTATGGGCTACTGTCTGGCAGTGGTATTCTACTCTGCTCAGAACCCGGAGAAGGTCTACCAACATGGCATAAGTTCAGATCTGGTGCATTGAGTGCTGGTGCGGCATATGGTGGCAGGCTCCTGGGGCAGCCAAGATGCCGTCTCTCTTGCCTTTTCTGCAGGACGGTCTGGAGAAGGACCTTTTTTCTTTTAGCTTCCTGAAGATTCAGGTAGCAGCTTTGATGTGTTTCAGAGGTCTGTTGGCTGATAAGTCTCTAGTCTTTCATCCAGATGTTTCATGCCTTCTTCAGGGGGGTTCAGCATCTGCGTCCTACCCTATGATCTGTGGTCCCTTCCTGGGATCAGTTTCTGGTGTTTGGGATCCTGATGTCAGAGCCTTTTGAGCTGTTGAAGCATGCTACTCTCTGGGACTTTACGCTCGAGCCAGTCTTCTTGGTTGCAATTGTTCCGCAAGGCAGTTTTACAAGCCCACAGGCTTTGTCTTGCCAAGATCTTTATCTATCCTTTTTTCTGAGGAGGTCATTTCCATTCAGCCTGTGCCGCCCCTCTTCCTTGACGTGGTTTCTCCTTCATGTGAACCTAGCAATTTGCCTGTTCTCCTTCTCCTCTAAGGAATAGTGTCAGGAGAATGATTTTTTTTTATACCGCGCTCTTTTAGAATCAGCACGGTTTACATGTATACTAACAGGTACTTTTTATTCCCTTGTCCCCGAAGGGCTCACAATCTAAGTGTACCTGAGGCAATGGAGGGTTAAGTGGCTTGCCCACAGCCACAAGGAGTGGCCATGGGACTAGAGACCCTAGTCCCTCCAGCCTGAGGTTGCTTGTCCCCATGCGGGAATTGAACCTCTGGCCTGAGGTAACCTGTCCCAGCCACTGAGCCACTCCTCCCTAAAGGATAAGGATGATAAGGATGTTTGCCTTGTGGATATCTGGAGGGTGATTCTCTGGCTCTTGGAGGTTACAAATTCTTTTCGTAAGACTATCTTTTTGTGCTGTTTTCAGACCTGCACAAGATGTGGCAACTCAGTCTGTATTGGGGTGCTGGGTTAAGGATGCCATTGCCTAGGCAAATCTGGCCGGTTCTGGAGATTTTGTGCCCCTATTCTGCCTGAGCACAAGCTTCCTCGTGGGCGGAGCAGAGCTCGGTAGCCCCTGCAGACATTTGGCAGGCAGCAATGTGGGCATCACTTCCACTTTTTTCAAGCATTTCCATTTGGATGTCCATGCGCGGGCGGACACAGACTTTGACTCTAAGGTTTTGCGATCTGCTGTATTTTCTTCCCACCCAGTGGAGGCATAGCTTTGGTACGTCCCACTTGTCTGGACTGGTCTAGCAGGACGATATGGAAGGTGGTATTTTATTTACCAGGTAATATCCTTTCCTTGAGTCCTGCTAGACCAGTCCAGGGCCCGCCCCTGAAAGTGTATTTACTCTGTTCTTCTGCTGTGGTACCCTTGGATCCACTATGATTTTTTTTAATTGTTTATTTTCAAATTTTTAGTACGTCCAAGAATATACTCTTGTACAGAAAAAAACAAACCCTGTCAAAAGTACAATCTACACATATAGAAAATTTTAAAGATGACAAGGAATTATTAATGCCCACTTTAAGGGGAAAGCTGAAAAATACAAAGAAAAGCAAAACGAAAGTACAATTTCTTCAAATACCCAAGGAAACAAATTGTGATTAAATTTTAAACCCCATATACATAAGCAAGCAAATGAAAAAGAAAAGCAAATAAAAACTTCAACCAACATTCTCCTTGCCAGACACAAAAGCCTCTAACTGGGGAGGTTCCAGGAAAACATCCTTAGCCTGTTGAAATTGCACTAGGCATTTGCAAGGATATTTTAAGAAAAAAGTAGCTCCAAAGGCCAAGGTACGAGGCTTCAAAACCAAAAACTCCTTCCTGCGCTTCTGGGTAACCCTACACACATCAGGAAAAATTTGTATAGGAAAACCACAGAAATCAGCACTCTTTTTAGAAAAATAGAGCTTTAATACTAAATTCTTATCAGATAACAATAAAAAAGAGGCGATTAGAGTGGCACGCTGTGAAATAACTTCTGAGGAGGTTTCCAAGAAAGCAGAAAGGTCTAAGGAATCGGGAGGAGCCTCGGGTAAGAGACTCATCCTGAGAAGAAGCCTGGGACTGTGCACCTGTGGGAAGATAATAGACATTAGATAACTTAATAGAGTCCACATCTGAAATCAATAATATTTCTTTAAAATATTTTTGTAACAATATCACTGGAGAAAGATAATGCGTTCGAGGAAAATTAATAAAACGCAAATTCTTAACCCTTGAGACATTTTCCAAAGATTCTAAATGATGATTATCTATTAAACTTTCTCTCGTATTAGAAGAAATAGCAGCCTATGCAAGATTAAGCTGACCTTCCAACTTATTAAAACCTATCTTACAACCGGACATACCAGCTTCCAATTCAGTAAGCTTAGAAATAACATCAGTAGAAAATTGGGAAATTTGAGAGAGGGCTGATCGAACTGAAAGTTCAGTACGTGCCACAACTACCCAAATATCACTCAAAGTTATATTATCAAGAGCAGTCAAAGGTTCAACAACAGGTACAAACCGAAGAGGAGCAGGCATATTTAAATCAGCAATGTCGGGTCGAGGAGAAGTTAGTTGAGAGGGTAAAGAGGTGGGCTGCGCCAGGTCATTCAAAACCAAAGTAGCTCCTACCTCAGATAATCCTTGCAAGCAGGGCAGGGTTAGACCCAAAATGGAGGAGTTATCCATGACAGAACTGCCAGTCTCAGAAGAAACATTAGAAGCCTCCAAATTAGGATTTACAGGTAAGACTTAAAGATGGCGATCCATGGGGCCAGCGGTTTTCACGGTCTTAGCCACTGCAATTGGCAAAGACCGTTTCTTCAGTTTCCCCATTCATTGCTGCAATGGACTCCTCCAGACTCCAAAGGGGTTCCAAAGGGTTGGGACCTGCCCCTTTGGTCACGCCCCTTTGGACATGCGCCCATGGACGCATACCGCGGGATAGCTAGCTCTTATGGAGTGGGGGAGGGAGGTCCCAGAAGCTCCACCTCCTCCACACCGGCACCCCCGGCGTCTCCTAGGCAAGGCAATCAATGAGGTAATGTTCAGTGATCCCAAAGCTGTTCTAGCAGAGACGAGCTCTTATCGAGGGAAGGAGGGAGGTCCCGGAAGCTCCACCTCCTCCACACCGGCACCCCCGGCGTCTCCTAGGCAAGGCAATCAACGAGGTAATGTTCAGCGATCCCCCACTATGATTTTTTATACTTGGTTCTACAGGTTCATCTTCTGCTCACAGCATTCTGTTTATGCTTTCCTGTATGTAGTTCTCTACTATTGATAACGCATTGTTGCCCATGATTGAGGTTGTGTGATGCTTGTCATGTTTCTCCCATATGCTTTGGGACAAATACTGAAGAAACCTCTGGTGGCTGAGGTGTATAGAGGCATGGGAGTGATGTAGTTGGAACTTAGGCTTTATTGGTTCTTTGTCTCCAGCAGTCTGCTGGTAGGAGAACACAACTCACTTGTCTGGTTTAGCAGGACTCAAGGAAAGGACATTATCTGGTAAGTAAAATGTCACCTTTGGGTGTAGACTTGTTAAGGTTCTTTACCATTTTCACATATGCTGCTTTTTATTCAGACTTTTGATTCAATGCAGGGACATAATGGGGACAATTTTTTAAATCCTACATTACTCTCAGGCCCACAGGAACAATGTTTCCTTGTGCCAGCTTTATAAGGAAGTGTCTTGTAGAGTGTATGGGCAGATTAACTGAAAATATGGAAGCTGAGTGGTGCTGCTGGTACTAGATGTTGAGCCAGCCCAGTCCCTTAATACTTGTAGTGGTACTACAAGAATAAGTTTATCCACACACACGGAGGGCAGTTATCTTAAAGTCCATTTCTGTAGGAAAAACACTGTTTAAATGATGGAAATTGCTTAGAAAATTACTCTTTAAGAGGGTAAATTTTTAGCAGGTCAGCTAGGTCAGGAAACCAAGTGGGCACTTTAAGCCTATTTTATAAAAACACAGAAGCCTCTATATGTCTTTATAAAATACCAGCACAAAAAATCAGCCAAAATTAGAGCTAAAATGTGACTGCATATATTTCCATGAGCTCGGGAGTTGGTATAAATGTACACAGCTAAAACACGCATGTAAAGGTATATTTTATAATCTGTGTACATACTTTGTGACTCTGCTTGTGCTTCACTCATACTCCCAGAAGTACACGTGTACCCAGGTCACATACAAGTACACGCCACTTGTCATAGTGCATACTTGTGTACATGCAAGGCATTTTTATAAGAGGCTTTTTACATACGTATAAAGGTATACATGCATAAAAACGTTTTATAAAATTACCCCCTTAATGCTGTAAAATACAAACATCATCTAGTGCACCTGTATGGGAGCCCTTTGACATAGTATAGTAATGCTTGTCTTTGAAAAGAAGGAATGGTCAGACTGTTAATGGCGACTCTTTTTTATATAATGACTGTAGTTGCGCCTGAATGCTGAGAAATATGAAGAACTGTTATCAGAAAGAGCCAGACAGTTCAGAGCCATTGAACGACGACTTCTAACACGATTCAAAGACAAGACCCCTGCCCCTCTCCAAAACTTGGATACCTTACTGGAGGGAACCCACAGACAGGTCAGTAATATTTAAATCGACATCAGTAGTTTTCTTTTTCTGCATGCTGGAGATATTAAGCTTGTATATAGTAGGTTAGAACATTGTATATATAGTGATCCCACTGGGAATTTCACAGTCGCCCACAAATCTAGATTTCTTGGGCCTTGCACAACTATAAGTGTTCTTTGCTTAGTCAGTACTTGCATTAAACTATTCAGTGGGCCTGTTTTCAGAGTTATACAGTAGATTGAGAATGGAAGAGACTGGAATTAAAGGAAGGCCCATTATTTGAAGTATGCATTGAGCAAATCTTTATTCAGATTATCACATTTTGTAATGCTATCTTGTTTGAACAGTCAATAAATACATCAACTTGAAAAAAGTAATAAATGCCTTTCATTGTTACAGCTTCTGATTTGTCATACAATCTTGTCTGTTCTTAAACTTTTGCCAGTGCTTGTGTAAAGTACTAGGTTGACAGAACTGGAATCTGAAGTTCAAAATATAATGTGATGTTTTAAAGCCATTGGCCCCAACTGATTACTATTTCACATAACCTATCCATCCCCCAGTCCCTTTTTCACAAACCTACCAAGACCTTTTAAAATAAATCACTACCCATCCTCCCCATCCCTTTCCCCTGCAACACTGATTGGATGGCAGGAGTTGAGAGGAGAGTAGTATGACCTTGGGCCACATCCTCCTCTTTTGATGCTTGGGGCTCAACTGCTGATTTGAACAATGCAGGTCATAGAACAACTGCACAATCAAAACAGTAGTCTGGAAATCCAAGATGGCAGAAAACAAAGTTGCTTTAGCTGTAGTGGGGATTCCATGTAGACAGCAGAGAAATGCACCCACACATTATGATGATGTCCCAGATGAATCCTCTGTGCCCGGAACTCTAGTAATGAGACGTCTTCTGACTTATCTGTGCCTGCGCGCATTAGTTCCCACTTTCCCCTTCAGCAGTCCTGTCAGGCAGTCTCTGTGTAGCTAAATGGCAGCCAAGATTTGTGTTCTTTTTCTTGAGTTGCTCTTTTTTATGTGTGCGTGGGGAAAGCGGGAGGGTAAGCGTGCCTGCATTTCCCTGCTGTCTATGGAGAACCCCACTACATGTGAGCAACTTCACTTGCTACATAGACAAGCACACTTTATGCTGAATCCAGAGCTGAGGGTTGTGGCTGTGATTGCTGTTCTTTACGGTCCAAGAGTAATAAGGATGGAGAAGTCAAAGAATGTCAGTTGTTACTTTCCAAAGAGGTTTTTGAGGACTGCCTAGCCAAAAGCTGTATCTTGTGCAGTGGACTGATCCATGCAATAGTGCTTTACACAAATGTGTTTTGAAGCCCATGTGGTGACACTGCAGATACTGTATCTTACATTGGAACTTGTCATATAAGTTGCTTTTGCCCTCAATTGTTATGGGCCCACTGTATATAGTGGCTGAAACCCAGATTGACAAAGTTCTTTTTGAAGCTGGTTTGCCAGGGTTATTTAGATTGTAGCTAATAAATAGTTGAGATGTAAAGGACATCAAGATAATAAAGAAGAACTTGTCTACAACTTGCGTAGTGATGATTCCGTTTCTTCCAGTTTTGCATTAGGAGAGAAAGTGGGTAGGACAATAGATTGGTTCATTCTGCTACAGCCTTTGGAAGGAATTTCAGATAAATTTGAAGAACACCACCATTGTGACAGAATTGAGTGTATGGTGGATAGTGAACTAGAGCTCAGAGCTCATTGATTCTCCTGGCCAAGGTAATGTCAACCAGGAATATGATCTTTTTGTCTCCCAGTGTAAAAGTAGTCTGCTTGAAGTTGGCTAAAAAATTGAGCAAACAACATTTCTTTGATTTAAAATACTGACTTAAGCGTTCCATTGCAAAATTATAAAAACACCTTTGCCACAAAGACCAAAGCTTGCCCAAAGCCTGTTGGTATTCAGTACACAGCTTTTTTGCATAAGGGGTCATTCCAGAACCCGAATAGGCTGTTTGCACATTCACAGGAGACGTGTATAGTAACATAACATAGTAAATGATGGCAGATAAAGACCAGTATGGTCCATTTAGTCTGCCCAGCAAAGAGGCAAGAATAGGTGCAGTTGCCGCTCCGTGCAGGTCACCCCTCCCCATGACTTTGTTTAGAGGTGAACCCACCGCTCCGTGTAGGGCACCCTTGTTGAGAAATTAGATAGTTAAGTTTATTTTGATTTTATCCTATGCGTATTCCGGCACCTGGTGCACAGGGATGTCCACAATGCTTGCATGGGGATCTCAGCCTGCAACTGAGAGGGTCAGAACGGGGGCGTGGTTTGTCACGGAGATGTGTATAATATATTCCAGAAAGGTCCATGTACATTTTTTTACTTCCCCGCAGATGTGCCCATTATTCCTGCTGGAGATGTGGAATAAGGCCAGTACTTTGAGAAATTTCTGATGTGTTCTACAATTCGTTCCTGCAAGCGGAAGCGTGTATGTGTGTGGTTTGTGGATTTGGTGTGCTGACCTGCAATTCAGTGTCATCAGGTGCCAATATGATAGGGCAGCAGTACATCAGCTGTAGCAGGCACTGGGAAACATGACTGATGTTGTGCCAACATCCTTACCCAGTCCAGAATTTATGCAAGCTGCAAGAGTGGTGATATATCTGGAGGCTGGCTACTTGGTATGATGGCACAGGGATCTCCCTCCCATGCCCACACAGTTCTGACCAGGGGAGCATTGCTACAAAGTAGACTGTAGGAAGGCAGACAGGGTTTCCCCACAGATAGCGTATGTATACAGACCGAAATAAGCCAAGACACAGAATTGACATTATATGGCACAGGTGTAGCCACATGTAAGGAGCTGCTGTGAGAAATACCAGTACCCAGATATTTGTTTGAAACAGATGCCATAGCCAGAAGGCCATGGTCATTAAAAGAGCATATTTTTGTAGCTCAGCTATATTATGCATCCTTTGGGGAATTGAAAAGTTTAAGGTTTTTGTAAACTTGATAAGGGTCCATAGTTAGCATTTTAAAGAGTATTTTTGGAGATGACCAATGCAAGAATAGCTGAAGCATTTTTATACTGCCAAGTACTTTTTGATGGAAGGTATGTCATGACAAACATGCTAATATTTACTTTCTATTTTAATATATTAGAGTGCTCTTACAGCACTTTTCTGGGCATGAAAAAGACTAGTAAATAGACTAGTTTGCATCAGCATTCATTTATCATTAGTATTTATGTTTAGTTTGCATCATCAAAATACTGTCCGTGAGAATAACAGCTTAGGAGATGCACGTTTTAACCAAGGAGGCATGGCCGACAGAGGTGTCCACGGATATATCATGGAGACAGGCACGATCAGAAACGTGCAGCTTTCCAGAATACGGTGAATGTGGGAACGTCCAAAACCATTTCATCACCTACCCATGTGCTGTAATAGTGGGGATAGGATTCTCTGCTTCACTCTATGGCCCGTGCCTGCATCCTTGCACAGCTCTCACTCTGAGTACGTGCATGGACTGGTTGAATAGCACGTTGGACATGCTACGCCAGACACGTCTAGGTGCCGCTTCCATAAACACGAGCACTTCTATACTCATGTATATGGAATTAGGACTGAATCATGCCCGTGCTCGATTTAAATGTCTGCTGGAGATAACAGGCTTATATGGAATGTGCCTCATTGTGCAGTGCTTAGCTATGTCAGTTGCCCGTTGTGATGTTTTATGACTATTTATGCCTGTTCTATGTAATGTTGCTTGACTGTTCATGTTTCCTGTAAACTGCTCTGATACCAAATAGTGCGATATATAAAAGCAAATAAATACATAAATTTAGTAATTTTAATTTTAATTTCAGTTTGTTTTGTCAGCTGATTATGCTTTTAGCTGGTCTTTGTGGCAGCAGGATTTTTACCATTTTGCAATGGAATTCTTAGTATTTAAATCTGAGAAACAGTGTTCCTTTGCTCGATTTTTAGTTAACATCAAACAGGCTACTTTTACTCAGGGAGACAGGTTAGGCTGTTAATATTGCTGCTTATAGATAAATCCTTTGATTGCTGCTCTGTGTTTTAGTGCTTTTTAAATTATTGCTATACGTGTTATGTTTAGTTATATGGTTTTGCCTTTCAGCTTTATAATTGTGTTGCCCTTTTAAGTTTTATTTTTATTTTATGTGTGTCTTTATGGTTACATTATCATATTTTATTTTTGCTTTAAAAGTGCCTTTTAGTTATATGATTTTATATTTGAAATATTGATTATAATATATTTTTTACTTTCTATTTTACCTTTCTTACCTCGATTTTATATTTTAGGTATACAGACTTGTTGAGTTGTCTATACCTTGTTTTATTGCCTTTAAGACTTTTATTTGACTTCATGGGTGAGCCTTATCATTTTTTATGGCAAAGGTGAATGGATTGCTCACTTTCATATCATTCGCTTGCCAGTTGTGTTCTTACCATACTTCTTTTCTCTCTCTTAAATTTTGGCCCTGTTGTGCGCCTTGATATATATCAATTTTGATTATATATTTTTCACTGCACTCATTTATTATTGTATGATTTTGTTTATTATGATGTGCATTTTATAGTATTATGACCCCCTGATGCAGACAGGTGTGAGCCAAAACATGGCAGTGTTGCGTTTTATAAATAGAATCATCTACTGATTGGACTCCTTTTTTAATCCCTGCTGAATTTTCCTTCACTTGTGCATTTGTGAGGTTTTTCTCTTGTTTGTGCTGGCCTTTGAAGCAAGACCAGCATCAGACAGATGCAAAAGATATGAGACTACCTCATTAATCAGGCAATTGAAAGGATTTTATTTATTTATTTAGTTATATATCTGAATTTATTTCTGGCCTATCTAAAAGTCTAGGCGAGTTACAAATGACATACATAATAAAATGTAAACAAAATATAATAAAGCTGACTACAATAAAATGAAACATCATAAAAGCAAGCCAGAACATAATAACAAATACTCAAAATTCCTTAATATGTACTATATATAGGACAGCTTTCTTCAGTTTGAAAAGCCTGCTTTAAAAAGTAGACTTTCAACTGATTATGAAAAGCTAAGAAATTTTCTATAATCCTCAGCTTATCGAGATATGCGTGTTGAAATGATGGCACATATAATAAACCCCTACCCTCAGATTGAAGTGCTCGACTATGCAGGTCTTGTTTAAGAACTGCAGAAAGGCAAACAAGGTTTCAAAATGAATTATTTTCAATCATTTAAACTGGGCTCTCCATTTAACTGGCAACCAATGCAAATCTATTAGAACTGGAGATATATTATGAAATTTTGATTGTGTGCCTCTGCCTATTGGGCAAACCAATTCCACTTTATTTTATAACCTTTCAGGTAGAGGGCCACCTCGAAGCCAAGATAATGTTCTTCGCATCATTGGAGACAGAAAGGTTTTCTATTAATTTCCATGCTATCAGGGACTGACTTTGAGGTTTGAGTGTATTAGGCCTTCCCTCTGAGTGAGGAGTGTTGGATGTGGTCCCAGCAGTATCACTGGAGCAGAGCTGAGGGCAGGCAGTCTGGGAAACCAGATTTTCTAGGGCTAATGCGGGGCATTCAGAATGTGCCGATCTTTGTGTATGTGAACCTTTTGCAACACCCTTGAGATGAGAGGACATGGTAGACAAGCTTATAATAGGCCCCTTTTCAAAGGGATTGCAAAAACATCATGTGCTAGATATGATGGACTGGATCAAACAGAGCAGAAAATAACAAACAGTGTTTCTGCTGGGGCAAAAAAATCCACTTGTAGAAGATCCCATTTTTCCAAGATGTGATGCATGATTTTCAGATCTAGGGACCACTTGTGCAGGTCTACTTTCTGGCTGAGAGAGTCTGTTTGATTTTTCTGCTCAGGCAGGTAATCAGCCTAGACTGTGATTCGGATAGAGGTTGTTAGATGCCAGATCCTTGCTGCTTCCAGAAAGAGGGTCAAAGGACCCAATATAAAACATTGCAACCTAGTTGTCTGTCCAGATCATGACTATTTTTCCTCAGAGCTATGATCTGAAGGCTCTCATATCATTGGATATGGCTCTGAGTTCAAGGAGGTTGATATGTTGGATTTGTTTGAACTGAGTCCGCAACCCATGTATGACTGGATGGAAAAGATGGGCTCCCCACCCTTGTGTGGATGCATTCATAGTCAGAACAATAGAATATGGAGGAATTGTGAAGGGATGACCATCCAAGAGGTCGTTGGGATTCTTCTGACATGCCAAAGATTGCTGAATTGATGTTGTAAGGGATATTCTTTTGCTGAGTGATTGATGACTTTGTTTCTGTTGTCATTTGAGGTGCCACTGTAATGGTCACATGCAAAGTTTTTGCCAGTGGCAGAATGCACACTGCTGCCAGCATGTGTCCTAGAAGTTCGAGAAAATGTATTATCATTGAACAAGTTCTGCTGAGGGGTGAGGCAAGTAGTACAAACATGGAAGCCCTGCCTTTGGAAAGGAATGCTTTCACTGGTCTTGTGTTGTTGAGTGCACCAATAAACTGTATTTATTGTGTTGATTTGAGATTAGATTCTTCTTGGTTGATTAAGAAACCTAGACTTCTCAGGAGTAGTATGGTTTTCTGCAAAGGGTTGCTTCACACCTTCTCTTGAGGCAGAGGACACAAGACAGTCATCCAAGTAATGGAAAATGTAATGACCATTGTTTCAGAACTGAGCTGCCATTATTGCCACTCATTTTGTGAAAACCTTTCGCACTGTTAAGAGTTTGTAGGCTAGAACTTTGTATTGAAGATGGTGGTTTAGAAACATGACTCGCAGAAATTTCCAGTGTTTGGAGTGGATAAGTGTGTGGCTATAATTAATTAATTTATTTATTTAAACGGATTTCTATACCGCCTTTTCCTACAATCAAGGCGGTCTACACGGCAAACAATCAACCAATTACTGTGTCTAGTGTGTGCATGCAGTGAGCATTGAGTGCGTGTGTGTGTATATGGTTGTTGATTCTTGGTGTGCTATTTACAATATTATGTACATCAGGACTTTAATTCAGTACCATAATCGAGTCGTGAGGGGAGGGTGGTTGATATGGGGGATTGTCGGGTGCACAGTTTAACCCTTTCCAGGCCGAGCCCAAAACTCTCGGGATCCAAAATTCTGACTAAATATTCCTATCAAATGGTATATAATACATGACCATAGCAGAAGGAAAATTACTGTTAGAACATATTGAATAAGACGGGTACAATTTTCCTGAAATATGCAAAAATTAACCCGGCTGCAGAATGTGGATTAAAAATTTAAAGTAGGCCTTGAAAGGGTTAAGTGATGTCATCATAGTGCTCTATGAAGAGGGTTGTTTTTAGCAGCTTCCTAAAGTCCTTAATGTCCGTTGTTGAACGTAGTTCATCGGGGAGGGCGTTCCAAATTGCTGGAGCTGCCTTTGATAAAGCTCATTTTTCGGTGTCCTTGCGTACCTTGGTGAGGTCTCTTGGAGTGTTGACACGGTTGGATGTGCCTCTTCTCCTCGGTCTTGTGCTGCTGTCGGGTTGTATGATTGGGTGTAGGCTGAAATCTGATGATTGCTGTTTGATTTTGAATATGTATATGACTGTCTTGTATTTGATGCGGGATCCGATTGGTAGCCAGTGCAGCTCTTTTAGAGTGGGTGTGATGTGTGCTTGTCTTCTGGTGCCAGATATTATGCGTGCTGCTGCTATAAACATCTTACAGATCCAGGGAGGCAAGCCAATCGTTCTGATCTAGAAGAGGCAATATCATGGCTAGATTGTTTAAGAACTTTTCTTTCATTATGAAAAGATTGAGGTTGCACATATTCAGAATTGGTCTCAGACTTCCTGCTTTCTTGGGGATGAGGAAGAATCTTGAATAGAAGCCTTCACCTTTCTGGGCTGTGAGACTTTTTTGATTGCTTTCTTGCATAGGAGCATTGCAATTTCTTCTACTAATATGGTCTTGTGGTTTTTGGGAATACTGATGGGGCTGGTGGACTCTCTGTTTGGGGGTAGTGACTCGAAGTTGAGTTTATATCCTTGCCGTCTGCCAGGTGCCAAAATATGAGATGTTATGGAGAGTTTGCCAAGACTCATCAAGCCTAATGACTATTATCCAGTGCTGCTCATCAATGGTGGCTCAAATAATATTGGTAGGTATTCCTCTGAACATATCAAGAGTGACTTCATAATAACTCTGGGCGAGAGGATAAAGTCAGATGGTTATGCAGGTGATGTTCTCCTCAATTCTCCCTGTTGAGGATAAAAGCCGAGGCAGAATAGCTCGCATCCTAGAGATGAGTGCAAGGCTGCATGGATGGTGTCATCAAGAGTGTTTTGATTTCCTGGACAATGGTATGATTTTCCAAGGACTGCTGAACAGAGATGGTGTCTATTTATTCAAAAAGTGTCAAAGTGCCTTCCACCGCAGACTGGCTGAGGATCGATTTAAAACAGATGCATTGTGGATGGGTAAAGAAAGTCCTCAGGTTAACAAAAATCATCAGGTAAGCAGTGCATTTTTCCTAGGAAAAAAGATGCCAGTACTCATATGCAGGGTTCTTTTATTAATACATGAGCATTGTGGTTTTAGTGGCAGTTACAATACATGAGCATGACATGGATTTAGTGGCAGTTACAGAGACATGGGTTCTTGGAGAACCATAACTGGGATGTAATTATACCAGGCTATCATTTATTCAGGAGGACAGGATAGGAAGAAAGGGAGGAGATGTGATACTATATGTAAAAAATAATATTAAAGCTACAGAATTGCAGGGCTTATGTGGGAAGGAGGAGGCACTGTGGGTTAAAGTGGAAAGAGGGAATGAAACATCCATTTTCATTGGTATGATATACAGACCTCCTTCACAGGCAGAAGAAGTGGACGGACATTTAACTGAAAACATTTGCAATCTTGCTATAAAAGGAGAAGTGCTATTGATAGGTGATTTCAGTATGCTGGATGTTGATTGGGACATTACTGCTGCGGTGTTGTCTAGAATTAAGGAGAACCTAGATTCTCTACAGGGAGAGCTATTCTGGCAGCTAGTAACAAAACAAACATTTGAGAGGGCCATACTAGACTTGGTGCTTATGAATGGGGAGAGTTTCTCTGATGATATAGTCGGTGATCATCTCATATCCAGTGATCACTGGCTGGTGTGGTTCAGTATTAGGACAAGGGATAATATAGTCCATTCAAAAGTGAGGGCCCTAAACTTTAGGAAAACTAATTTTGTCACAATGGGGCACCTCAAGGGGTCATTAGTGGGATGGGAAAAGCTGGGGGATGTGTAAAAAGTAGTGAGCTGAACTGAAAGGGATATTTTAAGCACCACAAACTTTTTGTTAGAAAAGTAAATACATGTAAAAGGAGAAGGAGGCCGCTATGATTCTCTAAAGAAGTAGCTTAAATGGTAAAGAAAAAGAGAGTAGCATTCATAAAATACAGCAGATCACAGAAAGAGGAAAAAAGGCATCCATATTTGGAAAAGCTAACAGAAGCTGGGAAAGTGAATAGGAAAGCAAAGATACAAATGGAAGAAAAAATAGCCAGTGTAGTAAAATGGGTGGACAAAATATTTTTCAGATTTGTTATTGAGGAAGAGGAGGTGCAAAAGTGGTATTGTGAGATTGAATGGTGGAGGGGAGGAAAATGTAGAAGCTGATGAGGATAAAGTAGAATTGATTACTGACAAATGAAAAGCTAGGAGCAGGACCTCAGAAAACCCCTTACAACTCCCACAAGTAAGAACAGAACTGAGGCGGATCTTGAGCTATTTTCAGTAGACTGTGTTCGTGAGGAGCTAGCTAAGCCCAAGGTAGACAAAGTGATGGTGCCAGATGGGGTATATCCGAAAGTATAGAAGCAACTTGGGGAAGTTCTAGCAGCTCCACTGTTAGACCTTTTCAATGTTTCTATATAGTCGGGAGTGATCCCAAAAAACAAAGCGTGCATATGGTCCCTCTATGCAAAAGCATAACAAGGATAAGATTGGGAACTACAGGCTAGTTAGTCTGACCCCTCTGGTGAGTAAATTCATAGAAACATTGCTAAAACAGAGGATAGTGACATTTCTGGAATCCAGTGGCTTGAAAGATTTGAGACTGCATGGCTTTACTAGAGGCATGTCTTGTCAAACAAATCAAATTAATTTCTTTGACTGGGTGACCAGAGAGTTGGACCGAGGGAGAGCACTAGTTGTGATGTACTTAGATTTTTAGTGAAGCCTTTGACACTATTCCATACAGGTGACTTATAAATAAATGGAACACCCTGGGATGGACCCTAAAGTGACCAACTGAGTTAGAAATAAGTTGAGTGGGAGGTGACAAGGGATGCAGGTGAATGGAGCTCACTCTGAGAAGAAGAATGTTACCAGTGGTATGCCGCAAGTATCTGTCCTTGGTCCGATTCTTTTTTTAACATTTTTGTAAGTGACATTGCAGAAGGACTGTTTGGAAAGGTTTACCTCTTTGCAGATGATATCAAAATCTACAGTAGAGTAAACACTCAGGAAGGTGTAGATAAGAAGAGAAGGGATATAGCAAAACTTGAAGAATGGCTGAGAATTTTGCAGCTGAGATTTAATGCTAGAAAATACAGGGTCATGCATTTTGGATGCAAAAGTCCAGTAGAGGGTATGAAGTACTTCTGTACAGAAATACAGAGCAGGGCATGAGGGTGATTGTTTTTTATTATCTTAAGTTGGCTAAACAAGTAGAGAATATGATGATGAAAACCGGAAGGATGCTTGGGTGCATAGAGAGAGGAATGACCAGCAGAAAGAAGGAGGTGATAGTGCCTCTTTGGTGAGATGTGTGCAATTCTGGAGGCCAGACATTCAAATGGATATAAACAGGATGGCGTCAATGCAGAGGGTGGCTGCCAAAATGGTCAGTGGGTTTCATCATAAGGTATGTGGAGACAGACTTAAATATCTCAGTTTGTATACTTTGGAGGAAAGGCAGGAGATATGACAGAGGCATTTAAATACCTCCATGACATAAATGCACAGGAGGAGAGCCTCTTTCAATTGAAAGAAAGCTCTGCAACAAGGGATCATAGGATGAAAGTGAAAGGGGATAGACTTGGGAGCAGTTTGCAGAAATATTTCATTACAGAAAGAGTGGTAGATACATGGAATAGTCTCCAAATGGAAGGCAGACTGGATAATAATTTTTTTATGTGTCTATGATTTATTATTGTGAAAACCCACCAGTCTGTGGTGATTGCCTTCCATGCCTCCCTGAAGAATCCTTACCCTCCCCCCCCCCCCCCTGGACAGTAGTCAGAAATTTGGGTTTGAATTCTAAGAGGGAGTCAAAGTAGTTATCCATTGCTTGCACTATTAGAGCTGTTGCCGCTGATTATACATCCGAGATGACTGACGCTGTGCTTCGTCTGGGGTAGAATTTCTGGAAATACTGGTAGTAAAAGGGTCTTCTGTATGGCTGTTGCTGACTTTTCCTGTAATTTGTTGCATTCTCAGGAGTGGTGGAGTGTTCCTTCATTGTGGAGCTATCTTTTATTTGGAACACCACCTCTTTTACTTTGTCTGAATAGGTTGTTCTCTAAGCAGGGGGTATAAGCTAGTTTGTCATGGAGATCTCCTCTCAGGCGGGAAGGTATAAGCTATACTAAGCATCAGGATGCTGTGCTGTGTCATAGATGGACCAAATGAGATGATGGATGGAGTCCTGAAGATCCAAATGTAACTGATCCTGCTGGTTCTTGAGTTTTTTCAACAGGACATTATGGTAATGCAAAATCTATAATTGATGAGCCATTGTCCTAAAGCAGTCCTCTTTTCCATCATTTCCAGGACTCTATGATCCTTGCCCAGAGGTGCAAGGGACTGGAGTTTGGAGGATTTGTTGGGCTGGAGGGCTACTTCTGATACCATGGACTGGTGAGGCATCTGTGAGAGGTCATGACCTGGTGCTGAGAACACCTTGTATTTGTAATCGAGGTATCTAAAAGTTGGTGTAATGAAAGAAAGAGATTCCCAAATGAACAGTCGGTGATTGGTAGTGCTGTGATCTTCTTAGGGGTGCTACAGGACTGTAAGTTTAATTGGAAGTCTTTTTTTTTGTTAGTTGACACGGGAACTGAACACAGAGGCAGGGCTTTTTAGATGTCTTTTGCAGAAACCTAGATAAGAGTTTTCCTCATTCATCTCTTCAGATGTAGTTTCTCTTGGTGGTTGAGGACTGTGGTCCAAAATGGTTGCGTTTATGCCTTTTGTAACAGGCTCCCAGTCATTGGTGCATGTAAAACACTGTAGTGAATGAAAACCTTCATTATGGTCTGGCATATGATATACTTGTGGAGATCAGTCCTCCTGGGACTGGATGGATATTTTGGGAGAATACTCTGGCTGCTGGGACTGATGCCGATCCAGTGATGAAAGACTCAGGTCGGGCCTGAATGGAGGTGCTAGAATGGATGAGCACACACATTTAGAGAGGAGCTGAGATCCTTGAATTCATGTTGAAAGCATACAGTGTTGCACCAAAGGAGCCAAAATGGTCCAGGTGTTTATTCCTTATTGATTTATTTATTTAAATTTATTTCTCTACCATCTTTCTATGATTCAAAGTGGTTTACATATAACAAAACTTATACAGGGTATGCAAGTACACACTATGTTACATTGAACTCAACATAGACTAACATGATATAAACTATAACTTAAACTTAAGGTTTAAGATTGTATTCATTGGACTAGTAAATACATTTGATAGGGCTATCTACATTAAATTAACTAGGTCAGGGACAAGCTGATTGGGTAATTAGGTAATGAGCTGTTCCAAGCTAAGGCCAGACTGAGCTCCAGTAGGCATGATGGTGTTGAAATGGTCTTGGAATAGGTGTGTCTTCAGCTTTTTTCGGAAGATCATTAGATCCATGCATTCTCTTAGCTCTGGGGGGGAAAGCATTCCAGATGGTGGAGGCAAAGAAGGAAAGTGCTCGATTGCAATTAAATTGTTTTCTCCTAGTCTTTAGGGTTGGGATAGCGAACAGGTTTGATGAGCCCTGCCTAAGGAGCCTGTCATTCTTGGATCTTGATAAATGAGGCTGTAGACAGGTTGCAGAATGGTAGTGAATTATTTTGAATGTTATAATGATAGCTTTGTATCTTATTCTTGAATGTATCGGTAGCCAGTGGAGGTGCTTCAATAGGGGGGTGATGTGTGCTTGTCGAGGGGCTTCTCTGGATTATTCTCGCAGCGGTGTTCTGGACCGGACCATTTGTAAAGGGTGGAGAGATAGTTTGGGAAGGCCATGGTATATGATAGTACAGTAATCTAGAATGGGTGTGATTAAAGATTGGCATACCGTTCAGAATAATTCAGGGGGCAGAATTTGTAGGGGACAGAAGTTCTTTAGTGTTCTCAATTTATGGTATATGGAATTTGTTGTTCTCTTTATTTGTGCTTGAAAATTCAACTTCTGATCCAATATAATCCCCAGATATTTAACTTCGGATTTTACCCTGATGTTGCAGTCCTCGAACTTCAGGAGTAGTGGTGGTGAGAAGGCTGAGTCTGTAAATGCATGCAGGGCCTCTGTTTTTTTTTTTTTTATTAATGCGAAGGCTGTGGTGTTTAAGCCATTGTCTTATTTCTGAGAAGCACTTGTATATGTTTGAGAAGTCTGGATTTGCAGTGTTGAATGGGGTGTAGAACATAATATCATCAGCATATATATGATAATGAATCTTGTGTTCTTTGAATATTGTGCATAGAGATTGGAGGAATATGTTTTATTATTTTATTTTATTATTATTTATTTTATTACATTTTCTTTTATACCGCGCTATTTAAGATCAGTGCGGTTTACAATAAACATTAAATCTACACATCTCAGTTTAGTGATTTGTGCTTACAATAAACAGGTAAAAATAACTTGGGTATACAATAAACATGTTTCTTAACAGGGAGAACATGATAACTATATACAAGCCAGTTAATGTAACTATATACATGGTTAAGTGCACAGCACGAGCTTCTTAAGGTGGGTTAAGTATGGAGGCGGTTAAGGTGTGGTTGCGGGTATTCAGACTAGGAGTGTAAGATGCGTGGCTTGTTGAAAAGGAGGGCTGGTAGACTTGATCCTTGGGGTATTTCTTGATGATGGATAAATGTGCATGAGCTCTTATTCTCAATTTTTACTTGCTGGCTGCGATCATCAAGGTAAGGGCAAACTTTAGAAGGCTGCTTCTTCCACCTGGATCAGAACATGAGGAAGCATTTGGTGTCGATAGATGCTGCTCCAGAATGCAACACGAACACGGAGTTCGCCCTTAAAGCCAAAATGGTTGTGGCCTTAGCATTTGTGCCTGTCCTGGACTTGGGAGATTATGTTGCTGCTCTGGAAGAACACCTGCCTGAAGAGCTCCATCCTCTGCTCAACTGGTTCAAGGACAGCTACATCAGTTGCTGAAATAGGAGAGGAAATGGTAGACAATCTCCTCTGTTTCCTCCGTGTGGAATCTGTTCGATAAAACACTGATCGCTGAGGATCGCACCAACAACCATTCTGAAGCTGCTCATTGTCGCCCACGAGCCAAACTTGGAATGTGCCATCCCATGATCTGGAAGTTCATTGGCCTCAGAAAGGTTCAGAAGGGCAGAGATGCCTATTATGAACAGCTTGTTTCAGGCCACAGTCCTCCAGCCAAGTTGAGGAAATACCGCAAAGCTGATCAACTTACGCCCTATAGAATACTTGCATGCCATAGCTCAAAATTATCAGATAGCATAACAAAATCTTTTTTGATGTTTTCCTATTACACTTTGGACATTTCAGATTTCATTTGACAAATCCAAAATGATCAGATAGCTTAATAAAATGTTTTTGGATGTCTTACTATTGCATTTACTATTGCACCTTTTTGACGTTTCCAAATTTCACCTCATATATGTGATCAGTAATGGATCTAGGACAACTCGGTGCAGTGCACTGAGTTAATCTACTCTGAGTTGGCCGCACTGAGTTGCCCTAGACCCCCCAAAAATGTTGTACATCAGGCATTTAAGCGGCCTTGAATTCTCATAGGGAGTGGCTATTGTTGTCCCACAGTGTTACTCTCTGCTGTAACTGGTCAACTCTCCATATGAGGCTTTGTCACAATTTGTTTAGTACAGATCGATCCACTGCTGTGGGGGTCCTTGGAGGAAGGCCCAGGATTGGGATGTGAGGTTCCTTAGCGTCTCTCCAGTCCAGTCCCTCTCCACTGGGTTGTGCTCCCCCTTCCAGCAGCATGTAACCTGAGCACGTCATCCTTTGGATGACCCTGGTGTATAAGTAGACCTGGCACCTCCAACCAGTTCCAGTTTTGTGCTTAGTCTTTTAGCAGCTGGAAGGGGTTGCAACAAGCCAGGGATCTGGCCTACTGGAGAGACTAGCAGTAGTCCAGGACTTTGGAGTTCCTGTACTGTTTATTTAATTTATTTTATTTTATTCGGGTTTATTTAATTTTATTAAGTTTATCCGGTTTAGGAGACTTCCCCCCTCCCCCTCCCCGTCGGCTTGTTCGGGGGTTTGGGAGAAGGAGCCTTGGCAGCCGGTGATTGCCCTGCAGTGGCGGAGGAAAAGAAGAGAGCCAGTGAAGGAACTCGTCTCTTCATTTCTGCCCCACGTGGAGCCGGGGGGAAGCCTGTGCCGTCCTTCCCACCTCGCCGCCGAAGCCTTAAAGGCGGCTGAGCGTGCGAGTGGGAGGACGAGGAGTCGGCCCAGCTCGTCGCCGACGAAGGGCATCACTTCCTGCTGGGTGGCGAAGAAAGGTGGAGGAGTGAGCCGGTGAGTGGCGGCGTTTTGCTGAGGCTGCGGATAGCCGCGCGAATGCTGGCCATGTGTTTCTCCGGGGCCTACAGAATCGGGCATTGAAGCAGGTGAGTCCTACTCTTTGTGCGCTTTTAAGCTGCATGGTTCCTGGCCCGGCAGTCACGGAGGGACTGTTGAATGGAAGCTCACTCACATAAGGGGCTATCTGGTGCCCTGGAAGAGAGAAAAAAGAAGAGTTTATTAAACTTGTAAAAACAAACAAAAAAAAAAAAGAGAGGAGGGAGGCTTCGTTCTTAGTGGAGCCCGCTCTCCTTGAGATTATCTCCTTTTTTCTCTCTTTGGCACTACAGCCTGGGATCATGCCTGCTAGGCCCCAGTGCCTGCTCTGTTGGACCCGCCGGGGGGGTGGTGTCTGAGACAGGCATTTGCAGAGGCTGTGCCACCGCAGAGGCAGCCTCCTTGGAACTCGAGATCGAGGTGAAGGATGGCTTGGGGACAGTACAAGATCCGCCACCTTCCACCTCACAGGATTTGGGATCTCCCGTGGAAACCTTATTCCAGTCTGAGTCTCCCCAATTGTCCCTGGAGCAGTCCGCCCTGCCTCCGCCGCAGCCCGGGCCCTCGAGTGCCTTGCCTGTTATGGAGGGTGAGGTTGGGGGTGAGTTTTACCTGGAGTTCGTCTTGCTGCTGCATAAGGCATTTTGCCTTCGCCGGCAGGGACTGCACGGACAGGGACTGATGCAAGGAGGCGCTAAGACTCGGTTGCCTGACACTAAGGAACAAGAGGAGGCGGGCCCCTCCCCCAAACGGGCGCGGCTCGCACAGGAGAGGTTCTCCGCTCCCCTCTGTCAGAACCATTGGAAGGGGATCTGTCAGACAGGGAGGTGGGAGATGAAGAGGAACTCGAAGAGGGTGAGTTTCCCGAGGAACAAGCTAAGATTGTGCGAGTCTTCCACTGAGAGGAGTTACCGGCTTTGATCGGGGAAGCTCTGAAGGTGCTGAACATGATGGCTGGAGTCCCAGCAGAGGAAGAGGCGCTGGAGGACCCATTGATTCAAGCGGTCAGGAAATCACAAAGGGTTTTCCCGGTACACCGAGTGGTGCGGCGGATGATCCAGGAAGAGTGGGATCAGCCGGAATACGCTTTGAGGTAAGTACGGTCTATATCTAGGCTATACCCTTTACCGGAGGGAGAGAAGAAGTTGCTTCGCTCACCTAGAGTGGACCCTGCGGTGTCGGCAGTCACTAAGAAGACCACGATACCGGTGGAAGGCAGCACCGCTCTTAAAGACTCCCAGGATAGGAAGTTGGACACCCTGCTGAAACAGGTCTTTGATGTTAGCGCCCTAGCCCTACAGGCCTCGGTCTGTGGGGCGTGGGTAGCTCGAGCCTGCTTGCGCTGGTCCCAGCAGATTCAGCTGGCAAGGGATTCCTCCAGTGAAGGTCCTGGGGAGGCAGCGAGAATTGAGTCGGGCATGGCGTACTTTGCTGACAGTCAGTACGATCTCATCAGAAGTCTAGCAAAAAATATGGCTTCGGTGGTGGTGGCCCGTCATTACTTTTCGCTCCGCAATTGGGCAGCTGACAGTTCTTCTAATGCCTGGCTCAGCAGACTCCCCTTTAAGGGTAAGCTGCTCTTTGGGAAAGACCTTGATAAGCTGGTAAAGGACCTGGGGGAGTCTAAGGGAGGTAGACTCCTGGAGGACAGGCCGAAGCAGAATCGGGGCCCCACTCCTGGGCGGACTCAACTGCACGAAGTGAGGAGGTTTCAGATGAACCGGTCGTCGTCCTTTCAGAGATGTCATCTACCCGCTAGGGGACAGGGCTTCTGGGGGTTTCGAGGTGCAGGGAAAGGTTTTGGAACCTCTTCCTCTGCCTTGGGTGCTAGGAAGCCCCATTGAAGCCACGGGGACCCGGGGAGGAGACCTGCCGGTTGGAGGCCGTCTTCGGCAGTTCCTCTCTGCCTGGGCCCGGGTCACAACAGACCATTGGATTTTGGAAGTAGTACGAGAAGGTTATGCTCTCGAGTTTGCAAAGCCTGTCCTTCCTTCGTTCAGTCCCCGTGCCGGTCACGTGCCAAACTGGCAGCGGTGGAAGAGATGCTCAAGAGGCTGCAGTCGCTGGGGGCGGTGATTCCCGCTCCCGCAGGCCAGCTCGGAAAAGGTAGATACTCCATCTATTTTGTGATACCTAAAATAGAAGGATCATTCCGCCCTATTCTCGATCTGAAAGGGGTCAACCGTTGCCTCCAGGTCCCTCACTTTCGAATGGAAACTTTGAGGTCAGTGGTGGTTGCAGTGCAGCAAGGGAGGTTTTTGACTTCCCTTGACCTCATGGAAGCGTACTTGCATATTCCCATCCACGAGTCCCACCAACAGTTCCTGCGGTTCGCGGTTCCGCAGGGACACTTCCAATTTCAGGCGATGCCGTTAGGCTTGGCAACGGCGCCGCGCACCTTCACCAAGATTATGGTGGTGGTGGTGGCCGTGGCTCTATGCAAGGAAAGGATCTTGGTCCATCCGTATCTCGACGATTGGCTGATTCGGGCAAAGTCTGAATGGGAGAGTCAGGAGGCCACGTCCAAGGTGGTCCAGTTGCTGAGGAGCCTAGGATGGGTTATAAATTTAACAAAGAGCAAGTTGGTTCCCTCTCTGGAGATCGAGTATCTGGGGGCACGGTTCGACACTGGCAGAGGCAGAGTATTCTTGTTGGATCGGAGGGCAGGGGTGCTACGGGACCTGCTGCGTCAGTTCCTGGGCATGAAGGCGCCCTCAGCGTGGCATTACCTTCAGGTGCTGGGGACCATGGTGACGACCATAGAACTGGTTCCATGGGCCAGGGCCCGGGCCCATATGTGCCCTCTTCAGCGATCCCTGCTTCGCCGTTGGTCCCGCCCATGTCAGTGGCTCTTCCCTGTCCGGAGGCGGTCAAGAAGTTCTTACAGTGGTGGATACGGCCAGGTCCTCTGGAACACGGCATGCCCCTCGAGCCGCCGGTTTGGGTACAACTGACAACGGATGCCAGTCTCTCCGGTTGGGGGGCCCACTGCGAAGGACAGATTGCCCAAGGACTTTGGGATGTGCAGGAGGCACAGTGGTCTATCAACACATTGGAAGTGAGGGCGATCTTTCTTGCTCTCTGAGCATTTGGACACTGGATGGGTTGGATGGCGGTCCGGGTGCTGTCCGACAACATGACTACGGTAGCATACATCAATCATCGGGGTGGGACGAGCAGCCCGGCCCTGGAAGAGGACGCGGAGGTGCTGATGATATGAGCCAAAGCCCATCTGTTGGCATTGTCAGCTCAACATGTGGCAGGAGTAGAAAACGTAACGGCGGATTACTTAAGCCGGCACAAAGTGGATCACGGAGAGTGGCAGCTCTCCCAGGAGTTGTACCAGAGGATTGTGCACAGGTGGGGGCCTCCTATCATGGATCTGATGGCGACTTGGGAGTCGGCTAAGGTGTGCCAGTTCTTCAGCCGAAGAAAGGAGAGGATGTCGGAAGGCTTGAATGCCCTAGTTCAAAGGTGGCCGACCGACGGTCTCTTGTATGTGTTTCCCCTGTGGGCGCTGATAGGCAGGATTCTGCAATGGATCGAGGCTCACCCAGGGCTTGATGATCCTTGTTGCCCCGGACTGGCCTTGTTGTCCGTGGTATACTGATCTCATGCGCCTACTGGCCGTCTGTGGCGTCTGCCACTGAGGGACGACCTCCTGATCCAGGGTCCAGTGTGCATGCCGCAGGTGGATTGGTTCTCGCTTACAGCCTGGCTATTGAGAGGGCTTAGCTGCGAAAGCGGGGTTACTCGGGAGCATTGATTTCCACCCTGCTAAGTTCCCGTAAGCGCTCGACCTGTCTTTCCTATGTGAGGGTCTGGCACATATTTGAAGGCTGGTGCGTGGAGAAGCGGAAGAAGGATTACAGTGTCGGTCCCAGAGGTTCTGGATTTCTTTCAGGCAGGTTTCGAAAAAGGCCTGGCAGCCAGCTCATTGAGAGTTCAATTGGCGGCTATTTCCTGTTATAGGGGCAAAATACAGGGAAAGTCCTTAGCGAGCATGCAGACGTAGGACAGTTTATGAAGGCGGTGCGGCGGCTTCGGCCTCAGCAGAGGTTGCTGGTTCCTGCTTGGGACCTCAGTCTCGTGTTAGATTCCCTGACCGCTGAACCCTTTGAGCCACTGCAGTGGGCGTCTCTCAAAGACGTTACTCTTAAGACAGTTTTTCTGGTGGCTATCTGTTCGGCCAGGCGTATTTCAGAGTTGCAGGCCTTGTCCTGCCAGCCACCATTTCTGGCATCTTCCAAAGAAAGGGTGGTGCTCAGGACGGTTCCGTCTTTCTTGCCCAAAGTAGTCTCGGCATTCCATGTGAATCAGTCAGTTTCCCTTCCTTCCTTCTCCGGGTATTCTCGAAGGGGGGACGATGTACGCTTGCGGTGGTTAGACGTGCGCAGAGCCCTGAAGCGTTACCTGGATCGCACGGAGCCTTTTCGTAAGTCAGAGTGATTGTTTTTTCCTTTGGGGGGGCTGCATAAGGGTGAGGCAGCCGCTAAGGCGTCGATTTCCAGATGGATCCAAGAGGCCATTGCATCTGCCTATATGTTGAAGGGAAGGCAGGCCCCGGTTGGGCTTTGGGCTCATTCTACTCAAGCCCAGGCGGCCTCGTGGGCGGAATTTAGTTTGGTTCCGCCACTGGATATCTGCAGAGCGGCTGCCTGGTCGTCCCTGCACACCTTTGCCAAGCATTATCTATTGGACGTTCAGGCCGCGGAAGAAGCGAGGTTTGGAGGAGCGGTTCTTCAGTCCGGTATTGTCGGTCCCGGCCAAGTTTGAACTGCTCTGGTACATTCCAGTGGAGAGGGACTGGACTGGAGAGACGCTAAGGAAAGAATAATTAGACCTTACCTGCTAATTAGTGTTCCTAAAGAAAGTCCAGTCCCTGATCTCGCCCAGGTTTGGTTTGTCTTTATACAAGCATTGCTGGCCCGAAGCGCTAAACTGAAGATAAGGGTCGGAGGACTCTCCTCTGAGGTTCTTAATGGTGAGGCGAGTTGGACGGTTCAGGTGCCTCGACGAGAGGGTGTCGCTTTCAGGTAAGCCTCTCCTTCTCCGTGGGTGATGGGAAGTTCTCCCTGGGGAGGGCGGTGCCAGTGGTTTATAGTTCAGTTATTGTTCAGTATTATAGTTATTTACTTGTCTCTCTGTTAAGTCTGCTTTGCCAATAGGTTACTGGAGCTGGTGGGAGGTGCCAGGTCTACTTATACCCCAGGATCATCAAAAGGATGATGTGCTCAGTCTACATGCTGCTGGAAGGGGGGCACAACCAGTGGAGAGGGACTGGACTGGAGTTCTTTCAGGAACGCTAATTAGCAGGTAAAGTCTAATTATTCTTTTCACTCAGTCCCTTGAGCCTGAAACTGTTGTTAGCTGTGCATCTTTCAGATGTGCTGGTTCTGCAGAATGCTGGAGCCGCAATGTTGACTGCAGAGGGAGAGATACCAAACCAGGAGAGTCCTGCAGTAAAGACAGAGTTAGATCAGTGAGACATGCCAGCTTTTAGGAGGTCTTGCAGGTGAAGATAAAAATATCAGAAGAGTTGGAAGGGAGCTTCCTAAGGGCCCATGGAACTTTGGAATAGGGATTCCTAATATCGTTACTCACTGTTCCTCACCTTCATAAACTAGATGAGATTACTTTAGATTCCATCTGGATGGCGGTGGTACCCCTATGTCAAGTCTGCTCGTTGTTTGCAAAAGTTTCAACTCAATTGTTTTCTAAGACGCAAGCTGTTGAACCTTTCTTGCTGGAGTCTTCCAAGCAGGTGGGGGAATTGGATAGAGATTTTGCATCTTAAATCAGTCCAGCCTACTGCTACAGGCATATGCAGTGCTGTACATATAGATGTGTAAGAGACAGTCCCTGCTCATCAGAGCTTAAAATCGAATCAAGACAAACAACATCACAAAACTGGGGACCAGCGTATGATATGATATACATAAGCGGTGAACAAGTGAGGGAGGGGCATCAGGATCCAGGCAGCCTCGAAGAGGAATTGATTTGAATAGAGCTAGAGGAGGAGCCTGACATACTGACTCAGTTTGTTCCAGGTATGCGGAGCCGCAAGGTGGAATGAACAAAGTCTGAAGTTGACAATGACAGAGAAGGACACAGCTAAAAGGGATCTTCTAGAGGATTGGAGTTCCCAAGGGGGGGTTGTAGGGTGTAGCCATTTTTAGTTTTGGATAAAACAGTTTATATATAAGAAATTAGAGAGGGAGGAGAGCATTTTGTACCTGGGAGCAGTCGCGGTGATTTCATCGGGCCGCGGAGCTGTGCTGCAGATCGGGACCAGGACCTGTTGAGTCAGCTGCAGGCGCGGGGTGGACACCAGTGCTCCGGAGGACCCCCCTGCTCTCTACAAAGCCCGACGAGAGCGGGGCTTTGGTGGAGGAGAGCATTTTGTACCTGGGAGCAGTCGCGGTGATTTCATCGGGCCGCGGAGCTGTGCTGCAGATCGGGACCAGGACCTGTTGAGTCAGCTGCAGGCGCGGGGTGGACACCAGTGCTCCGGAGGACCCCCCTGCTCTCTACAAAGCCCGACGAGTGCTATACGCGGCCGCGTGTTCGCGGCCTGCGTGGTCGTGATCTAAGGGGCGTGATACAAGGGGCAGGCCACGCCCCTTTGACGCCCCTTCGACGCGTCTGAGGCGCTGGAAGTCTACTGTTTTGCCGATGGGAAAGCGGAAAGCCAAACCGGCCGTCACTCCAACAGCTTCTGGCGGTGTACAGGGGGGTAAGGTTGGCCCCATGGACAAACATGTTACTTCCCTGCAACCAGCTATGCAATTACCGGAGGGGGCTTCTTTAAGCCCTGAAGTCCGGTTACCACCTCCCCTCCCACAGCTTCCACTTTCATCTACTCCTGTGGACACCTCTGTATCAGATGAAGTTGTTGCTCTTTGTCCAGTCGAACCAGTGGTATCTGAAGATCCTTTTGTTTCTCCTTTAGGGGAGGTTACTCTTTTGGATATTTGGACTGCCATTAAGAAAATGGATGTACGCTTATCTGGTACTGTTTCATCTCTTTGTTCCTTTTCTAGTGATGTAGTTGATAAAGTGAAGATGATTGATTCACAATTGGTTTCCTTAACGGATTCCCTTACCCATGCTGATTCTCAACTTCAAGTATGTGTTACTAATGATGTGGCTTTAGTTAAAGAGCTCTCAGCGATTTCCTTTCGCTTGGAGCTTATTGAGAATCAGTCTAGGGCACGGAATCTCCGTTTTCTCAATTTTCCTTCCACTCATTTGCTTTCTTTTGACTTATTGTTAAAAAAGTATTTCATTGAAGTTCTTCAAATAACAGAAACTATTGATGTCCTCCAAATGTTCTCTTTCTTAAACGTTCTTGGGACGGTGCCTAACCCTGAAGGAGATTTACCCCCTCCCCAGGATTCGGTTGCCCAAAATTTGACTGCTTTTTTGGAGGACTCTTTGGATATCATCCCTAAACGCTGTACATTAGTAGTTACATTTTCCCTAGAGTCTGCTAAATTAAAGGTATTACGTGCCTATTTTAAGCATAAGGATCAATTGTTCTGTGGATTTAAAATTCAGGTTTTTCCCGATATAGGACGGACTACTCAGTCTCGTCGTAAACAATTCCTGAATTTAAAACCGAGAGTGCTTGCACTGGGGGCTTCTTATTTCTTAAAATTTCCTTGTCGGTGTCTCATTACATATGAAGAGCAGAATTACGTCTTTACTGAGGTGACTCAGTTACAGAAATTCTTGGTTAGTAAGGAAGCTGGTGTGAAATGAGTTGGTGGTCTGCTTAGTTTTTTTTTTGCTCCCTTATGTGGGATCTAGGATCCCTTATTTCTTTATTTTTTTTGCTACTTCTGAGTAATCTCTCCTCCCATTAATGTGTTTTTGATTATGTGATGGTTATATTCTTGTAGAGTGTATTTTTTGTGGTTATGTTGTATTTTTCTTTGTTGTCATTCTGTATCTCAAGAAAATGCAAAATAAAATATATATAAAAAAAAAAAAAGAAATTAGAGAACTTAGAGAATGCTACTAGACACATTACTCTGTGGATTTTAAATTTTCCACAGGCATTGACTGTATCTCCTATGACTTTTTTTCATAGATATCTGAGAAAGGTCTGGAAATTCCCTGATACGGCTATGCTCCCATTGAATAACATTTACTATCTTGATATTGGAAAGAAGAATAAAGGGGCAAAGGAAGAGTACAGAGCTGGGGACTTTTCAAGTGATAACTTAGATCTGATTGGATTGTCGGAGACCTGTGGGGGGAGTGTGCTTAAGAGAGCGATTTTATTGGCATTTTGTGTTCATCCAAGACAGGACTCGGTTATGTCTTTGTTTACAGCATCTAATATGACAGTTTCCTAGGTGATAAGGTTATGATTTTTCCCGATGTGTATGGCAGCCCAGGAGTGAAGGAAGCAGTATTTTGCTAAATTTCTTCTACATTTTCCATGTAAATGCATGATTCAGCTAGGGAATCAGACCTACATTTTCTTTGAGCCTTTTCAACTTCATTATTTTCTAGATAATAGATCGCTGACTCATTCAGCCACATTGTAGCCCCTGATAAATTTAGGCTTTGTGAAGTTTTGACAAGATAAGCTGCTTTATTTTCTGATCATAATTTTATTTGTATGTACGTTCTCTCTGAGGTTTAGGCCTTGGATCTCCTGAATTGTGGCATAATTTCCCATTTTCTCTAATTTATGAATATTGGTTTCCTGTTTTTGGAATTGTTTCTGTACTCAAGGATATCTTGGTGTATATGAAAATTCTATAAATAAATATAAGAAATAGCAGTCAGGCCCTTGATGGCAGAAGAGGCAGATCTGCTGTTTTCTTCTCTTCCTTCTGCCCAATCAGCATAGGAGGGATTGAGCCATCATTGTACTGCAGGACTTCTGCTACTGTCTCTCAAATGACGCTGTAGCCCCAGATCATCCTAGACCTCTTGCTGAAATAATCAGCAAAGGCCTGCATGCCATCATGACTTTGATCTTTTGCTGATGAGGTCAGTATGGATGACCTAGAAGCTAAGGAGACTGCAGATGAATAAGCCTGAAACTTTAGTGATGCTAAATGGGTTGGATGACAGAGTCCTTTAGTCTGCTTCTAGCTCGCAAGCCATAGTTTACCCATTTCTGTTTCAGGCTTTCCTCCATCACCTCTCCTAGAGGCTCTTCCATGCATTCATCACCCTTTCTATACAAATAATTTCTAATGCTACCCCTGAGTCTACCTCCTTTGAGCCCTCCATTTATCAACAAAACAAGCTCAGCACAGGCAGTAACAGTGCAGACTTTGCAAACTTGCTTGGAAATTCAGGATAATTCAGTCTCCATGCCTATAGAATCTTTGGCCTGTGCTGAGAATACAATTGATAATGCCACTTAGCTCCTGATTATAGGTGTGGTTTTGTGATGTAGACACTAACACACTTCACATATGGCAATATCTATTGATCTAACTGACCTGAGCCCCAGTGATTTAGGATGTTAGGTTTAATCGCCTACTTTCCAAACCCATGCTCAAGCTGACATAAGCAGTTGCAGTGCTAAGAAAAAGTATTGAATCCCCCACCCCTCAGTATGGTTTGTATTTTTGCACATTTTATGCACAAAAGTTGATTAGTACCTAATATAAACACTAATAAGAGAGAGAACACTACTGAATAAATAACTCAGACAAAAATAATATATTTTGATTAGTAGTTCAACAAAAAGATTCAGCACTATGTATCCTTATGTGAAAATTATGTGGACCCTTTATTCAGATACTGATTGCACCTCCTTGAGCAGCAGTAACTTCAAATAAACATTTCTGTAACTGTTGATCAGTCTTTTGCATCACTAGCTTCTCCTTCCAGTAAGTCAGTGTGTTGCACTACAGATCAATAGTTCTTTCACCCATGAGTCACAGACAGTAGCTAGACTATAAGCATCCACCTTCATGAGGAGTTTCAACCTTTTTTCCACTTAATCATGCAAAACGTCCAGTAGCACAAAAACCTCTCCGGTGAAAAAATGTTGCTGCCGAAAATCCTCTAACTTCACTTGAAGAATATTCACTCTTTGCATGTGAGGGCTCAGGATAGCCCTTCAGGAACTCATTTCCTCCATAGTATCCTTGAAGAGCTTCAGGACATATGACCCAAGTCATATTTGTCCAATCCTGACACACCATTGGGCTTTCAATACCGATCTCGATCTCCAGTGACATCTAATGCAGGGCTGCCCATTGCTTCAGCATTAGAAAAATGGAATTCCATATGGTATTAATATCCTGAAAGAGCTGGTGGGCAGGTGTCTTCTGTTTCCTGCTTCACATGAAGCTCATGCCCACCCTTCACATTTCAGTGAAAATACCCTGCTATTTTTTGATACTTCTCGATCATTAGCTTCAAGATATGACTGCCAGTTTGCTTGCCCCCCAGGCCTACGGAGTCTCTGACAGTCAGGTTTACCAAGTGTGCAGATCATATTATACCATAAAAGCTTCGCTCTTTCACTGCCTTAACCATGTTACAAAAAAATAGGAAATCCAAAAGAACAAACTAACTATCACTCTACACTTTAAACCCCAAGCAAAAATAGAGTAAGGTACATGAAATTGTAAGCTAGCGTGTATGTAATAATGTCGAAAGAGCAGCCATGAGGTTTCAACTGCCTCATGAAGCTAAACTTCCATTTTGCTCAAATTTTTAATGAGCTCACAACAGAGCTGGATAAATAAAGGTGAAGCACCACAAAAAAGTGCCCACTACATAAAACCAACTAATTATATGGTATTTTAGAGTGTCTTAAGTGTATTGTGAGAAGTCCAATTCAGAAAAACCAAGAAAAAACGGGACTATAACTTATCTGAAACGTCCCATGAAAATTTTCTCCACATCCACTTCAGTTCTTCAAACCTTTGTCGGACATCTCCCAGAATAATCTCTCAGAACAATTTGCAGTTGTAAACAGGTACACAGCACGGCGTTTCGGGTAAACACCAAATTATAGCCCTGTCTCAACACTCGATTCAACTGCAACGTGAAAACAGTCTCCCAGCTGATCACGAATGCCAGCGCATGCTCAATAGCAGTCTGAACCGCACCGCAGGATTCATGAATGAAATAACGATGTGCCACCAATCAGCATTCAGCAATGAATATATTGAAGACAAAAGGGATTAGTAAAAAAACCCAATGCAAAACTGTAAAAATTGCCAAAAAGGTTTCCCAAAAACAGGGTTAAAGAATGCTAGCCCAGTCCAATTCTTTATTAAGACCAAATGGTTCTACAGTGGACCAACGAAAAATCCAATGCTGTTCCAATACTTGAAGCTGTTGTTCACGATCTCCCCCCCTAGGGTGTTCAGGAACAAAGTCCAAAATCCGCCACCGAAAATCCTCAAAGGCATGTTGCAAATCCAAGCAATGTTGAACTAACGGGGCTGATGTCACAGAATTTCTAACCCTGGAGGCATGTTCATTCAAGCGAACCTTTATTGAACGAATCGTCCGGCCAATGTACAAAAGCTGGCATGGACAGATCAACACATACACAACAAAGGACGTGGAACAGGTCGTATGCCACCGGGCTGTGTGAATAAAAGTTGAGTTAGGAACCCTCCATTCTTTACCCAAAATCGTTTGCGGGCAATGAGAACAAGAGGCACAAGCAAAATGGCCAACCTCAACTACTCTATCCAAAGGGGAAGAAGTGGCCCCCACAATATCACGAAGATTCGGGCCACAAGAATGCGCTATCTGCAACTTTCTGCGGAAACATGGATGCAATTGTAAAATGTGCCAATGCCTGGTCAAAATCTTCTTAATCTGATCCGTATGAAACATATAGGGCAGCACTCCCACAAAAACATCTGAAGCATCCGTAAGATCCGGAGATTGCGGAAAAAATAACCATTTACGGTGGGTATATTTAGCCCTTATAAATGCTTGTTTAATAACCCGTTTAGGGTAACCACGCTGGATAAGGCGAGCAGATAGTTCATGTGCATGCCTAAGGAAATCTTCAAAATTAGAACAAATGCGCCGGAGCCGAAGGAATTGTCCATACGGTAGACCCCTCTTCAAAGATCCCAGATGAAAACTAGTATAGGCTAACAGAGTATTTCTCTGGACAGATTTCCTATATAGGGTAGTGGAAAAAGAATCTTGACCTTTCAAAACTTTAACATCCAAAAATTCAAGTTGAGAAAAATGATGCTGCATGGTGAAAGATAAATTCGGCCGAAGTAAATTCAGCCACTGTACAAACTGGTACAAATCAGCTTCAGTTCCTTTCCACAAAAAGAAAATATCATCCAAAAAGCGCACCCATAATGCCACATCCTTAAACCATGGTGAAGGGTAAACATGAAAAGATTCAAAGTCAGCCATATAAAGGGTGGCCACAGATGGAGCCACTGTGGCACCCATGTCAATATCTTGAACTTGATGGTAAATTTGTTGATCAAACTGAAAATAATTTTTAGTAAGTACCAGAGTAAGCAGCTTCATAAAAAATGAATGAGAGAACCTATCGGGCAAAGATAAATTCAATTTCGAAATTACTGATAAGGCTTGATCCTGGTTGATGTTAGTATACATTGCTGTAACGTCCAAAGAAACAAGCCACCATGAAGTGATGTTATCCTCTATTTGTTGAAGTTTGTCAGACGGCTGCCTGGGTGAGAATGTTCACAGTCTTGGCAAGTGCATATATCAATATGATTTGCAAGGGATTGTTGGAAATGCAGTCCATTCACACCAGACACAGCTGCTCACAATAATTAGTTGTGTTTGAGTGTAAAGCCAATAAGATATTTATTTATGGGGTTATTTCTCCCAACACAGATATGCTTGGTAGCACATAAAACAGGATACTTGCTTTCAGTGTTAAACTTAGAAAAACAAAATCAGGAAAACAACAGCTGAACTTGTCAGGCAATCAAAGCAAAAGAATAAAGACCTGGTTGGTAACAAACTGGTCTTTTCTGTAGGCTTTAGCTAATATTTTCTTAGCAGTGTATCAAACAACAAACAAAATCCACAAAGAAGGGAAAAAACTGTTATTTTCAGGTTAACTTCTTATATCTTCCCACATAGACTCGGAAGTGATTCCCTCAGAGCTCACAAGCAATTAGGTAAGGCTCAATTGCTAGCAGTTACCCAGCTGAAACGCCTTAGCTGGCTTGCTTTCTACTGCGTGGCTCAAATCCTACTTCAGGAGCTTTTCTGAGTAGATTAAAGAACAAGTTTGTATTTCTTTGTGATGGTTGCTGTACTTTGTAACAGAAAATTACCAAAGGAGTTTAGACAGAGAGCAATCCATATATTCACAGCCTGTATCTAAGACCGCTCCCCCTTCTTCAACAATCATGGGTTCAATATCATGGATTGGCACAGAGGAATTTCTCAATGTAGCACTCTCAGGAGAATACTTGTTTCCCTGCTGTCTTTCAAGGTTATAGCTAGGGCATAGATCAGTGTTCATACCTGAGCTTCCATTGCTGTTAGAGTTCCTCTCTAAATAGCCTGGCCAGTATGTAGTCCAGTTCTTATGTCCAGCCTTCCAATCCAGATCCCTGGACACTGGATCTCTCTTCACATACCTTCTGGCACGGGTCCTAGGGTCCCTTCTCCCTTCCACGTGCAGCCTTCTCCCTCACAGGTACCATCTGGAGATTCCTAGCTCTGCAGCACCATTCCTCTGGCTTTCCCCAGTCCAATGGTGTATGCTGGCCTTTTGAATGTCTCCCAGTATACGTGCCGTTCTGGACTCCTTTAGGCCTCCCAAATGCTTTCCTCTTCTTTCTTCCAAAGGGTTTCTTGCCCTCTCTGTCCATCCGCACTGGCTTCTGCTTCTGATGATCCTCCAGATGATGGAGATGTCCAAGCTGAGGATCTCCAAGCTGAATCTGAGGATGAGGATAATTCTCTGTAGAATAAACTCTACCTTTATTCTGCTTTGATGAGTGCTCCACCTTAGCACAGCGCAGCTGTGCTGAATCAGGCCCTGCCCTTTGAGATGAGTGCTTGGGGATTACCTCATAGCCCTCCTGATTGAACACACGTTTCCCCACTTCAGCTCCTCTAATGGCTGTTGGAAACCTGGTGCATTCTGGGACTGGTAGTCTTTTATAGAAAAATTCTGTTTTCTTATTTCTACCAGAACTGACAGGTTGCTTGTTCAGAGTCACTTCACCTTTACTATAGCTCCTTCCTGAGCTATGATAAGCTTCCTTATCACAAGTTTAGTGAGAAAATGAGTGGTGTCTTTCAGAAAGGACGGAACAAGTTGAGCACATGGTTGTAAAAACTTATCACAGAATTTGGACAAGGGCTCCAACGAAGAACCACGGCAAGACACAATAGGTCTGCCTGAAGGTGCTGTAAGAGATTTATGAATTTTAGGAACAGTGTAAATGAATGGAACTTTCGGATGTTTCAAAACGAAAAATCCAAATTCTCTTTTTGTGATCCAATTGTTGGATAATGCCTGCTTCATGACAGAATGAATCTCAGATTGTAAATCCAAAAAAGGATTAGCAGATAACGGAACATAATAAGCCGTATTATTTAACTGATCCAAAATATGGGTCCTGTATTGAGAATAAGATTGTACTACAGTTTCGCCACCTTTATCAGCTCGGCGTATTACCAAAGCATGATTGTCTCGAAGTTCCTTGGCTGCAGTCCATTGATTCACAGACAGATTATGATAACGGGTACACAACTTAGAACGTTCTAAATCCACCAGATCATGAAGCACTAACTGTTGGTAAGCTTGAATGAGAGAGTCTGGTGTCTCCGAAGGTGTCCATCGAGATGGTGCTTTAACAATGGAAATGTCTGCGCCCATAGTATGTGTAGCACAGAACTGAGTCACCAAAAGCTTTCTAAAAAAACGATACAGTGCAATTCGCATCCGAAAAGGATCATAATGAGCTACTGGCACGAAGGAGAGTCCTAGATCTAATAAAGCCTGCTGTTCAGATGTCAATGAAACTGATGAAATATTGACTACTGTTGTTTGGACCGATTCCTTGTCATTGGTCCCTGTAAGTTGTCCTGTTGATAGGTCTCTTGCGGTGTCCATGATCGATCGTGCTGGACAGTCTCCCTGGGTCTCCATGTTCGACCCCGCCCCCGACCCCGGGGGCGGCCCTGCCGAAAAACCTGCTCTTGTCTGTGGCCAGAGGATATAACCGCTCCAGTCCGACCCCCATAATCCGATTCATCAGAGGAAATCTCAAAAGAATCAGAAGTAACTTTCTTGACTGTCGAACCATCCTTCTTCATCCACGTGTACACCTGATCCAACTCATAATCCTTTTTATCTCTATTAAACTTCTTTATTTTTATTGATTTTTTATAATCCCTATATTGGTCCAGTTGCAATTGTATGCCCTCCATTTGTGATTTATAACGGTCCTTCAAAACTGTCCCCCGAAGTCGATCATCAAACTCCTTCTCCTCCTGTTTCAATTTAACTGATTCAGTATTCAGTCTCTCCACCAATAACGCGACTAAATCCATACTACACTTGTTTAAAATGCTATTCCATTTATTATAGAATTCTTGATCATCAGTAAACATCTTAGGGGGTTTTAAGACACGCAAGCCCCTAGGGCTCATCATAGATTTCAAATACTGGACCATAGTTGCTTCGTGAAGGCTCACTCGAATGGATCGTTTACTCAGATCCAAAAAAATAGGAAGCATGTTGTGGAAGGGCTGTCTGGCAAGGTTTGCCTCTTTGCATATGATACCAAAATCTGCAGTAGAGTAAACAGCCAGGAAGGTGCAAATGATATCAGGAGGGATCTAGTGAATGTTGAAGAATGGTCGAGAATTCAGCAGCTGGTATTTAATACTTAAAACTGCAGGCTCATGCATTTCAGCTGCAAAAATCCAAAGGAGTGGTATAGTATAGCTGGTGAAGTACCTCTGTCCATGAAAGAAGAATGTGATCTGAGCATGATTGTTTCTGATGATCTTAAGGTGGCTAAACAATTAGAAAAAGTGACGGCAAAAGTCAGAAGGAATGCTTGAGTGCATAGGGAGAGGAATGGCCAGCAGGAAGAAGGTGATAGTGCCTCTGTATAAGTCTTTAGTGAGCTCTCATTTGGAGTATCGTGTGCAGTTCTGGAGACCACACCTTCAAAAGAATATAAACGGGATGGAGTCAGTGCAGAGGGTGGCTACCAAAATGTTCAGTGGGCTTCATCATAAGGCATATGGGGACAGACTTAAAGATCTCAATATGCATACTTTGGAGAAAAGGCGGGAGAGGAGAGCTATGATAGAGATGTTTAAATACCTCCATATAAAAAAACATTTCTTTTTATGGACCCACTATGTATAAGGGTGCATTACACAGTTGTATATGCACCCATACACATAATGAGTCCGACAAAAATATATCTTTTTTTTTTATACGGGGATCATTTTGTTATTTTTGCTTTGGTTGCACATGAGGAGATCCTCTTTCAATTGAAAGAAAGCTCTGCAACAAGGGGGCATAGGATGAAGGTTAAAGCGGATTGACTCAGGAGTAATATGTGGAAATATTTCTTTATGGAAAGAGTGGTAGATGCTCCCAGTGGAGGCAGAAGTGACGATTACTGTAACAGAATTCAAGAAAGCATGGAGCAAATCCAGAAGATTTGTAATGGAAAAAAAGAGATTCTAATAGTTGTTATGGAAGGGCAGACTGGAGAGGTCGTATGGTCTTTATCTGCCGTCATGTTTCTATGTTTTTGTGTCTATGGCCTTTCTGTCAGTACTGCTGCATTTCCCTTATTTATGCTAAGATATGGGCCCAGGTATGGCTATCAGCTATCACCTGGTTGTGGCAAGGAGGCCTATCCGGAGTCCGGGGGAGGACAAAGAGACAGGGAATTCACCCTAGTAAAAGGCCCTCTTTCACCAAATAAGGGTAGGAAAGCCACAACCACCTCTAGGAATCAGAAAATTCCCATGTGGCTCACATTTCAGGCTCCCCCTAGTGGAATGAAGGGGAGAGGATATAGGGCCCAGAACCCTTATGGCAGGGAATTCTCCAAGCTTTCAGGTGCCCGAAGTCAGGCTGATTGCCGTCACCTGAGTAGGGAGGGGTTGAAGCTAGAGCCCTGGAAGTATAAACCTAGGCCAGAGTATGAGAGAGGGGGAAGAGAAGCAGGAACCCAGGCTGACACGAGCAGAGGCACGGATACAAGCAAGGGAAGCTTGACTGGTGCTGAGCAGAGCAGAGGAACTGAGCTTCCAGGAGGAGAAAGTGCCAATTGGCATATAGCACGTCTGCAAGAGACTTTGGGGCCAGGAACAAGAGAGACTCCAAGATCCCCCGGGAGGCTGTTAGCTGAGCACTGTGAGCAAGACGGGGAGTCAGAACCCACGCAGCTGGGAGAGCCGAGGTGAAGCTGAATGATGAGGACACTCCCATGGACTGTTCCTTTTGCCAAGCTTTAAACCTGGAAACGTAGAGAAAGCAAGCCAGTCTTGAAAGAAAGTCTACCAGGAAAAGGTACCCATAGTCCACAAGCAGGGTGGCTGTGATTCCCTTGTGTTTGTAAAGGGGAAGTTTACGGGGACTAAGGAGCAAACCTGGAACTGTGATAAGCTTGTTAATCACCTGCTGCTGGAATGAGGACACTGGGGTAAGCTAAAGTAGCTGTTAGAACAAAGCTTTCTTTTGCCCTGGATTATGTTTGTTACTTGGAAGGTAACCAAGAAAGGTTTGAAGCTGAATAGAAGCTAAACTACCACAGACTTTAAATGTGATTTTGTTTTTGTGCTTTAGCCAGCAAGGCTAAAAGGGAATGCAATATCTGTGCTGTTAAAGACTGTGTATCCTGAACTATAGAGAACCTTTAAACAGCCATTTTTGTGTTTGGGTTTGTTTTTGGACAATGCTCTACTTCACAGAGTCCTGAACAAATAATCCTGTATGTGGTATGATCGAACCATTGTGTACAAAATAAATTTCTGTCATTTGCCTTACCTCGTTGAGCCTGACTACAACTTTCTGCCTGATGCACCCATACAGCTAAACCAAGACTACATTTCCAGAGGGCACTGCGGGGAAATAGTTTGAAAAAGCTGAAAAAGCAGATAGCAGAAAGTTCCTCTAATAATCCACGCCCCTCTAAGCTAGAGGTGAGTGGTGGTGGCGTGACACTGGTATCCCCTCCTGCTGCAGCCCTCATTTATGTTCAGATCTTTTCTTTACTTAACAGCCTGTCCCTGCCTCATCCAGCTGCCACCATTGTGCTTTCAGGGACAGGCAGGCATGTGTAGCATTCTGAGTAGTCCAGATGACTCCTGGTGGAATACAGGCTGCTACCCTCTGCCTTTGCCAGCTTTGCCTGCAACTGGACATGCAGCTGGTTATACAGGCTAGGGATCATTTGCCCACTAAAAGTTGTCCTTCAGGGCAATTAGTAGTTGCAAGATAAAAAATAAAGCAGCCTCTTATACCCCACATTCTCAACCACATGCAGGAGCTGGTCATCCAGGGCAATCATTTCTGTGATGCATTGTGTCACCACCTCCTATGCTGCTTGTTGCTTGCCCCATGTCAGCGTTGCTGAACACCATCCTTTCTCCTCCATGCTGACTTGCTTTGATGCGCATCGGGGCCGCTGGCATGTCCCTCAGTGGGGAAAAAACTGGGGGCGCCACTTGGGAAATGGGTTTCCTTTTTTCTGTAGCTTTACTGCTGCTGTTATTTCTACTGCCAGATTGATTCTCCAGCCTAGGACCAGCACATACCCTTATACTAAGCAGGAAAGGGTGCTGTTTCTGTAAAATATGTGGCATGACATGCTTGGTAAGATGAACGATTAGGGAAAGTGAATTGGATTTAGCTCACGTCTTTTCTCAGAAATTCAAGCTAAGTTAAATTCAGGTACAGTAGGTATTGTTCTGTCTTTGGAGGGCTTATAATCTAAGTTTATACCTGAGGCAGTGGAGGGTTAAGTGACTTGCCCCAGATCACAGGAACAGAAGTGGGATTTGAATCCTGGTTTCCCTGGTTCTAGCCCACGACTCTAACCATTTGGCTACTTCTCCACTTCAGTTAGTTTACTAATGTGCATCCTACAGTAATTGTATTCTGCACACCATGGTCCTGCAGCAGTTTAAAATGCCTCCAACCTCTGAGGTTTCATGGGATTTCCCCTCTGCTTTCTCGTTGGGGGAGAGTGGGGACTATTGCTATTGCTGCGGCCAAACTGAGACTGAGGATGGAGGAGAATATTAAAGTCTGGGGCATCCTTCCCACTCTCTGCTGTCTTTTTTTTACCTGTGGAATACTCTTGGACCTGGCAGTGTCAGTATCATTTCCTACCTTCTCACCACTTAGCACACTAACAAGAGGATCTTTAAGACTTTCTTCAGCCATGACATTTTAAGTATCTAATGATTCTGATGCAAATCCTGCACATGAGGATTAATCAGAATCTGTATCTGCCAAAACCAGTTACATACACTTCTAAGCAGAGAATAAGGTGCTCCTGCTGCTCTGCTCTATTGGCTTTACCTGCTGCTTCTCTACTGTCCCTGCCAAGGCTGTACCAAGCTAGAATTGCGCCCTGTGTGACTTGCACATCGGGCGTGCGCCCCCCTTCCTCCATCCAGCTGCTGCCTGGTCCTGCCCTGCTGCTGCTGCCCTCTTCTTTCTCCACAGCCGTGGCAGCAGGGTAAGAGCTGGCAAAGACTGGATGAAAGTATGGGGATGGGGGGGGGGGGGGGGGGCGCCCGATGTGCAAGTTGCCAGCAGCATATCTTATCCCTCCCTGCTCTGACATCACATCAGAGGAGGGAGGGACCAGACCTGCAGAAAGTCCCAAAAAGGCTTAGGGGGTGCATTTTGGCTGCCTGCTGTTGCCCTGCCACTGCTGAGAGAACAAAAGGTGCTGTAGCAAGGCAACAGCAGGCAGCAGAAATGCACCCCCTAAGCCTTTGCGCCCTGTGTGGCTGTACCGCTCACTCAGGGCTAGGTACGGTACTGATCCCTTCGCTGTCTTCTGCCTTTCTTTGTTCCTCTGTGGAGATGGGACCTGACACATGTTCTTTCACAGTTTCATTGGAAGCTGCAGCCCTTGCTACTTTCCTCTTGAAGAAATCTCTCTTTAGCTTGGTTTGTGGACTACAGGAAGCTATAGATATGTTCCCGGAAGGGCATGTTTCTTCCTTTCTAGTTTTCCAAGTCTGGTCTCACTTGCCTTCCTTATGTGACTATTTCCAAACCTACCCTTCCCAAGCATTCTATGCAGTCAGACTAGACTGTAAGGTCTAAGGGACAGGTGCTGCCTCTCTAAAGGTAGAAAGTGGACTGTTGTAGTTGTTGTAATGGAAGGACAGACTAGATGGGCCTTGTGGTCTTTTTCTGTCATCATGTTTCTATGTTTCTATGTTTCTTGTATATCTTTACAGAGCTGCATAACCCAGTAGCACTTTGGAATTTAGAAGTAGTATAACTACATACAATGATTAGTTAGACTGAAGTCCCTTTAAGAGCTTGGAAGATCACTTTCAGTTCCCTCCTGCTGTTCTAGTCAGGGCTGGATTTGCCTATACGCCACGTATGCCGTGGCGTAGGGCCCACAGCTGGCAAGGGCCCACCGGAGGGCTTTAGAGGGAGCTGGGGAAGCCCGCGCGAGGCCCCGGCTCCCTCTGTACAGCCGCCAGCGTGAAGAGCCTTTTCCTTCACGCTGGCGGCTGTTTCTGTGAAGCCGCGAATGCTGGGAAAATGAATGCGATGAATGTAATTTCACAGTCTCTCACATTGTTAGTTGGTGATGAAACTAAGTGAATATGTTGCCATTTGTTGTGTTTTACCATCAGCCATTACAGGTAAGCAACTTTGGGCTCTTTTGCTAACACTTAGTATGGGTGCAGCAGCATATAGTGCATACTATAACACCCTTTAGTATACAGTAAGCATTAGTAAATGGGACCCTTTGTTTTTCTTGATGCTTTTTGAGGGCTCAGACAAGTTAATTACTTTTTTTATTTTTTTTAACACAAAATAAGGTACACCTGTTTATTTTTAAATCCATTTGTAGCCCATAGTCCTAAATTGCTTGCTGCTTATAAGTGGTGTAGTGGTAGAAGGACTTTAGTAGGAGGCTTAATTTAGTCTTCATTTTCATAGACTTCTAATTAAACAAGAATCCTTGAAAAAGTTAATTTCGTATGTCCAAGTTAGTTTCATCAACCCAAAGAAAAGGGCAGCTAGCAGTGCTTAAAGCTGATTGTTCAGTTGATAGAGGTCTTGTCCAAAGAAGCTTAATGTGTTTTTAAACAAAAACCCATTGGACATCAAGGATTGAAAAACAGTCCTTTTACTTTTTTTCATTCCTATTCAACTGCCATTTTTATTGCAAATCACCTCTAGACTGCTAGCTTTCCAGAACATACTACTTAGAGGTTAACATAAATTTTACAGTTTCTCCCTTTAAAATATACCTGTATCTTTTTGCCATTTAACCAGGAAAAGTCCATCATTTGTGGCACTGTCCAAACGCATATATTTGTATTGTTTAAAATATGTTTTCCTCTTAAGTTAAACACAGTCAAGAGAAAATAACATTAGAATTGCAAGATAGCAATCAATTTTTATAATAGGCTGGTGAGTGAAAGAGTCAGTTAATATAAAATCAGCCTGTGAAAGCTCCAATTTCCTTGCAGAAATACTGCAGAAAAATGCCATTGAAGAAACACTTAGATTTTGGATACAGCTGGATTTATAGTTCCCATGTGATTTCTTGTCCCTCTGCTTGATGAATAATTTCCCTGTCACTTATGCTAACCATCTGTTTAATAAATGGAATGCATACAAAATTTATGTGCCCCTGTTTCAGTTGCTGTCATTCTTAATCAAAATGAACAATCGAGCACAGAAAGGTCCATGTGCATGGATTTCCTGTTGCCATAAGTAGAAAGTTTTTCTAATATAAGATTGCCAGGAAGCTTGTAGCCTCATTGGCTGTTATGCAGGCTTTAGCTATTAAAAATATAGCCGTCTCAGTAATGTTTGGTCTTCAGCAATACAATTTTTCTTAAAAGTTTTACATATGCCATTTTCCTTTCATTTAGGAAAGCATGTAAAAGATGGCTTCTTCAGGCCAATTTTGAATCTTAGTATATGGTAATTACTATGCTTTGATTTTTGCTAATTTTAATTTATAATTTATATGTTTGATTTTGTTGCCTTTATTTTTTATCACATTGTTTAATGTTGTCTGCTAATGAAATGATTGTTAATTTTTTGTATTGTATACTATATTTTTTTATTTCTAGACAAAATTGCATAGGTAAATGACAAGGAAAATAAGAAAAAAAAAAGAGACAAATATCAGAATACAAAGAACAATTAGGCTGATATTGAGTCAGCATATTTTTAAATGCTGGTCACCACAGATAAAAATGAAACCAGATATCCAGCGCAAGTCTCCAGATAACGGCTTCAGTTGAACATCTGATTGCTGCAGGCTATCTGGATATTTGCAGTATTCAGCCGTTATCTGAATAGCCAACTGTATGAAGTTAGGCCTGGCGTTTTGGTGGCCTAACTTTATGCAGTTTATTATCCTGTTAGCAAACTGAAAATTGCCACTAACAGGATAACTCTTGGGATCGCCCTTGTTCCGCCCATGCACCACTTTGGCACTCCATGGATAGTGTCTTGGTAGTCAAAAGAAATAGTTAGTGGTGCTGCCTGGATAATATCCCTTTCACTGGAGATTATCTGGAGAGTAGTTGCTGCTTTTCGGATAAATGCTTTTGAATATCGGGCCCAATAATTCCAATGCTATAGCCCACATAAGGGGGAAAGAAAGTGCATCATTATATTTAAGCCAAAATAACAAAAAAACAGAACTAGCAAATGCCCATCAGAAGAAAAAAAATGAACAAGAGTCATAAGAAGTTAGAATCATTTTCATTTTTTCTCTCTTTCTCCTTTTTTCCCCCTCATGCTGTATTTTAAATGCTATGGGGTAATATTGAACTAGTGTGGCAGTAACATTAATTTAAGTGCTGATGTCCATGCTTAATTAATAGTCATATTCAGCACTGTTGTCTATATAGGTAGCGGCATGGAATATACAGCTAGTGAGATCACTAAAGGGGTCATTTTAAAAACCCTGTTAGTGCTTTGGATGTCTGAAAATGGGCATAGAGACATCCAAAGCAAAGAGATGTCTCCAGAGCCATTTTAGAAGCCAGCTCTGGGGAAGTCCCCAGCATGAGGGATACCCAAGTCTGAATGGGGGCATGTTGGAGGTATGGCCGAGGTGTTCCCAGGAACCTGAACGTCCCCACCTGATTCCAAAAATGTTGTGGATGTCCAGCATTGCATTTAACATTAGACCTGCTCTAGGCATGAACAGACATATGAAAGGTGCTTGTTTTTGGCCGAAAATCATCCAGAATGTGTGGAGAAGAAGGCACTCCATCATCCCTTCTAAAATCTCCCTCTAAATGTATAAGTTATCCAGATAGTGGCTGAACATTGCTGCTCTCCGGATAAGTGTAAAGCCTGCTCTTGCTCCACCCCAAACCCAGCTCTGTATTCAGGGCCATGCAAGGACTGGAGATGCCATAGACAGGCTGCCTCCCGGTACCCATTGCCACTGCTGACACCTCTCTCCGGAGCTGACAGTGGCAGCAATTGGCCCTAAAACTATGATGCAGCACATACCCTCTGTCTCTGGGCCTGCATCGTGGTTTCATTCTATTCAATTTGCCACTTTGGCGCCCCCTCCGCCGCAGACTTCCAGTTTATACAAAACTGGAAATCCCGGGCCGAAGCAGCAGACATAGCACTTAGGATAGCTTTTTTTCCTGTCCTATGTCATGCAGATAGCTGTTTGGATAGCAGCCCTGAAAAAGCGTAGTTACTCACCTGTAACAGGTGTTCTCCAGGGACAGCAGGAATCAGTCCTCACATATGGGTGACATCAGTACCGACAGAGCCCGCACAGTAATCTCTCCCCAGCTTTCAAAGAAAGCCTTTGGGAGATCCACCATGCATACGTGGCTGCCTTTTTGCCCAAGGATGCCATCTTTCCTCAGTATGATGACATAGCTCAAGATGGCAACAAAAAGAAAAGCAACTCCACAGGGAAGAGGGAAGGTTGTGAGGACTGATTCCTGCTGTTCCTGGAGAACACTTGTTACAGGTGAGTAACTACATTTTCTCCGGGAACAAGTAGGAAGTCAATTCTCACATATGAGACTCCCTAGCTACAGGCTACCAAAAAAACCTGTAAGCCATTGGCAGAACAGTAAGAGTACAGTTCAGTCGCAAAACTTCAGCAGCAATCCCAGTGTCCACTAGGGAAACCAGCTCTCCAGTAGCCTGGACACACAGAAGGGCCAGAGAGCAAGAGTTGCCTTAAACCCCAAACAAATGGTGGAGTACCGCCTGGCCGAAGATGCTGTCCCACCAGGACTCCTCCTCCAAGCAGCAAATGTGTGAACTGAGTACCAGGTGGCAGCCTGGCAGATCTCCATGAAGGGAACTGAGCAGAGGTTCGCCAGAGAAGCTGCCATGGCCCGGACACTGTGCGCTGTGATGTGACGTGACATGGCGTGACACTCCAGTGAAAGACTGGCTTCTGAGAGGACCACAATGAGATCCCACACTGCTAAAAGTGGGCAAATGGGTGGTCGAGAGAGCAGGAGACCCCTCTGGACGCGAGCTACGAGAGACTGGGTGGAAAGGGGCTTCCCCTCGATGAAGTGATGGTGCGCTGATAGCACACTGAGGTGAACCCTGATGGAGTTAGACTTCAAATCAACATTAGACAGGTGCAGCAGGTACTGCAGCACCAGCTGGACAGAACAGGAGAAGGAGTTGGCTCCCCTCCCAGCACACAAAAATGAGAAGCGATGCCACTTAAAGGCATACACCCACTTGGTGGAGTCCTTGTGAGAGGCCAGCAGAACTTCCTCCATTTCCCTGAGCATGTCGAAGTGGGCCAATGAAGAGAAGCTAAAAATGTTAGGGCTCTTCAACCTGGAAAAGAGACGGCTGAGGGGAGATATGATAGAGGTCTATAAATTAATGAATGGAGTGGAACGGGTAAAGTAGATCGATTGTTTACGCCATCAAAATATAGAAAGACTAGGTGGGATGCAATGAAGCTACATGGTAACTTATTAAATACCAATAAGAGAAAATATGTTTTTCACTCAACATGTAATCAAACTCTGGAATTTGCTACCGGAGGATGTAGTAAGAGCTGTTAGTGTAGCTGGGTTTAAAAAAAGGTTTGGGCAAATTCCTGGAGGAAAGGTCCATAAACCATTATTAAAGTGGACCCAGAATATCCACCGTTTCACCCAATACAAGCATTGTGGAACTGGTGTCTTTTGTGGAAACTGCTAGGTACTTGTGACCTAGATTGGCCACTGTTGGAAACAGGATACTGGGCTTGATGGTCTGACCCAATATGGCATATCTTATGTTCTTAAGGCTACCCTCTCAGCAGCCAGGTCTTCATGGCCAGGGACCCCAGGTTGGGATAAAGGAGAAAGACATTGTCCTGCAAAAGCAGGTCTGGGGCGCTCTGCATCAGGGATTGGGGCCGCCCAAGACAGACTGAGGAGCAGTAGAAACCATGGCTGCTGGGGCCACTGGGATGCTATGAAGATCAGGACAGCCCGATTGAGCTGGACCTTGAAGACGTTCTTGGCAAAGAGTAGCGTGGGAGGGAAGGCATAAAGGAGGCCTTCTGTCCATGAAATGATAAAAGCATCGGCTGCCACCTAGGGGGTGGTGTTGCTATGGAGCAGAAGCGGGCCAGCTAAACATTGGCTGGGCTGGCAAAGAGATCCATCACGGGATGACCCCAACAGTGAACAGTTGGTTGCCACCCACGGGTCGAGCCACCACTCATGGGGCTGAAGAACCCAACTCGGACGGTCCGCCTGAACATTGTCCTGACCAGGGAGGTACACTGCCCTGAGGATCATCTCACGCTCGCTGGTGAAAATGCAGTGATGGACCACTTCCAAGAACAGGAACGATAACCCCATGCCCTCCTGCTTATTGATGTAGAACATCGCCACCTGATGGTCCATCTGGATCAGAATGGCCTGGTTCCACAGGTGGTGGTGAAAGGCTCGGAGAGCATAGGCGATGGCTCGGATCTCTAGGAAGTTTAGATTAGGTAATACTTTCAGTTTCAGCTTTCAAATCATTTTTACAATGTGTTCATCTTAGACTAGGCTATGCCATTCTAACATAAGTCACACCAGACGGTTTTGTCCTTTTTAATCAATTTTGTAATTTATAACAAACAAACTTATCTGTATGTCCATATATGCTTAAAGTCATCCGTTCGCGGTATTCATATCCAGCAAGTATGCACGACGTGCATATTTCGGGCCCACTGCCCTGTTTCAAGTGCTGACTCTTCTTAAGTTAGTAGAAACCGTCGTGCGTACTTGCTGGATATGAATACCGCGAACGGATGAGTTTAAGCATATATGGACATACAGATAAGTTTGTTTGTTATAAATTACAAAATTGATTAAAAAGGACAAAACCGTCTGGTGTGGTTGGATATTGATTCCTTCCTCCTCCGGTTTCTTCCAACAAAACGAAAACGAGCATAGAAAGGGTTCACATTTTGGTAATTCTATTATTTTATTCTTGTTTGCTGGATTTCATTACCAAAGAATGAGGGATTGATTAGGGTGTTCTAACATAAGTGGAAGATCAAACTTCCCACACTGCTTGGCCACCAGTCAAAATCAAACATGCATTTATACAACATATGAATCATAGTAGCTAATTTGAATCCACTAAAGAAATGCCATCCAAGCCATATCTGTTATATACATTTCTGTTCTCATAACATCAATTTGCTAATGTATCCATTGCTAGCACTACAGATGTGTTCAATGACAAAAAAACCTTCAAGATCCTGCTTAGTATGCTACAGTTGTGCCCAGTAGGAAACTAATGAGGTTTCCTTCTGCCCATGATAAATGTGTCTCATATGTTCAGAAATACAGGTTTTAATCCTCACTTTAATCATCACTAAGTTCAACCAGACAACCTGCTCACGTGCATGCTTCCTGCATGCTCCTAGCCTATGGGAACGCTCTTCCAGGACACATTAGAGCTACCACTGACATTATGATCTGAGGGTTTTTGAAAATCCATCTGTTTAAGGAGAAATTTGAAGGCATTATCTAACCACCTACCTTCATGAATTGTGAACTTTCCCCCTGCACCTGTTGTGCGGTCATCCCCTCGCTTTTCAGTTGCTAATTGTTCCCAACTAGATACTTTAATGTTAAGCTGTTATATGCACTGTTACAATGTTCCCTGGAAAGTTATGTTGTGTTAACATGTATACCGTGTCGATCATTGTAAATGCGGTATATAAGCCTTTAAAATAAATAAATAATCATACGAGTACTTTTGCAGATGTCTGAAAAAAACACCCAACGAGGATGATGTGCCACCTAAAGTATTTAAGTTTGGTAATGACCAGCTGGCATGTCAATTGGCATAAGTTTTTTTTCTACTCTCATGATAAGAGGAAGAAATATCTCAAGACTTAAAGGACTCATTTACGTTTCACATTTTAAACGTTAAGGATATCAAGCATGTTGAGGTGATCATCGCTGTATTGCTTTGCTGTCCATAACGAGCAAAATCCTGGTACAAAATGTGTGTCAATGAATAAGTCGTAAGGGCCAGCACGCTTCTGTGCTGGTAGAAGGACCATGGACATGATATTTAATGCTAGACTGCTAAAAGAAACATGTTATGAGCAACACCTAGATCACAATATAGTAACAAAAACCTTTGGTTCTGTCAATAGGGTTGCGGTCTGGGAGATCCTTAGGAAAATTGGTTTGCAGGCTAACTTCATACATGTTGCTCACATCTTTCATGAAGGCATGGGAACTTGTGTGTTGAGTGCAGGTGAGAGATCAGAGAGCTTCGTTATCTTGAATGGACATTTTCCTGTAGGAAAAGTTCATAAACCAGTATTAAAGTGGAACTGGGAAATCCATTGCTTACCCCAGGGATAAGCAGCATGAAATCTTCCTTTTTGGGAGCCTGACGGGTACTCGTGACCTGGATTGACTGCTGTTGAAAACAGAATACTGGACTTTTGATAGGCCTTTGGTCTGCCTCAGTATGGCACATTTTGTGCTCTTAAACTAATAGGATCATGTCCTGACTCCACTTCTCTTTGGTATTTATTTCTTGAAGTTACTGTTTTTGTTTTTAAAAACTGAAATCTGTGAATTCCTCTCTATTTTAATAATGATGGCATCTTCAGCTTTAAGTGGCTGCAAACTAAAGCAAGATAGATACTCCGATAACAATTCTTGATCTTCTTTTTCCATTCTTTGAAAAGAGGTAGTAGCCAGGTAGTGAAGAGCCATCACTAGAGGTAAGCAGCTAAACCTAACCGGCAGGCTAAATTTAGCTGTATTGTGGATTTCTTTTCTTTAGTTCTAAAGCAACACATTTTTATATCTGATCTACACAAAAAAGAATAGGATTTTTTCCATGCAGTACCCAAGGTAAATGGGTCATTCATATTTATTTATTTATTTAACAGTATTTCTAAACCGCCTTATCTTCATAATCAAGGTGGTATCACAGCAAACAATCAGGTAAAGTGTGTGTGTTATACATGCAGTGAGGGTGAAATTTAGTTGAGTGTGTGTTGTATTGTGTGCTAGATTGGTTTGAGCTATATACAAGGTGGTCTATATACAGTGGTGCTGAAAACATTTTCCTTACATCCATTGTTTAGGCGGTATCATGTACTGTTATACATTCTCTGAGGTTATGTGATGTGTCCATAGTGTTCTATGAACAGCATAGTTTTAAGCTGTTTTCTAAAGTCTTTGAGGTCTGTAGTTGCCCTCAAATCGTCCGGTAGTTTGTTCCATATTGTTGGAGCAGCCATGGAGAGTGCTCTGTCTGTTGTGTCCTTGCGTGTGTGTTTGTATTCACTTGGGGTGCTGACTCGGTTGTGTGTTTGCTTTCTTCTAGGACGTGTGCTGGTGTCTGGTTGTATGAAGGTGTGCAGGCTGTTGGCTGATGTGTGCTGTTTTATCTTAAATAGGTTTATGATAGTTTTGTATCTGATGCGTGCACCGATTGGGAGCCAGTGTAAGTCCTTTAAGATAGGTGTGATGTGCTCTTGTCTTGCAGTTCCGGATATTATTCGTGCTGCAGTGTTTTGTGCCAGTTGGAGTGGTTTGAGGGCTTGTTTCGGTAGTCCAAGGTATATCGGATTGCAGAAGTCCAGTAGTGGGGTTATCAATGCTTGACAGACTGTACGGAAGTGATCTGGGGCGAGGAGTGGTTTCAGTCTCCTGATTATTCGCATCTTGTAGTAGGCTTTTTGGATTGTTTTGTCTATGTGTGGTTTGAGGTTGAGTTTATTGTCCAGAGTAACTCCGAGGTATCTTACTTCTGATCGTATTGGTATAGTGCTGCTTTGTATCTTTATATTTGTTGGGTGTATGAAGCTTTGGTTCCGAGTGATGATTAAAGCTTCGGTCTTGTTGTAGTTTATTGCGAGGTGGTTGTTTTGACACCAACTCGTCATTTGGGTAAGGCAGTCTGTTATTTTAGAGAAGTCCGGGTTGTCGATATCTATCGGGGTGTATATCATGATGTCGTCTGCATATACTGTGTATTGAATGTTGCTCTCTTTCATGATGATGCATATTGGTTGGATGTAGATGTTAAATAGGAGTACTGAGAGTGCGGATCCTTGAGGTACTCCTTGTCGGACATTTATGGGTCGGGAGGTGTTGTGTCCCACCTTGACCTGTAGCTGTCTTTCGGTTAGGTACGATTGGAACCATTTCAGTGTGATACCGTGTATACCAGTGTTCTTTAGTCTTTCCAGGAGCGTGTTGTGGTCCACTGTGTCGAAGACTGAGGAGATGTCAATGAAGATCATTATGATTCCATTCCTGGTGTTGTCAATTATTCTTAGGATGCTGTCGAAGAGGTAGATCAGTAGCGTTTCGACTCCATAGTTGGGACGAAATCCGTGTTGGTTGTTGTCAAGTGTTTCGTGTTTGTCGATGTGTTCCTGAAGCTGTAGTTGAACCGTTTTTTCGATGATTTTTGCGAGGAAGGGTATGCTGGAGATTGGTCGATATGCTGCTGGATCTTTTTTGTTGAGAGTTGTTTTCTTTGGGATTGGTCTTACTGTGGCAAGCTTTAGTTGCTTTGGCATGAGTCCTTGAGTGAGTGAGTTGTGTACCATTTTATGTATGGTGGGGATGAAGCTTGATTTGGTGGCTTTGACCCATGACACTGGGCACGGGTCTGTAGGAGCAGTGCTTGTGTTGATTGTAGAGATGATGTGGGATATCTGTTCTGTTGAGGGTGTGTAGAATGTGCCCCAGGTTTTGGAGTGAACGTCCGTCCTGGTGGTCCCACTAGGTGGTGTTCGTTCTGTGGAGTGAAATTTGTCTTTGATGTGGTCGGCAAATTCCTGTGGATCAACTTGTACTTCCCCTTCTGTTGTTTGCTCTTTTGTGAGGATCTTTACTATTTCGAAAAGCTCTCTGGGTTTGTTGATGGAGGAATTTATCATGTTTGTGTTGAATTCCATCTTTGATTGGTTGATGTGTGCATTGTATTGTTTTTGCTTTGTTAGGTAAAGATGCTGGTCGGCAGTTGTTTTGTTTTTTCTCCATCTCCGTTCAATCTTCCTGAGCTCTCTCTTTTCCTGACGTATTTTTGCTGAGTACCATGGTTTGTTTTGTCTCTTGTTGTGGTGTGGATTCTTGGTCCCGCTACCAGATGGTTTGGCGGCGTTAGCTAAAATGCTGTTCCAGCTGGAAACTTGTTCCTCCAGGTCGTCTGTAGTAATGTTCAAGTGTTGTATTGTGTCCTGTATGAATTCGTCCCTGTCGAAATGCTTGAATCGTCTTTGTGTGTGTAAGATGTTTGCTCTTTCGTTTGTCTGGTCCTCTGGTGATCGCAGCTTTGTTTCGATTAGGTAATGGTCAGACCATGGCACTGGGGTAATGGTGGGTTGGGAAATTAGGTCTCTTGATGTTAGGTAATTGGATGCGAAGATGAGGTCTGGGGATGATCCATGTTTATGCGTTGGTGCATTGATTATCTGTGTGAATTGAAGTGAGGTCATTGCTTGAAGGAAGGCCTCTGCGTCTTTGGCATTGGTGGACTTGAGGTTGAAGTCACCAATCAGTAGTGCTGGTTTGTTGTTTGATGTTATGGCACAGGCTTCTTCGAGTGTGAAGGCTAGTTCGTCGGGTGGAGCTCTGGGTGCTCTGTAGGTTAGGCAGATTGCAATGTTCTTGTTCTTGATGCTAATTGTGTTACATTGCTGTGTATCGGTGAGGTTCTGTGTCTTGAACTTTAGTTTTGTTTTCACTATTATCAGGACTCCTCCTCCACGCTTGTGGGTGCGTGGGCAGTTGTACGCTGAGTAGTTGTCCGGTACTAGTTGGTTGAGTAGTACATTGTCGGTAGGGTTGAGCCATGTCTCTGTGATGCATATTACGTCGGGCTGTCGCTCTTCTATGTGGTCTACAAGAGTGTATATCTTGTTGCAGACGGATCTGGCGTTTATGAGCTCAATCGTTGTTGTCTTTGTTGCGGGGGTTGCTGTTACATGTGCTTCCTTTGTGTAGGTGTGGGAGTTTGATTTGTGTCTGTTTGTCCGCTTTGTCTGGAACGTTCTGAGTGTCTCTTTGTGTGTGTGCTGTGGTTCTAAATATGGCAATGCAGTTGTTGTGTGCCATGTTGTGTTTGCTTGTGGGTAGAGGAGATGTGTGGTTGGTGGGAGGAGTTGTGTGACGAGTAGGTAGAGTGGGATGAAGTATGTGGCGTGCATGTTGGTTTTTTGTGAAGTTCTGTTAGGGTGATGCCTGTTTTCTTAAGTCTTCGTCTGTTGTCTGATTGGGGAGAGGTGAACTTGGTGCGGAAGCCTGTCCCGTGGAGGGAGCCTGTCCCGTGGAGGGAGAGCCGGATCTGTGGAGGGCGTCTTGGTGCGGGAGCCTGTCCCATGGAGGGAGCCTGTCCCGTGGAGGGAGAGCCGGGTCTGTGGAGGGCGTCTTGGTGCGGGAGCCTGTCCCGTGGAGGGAGAGCCGGATCTGTGGAGGGCGTCTTGGTGCGGGAGCCTGTCCCGTGGAGGTAGAGCCGGATCTGTGGAGGGCGTCTTGGTGCGGGAGCCTGTCCCGTGGAGGGAGCCTGTCCCGTGGAGGGAGAGCCGGATCTGTGGAGGGCGTCTTGGTGCGGGAGCCTGTCCCAAGGGGGACGGGCCGGATCTATTCGGGTGTGTCTCGTGGAGGTGAGAGTTTGGTGGTGGGATATGTGTGATGTTCTGTGAGTATTCTACTTGCGGTTCTGTCGTCCTTCACCTCTGTCTGCTCCTTGTTGGGTTCTGCTGGGATGCTGTCGGCGCTGCTATTTCTTTTGGTTGTTTCCTTCTGCTCGCCTTCGTGCCGCGCCTAAGGGCCACGCCAAAGGGCCCTCTGGCGAGGCCCTCAGGCGTGGGCCCGCAAGGCGCGGGCGCGCCCTGCAGGGACGCCGCTTCTATTCAGTGCCGGCTGCTGCTCTTCGAGTTCCCACAGCCCCGATTGGGCAGGAGCTGAGGCGGGAGGTGGGGTGTCCGGCCAGCGGCGTCTCTGCGAGCAGGGACGCCGCTTTTATTCAGCGCCGGCTGCTGCTCTTCGAGCTCCCACTGCCCCGATTGGGCAGGAGCTGAGGCGGGAGGTGGGGTGTCCGGCCAGCGGCGGTATCATGTTAAGTACTCCACCTATTTCACTACCTAAATTAGACATAGTAGTCCGCTGAATCCGAGTCCTGAGGAACAAATTTTGGACTATCTAGAGTGGACGTCCCACTAAGAATAAAGTGTCCGTTCATATGAGGATGTCCAGAAGTAGTCTCTTCAGAGTAGCTCCGTTCATCATGTTGAATCCACTTTTGAATAGAACTGAAGTACCTTCACAAAGGCCTCATCTAAATTTTGAGCTAAAAACCACCATTTGCCAAGCTGATGTCGATAGCCTCCATGTTGTTCTATGATTCAGTTGCCTGCTGAATAATAAAAATAATATAACATATCCTAAATTCCACAAAAAAGACATGCCTTGTAAATTTCTTCTGCAAATTTTAGCTGCTTGGTTGGGAAAATTTCACAAGTGATGTTTTAACCAACTTCTGAAATTAACCAGTTAAATCTGTTGAAAATTGACCTCTTAGTCAATATTACTTTAATTGCAGCATTTTTATCCTGTGAAAAAAAAAATCAAGACTTCTAACTAAGCTATGCAGCCTTTAAAATAAGTATTTTTACCTGATAATTAGTTTTCTTTCTGTCTTGTTTTAGTCAGTATTTTTCTCATTAAGAAAACATAAGCTGACAATTGGTGAATTGCATTTAAAAGTGTGCCAAGACATAATCTTTTCAGCAAAGTCTTTCTAATGCCATGGGAAATTTTACTTTAAGACTACTTGTAACTTTTGAAAGGGAAGTATGTTTAGGTCAGTACTTGAGGGGTTTATAAAGCCACTTCTGTTTTCTAGTTTCAATAACTGCATTGAAATCTGGTTTAAATAAATCCTGTGCAGTCTTTTGACTGTTTTTCTATTAGGCAAGGTTCACTTTTTCTGTAACAGTCAATCTGACCTTCAGACCCTCCTCTCCAGCTTTTCATGTCGTAAGTTGAATTTGTAGAGCTAAAAATCCTAGCCTAAATATAACTTTGAAGTCCTCTGGTATAAGTTGTATATCTGTGACTGAAAATACAGTGGATAGGGCTAGAGGAAATTAATCGAGCTGTCCTTGATTTTGCTGTTGAAATGAATTCTGCTTTGATTTTTTTTCTTTTTAGTTTTTAGAAAAACATAGGCAGGAAGTATCTGGTACTACAATAAAATTACTTATTGGCCCAACATAAGGACATGAGAACATTATCTGCTTTTCTTTAGAAACATAAAAGCCAACGACGAATGATTTGCAGTTATAAAAGTTTTTCTTTGCTTACATTATACGTCTTTCTGCTTAATCTTATCCAGTATAATAATTTCTTTTGTATTAGCTATTATCGATGTAATTCTGAATAAATTAGCTTGGCTTGCACATTGATGATTGTAGTAAGCTATACATGATATATCCTCCTCTCTCCCCTCTTCACAGAAAGAAAATATGATCCACTAACACAACAAAAGGAAAAATACTGTTTTCTCATAACATTATCAAAGAAAGCATTTTCCTAGGTAATTGTGTCATTTGGAATGGAGAAATGGAGCATATTCACATTTCAGTGTCTTGAATATTCCTTCCGTTCACAATATAGAATACATAAGAGCATGGTACTTAACATCCTGCTAGACCAGTTCAGATAAGTGGTTATGCTCCCAGCTAGTAGATAGAGGCAGACAAGAGCATTTTTCACTGATGTCATCATGTATATATGCTGATGCAACACTGAGAGAAGCCAGTATTTTCTGCCTCCAGCAGGGTGACAAAGTGTGTCGACTGGTGCCGCAGTGCAGATAGCCCTATCTACTCTATCCCAGATCACTTTCTTGTAGCCTGTGTTGAGATCTTGACCCACCATTTGCTTGGAGCTTGGGGACCCCCGTTGTCTCCTCTAGCCGACAGTTGCGCTGTATCCAGCACTATTACCTATGAGTTCCAGCACTGGTGGTCAGAAAGTGGAGAGGACAACCCCTTGGGGCCCCTTAGGATGGGGTTGGTAAGTCTGTGCCCAGTGTCCTTCCCTCTCATTGTTCTATTGCTGCATGTTCTGCTTATTTTCTTTATTGGCTCTCTGACTTTGCTGCTTGATTAAAGCAGCTTCAATTGCATTAAAAAAATAAAAGGCCTTCAGGCAGCTGGGCTTTCCCAGGCCTATGTGGGGAGCTGGGGAGGCCCTTCTCAGGTTTTTTTTCGGTCAGCCTGTCATGTGCAGGGCTTCCCTTACTGATCAAGGGTTCCTGCTTTGTCATTTTGTTTCATTTGACTATGTTTGAGCTCTGCTGCGATGCCAGGTGCGGAGAGGCATTGCTGGGAAGAAAAGGAAGATTAACTGCATCTGACAGACGAGTCCATGAAGGAAGGTGATTATCTCCTGGCAAAGTGACTGGATCCTTCAGTCAATCATCTTTTTCACAGGAAGCATCTTTCCACCATTATTCAGGATGTCATGATTTCTTTGTGCATTACAGAGCCCCCTCCCATGGAAGTTTCACAAGTGGACCTTATCCTGGAGGCCTTGCAGCATCCCTCCAGCTTCTTTCCTCTCCCTGAGCCTTTGTGAGAGCTTGTGTTCTCTTAGCCAGATACACTTGAGCTGGGGCTGAAATTTTTGACCTTCTTGGACCTTTCTGAAGCATACTTCCATATTCTTATCCAGGAGCAACAAAAGCAATTCCTCCACGTCTTTGTCCTGGGCCACCGTTTTCAATTTCGTGTCCTGCCTTTTGACCTGGTAACGGCCACAGCCATGGTGATGGTGGTGGTGGTGGCATTCCTATGCAAGAAAGGAATCTGGATGCACTCATATCTGTATGACTGGTTGATTCAGCCTGACTTCATGGAGCATTCCAGGGCAAACATGACCTAGGTAATTCGGTGGTTGGAGAAGCTGGGATGGGTGACAAACTACATCAAGAGCAGTCTAGTTCCCTCCCAGGACTTGGAATATCTGGGTATCCGCTTCATTACTTGTTTGGGCAGATCATTATTCACTCTGGAAATGTTTATTTATTTTATTTATATTGTGTGTTTTATGTACCGCCTTATCAATAAATCAAAGTGGTTTACAGAGGAACAAAACAGTGTACATATAACGTTAGGTTCAATTGAACAATGAAAAGTGAACTTAAGTTAAAGAAGTTATGACATTGTCATTTGAATAAAATAACTATTTATAATAGTGTTATGAGATTGTTTGTTAGTAAGCTGGGTGCCCAGCTTATGTTGGGTCAGTATTAGTTTCGTCATACGTCTTTCCAAAATACTCAGAGAACAAAAATGTCTTTAGCTGTTTCCTAAACATGTAAATGTCACTTATGCAAATTCCAGATTATTTGTAAGTAGAACATAAACGCTCTGTTACTTGTTGAGTGATTGTTTTTTCTAAATTCTGGGAGAACAGACAGGTCTTTTGTGCACTTCCTCTCCTTTGCCTGGTATTAGGTATGGGACATATTAGTGAGCTTAGGTATGTGGAGGATAAGTTATGTAGTATTTTGAACGTTAACGTTATGGAATTGAACTTAACCCCCATTCTCCAACAATTACACTGGCTTCCCATTGAGAGCAGGGTAATGTGCTCGGTTTTTGGTAGCTTAAGGAGTACGCGTGCTACAGTATGTTGAGCCATTTGAAGTTGATGGAGTGCTTGTTTTGTAAGGCCTTGCAGGATGCCATTACAAAAGTCAAAGTGTGGTGAGATCATTGATTGAGGTACTGTTCGGAAGCTGCCATTCGATAGTAGGGGTCACAGTTGCTGTATGATTTTTAATTTGTTGTAGGTTGCTTGAGTTGTGTTATTGATATGTGCTGTTAATGTTAGGTTTTGATCTAGGGTTATGCCTAGATGTCTTATTTCCTTTTTTACTTATAATGAGGCTTCTTTTTATTTATTTTATTTATTTATTTACAGTTTTTATATACCGCGCTCTTTGGTATCAGCGCGGTTTACAGATAACAAATTTTCGCATTAGAACAATCCTTTGCTTACATTATAACAGGGTCAGTAACTTGGAGATAACAGGGGAAACTATATACAAACTATATACAGAAAGATATATCACCTCTGGATAATTTACAGTTCAAGTTGGGATCATAGCTTTGGGTGTGCAGAGAGTCTGGTTCGTGTTCTGTTATGACTATGTTGTTGGAGTGTCAGAGGCTGTGTGAGTGATTTGCGAGATGGGGGGAGGAGGCGTAGAGTTAGGGCCTAAAAGGTGAAGACAGAATAGGTAGTGTTTAAGGACCTTTCTAAATTGAGAGAGGTCTTTTATTGATCGGATATGAGGAGGGAGATTGTTCCAGCAAGTTGGAGCGAATAAGGTAAAGGCCCTGTCTCTGGTTGTTTGGTTACATTTAGTGTACTCCTTTGGTACGACAAGGGTATTAGCGGCTGCGGATCTTCTCAGTCTGTTCGTGGGGGTGTTGATAATAAGTGAGGAGAGGGAAGGTGGGGCTATTTGATTGATTGCTTTAAAGGACAGCAGTAGTGCTTTGTAAGTTATCCTGGCTTGTAGGGGTAGCCAGTGAAGCTCTGTTAGTATGGGGGTGATGTGGTCTCTACTGGAGGTACCGCAGAGGATGCGGGCTGCTGAGTTCATCGCCAATTGGAGTGGGTTGAGGGTGCTCTTGGGCAGACCATGCAGGATGACGTTAGCGTAGTCAAAATGTGGTGTTACAAGGGTTTGGAAGATTGTTCTGAAGTCATTAGGGGCGAGTAGAGGTCTTAAGGGTTTAAGCGTTCTTATTTTGTAGTAAATGGACTTGACGGTCTGCTTTATGTGATCTTTGAAGGTCAGTTCTTGATCGATGGTGACTCCCAGGTAGCGAATTGATGATTTACATGGTAGTTCCGCGTCTCTCACCTTCAATGTTGCGGGGGGGGGGGGGGGAGGGGGGGGGGGGGGGGGAGCCCAGAATTTCTTATTCCTGGTTACGAATAGGACTTCCGTTTTCTTGAAGTTTATTCACAGGTTCTGGGTTAAGAGCTAGTCTGTAATCGCGTTGAAGCAAGCGATTATTGGGGAGAAGTCGGGGGCATTGATTTTTATTGGAGTGAATATTAGTACGTCATCTGCATAGATCAAGCTGGAGGCGTTGAATGTTCTGATGATTTCACAGATTGGTTGCATACATATGTTAAATAGAAGAGCTGATAATGAGGACCCTTGGGGTACACCCTGTTGTTGCTGGAAGGGATCAGAAGTTGAGGATCCTATCCGCACCTGTTGCCAGCGGTTAGTTAGGTAGGATCTACACCATTCCCAAGCTGATCCCTGAACTCCCTTTTCTTGAAGACGGTGAAGAGGTTGCACATGGTTAACCGAGTCGAAAGCTGCCGAGATATCGAGGAAGATGAGGATGAACCCATTTTCAATTTTGTCAATCCCTCTTGATAAGGTGTTGATAAGTAATGTGAGTAGGGTCTCTATGCCGTGGGATTCACGGAACCCATGTTGGCAGGGATCAAGAGGGGCTGAAATATCTATGTGCTGCTGCAATTGGATTTGTACCACCTTCTCAATGATTTTGGCTAGAAGGGGTATACTTGAAATTGAACGATATGAATCAGTTTTCGCTGGGTCGAATTTATTGTTTTTCAGGAGAGGGCGTATTGAAGTTTGCTTGAGGGATGATGGGAATGATCCGGTTGTGAAGGAAAGTTGCATGATAAGGGCAAGTGTGGGGCTCAGTTCAGCACGCATTGCTCTGATCCAGTAGGCAGGGCATGGATCGTTTGGGGCTGTGGTAGTATTCAAGGTAGCAATAAGGTCAGTGATGGATTTCACCGTAGGAGCGACAACATTTTTTACAGGCTGAGTAATTGAGACGGGGTTGGGTATACAACTTGGTGTGGATTTCGTGTTAATGGTTTTAGATTGAAGGTAGTCGGCAAAAGACTGAGGCTGAATTGATATTGTTTGGTTGGAGGATGGTGCCTTGGTTAAGGATTTAGCAATGTTAAAGAGGTCTCGTGGTTTGTTTAGTGATCGGAGAAGGGTTTCTGTATGGTGTTCCCTCATCTTTTCAGCTATCTTCTCCCGGTGTTTCTTTAGGGCATTTTCGTAATCCATTTGGTCAATTGGAGAACGTGATCTGCGCCATTTTCTCTCCTGTTTTCTTAGATTCTGGAGGGATAGTCGTAGTTCAGTCGAGAACCATGGTTTCGGGCTTCTACTTTTTAGTGATGTGCTGGATGCTGGTGGTCTACTCGAGGAAGGTAGCTGTGATGAGGAGTTCAGGGTGGTGTACCAATTGTTGATCAGCTCATCAAGGTCATTGGTTGGTAGACGAAGAGTTGGAAGAGTACGGCTGATGAAGTCATCCTTGTTGAGCGTTTTGAAACGGGTTGTTGATCCTGATGAGACCATATTTGTCTGTCTTGCTGGGATACTGTTTTGCTGATATGGGACTTGGAAGGATAACAAATTATGATCAGACCATGGGACAGGGGTATGGGATAGGTTAAAGTTGGTGATTGCTGTAGACTGAGGCGCAAAAATGAGGTCAAGGGTGTTACCCTTGAGGTGTGTAGGGGAGCTAACTAGCTGTGAGTAGTTGAGGTCAGCCATGGCATCAAGGAATGTGGTAGAATGGCTATGGTGAAGTGAGGAGAGGTTAAAGTCACCCATTAACCAGTTGGATTTGTGTGGGCTTTCTGGGTTGCATGCAAGCTCTATTATACTAGATAAATCTTCTGGTGGTGAGGATGGGGCTCTGTATATGAGATTTAGGATGATATGTTTGTTAGCTATAGTAACTAGGTCCATGTGTGTGGTACTCCTAGAGGAAAGTAGACTAAATTGAAGGTTAGTTCTTGAAAGAATGAGGACACCACCTCCTCTTCGGTCTGTTCTGTGACATGTGTGTATTGAGTATTCTGGGGGAAGGAGTTGGTTTATGAGGATATTGTCTGTGTCTGCTAGCCATGATTCTGTGACCAGGAGGATGTCTAACTTCAGCTTTGTGATGAGATCTGTAATGGCTGGCCACTTTTTACGTACTGAGCGAGCGTTGATGAGTGCACAGTTTAAGTTAGTATGTGAGGGAACAGGATTGGGTTTGGAACTACTAATAGTGTTAAGGGAGATATATAGTAGGTGAGAGTGCCTAATATGGTGTGGATGTGGAGCTGAGTGATGGTAGGAGGAATGATATCTTCTTCCTAGTCCATGCAATATGGGGATATTGTGTGAGGTTTGACTTTTAAATATGATGGTAGATTGATGTTTTTGTCTTTAGCTATGAACAAGACTTTGGTCATCTTGTAGTATATCCTGAAGTTGTGATTTGTGAGTCATTTGGATATTTCATCGAAGCATGCAATTATTTGCTGTTTGTTGGGGTTTGCTGAGTTGTATGGAAGGTAAAACACGATCCTCACTACCTTTCTTCTCTTATCTCTCCTTTACAACCCCCCTCGGGAACTCCGCTCTTCTAGCAAACTGCTTCTATCTGTGCCCTTCTCTTCTACTGCTAACTCCAGACTTCGCTCCTTTCACCTTGCTGCACCTTATGCCTGGAACAAACTACCTGTGTCTGTACGCCAGGCACCTTCTCTAAACCTCTTCAAATCCAAGCTGAAAACTCACCTCTTCGCTGCTGCTTTTGACCCACCTAATCTCCTTTTTCTTTCCCCTTGCTTTATCCCTGCCTGCACCTTCTGTGTTTGTCTTGACTAGACTGTAAGCTCTGATGAGCAGGGACTGTCTCTTACATGTCTATGCAGCGCTGTGTACAACTTGTAGTGCTATATAAATGCTCAGTAGTAGTAGTAGTGGTAGATATTGTCTGTATAGTAACATAGTAAATGATGGCAGATAAAGACCAGTATAGTCCATCTAGTCTGCCCAGCGAAGTGGTAAGAGTAGGTGCATCTTCCACTCCGTGCAGGTCACCCCTCCCCATGCCTTCATTTGGGCATATACCCACCGCTTCGTGTAGGTCACCCCTATTTGTTGAGATACAAGAGAGAGTTATGTTTATTTTGATTTTATCCTGTTGCTTTAAAGGGATCCTCTGTGTCTGTCCCATACCATTTTGAATTCTGTCACTGTATTTGCCCCCACCCCTTCCATCGGCAGGGCATTCCAAGCATCCACCACCCTTACAGTGAAAAAGTATTTGCTGATGTTGCTTTTCAGTTTACCCCCTTGCAGCTTCACGTTATGCCCGCTAGTTTTACAGCTTCCCCGTCTTTGGAAGAGGTGTGTTTATTAATACTCTAAGCATTTAAAGGTCTGAATCATATCTTCCCTGTCCCTCCTCTTCTCCAGACTATACCTATTTAGGTCTTCAAGTCTCTTTTCATACGTCTTCTGACACAGGCTCCAAATCATTTTGGTCGCCCTTCTCTGAACCATTTCCAGTCTTTTTATATCCTCTGCAAGATATGATCTCCAAAACTGAACACAATATTCCAAGTGAGGCCTCACCAGTGACTTGTATAATGGCATTAGTACCTCTTCCTTTCTTCTGGTAATTACTCTTTGTATGCAACTCAGCATCCTTCTAGCTTTTGCTACCGCCTTGTCACATGGTTTCGCCACCTTGAGATCCTCAGAAGCGATTACTCCGGGTCCTTCTCCTGGTCCATGCACACCAACCTCTCACCCCCTATCGCATACAATGCCCTTGGATTTCTGCTTCCCAATTGCATGACACTTCACTTCTTCACATTGGTCTAATGCTTGGCAGTTAAGATTCATTCTTCCAGCTTTTGTAGATCTTTCCTCATGTTATCCACTCCCTCAAGGGAGTCCACTCTGTTGCAAATTTTTGTGTCATCTGCAAAGAGACAGACCTTTCCATTCAGTCTTTCAGCAATATTACTCACAAATACATTGAACGGTACCGGCCCAGGACCGAACCCTGGGGCACACCGCTAATCACCTTCCTTTCAACTGGGTGAGTTCCGTTTACCATCACCTTCTGTCGTCTGCCAGTCAACCAATTTCTGACCCATCCCCAAGCTGTTGAGTTTATTGATAAACCTCCTATGAGAAACAGTATCAAAGGCTTTGCTGAAATCTAGGTAGATCACATCCATCGCATGCCCTTGATCTAGTCCTCTAGTCACCCATTCAAAGAACTCAGTCAGATTTGTTTGGCAAGATTGTCCTTTGGTAAAACCATGCTGCCTTGGATCATACAACCCGTTGATTTCGAGAAAGTCCACTATTCGCTCCTTCTGGAACACCTCCATTACTTTTCCCGCCACAGAGGTGAGGCTTACTGGCCTGTAGTTTGTCACTTCTTTCCTATTACCACTCTTGTGAAGGGGTTCCACATTAGCCCTTCTCCAGTCCTGTGGAACTTCTCCTGTCTCCAAGGATCTATTAAAAACATCCTTTAATGACTTTTTAAGAACCTCTCTGAGCTCTTTTAGTATCCTGGGATGTATCCCATCCAGTCCCATGGTAGTTTACATTGTACTTCTTTAATATGTTGCATATCGGTTGAAAATAGATGTTAAATAATAACGCTGAGAGAGCTGAACATTGTGGGACACCTTGATTTTGACTGTATTGTTTTGATGATACTTGGTCAATCTTGACTATCTGGGAATGGTCCAATAGAAGTGATTTAAACCAGCGAAGGATGGACAATTCCGATTTGCTATAGTCTGGTCAATAAGATAGTATGGGAAATTGATTCAAAGGCAGATGCTATATCTAGGAATATTAGAATGAATGGATGATTTGGTTTTTCAATACCTTCTATGACTCTATCCAGTAATGAAATAAGTAGTGTTTCTACACCAGGAATGGGCAAACTACGGCCCGCGGACCTTTTAATCCGGCCCGCGGAGCGCTAGCTAATTTATTCATTTATTCACCTCACTTTCCCAGTGCAGGTACCTGCTCCAGCTGCAGCTCCCTGGCTCTCTCCCTGCAAGCTCACTTCCTGGTCCCTGGGCAGGCTCTGACGTCAGCCGCTTCCTGATTGGTCTCGACCAAAGCCAATCAAGAGCTTCCCTGACTTTTTTCAAAAACAAATTGCTCCCGGGAACGTAGAAGTTAGCGAAGTTCAATGAACAGCATCGCCACTCGTCAGATCGGGCTACTTTGTGTTGTGCAGGTAGAAACTGCGAGCAGGGGGTGGGTTAGGCTCGCTTTCAGCCTCCATAGCTATGTTGCTCTATGCATCCGAGCCATGTTTGCAGCTTACTTGCTTTTGCTCCCTTTCCTCCCAGCCGTACACCTGTAGACTTTTGGAGAACTCTTTGACCTCTCGCATGACTGTCCTAGCAGCAAATGAAAAAGGAGGCAGTAACCTACTATGTATGTCTTGGTAACTGGTTAAAAGAAAAACAGAGTACATTTAAATGATCTGTTTGCCCCTTGAGAAAAGGCAAATAGGGAAATGGCCCAGTAGACTAGGAACAGTGCGCTGCTATCGTGGGAATTTTACAAGCAGATAATGTATATAAGAATAAATACTAAATTCCGCATAAGGCATTACCACCTCGGAAAAGGACATTCGAGTCATTATTAACAAATAAGAGCAGAGAACATTGTAGCTGCTATGTTAACTTTTATTTACACATATCGAAGTGGACTAACAAGTTAGAAGCTCTGGAGAATTTTACTGGAATCAGCAACTCGCTGAAAGGACAATGCACGTTGAAGTACAAACTTAGCGGGGCGGGTAGGGAGGTATCATATAGCCATACTTTACGTTGATATGTAAAAGCTAGGGTCTGGGCTGTCTATATGTTTTTATGAAAGAAATACATTGCATAAAAGTTTTGTAAAATAACTCTTTTTATGCTTTTCTACCTTAAATTAACCTAAACATTTAATGTTACAAATTTAAATTTAATTTATATTAATTCACACATACACACCGTCCATCTACTCTTGGTCCGGCCCCCGGGTCCAATATATGAACCCATTGCGGCCCTCGAGTCAAAACGTTTGCCCACCCCTGTTCTACACCATAGTAAGGTCTAAATCCATGTTGGTGAGGATCTAGAGGAGCATGTAAGTCTATGTGACCTTGTAATTGTTTATAGACAATCTTTTTGATTACACAGGTACACTAAAAAAAATTTTTTTTAAACTGCCTCTAATGTTTCAATTGATTTTTACGTTTTCTGGTGCGCTGAATCTAAATCTGGTAACCAATTTGCTCCATCATGTACAGAATTTTTGCTACATTGGGTTAGCAGTTTGAGGTGAACGTTTCAGATTGAGTGCGATCGAGATAAAAGTTTCTTGGATGAATTCTTTATACTAATTGTTTAGTAGTTATTCAAATAAGAATAAAGAAAATTGTAACAAGGCAGCACATAAGAATAGAGTAATGTCAACAAAACACACTGTGATGGTAGCAAAATTGTCTGCACTTAAAACAGCCACATACATGTGCACAAACATTGAGCATATAAGAGCGAGGTTAGACACAAAGCAAAGCAAAGAAATGTGCAAAAAATGTTGTACAGGTATGTATGTAAGAATCGAAAACGCAAACCGCACCATTGCAATACATGAAGACAAACACCCGATGGTGTGAAAATAAAATTCTAATAAATGAGATCCGACACTGTGGTAATAACTAGCAAATTTTTATTTCAAAGTTTAGTAAAAACACGATATTTGTCAACACAGTTTAGATTTTAAAGTCATTCTTGGGTCAATCAATCTCCTGGTGGGCCTGTTTCTTCTTCCCCCGAATGCTTCTCTTGGTGCGCTGCATGGCGTATTTTTCATCTGGGGTTTCCCGCAGCAGCAACCAGCAGAAATCAGCCATCATAGTGGTGTTCCATCTTCCTTGGTACCTTCTCTCTGCGTCCTTGATGTCCTGGTGAAACCTTTCACCTTGTTCTTCACTGTACGCCCCCAAGTTTTCGGGAAAGTAGTTCACATGGGAGTGCAAGAAATGGACTTTCAGGCTCATGTTACAGCCTTGTTCTTTGAAGGCATTGAGCATCCTGGCAACAATATCCTTATAGTTCTCATCCCGCCTGTTCCCCAAGAATTTGAGAACAACATCCTTGAAGGAATCCCAGGCTTCTTTTTCCTTCTCAGACATCGTTTCAGCGAATGCTCCATCTGAAATGAGTTTCCTTATATCAGGGCCAACAAACACTCCTTCCTTTAGCTTTGCTTCAGAAAGTCGGGGGAACTTTGAGCAAAGGTACCGAAAGCACTCACCATCTTTTGGAAGGGACTTGATGAATTGCTTAATGAGACCCAACTTAATGTGGAGAGGTGGTAATAGAATTTTATCACGAGGTACCAAGCTCTCATGAAGAACATTTTTCTCACCGGGTCTCAAATACTCCCGAATTGGCCAGTCTTTTTTCCCCCAGTGTAGGTCGCGGGCCCGGCTATCCCACAAGCAAAGGAAGCAGGGATATTTGGTGAAACCGGATTGCTGCCCTAATAGCATGGATAGAATTTTAAAGTCTCCACAAATCATCCACTTATGCTCATCATAACGAATCTTCTGAAGAATCAGGGCCAAATTCTCGTATTTTTCTTGGAGAATAACAGAGTGAGCAATAGGAACTGAAGCGAATGTGTTGCCATTATGAAGAAGAACACCTTTTATGCTGTCTTTTGACGAATCAATGAACAGCCGCCATTCAACAGGATCATACTTGAGTTTAAACTTTTCCATCACTCCGTATATATCGTTGCAAAATACCAAATCTTCCTCTTTGCTGAAATACTTCAAAAATTGTGTCTTGCGGTTGCGGTACCAATAAAAAGTTGTTCCTGGTGACAATAGATTTTTCTGTTTAAGCCGAGAACCTAGAAGTTGGGCAGCATCTTTTGGGAGTCCTAAATCCCGGACTAAATCATTCAATTCAGCTTGAGAGAAAAGTTCAGGTTTCGGATCTGGTTCAGTTTCAAACTCGGAAGTACTGGACTCATCGGGAAAAGCCATCTGATGAGTCTCATCATGATCAGAACCGTCCACACAAATATGATCCAAAGATTTTGGTGGTTCAGGCACAGGTACTTCGTTGCTATGAGGCATAGGCCTAATTGCTGAGGGAAGGTTGGGGTAACTTATTACGTTCTTATTTTTTAAGTTGTATCCCTTCACAATGCAAGAGCAAAAAGAGCAGTCACTGCTGTGGTCTCTTTGTTCACACCACATCATAGGTATTCCGAAACAAAATGCTTGTTTTTCTACCTTTCATCCATAAGCGTAGATCTTCCTCACATGTCTTGCACACTTTGTGAGGAGCCCACAGTTTGTCTTGATCGCCTAACTTCAAACCGAAATAGGCGAAATATACTTTTTTAATAAATGCAGAAATGTTCCTCTGCCGCTTTTTCACGGTATATTCCCCACAAATAAAACAAAAACTGTCCGGAGAGTTGACGCAACCTCTGGCTCTGTGAGCCATCACAAATACACAGCACTGCAAACTACAACTGTAGTGAACCACTTCGGAATAAAGCTGGATTACGACTGAGCAAACAAAAGGTAATAATGAACTTGCAAGAAACTGAAATTTGACAGGAACGTTCATGTCGCAACCACTTGTTTGAGCGAGCGAACGAGGCGAGGCGAACAGGAAAGAACATGCGCCAGCGCGAGTACTGGATTTAGCCCCCCGCCTCCCAATTGTCCTGTTAATGTATAAAATGAATACAAAACACTCTAAAATATCATGAGGGAGTGTTTCTAGTTAGTTAACCATTACAACCTCTATTTTGGGCCAAGAAAATAAACTGCAGTCGGCTAAAAAGAAATTATGTGAACATTCCTTATATGGGTAAGAAATCTAATTTTGCAAGAAAACGTGACGTGATGGAACATTTTGGATATTTTTCCTGGATTCAGCACCCTAAAATCTATAGGAATCAGTTGCAAAACTGGAGGCAGTTTTTTGGTAGTGTACCTGTGTTATTTTTCTATGAATAGGAAACTAAAAATTGATCTTATTTAAAATTTAAGCTTTTAGGTAGGAAGTTGAAATCCAGAACTTCCAGGATAGCGTTCTCCGAAATGCTTCCTGTTCCACGTGCAGGACCCAAAAGACAGGCAGAGCTCCGGAGTCTCAATGCGTGGATGAGACAATGGTGCAAGGATGAGGGTTTTGGATTTGTTAGGAACTGGGGAACATTCTGGGGAAAGGGGGGGCTCTTCCGAAGGGATGGGCTTCACCTTAATCAGGATGGGACCAGACTGCTGGCATTAACCTTTCAAAAAGAGATAGAGAAGCTTTTTAACTAGAAATTAGTGGAAAGCCGACAGTCACCCAGGAGCGCACGGTTCGGACAAAGGTATCCTTGAAGGATACTACCAAAAGCAGTGAGGTTCCAAAAGGGAGTATAGTAGCCCAAATGCCCTTGAGTAAGGAGCAGACAGAGCATAAAGATTCCCAATTACCCATGCCTACCAATAGCCAGATTAATATTAATAAAATGCAGTCTCTAAAATGCTTGTATGCCAATGCTAGAAGTCTAAACAATAAGATGGGAGAATTAGAATATATAGCATTAAATGAGAGGTTAGATATGATTGCACTCTCAGAGACATGGTGGAAGGAGGATAACCAGTGGGACACTGTGATACCTGGATACAAACTATATCGTAATGATAGAGCTGAACAAATTGGTGGAGGGGTTGCGCTCTATGTTAGAGAGGGCATTGAGTCAGAAAGGATTAAAGTTTTGCAGGGAACAAAATATGCTGTAGAATCTCTATGGATTGAAATTCCATTTATGAAGGGGAAGGTGATGGCAGTGGGAGTATACTATCGACCACCTGGCCAGAATGAACAAATGGATGATGAAATGCTCAAAGAAATCAAGGAAGCTAACAAAAGCCACAACAGAGTAGTAATAATGGGTGATTTCAATTACCCCGGTATCGACTGGGACAGTGTCACAGCAGGACAAGCTAAAGAGATAAAGTTTCTAGATGAAATAAATGACTGCTTCTTGGAGCAGCTGGTTCATGAACCGACCAGAGGGGAAGCCATACTGGACCTAGTCCTTAGTGGAACGCCAGATCTGGTGCAAGAAATAAGGGTGTTGGGACCACTTGGCAATAGTGATCATAGTATGATCATGTTTGATTTAATCAGTGGAGGACAGATAGTAAAGGAATCCACAGTACTACCTTTTAACTTTCAAAAGGGTGACTATGATAGAATGAGGAATATAGTTCGGAAAAAACTAAAAGGAGCGGTTCCAAAGGTTAAAGACTTACAGCAAGCTTGGGTGTTATTTAAAAATACTATCCTCGAAGCCCAGACCAGCTGTATTCCACGCATTAAGAAAAGTGGAAGAAAGTCCAAAAAACTGCCAGCATGGTTTAAAGGTGAGGTCAGAGAGGCTGTTGCTGCCAAAAGAGCAACCTTCAGAAAATGGAAAAAAGAGCCAAATGATGAAAACTGGAAACAGCACAAGCACTGGCAAGTTAAATGCAAAGCATTGATAAGGCAGGCAAAGCGGGAATTTGAGAAGAAACTTGCTACGGAAGCAAAAACACGAAATAAAGACTTTTTCAAGTACATTCGTAGCAAAAGGCCTGTGAGAGAGTCAATTGGACCATTAGATGATAGAGGGGTAAAAGGGGCAGTAAGAGGAGACAAGGCTATAGCAGAGAGACTGAATGAATTCTTTGCTTCGGTCTTTACTGAGGAAGATGTAGGGGTGTTACCCAAGACTGAAGTGGTATTTAAAGGTGATACTGCAGAGGAATTGAGAGAAATATCGCTACACCGGGAAGATATATTACAACTATTTGATAAACTGAATAGTAGCAAATCACCTGGACCGGATGGTATACATCCCAGAGTGTTGAAAGAACTGAAATATGAGATTGCAGACCTGTTATTGGTAATCTGTGAACTTTCATTAAAATCATCTGTAATACCTGAAGATTGGAGGGTCGCCAACGTAACACCAATTTTTAAAAAGGGTTCCAGGGGTGACCCGGGAAATTACAGACCGGTGAGCCTGACGTCAGTACCAGGGAAAATGGTAGAAGCCATCATAAAGAACAAAATTACACAGCATGTAGATAGTCATGGCCTAATGGGAGACAGCCAACATGGCTTTAGACAAGGCAGATCTTGTCTTACTAATCTGATCTGTTTTTTTGAAGGTGTGCATAAACAGGTAGACAAAGGTGAGTCGGTTGATATAGTGTATCTGGACTTTCAGAAAGCTTTTGACAAGGTCCCCCATCAGAGACTTTTGGCGAAGCTAAAAAGTCATGGGATAGGAGGCAGTGTACTATTGTGGATCGGGAACTGGTTAAAAGATAGAAAGCAGAGGGTAGGGCTAAATGGCCAATATTCCCAATGGAAAAAGGTGAATAGTGGAGTACCCCAGGGATCTGTACTGGGTCCGCTACTTTTTGACATATTCATAAATGACCTGGAAAAGGGAATAACTAGTGAGGTAATCAAATTTGCAGATGACACAAAACTGTTTAAAGTTGTTAAAACCCAAGAGGATTGTGGAAAACTGCAGGAGGATCTGGATAAATTGGAAGACTGGGCATCCAAATGGCAGATGAAATTTAATGTGGACAAGTGCAAAGTTATGCACCTAGGAAAGAACAACCCACACTATAGTTACAAGATGCAAGGCTCCACATTAGAAACCACCACCCAGGAAAAAGATTTAGGAGTCATCGTGGATAACATGTTAAAACCCTCCGCCCAGTGTGCAGCGGCGGCCAAGAAAGCAAATAGAATGCTAGGTATCCTAAGGAAAGGGATGGAGAATAAAACAAAGGATATTATAATGCCTCTGTATCGCTCCATGGTACGACCGCACCTTGAATATTGTGTGCAATTCTGGTCACCGTATCTTAAAAAGGACATAGAGTTATTAGAAAAAGTACAGAGAAGAGCCACCAAATTGGTGAAGGGGATGGAAGGCTACTCCTATGAAGAGAGGCTAAAAAGGTTAGGGCTCTTTAACCTAGAAAAGAGGCGGCTGAGGGGAGATATGATAGAGGTGTATAAATTAATGAATGGAGTGGAACGGATAAACGTGGATAAATTGTTTACGCTATCAGAATATAGAAGGACTAGGGGGCATGTAATGAAGCTACAGGGTAAACTATTTAAGACAAATAGGAGAAAATATTTCTTCTCTCAACGTGTAATCAAACTCTGGAATCTGTTACCGGAGGATGTAGTAAGGGCTGTTAGTATAGCTGGGTTTAAAAAAGGTTTGGACAAGTTCCTGGAGGAAAGGTCCATAAACCACTATTAAAAAGGGACCCAGGATATCAATGCTTGGCCTAGTACAAGCACTGCAGAACCTGTGTCTTTTGGGGAAACTGCTAGGTACGTATGACCTAGATTGGCCACTGTTGGAAACAGGATACTGGGCTTGATGGACCTCGGTCTGACCCAGTATGGCATTTCTTATGTTCTTATGTTCTTATGATCTGTAGGAGCCAGGACTTGTTTTATCTAGCGAACTATGTTTTAAGACAGGGCAAATAGATGCTCTTTTTAAGCATTTAGGTATTTATCCCTGTGTTAAGGATGAATTAACCAATTTAAGTATTACGGGCCAAGTTTCTGATTGGGTTACCTTTATCCAACTGACTGGACATGGGTCCATTGGGGATGTGATTGTATTGACTGAGGTAATGATTTGTTCCAGTTGATCTTTGTTGATTAGCAAAAATTCTTCCCAAGCGTGCCGACAGAATTGTTGATAGGATTTAGGAAGTTTGTATTCTGTTCTTGTAGTTTTAGTTTGTTCATGTCATGGTTAACAAGTACTTGCGGGTTGATGCAGTTATTGGTGCTTTCTGAGTTGGGTGGTCTGTTAAAAGCTTTTACAACATCAAAGAGTTCCCTTGGGTGGTTTAATGCTTTCATTATTATTTTTGTGTGATAATCCTTCTTATGGTAGTTGATATGGTCTCTGTATGTTTGAAGGGTGTCCATGTATACCTTTCTATCTCGCGTTGATTTGGTCATTCTCCATTGATGTTCCAGCTTTCTTAAACTTCTCTTTATGTTTCTTAGTTCTTGATTGTAACACACTTCTGATTGGATTTGTGTTTTATGGGGTCTAATTTAATTAGGTCTAGAAGTTCTTCTTGATTGTAACACACTTCTGATTGGATTTGTGTTTTATGGGGTCTAATTTAATTAGGTCTAGAAGTTCTTCTTATGACCATGTTCCAGTTGTTTATCATTGTGTCAATGTCCTTGATATCATAGGTGAGTTTAGGTAGGATATCATTTATGAATTCATCCTTATCAAACTTCTTGAAGTGGGATTCTGTGTTGTGTTTAATTTTATCTTTGTTTACATGTGGGTGTTGTGTTAAGTTGAAATTAATTATGAAATGGTCAGATCAGGGACCTAGTGTGGTGTGTATGTGGGATTGTCTATTATTATTGTAAATGTCATTTGGTATGAATATCATATCCAGCATGTTTCCCTTAATGTGGGTGGGGGTATTTATTTTTTGCCTATAATCCATATCGATCGTTGCACTTAGGAAAACTTGTGCATCAGGTTGTGTGGATGCAAGATTGAAGTCTCCTAGTAGGATTAATTGTTTGTTATGTGGTATGTCTGAACAGTCTAATTCAAGGATAGAAGTTAGGGTATTCTTATCTGATGTGAGTGCTCTATATACTAAACAAAACATGAAATGTTTGTTTTCTCCCATTAGTAGGTCTAGTCCATTTGAACTTACTGCTGATGCAAGTGATGCTTTAAGATTCTTTTTCATTATGATAAGAACACCCCCATCTCTTTTGCCTTCTCGTGAGCAATAAAATGTGTTACAGTTTGGTAGGTTCAGTTGGTTAAGCCGTACCAGATCGGTGTTTGTCAGCCAGGATTCAGTGATGAACATTATGGCTAGCTGGCTGTTCTTAACATAGTCAGATATATTAAGTGTTTTATTTCTGACTGACCTTGCATTAATCATGCCACAATTCAAGCTAGTTGACATCGAACTCTCATTTATGTGCAGTCCGTAACGCTGTCTGCATGTCCAGATGTGTATCAGACTTTCATGATTGTGAGGGCTCTTGCATTTGATATTGTAATAGGGATGGACAGTTACAAATATGTTCATGTGTTATAGGGATATTTTGAGGTAGAGTAGTCTCTGAACATACATGTAGCGCTAATATGGATATAATTAATGCACAGTAGGTCATAGAACTTAGTTTTATCTCTGTTTCATTTGATCATGGTTACAACCTGCTTTTTTCCTTCCTTCCTTGTCTCTTCTATTCTTTTAACTATCACTGTATCTCTTATTGTTTATTGTTTATAATCACTTGATATACCGCCCCCCCCATTACATCGAGGCGGTTTACAATAAAACTATAAAATATATAAAATGATTAAAAAGAAAAGGAAAATAACAATACTTTAAAAATACTTTTTTCTTAAAAGGATAGAAGAAAAAGAAGGTCAGGATAGAGAAGATAGATTGCAAATAGGAGCAAATCATAGGAGAAGCAGAAGTCATTGGAAAAGATTAAAAGCAGTGGAGAAAAAAATGTGTTTTGAGATGGGAGCGGAAAGTAGGAATGGACTGTTCTAGACGGAGGTCAGTGGGGAGGGAGTTCCAGAGAGCAGGACCAATGTAAAAAAAGGCTGATTGCTGGGTAGAGTGAAGGTGAGCTTGAGAGGGAGAAGGGAGGTGCAAGCGATTAATATGAACTGAGCGAAGACTGCGGGTGGGAGTGTGAAAGGTTAATAGATCGGATAAATACTGAGGTGTGTGCAGATAAATAGCCCGATGGACAAGAGTGTCCTTACTTTGTCCTATCTCATAAATGGTGTTCTTTTCGTATTTTCTGTAATATTTTTATTGTATTGTAAACCGCTCTGATGCTTTGGCCTGAGCGGTATATCAAATGTAATTAAACATTAAATCTGATTGCTTTGATGTAAGATACTGGTGTATTAACTGTATGCTAAACTTACAGTTGTAGTTTCTGTATTGGACAAACTGCAGCTACAGCTCAGAGGCTTTTTGCTTTCTATCAGCTCATGGGCCTGGGACTACCTGCATCTTCTGGGATCAATGGCAGTGACCCTGGAACTGGCACCTTGGGCTAGGGTGCACACGTGCTCCTACAGGGACACCTTCTGACTCACTGCTCTCCCTGCTTCTAGTTGTTTGATCAGCACCTTCTGTTCCCTGGAAGAACAAAGAGGAATTTGCCTGGTGGCTACAGACTCATTCTCTGATGGATTGTATGCTTCTGAATGCATTGGATTGAGTGAAAATGAACACCTGCTATGCTGAGGAACACACTATCTAGGGAAATTTGTTCAGGGTCACTGGTTCCCTCAAAAAGACTCTTGGTCGATCAACAGACTAGATCCGCCTGGCTCTGAAGAGGTTTCAACCCCTCCTATAGGGCAAAAATGGTCAGCTTGTTCTTGGACAATGCCACGGCAGTGGCTTACATCAACAAACAAGGTGGCATTTGAAGCACAGGGGTAGCCACAGAGATGTCAGAATTCTGTCATTGGGTAGAGATTCATCTGGTGGCACTGTTAGCAGCCTGCATAGCAGGTGTTGTCAACATGCAGGTTGACTTCTTGAATCTAAACACCATGGATACCGGTGAGTGGGATCAAAGCCTTCATGCATTCAACCTCATCGTCCGGAGGTGGGGCCTATGAGTATTTGACCTGATGGCCACCCAGGCAAATGCCACAGTGGAGAACTTTAATAGCCACAAGAAGGATTGATGGGCAGTAGGCTTGAATGTCCTTCTTCCGGACTGGCCCCATAAGGGAGCTTTTATATGTCTCTCCCCTGTGGCCCTTGGTGAATTGTCTTCTGCACGGAATTTTTTCTCACCCAGGATTGGGCATTCTGGTGGTGCCAGACTGGATGAGCAAGCCATGGTACGTGGATCTCTTGAGCTTGTTGGTGGGGTTCTCTCTATTACTTTCTCAGGAGATGAAACTTCTGTGGCAAAGTTCTCTGGACATGGAGGATCCCATTCCTTTCTTGCTTACAGCTTAGCCCTTGAGAGGTATTAACTAGCTAAGCAAGGATACTCTGGAGTGCTATTTCACACCCTTCATAGGGCCTAAAGGGCCTCTATATCCTTGGCATATGTAAGGTCAGGCGGATCTTCGAGTGTTGGTGTTTCTCTCAGGCCCTGGATGCCAGGAAGGCAAACATAATCACCATTTTGCTGCTCTTACAGTGAGCCTTGAGTGCTGAACTCTTTCAAGGTTCAGGTGGTGGCCCTTTTGTTCTACCATGGGCATGTTTAGGGAGTTTCTTTAGTTGTACACCCTGATTTGTCTAATTTCCTCAAAAGGGTGAAGAAGCTTCGTCCACCCATCTATCTGATTGTATCATGGTAGAGCCTGTGGTGAAAATTTGACCCTGAAGGTGGTATTCTGGCAGCTCTTAAGAACATAAGATATGCAATACTGGGTCAAACCTAAGGTCCTTTGGGCCCAGCCTCCTGTTTCCAACAATGGTCAATACAGGTCATAAGTACCTGCCAGGTTCCAAAACATAGGCAGATTCCATGCTGCTTATCCCAGGAGTAAACCGTGTTGCAATTGCCTTGTGGGTGTCAGAGCTTGTCCTGTAGGGAGCCTTTTCTGGTCATTTCAATAATGTTTGTCCTTCTGAGGACCATGCCATCCTTTCTCCTGAAAGTGCTGTCTTCCTTTTATCTTAATCAGACTGTGATCCTGCCCTCCTCCTCAGAGGAGGACCTTTGGACAGACTCCTCACTGTGTCACTTGGATGTGAGGAAGGTGTTAGTGAAGTATCTGAAAATCATGAATTCCTTGGTTCTATTAACTGGTCTGAGGAAAGAACAGGTAGTGTCTTTGATTGCATGCTGGATTAAGGAGGTTATTAATTCTGTCTACCTTCTGTGTGGGAAAAACATGCCGGATGGAGTCACAGCTTGCTTCACTAGGGCAAAAGTCGCCTCCTGGGTGGAGTCTGCCTTGATATCTCTGGAGGACATTTATAAGGCAGCTACTTAGTCTTCTCTTAGCATAGAAACATAAGAAAGTGATGGCCTATCATGTCTGCCCTTCCATACCAAGTACTTAGCTTTACAGTCCCTTTTTTCCCCTTAGAGATTCTCTGTATTTGTCCCATGCTTCTTGAATTCAGAATCAGTTCTCATCTTTACCATCTTCACTAGGAGACTATTCCATGCATCTATAAGGCTTCCCTAAAGAAATATTTCCTCAAATTACTCCTGAGTTTATCCCCTTTCACCTTCCCCCTGTGCCCTCTCATTTCAAAGGTTTTTTTTTTTTCCAATTGAAAGTGACTCTCCTCCTGTGCATTTATGCCATGGAGATATACATATTGAGGTCTAAGTTTGTCCCCATATGCCTTATGATGAAGACCACTGGCCATTTTGATGGACACCCTCTGCACCTATTCCATCTTGTTTATATCTCCCTATGCCCCCCCCCCCCCAGCATCTTTCTGGATTTTGCCATTGCTTTTTCTATCTATCTGTTTAGCCACCTTAAGATCCGCAGAAAAAATCACCACCATGTCCTGTGCTTCTTTCATGGACAGAAGTACTTCATCCCCTATACTGTACCACGCTCTTGGATTTTTGCAGCCCAAATGCATGAGACTGCATATTTTTAGCATTAAATCTCAGTTGCCAAATTCTCAACTATTCTTCAGGCTTAGCTAGATTCCTCCTCTTGTTATCTACACCTTTCTGGGTGTCTACCCTATTGCAGATTTTAGTATCATCTGCAAAGAGCCAAACTTACCCAATAGCCCTTTTGCAATATCACTTAGAAAAATGTTAAAAAGAATTGGACCAAGGACAGATTCCTCCAGCACACCCCTGGTAGCATCCTTCTCCTCAGAATCAGCTCTATTGACCTGTACTCTTTGTCACCTCTGACTCAACCAGTTTCTAACCCAGTTGGTCACTTTGGGGTCCATCCCTAAGGTGTTCAATTTATTTGTATAATTTGCCTGTGCAAGTTGTACTGAAATCTCAGTACTTCACATCTACCACTCTCCCTCGGTCCAACTCTCTGGTTGCCTATCAAAGAAATTAATCCAATTTGTTTGACAAGACCTACTTCTAGTAAAACCATGCTGCCTCAGATCCTGAAATCCACTGGATTCCAGAAACTTCACTATCCTCTGTTTTAGCAGTGTTTTCATTCATTTGCTCACCACAGAGGTCAGACTAACCAGCCTGTGGTTCCCAACCTCATCCTTACTTCTGCTTGTGAGTTCCACTTTTGTGTAGACGGACCATATGCACCTTTCTCCAGTCCTCTAAAGAAGTATTGAAAAGGTCAGACAATTCAGCCACCAGAACTTCCCTAAGTTCATTCAGTACTTCAGTATTCCATCTAGACCCATCGTTTTGTCTACTTTTAGTTTAACTAGTGCCTCTCGAACATTTTAGATATGCCTCGCTTCTGTTCCTGTTTGTGGGTCCTGCTCCTGGCTCTTCATCTGTGAATACAGAACAAAAATATTTGATAAACAATTCCTCTTTATCCTCATCAGCTTCTACATATTCACCCCTCTCCACCCTTGAGTCTGACCGTACCACTTTTGCACGTCCTCCTCTCACTAACATATCTGAAAAATGTTTTATTGCCCCATTTTACTGCATTAGCTATTTTTTCTTGCCTTTGTATATTTGCTTTCCTGACTACTTTCTTAGTGTCTTTCAGCTTTTCCAGATATTGATAATTGTCATCTTCTTTCTGGGATCTCTTGTATTTTATGAAGGCCACCCTCTATTTCTTACCTTTTCAGCCACTTCTTTCGAGAACCATAGTAGCTTTCCTTTTCCTTTTACATTTATTTACTTTCCTAACAAAAAGGCTTGTTGCCCTTAAAATATCTTCTTTCAATATTTACAAAGTTTCTTGGTGCCCAGATGGAAAGCTTGCCTACAAGTGTTGATTTATCCTTATCAAACAGGGTTCCTGAAAGGCCATATCAGTTTTCAAAATGTGTGCGGCTTGATCAGTATACTTCATTTGCTCCAGCATAAGGAGGTGCCACATGCGATCTTGTCACTGGATGCTAAAAAGACGTTCGATAAGGTGGAGTGGTCATACTTGTTTGCTGTCTTGCAGCGGTTTGGTTTTGGACCTGACTTGTGTTGGTGGATTGCTGCAATGTATGCCCAATGAGAGGCATCAGTCTTGGTGAACGTGTTTAAGACACCACCATTTTGGCTAGGGTGTGGTACTTTGGCCTTTGCTGTTTGCATTGGTTATCAAACTGTTTATCTTTGTTTCTTTATATACCGCCCACACCATGGGTACCAGGGCGGTTTACAATAGGCAAAAACAGGGACTAGATCAAAAGTTGCTGCAGGAAAAAGAGGGATAGAAGAAACAGAACTCCATTGGTATGATAGTGGCAACTTATGTAAGAGCGATAACTAAAGAAGCTGAGGTTGTGGTTAGAGAGGACTTTGATGCAATCTCCCTGTATGTGGATGACACTCTGATTTACCTTTATAATCCCCCGAGTTCCTTATCCATGGCTGTTGAACCCATTAATCAGTTTAGCAGGGTTTTGGTATTTTCAGTTAATTGGCAAAAGTTGGTGCTGCTGCTATGTAGGACACGGGAATGTGGATAGTTTGATGGGGATTAATACCTCAGGATTCTTGGTGGTTGATCAGTTTAAGTATCTATGAGTTCTAATCCCCAAAAATCTGTTGTGTTTGTATTTCTGTAATTATAAGAAGGTGATTGTGGATATGAGGAGAGATCTGCAGGAGTAGAAGAATTGTGCAGTTTAATGGCTGAAAATATTGATACTTCTAAAGCTTTCATTTTTAATGATACAGTTGCCGATATCTCTCCCGAGGAGTTTTTTCCAGCATAACCCTGAAAGGCGGTATAAAAGAAATGTTAAATAAAATAAATAAATAAATAAATAGATAGATAGATAGACAGACATATATAGATAGATATATCTAGCAGTGACAGAGGGTTAGGGTGGGTTGGATTATGCTTATGTCTCCAAAGTCTAGGGGAGATTTAGTGGTCCCTAATGTTTGAATATGTTATTGGTATGCCTGTTTGTGTGTGTCTCAGTGCTGGTACGAGTGGGGAGGACATCTGCCTTGGTATAGTTGAATGCAAGATGGATGTCTCCCATCCCCCTACAGCCCTCCTTTTTCTGAGTGGGCTTGCTAATACTCAAAGGGTCCTCTAGCATTCTTTCTTAGGGCTTTTGTAGAGAGTTTGGGACATGATTTGTAAGCATTTGCATATTTCTTCTTAGTTTTCCCCATATACGTCTTTGTCAGCATTTGGATTCACTAGGGATCTAGGAAGGGAGGAGTTGAAACCCATTCAGGCACTTCGCCTGGCATCTGTCTTTGAGAGTGCTGAGTTTATGACCAAGGATCATGTAGAGTTGGAGTATGACTTCCCACTCCTTTTTTCCAGTTCTTCCACTTGTGCCATTTTGGAGCGTCTCTCCCTCAGAGAGCAGCAAACCACTTGGCTGTGGGAGTGCATGCTCTTTGAATTCGAGGATAGAGCATTTTATTGTGTATCTTTATAGAATGTTTGAAGATGGGACAAGGGCTGTTCCACTGCTACCCCAATGTAGGGATTGGGACAAAATGCTGGGATTGAAATTGGATGATTTTGATGTGATATTTGGGAATACGTCCATACTTGCTCAATCTCCCTCTCCTTGTTGAACGCCCAGGTTTGCATCCTTATGCGAATGTATATAACCCCTTTGTTGTTGGTTAGGTAGGGGCTGGCAGGTGATGAGCTCTGTTGGTGGGGATGTGGGCATCAAGGCGATTTTGAGCATATGTGGTGGTATTGTCCGAGGCTGCGGACATTTTGGTCCGGGGTTAACTAACATGTTCAGGGTATTATAGTGATCAGTCTTCCCTTTTTGCTAGGTTATCTACCTGTGGGAAAGTGGGATAAGGCTTTGTGCTGACTATTGAATTGCCTACTCCTGGCTGCTGGGAGCATGATAGCTGACACTAGAAGCGTGCTTTTCCGCCAACGTTGAAGAATTGATTCATCAAGATTTGGGAGATACGTATATTGTATTGAAAAGCTTACATTCAAGTTGAGGGACAAGTTTGATTTTGCTAATAAGGTATGATCATTATTTTTGGACCATGGAGGCCTCTAAATGTGATTGGGCCCCTGCTGCAGTCAGAGGCGGACGCTCCTTTGATTAGCCTTGACTTCTTGTTTTGGATCTGTTCCCCTTTTTTTTCAGTTTGAGATTGCCTAACTGCCAGTAGGTGTTATCTTTTGGGAGGTGGGAAGGGGGGTTGGGGTGGGGGGGGGGGCAAGAAATATGGGAAGGTGTGTTTAGTGGGTTGAGGGTAGATAGGCCGTTAGGGAGATAAGGGTATATTCTGCGTGATCATCTTTATTCTCCCTCTTTCTCCATCTTCGCCCTTGTGATGCTTTGTGCTGTTTTATTTTCCTTTCCTTTTGCTTCTGTTTTTCCTCACCTTGGCTCCCTCTGGGAAGTGGGAGGTAGTAGTAGAGGGTAATGATATAGGTTAGAGTAGGTAGGGGAGGGTGGGTAGGTGGGGTTGGGAGTTGGATGTTCAATGCATATTGTTGGTGTGATTTGTGTACTGATGGTAAAAGTGAGGGCTCTTTTTCGACATGGTTACCCCATTCTATGGTTCTTTGTATGCTTAAGTTTCTGATAATATCAATAAAAAGATTAATACAAAAAAATCCTCTTTCAGTTTTGCTCACTGCTTTTCTACATCCCCCAAGTGTTCCCATCCAGCTGATGACTATTTGGGGTATTGTCCCAGCCTGACAAAGTTAGTTTTCTTAAGGTCAAGGGCTCTCACTTTTGAATGAACTATTTCAGCCCTTGTCTTAATACTGAACCACACTATTCGGTGATTACTGGATGTGAGATGATCACTCACTATAACATCACAAACACTCTCCCCTTTCATAAGCACCAGGTCCGTTATGGTCCCCTTCCATGTGTGTTCTGTTATGAGTTTCCAGAATAATTCATCTCTGCAGAGCCAGTAGAATCTTCTTACTTCTAGACAATACTGCATGATCTTTGTGAAGCACTCCAAGTTGCATGTGGGAGCTGAAGGGGAAGGTGCATTTGGCAAATCAGTTCTATCCAGAACATTGTCTTCCTCCCACCCAAGGTCCTGATTACTTAGATACGTCCCACTCGACTGGACTTGTCTAGTAGGTTGATAAGGAAGTAGAAATTTACATACATGCTAATTTTCTTTCCTTGAATCCTGTTAGACCAGTCCAGGACTCGTCCTGGAAGACTAAACCTGCTGTTTTAACTGCATTTTCAATATCAGTGCCTCATGCAGAGTCAAATATGGTAAGAGAGCAAACATTTTTTACAAAGTTATTGTTGTTGTTGATTAATAATTTATCTGAGTGTTTCTTTTAGTTTTGCTGTCTGCTTGGGAAGTGTCATACTGGCTTCTCTCAATGCTGCACCAGTGATGACATCATTGCCTCCACCTGCTGGCTGAGGAGCATAACCCACTTGTCTGGACTGCTCTAGCAAGATTTAAGAAAAGGAAATCAGCAGGTATAGAACATTTCTCCATTTTAGGTATTGTTTGAAAGGTAATTTTTGTTAGACAGATTAATATGAGGAAAACAGGTAAAAACCAAACTGCACTGTTTGCATGTTCGCTGAGTTATCTGTTGTTGTGCTGAGAAAGCACGCTCTGTCTGTCATGTTGAGAGGTAGCACAGCTTAGTAGATATACTGTACACTATAATCTGAAACCTCTAACTTACATATTTCCAGATCATACATACTTTCACCGTATAAGTCATACGTCCAAATTTCTTGCTGTATTTGGATGAATAATTCTGGCCGCCTAACAATTTATACATCCAAAATTATCTGCTCAAAAGACACATACTAAAAGAGAGCAGGGGCTGGCAAGGCAAGATGGCATCAGAGGACAGTGTGTGGTGCTGAGCTCCTGACTATGGGTGGATTTATTTTGCCTGATACAGTCATTTTGCGCTTTAGGATGGGGCTGCATAAATGAAAGCAAAAATACCTACCCTCGGGTTCTTCTGAAACTTCTGCTGTGCAAGAAGTATTTCCGGAATGTGGAGTTTTTTCCATTTCTGGAGGACAGGCGACTTTGATGGGTTGGCGTTCGGCTCCGGACTCAGAGCTGAGCAGCAACGGGTGTTTCTGAACCCTGAGCAGTACTGTACCCTGCTGTGACACAGATTTGTTCCTGTGGCTGAGGACGTACTCCCCCTCGACAGTGTCGCTAGCATACTGAAGAGTGCGAGTAAAGAGAGCATCTCTCACCCGGGGCTGCACTTTCCTGAGTCAAGCTGTTTCTTCAGGACCATCAAGTATGGGGGAAAGGCTACCACAGGAAAACCCAATCAAAGAAACCGTTGGTTCAACAGACTGCGGAAGGATAGAGAAATCAGTGCATGTATCTTTAGAATCACTATGGGAAGCTATGACCACTCTAACTCTCTCTTTAAATAATTATATTTGGTCTATTAAAGGTGAATTGGCTGCGGTCAAGTCCTTCTGTTGTGGAGGTCTCTCAGGAGCAGGAGCTGAAGGGTGGAGAAGGTAATCTGGAGGAAGAAGTAGGAGAGTTGCAAAAACTGACCGTAACCCAAGTTAAGGATAAGAACTACAGGCAAAAAAATGGAATAATTTGAAAATCATTCTAAGCAGAACATCCTGAGACTCTTGAATTTCTCCAGGTCTCCCTTGCTGTCTCCTTTAAAGATGGCAAGGAAATACTTTTGTTGGATCTTAAAGATGTCTCAGGATATAATGCCCCCGATCACCAGGGCACAATACACCCTAGTAGGAGTGTTTTTTTTTTTTTACCACTAGAAAGTTCCCAGCATATAGTCAAGTTGGAGGGTTTGGATCTTACTGGGTTCCTGGAGGGCTTCCTGGATTTCATCATAGACCAAGCAACCCTCCTTGCAGCTTTCTCTCTTGAGACTGACCAAAATGTTGTTTTGCGTTTGTTTCGTAAGAATATACTTGATCAGTTCTTGGGCTCAAAAGTTAGAAATTTTCTTCATTTGCTTAAGATACCCAAAAGAGAAAGAGGGAAGTCTTGGCCTTGAAGCTGAGAGTCCTGGCTCTTGGGGGAATTTTTTCCTTAAATTTCCTGGCAGATGTTTTCTTGTATTTCCTGATAAGCAATATTTTTTTTTTGAGCCCAAGCAATTATTGAAATTTTTGCAAGCTAAGGATGAGGTTGTAAAGTTGTGATACTTCCTATCTGCTATTTCCATGTCCTCTTTTCCTTCTTTTTTAGTACTCTTTGCATGATAGATTTGTTTTTTTATTCCTTCTTTCTATATTTCCTGTTTCCCCCTTTAATATAGATATGGATAAATTTGTTTTGATGATTTAATTTATATTGTTACTTTATTTGAGTCTATGCTTTTTGTCATTCTTGATTTGCTAGAGAGATACTATATTTCAAATTTATAAAAAAAAAGAAAAAAAAAAGAAAAGCGCTCTTATAGACACACCCACTGCCAACCACATAAGTGCTTTTGAATATCAACCTCGGCTTATTAGCCTCAAAATATTTTACAGTACTTTTTTAAGAGCCAAAATATGAGCTGTATTAGAGACACAGAAAACAGCACTACTAATTGAATTTCAAATCAAACATAAAATTATCATCTAACATATCCTGCATCTGCTTTGCCTCTTTAACCTCTTGCTGCGCTGTCTTTTATTTTTCTTCCGTCTGTTTTACTTCTTTCTGACAGATCTACCCAAAGTAGGGCATGTCATACCAGTGCTGGCAGGGCAATGGCATCATCTTTTGCCAAGTCTAAGGTCTCCCTTCTTAGAGGAGATTTGCTTGACTGCCATGTAGTGTTAGTTCCGCGTATTTATCAATCATTGCTGTCTAGCTATAACCACCCATTGGGATACTGTGTTTGAATTGTCTGTCTTACAAGGCTTGTTTACAGGATCGGACAAAACAACCCCCATCATTGCAGGGCTCATTTCTTTTGGTTTCCCATGTTGTCTTCCTGTCTTGTGGTCTGTATTTTATGTTTTTTAAAAAAGATAAAACACAAAAGAAATTTCCTTCACTGAAACATGTTTTATTTCACCTGATGACATTTATCTTGTCCTGTGTTTCCACCTCTTTGATGAAGACAGTACTGAATTAGAGAGTCCCATCTATATGGCTTATTGCAGCTGTTTGTTAAAAGAGAAAACATAATTGATTACCTTTAATTGATTGTTTATGCTCTCAAAAAGTACAGAGAAGTGAGACACACCATAAAGTTACTAGGTAATGCATTTAAAACAAATAGGAGAGCATAAATAAGCTTGGAACATGTAGCTAGAAAATACAATAAAAACAGCACAGTTGGGTTTGATAAAGGTTTGGACAAATTCCTGAAGGAAAAGTCCATTAACTGTTATTAGGGTAGACCAGGAGAAAACCACTGCTCATCACTGTGGATAAGTAGCATGAAATCAGGCTACTTTTGAGACATGCCAAGTACTGTGACCTGGATTGACCATTGTTGGAAACAGGATACTGGGCTAAAATGGACCTCTGGTCTAACTCACTATGGTAGTTCTTAGTTTCTAATTTGATTTTGATAACAGGAGTGCAGTGAGCCACAGCCTACCTGTTTCTTTGCTAATAAAATTTTGACTTGATTAGACATTAAATTGAAAAGCTGTAGGTCTGGCTTATGGAAGTGGGACTTATGGGAGTGGAGGAGTAGCCTAGCAGTTAGAGCGCTGGCTTGGTAAGCAAGAGATCAGGGTTCAATTCCCACTAGCACACCTTGTGACCTTGGGTAAGTCATGTAATCCTCCATTGCCTGGGGAGAAAGGCCTGGCAATCTACTTCCAGTCACAGTGCCAAGAAAACCCAGGAGCTGCTGGGTCACCAGAAGTCAGCATTGACTCAGAGGCAGGTCTGACAGTATATGAGAATCCCTATGTATTTTGGGAAGCTTTTTCTCTAATGCTCTGGAAAAAGTCACTGGACATGATACAAGAGGATATCATGCCACTCATCTATGTGATCCATTTCACTTCTATTATTGGTGAACACTAATCTCAGGTAAACAATTGTCAGGTGGGGCCAATCATGTAACCTTAAAACTCATTTGTTCAAAGACCATTTCAGCACAGGCACCTAATCTCAAGAAGTCCTCCAAGACTTAACCAACTCATTTATAACCCTCTCACCCATTCGAAGACATCAACTCTATTCTACCCCCCTTACCACCCCTAGTACCCATTCTCCCTTCAATATCTCAATGTCTATAGTTCCTTAACTTTAAGCAATGTAATATAACTAGTTATATTTTAGCTTTATTTTTTATGTAAAGTTCTGTTCTTGTTCCTTGTAAACCGCCTTGGCTACTAGATGAAGCGGTATAGAAGAACTGCTAAATAAATAAATGCATTTTTAAAAATATTCTTAGGTGTTGAATAGATAATTTTGAATGTATATATCATTATATTACCAAAATTATCCAAAATAAATCAGGATTTCGGGCATTCTGGCTCGGCACCAATTAGACGTTTATAGGGGACTTTTAGAAGGGACGGCTGAATGCGATCTGGGACATCAAAGCCAGAACCTCTGGAAAACAAAAAGCAGGCACGTCTAGGTGCAGACATGATTCCACAAACATGGACATGCCCAATATGGACTTCTGCGGAGGTGTCTACATAGATGTCTCCAGAACCATATTTCAGAACCTGGACATTTAGGAAAGCCTAATAGTTAAAATAATAGAAACAGAGAAACATAGAAACATGATGGCAGAAAAAGACCACATGGCCTTTCTAGTCTGCCCTTCCATATCAACTAGAGTAATCCCCTTTTTACCTTTAGAGATCCTCTGTGTGTGTTCCATGCTTTTTTGAATTCAGATACTGTCCTCAAATCTACCACCTCCACTGGGAGACTATTCCATGCATCTATCACTCTTTCCATAAAGAAATATTTCCTCATGTTACTCCTGAGTCTATTCATTTTCACCCTCATCTTATGTCCCCTCAGAGCAGAGCTTGCCTTCAATTGAAAGAGACCCTCCTGTGCATTTATGCCACGGAGGTATTTAAATGTCTCTATCATATTGCCCCTATCCTGCCTTTCCTCTAAAGTATGCATATTAAGATCTTTAAGTCTTTCCTCATATGCTACATAACGAAGACCACTAACCATTTTAGTAGCTATCCTCTGCACCGACTCCAACCTGCTTATATCCTTCTGAAGGTGCGGTCTCCAGAATTGCACACAACACTCCAAATGAGGTTACACCAGAGACTTATACAGAGGCATTATCACCTCCTTTTTCTGCTGGCTATTTGTTTTCCTATACACCCAAGCATCCTCCTGGCTTTCACAGTCGTCTTTTCTACCTATTTAGCTACTTTAAGATCGCCAGACACAATTGCGTCCAGGTCCCGGTCTTCTTTTGTGAACCAAAGTACCTCACCCCGTTATACTGTACCGCTCCTTTGGATTTTTGCAGCCCAAATGCTTGACCCTGCATTTTTTAGCATTAAATTTAAGCTGCCAAATTCCAGACCATTCTTCAAGCTTATAATGAGCTAGGGACAGAACAGCCAGGGTTCAAATCCACTGCAGCTATCATTGTGATTGTACTGAGTACTGGGGGTGATGAAGTGCTATCTTCTCTACACCCTCTGGATGTTTTTCAGTCAAAACAAACATTTTTCACATGCATGTTCCTGCAGGGGAGCAGGTATAAACTTAGACAAGAGGCCAGATGTCCATGATGTTTCTGAGATCATGTGGGGACATCCAGGTTCCTGGGAATTCCCCAGCCATGCCTTCACTATGTCCCCGTTCAGACTTAAATATCCCTCACACTGGGGATGTCCCCAGAGCCGGCTTCTAAAATGGCTCTGGAGACATCTCCGTGCTTTGGAAGTCTTTATGCCCATTTTTGGATGTCTAAAGCATGAAGAGCTTCCAAAATGCCCCCCCCCCCTTATGTCTAAGCAGCAATATTCGGCCACTAAACGTATAAAATAGCCAAGTGGGTCACACAAATTGCAGTTATATCTTGAAATGTCTAAGCTATATGTGGATATTCAGTGGCGTTGTTTAAATGGATAGTGCCACTGAATATAGGTATAATTTGCAATCCTCTAACTTAGATGTTTCAAATTATTTGTTCACTGCACAGATGAATATTGATCTTCATGTGTTCTGCTTCTGATTTTATTGTTATTTTATGTATACAATACTTTAATGCAATATATTTGGATTTAACAAGATATAAATGCAAGAATAAGCATCCAATTTTATAGCAGCCTGCATATGTATGAAGGGCACGTAGGTACCTATTTTAAGCTTAGATTATATAGACACATTGTATACAGCTATGATGTTTAGATACCTATAGCAGTATAAAAGTACTGCAAATAAATAAATAGATATATAGTAAAAGTACATGCATTTTTGTCGTTGTACATGAGACATAGAGTAATTTTAGAAAAGCCTTTTTATATGCATAAAAATCCTTTATAAAATTACCTCCTAAAAGACAAAGATATTTCTTTGCCTTAGGTAAAATATTTTTCAAAAATGCCTACTTGCTGTTGTCAAAGTTTGTGGATAATAGAAGATTTCTGGTAAAGTCTATTCTGGATATAGAGAAACATATAGTACAGAAACTGTTTTAGTGGCCCTTTTAGTTGATTTGCAAAGAAAGCTAGATAAAAGTATTGATACCATTATTGTTCTAAATTTCTTATGACAGATTGAATCTCATGTTGATTGAGCATCTGACTGGGGATTAGTTAATTGATTTATTTCTTTTCTTCAAAGCTGATCTCAGAAAGTGAACTTAGGGCATTAAATTTGACTTATGGGCGGTCCTAGTTACACTGATTGAGAGCAGGCTAGCAGTGGAGGAAAGGCCACCAGAACCTACATTAAAGGTGCGCTGGGAGAGATACGAAGAAAACCAAGACAGAACAGAGTCACTAAATCCAAGCAAGAACAGGGTATCAAGGAGAAGGTGGTGATCAGCAGTGTCAAAAGCAGCAGATAGGTCAAGAAGGAAGAGAATTGAGTAAGGGCCCTTGGATTTGGCTGAGAAGTTGTTACTGGAGACTTTGGCAAGTGCTGTTTCTGTAGAATGTGAAGAATGAAAGCCAGATTGCAGATGGTCCAGAATGATCTGAGAGGAAAGTAAGTCAAAACAAAGACAGTGAACTGCACATTCAAGTAGTTTAAATGCAAAAGGGAGGAGGGAGATGGGACAATAACTGGAAGAGCATGTAGGATTTAGTGAAGGTTTTTTGAGGAGAGATGTAACCACAGCATGTTTTAAGGCTACAGGAACAGTTATAGTCGAAAGTGATAAGTTGAGGATATGACAGAAATAGACAGCAGTGAGAGAGACAGATTAGTAGGGAGATGGGAATAGGATCAGAGGAGCAGATAGTGAGTTTGGAAGAGGAAAGAGGATGTGCACTTTCTTCTTCATTGATTTTAGAAAAGGAACTAAGGATGACAGAGATTGAAGGAAGATTTTGAAAGTGAGGTGGAAGAAGAGGAAGATGGAGGTGGTCCTGTGGAGAACTCAAGACTAATCTTGTGAACCTTATCATGGAAGTAGCCAAGATTTGGGCAGAAAGTGAAGGAGGGGTCGTGGCGGGGGCGGAGACACAGGCACTTTGAGGAGAGAGTTGAGCACTGCAAAGAGATGGAGAGGGTGAGAGACAAGATTGTCAGATGGACATAGTGCTCTTCCTTGGCGAGCACTATGGCAAACTGGAAAGAGGTTAACCTGAATCTGAAATATAGAAAGTCAGCATGGGCACAGGATTTGAGCCAAAGGCCCTCAGGAGAGCAGACTCGGGAACATAGGTAGCAGATTTTAGAGGTCAGGCATGGCTGAGGTGTACAATACACCTCATAGGGTATGAATGGAAGGAGCAAGAGTATCTGCTGCCCGCATTTCACCAGTCTTTACCGCTTCCTTTCCTGGCTCAAAAGAAACGCCAGGAAAGGAAGCGGTAAAGACTGGTGAAATGCGGGCAGCAGATTCTGTTTTAGATAATCAGTAAGAAGAACTATGGACGTTTGTCTTTGAGTGATCCCCTGATGAAAGTATGGTTATGAAACACGAGAGCGGTACCTGTGGAGGGCGTCGGGATCCTTAAAATGTCCTAACTGAGCGGGTGTATTTGGGCAATTTAGATAAGTGCAAGATTGAACATTTAGTGAAACGTTAAACGTCAATACGTGTCTGAATATAATCACCTGCTAAGTTATTTGAGGTCATGGATGCAAATGGGCAACCTGCCTTGTAACGGACGAGAGTCCTGGTGGCAGAGCCAAAGAGTCTGAGACCTCGGTTTGTTAAATACAAGTTTTGTATGATTTCAAAAATGATAAAGTCTTGAAATTACCCATATTGATACATGAGCGATTTTTTGTCTGCTTTGTGGTATTGCCAGTCGTTCAGTAATTGACCTAATTTTTTGGTGTAATTACAACAGTATACTATCAGCAACATAACGATTGAATAGTAAGCTAAGAAATATGCAGAATGTTAATCCAAGGTAGTAACTAACATTAGGTGTGGGTACCGTTAACTTGTATCCAACTTACGTACAGTTTGTATTTACAGTAGAAAAGCCATAAAACACCACCTCTTCATTCTGCATTTCCAAAACACATCATCATCCCTCTAACAGGCACAGTAAAAATTGTAAATACCTTATTTACTCAAGATGTAACTAAGAAACTCTATCCTCTGTATATAGGTTTTTTTACAAATATGTATAAAGTCTCCAAAAGTATACAGGTTCATTACAAATATGTACTAAGTTTTTACAAAAATTTTACAAATATGTACAAAGTTTCCCAAAGTTAAATTCCCAGTTGAATTCTCCTGTTATATGTAAACTCATTCACAGTTTGTTGCTTGTAATGAGTATTTCTGTTTATTGTAAACCGCACTGATGAAAAAGAGTGCGGTATAAAAGAACACTAAATAAATAAATAAATCTTATTACATTTGTCTTAGTTATTTGAGTCTTGTTTAAGTTGTCAGTATAGTGGAGTTGCTTTAGATGGTATTACTAAAGTATTCTGTGTATCAATATGTTTTTAATTTTTTCTGGAAGTCCTTAATGTCCTTGATAGATCTTATGTTTTCCGGTAATGCATTCCAAAGTGCTGGTGCTTTCAAGGAAAATGTTCTATTGGACATGATGTGCTTAGACTTTGCCCTGATAGATTGAATTGCAGTAATCCAGTATTAGCGTGATTATTGCTTGGACTACTGTGCAGAAGCTGTCCTGGGTAAGAAGTGGTTTCAACCTCTGTAATACTTTCATTTTTTTATATGCAGTGTATGTGGTTTAAGGCCTGATCCAGGATCAGTCCTAGATATGGGATTTCTTGTTTTACATTTTTACTGGAACTTGATAGTAGAATTGTGCTGCTTGGAATGAATGTTTAGTTTCTAGATATGAAAAGAGCCTCTGTCGTCTTATAGTTTATGGTTAGGTTCCTGATCGTGTCCCCAGTCTAGTCCCGAAACCTCTGGGCTCCCCATCTGATCTAGCAGCTTGGAGACTGAGAAACTCCTCCTTTTTGTGACATCAGCAGTATATCTGTCCGGTATCCGCCCTCTGTCACCAGTTACCTCAGTCTCCAAGCAGCTGGATAGATGGAAGCCCGGGGGTCCGGGCTTACTGGAGAAACAATTAGAAGTCAGCAGTAGAATTAGTTGGTTTCATAAGGGAATTCCTTTTTTTTCTAGGGGTCTGTGGCTTTAAGTCTTGTAACAGACCAGCTCCTTCAGTTTTTTCTTTCCTCTTTTGCTATAAGGTTATTCTCTTTCCTCCCCTCCTCCCCCCGCGGCCGGACTCACTCTTGCCTTGAACTTTAAGGGTACGAGGGTCTGCTAAGCCAGATGCCTTGCCTGGAGCGCGGCAGCCCTTGTTTTTAAGTGGATTAGGACAGTGCGGCTCTATCAGCAGAGAAGTGTGCCGAGAGCGGAGCTGGCCGGCGCCACGCGGACGACTTGCCCGTCAGCGCGTTTGGTGGCTCCGGGACCCCTCACACACACACTCCTTCTAGTTTGGAGGTGTGGATGCAGCGGGGTATGCTTCAGTCCGGCGGGGTCGGTTGGACCGGGATTTGAGGCGGTCAGCGTCCCCACAGCAATTCAGTCTCCTGCAGGTTCAGGCCTTGAGGTAAGGTGTCTATTCTTAGCGCGGCCTTTTTGGCACATTTTTTCAGCTCTCGGCCCGACCGCGTGGCGTCGGCGGGGCCTGGTTGAAGGCCCTGTGCAATCAGCTACACGGGGTTCCGGTTTGGACATTCCTTATTTATATGGTGCAGACAGGAGTGTTCAAAGTGAATGGAAATTGACTGATGCTCTGCACGAAGTTCTATTTTTGTTTTTTGCTTTAAAATTACAGCGTGCCTCTGGAGTGCACTGGGCTACCCCGTGGGGCTTATTAGCTGCTTATTTTAATCCCAGCCTGATTGCTTATTGCGCACAATGCCTTCAAGGCCCCTGTGTGTGGTATGTAGGGCTCGAAAAGGCTCAGTTGCTGGAGTCTGCAAGGCCTGTGCGGGGGAAGCTGCGGATCTGGTGCCGGCTCCAGGGCAGCAGGTCGAGGGTCCGGGGTCGGCGCAGGATGCCTTGGCTCCCCTGGGGCCTGAGCTCCCGCAGGAGTAGTCTGCGGCTGGGCCTTCTGCCGGCTCAGGCGGCCATCAGTGCAGGCAGGCTTCCCTAGGGAGCTCGCTTCCATTTTCTCTCCTCAGTTTGTAGCATTGTTGCAACAGGCGGTTGGTGGCACTGCCCTGCAGCAGGGGGTCTTGTCGGACCTTGGTGGGGCAAGAAAGCACCCGGCGTCCCCACGGGGTGAAGGCCCTCCTAGCGGGGGGAAGAGACTGCACTGTCAGGGGGAATTGCCTGAGCAAGCAGGTCAGTCCGTGGATCAGCTGTCGGACGAGGAGAGCCAAGACCTGGCGTTGGAGGAGGAGCTTGAAGAGGGCGAGATCTCGGAAAGAGAAAATCAAGCTAGAGTTGTGAGAGTCTTTAGAAGAGAAGAGCTGCCAGCGCTCATTGTAGAAGCTCTTAAGGCACTCAATATGCCGGTTCCAGGTTCCGGGGATGATGACACCTTGGAAGACCCCCTGTTACAGGTGTTTAGGAAGTCTCAAAGGGCCTTCCCGGTACACAGGGTGTTTCAAGAAATGATTCAAGAAGAGTGGAACGTCCCGGAAGCTCCATTGAAAGGCTCTAGAGTCATGGGGCGCCTGTATCTGTTGTTGGATCAGGATAAGGAGGTTTTTAGATCGCCCAAAGTGGACGCTGCGGTCTTGGCTGTAACCAAAAAGACAACGATTCCGGTGGAAGGTAGTGCGGCCCTCAAAGACGGTCAGGACCGAAAGTTGGATGTCCTGTTGAGGCAGGTCTTCGACGTTAATGCCGTCTCCCTTCAGGCGGCTATTTGCGGAGCATGGGTGGCCAGAGTCTGTCTCCGCTGGGCTCAGCAAGTGCAAGAGGGTCAGCCCAGTTCCTTGGCGGGGGAGGCCGCCCGTCGGGAGTCAGGGGCGGCTTACCTAGCGGACGTTCATTACGATCTTATGCGAGGGCTCTCCAAGAGCATGGCTTCGGCAGTGGCGGCCCGACGGTATCTATGGCTATGCAATTGGGCAGTGGATAGCTCCTCTATGGCTAGGCTGAGTAAGCTGCCCTTTAAAGGCCGCCTGCTTTTCGGAGAAGACTTAGAAAAGCTGGTTAAGGATCTCGGCGAGTCCAAAGGGGGGAGGCTACCGGAGGACAAGCCTAAGTCGGCTCGGGGGGTCCCAAGTGGCAGAGAACAGTTTCGGGACTTCCGCCATTTTCGCTCCCAGAGGTTTTTTCAGAGCCAGCGGGGGAGTTTCCTCAATGGAAACCAGGGGTTTCTTGGCTTCCGGGGAGCCGGCAGAGGATTTGGTCCCTCTTCCTCCTCCACCGCCTCTACCTTTAAAAAATCGCAATGAGATGAGGGGGGCCCAGTCGTCCCTTCCTCCCGTTTGCAGGAGTTCTACTCGGCCTGGGCCCAAATCACCACAGATCAGTGGGTGCTGGAGGTCGTTTGCGAGGGTTACGCCCTGGAGTTCCTCCGGCCAGTGCAGGACTCCTTCGTACAGTCTCCGGGCAGGTCGGCAGCAAAGTGCGCGGCACTGTGGGAGACTGTGCAAAGGTTGCTGGACCGCAGGGCGATAGCCCCCGTCCCCGCAGACCAGTCCGGGTGCGGTCGTTACTCCATCTATTTCATTGTACCGAAGAAAGACGGCGGCGTTCGACCGATTCTGGATCTCAAAGGCGTCAATCGTTGTCTGCGAGTGTCACATTTTCACATGGAAACTCTGCGTTCCGTCATAGTGGCGGTACAGCGGGGAGAGTATCTCACGTCCCTGGACTTGTTGGAAGCATATCTGCATATTCCCATAAGACGAGTTCATTACAAATTTCTCAGACTCGCGGTGCCTTTCAGGCATTATCAGTTCCAAGCATTGCCGTTTGGACTAGCCACAGCGCCGAGGGTGTTCACCAAGGTTATGGTAGTGGTGGCGGCAGCTCTACGCAAGGAAGGCATTCTCATTCATCCCTACGATTGGTTGATTCGGGCGAAGTCGCAAGCCGAGAGCGAGCGGGTCACGGCCCGGGTGGTGTCCTTCTTGGAAAGCCTCGTTTGGGTGGTCAATTTGGCAAAAAGTCAATTGACGCCGTCTCAGAATCTGGAATACCTGGGTGCGTGTTTCGACACCCGGATCGGGAGAGTGTTCCTCACACAGCAGCGAGCGCGAGGCCTGCGCCAGCTGCTGAGGGGGTTCCTGAAGAGATAGGCTCCCTCGGCATGGCACTACCTGCAAGTATTGGGTACCATGGTGGCAGCAATAGAGACGGTTCCATGGGCGAGGGCCCACATGAGACCCTTACAAAGAGGGTTGCTTCGCCGATGGTCGCATCAGCTGGATCCCTTGTCATGGAAACTGATATGCCCGGAGGAGGCCTGTCAGGCTATGCTTTGGTGGTTGCTTCCCGAGTCGTTGGAACGCGGGACGGCCTTGGAAACGCCATCCTGGGTGGCAGTGATGACAGATGCAAGCTTACTGGGATGGGGAGCTCATTGTCAGGGCAGCTTTGCGCAGGGGCGCTGGGATCCTCAGGAGCAGTCGTGAGCGATCAACAGACTGGAGTTACAAGTGGTGTATCTGGCTCTGCTGGAGTTCCGGCCGTTGCTCTCCGGACGAGCGGTCAGGGTGTTGTCCGACAATGCAATGGCAGTAGCGTATATCAACAAGCAAGGGGGCACCAGCAGTGTGGTGTTAGAGGCGGAGGCCGCAGGGCTGTGTGCCTGGGTGGAGGTGAATCTCTTGGACCTGTCGGCGGCACATATCGCAGGGGTAGACAATGTGGAGGCCGATTTTCTCAGCCGCGTGTGTGTAGATCCAAGGGAATGGGTCCTGAATACCGAAGTCTTTGAGATGATTGTTCGCAGATGGGGGTCGCCGGTCATGGATCTCATGGCGACCTTCGCCTCCGCGAAGGCCAACCGTTTCTTCATCAGGCGCAGAGAACGGATGTCCGAGGGGTTGGATGCCCTCATGCAGGTGTGGCCGGAGGGGCACCTGCTGTATGTTTTTCCTCCGTGGGTCCTGGTAGGAAGGGTCCTGCAAAGGATAGAGAAGTTCAGGGGTCGCGTGATCTTGATAGCGCTGGATTGGCCGCATCGTCCCTGGTACGGGGATCTGATAAGGTTGTTGGTGGCAAAACCCTGGCGACTTCCCTGTCGGGCGGACCTTCTGTCTCAGGGTCCTCTCTTCATGCCTCACGTGGCTCGGTTCTCGCTTACGGCCTGGTTATTGAAAGGGCTCGGTTGAATGCTCGAGGGTACTCGGGATCGGTTATTGTGACCTTGGTACAGTCCAGGAAGCGGTCTACATCACTGGCTTATGTCCGGGTCTGGAGAGTCTTCGAAGCGTGGTGCGCGGAACGGAAGAGTGAGGCATTGAAGGCTACTCTGCCGCAGATTTTGGAGTTTCTGCAGGACGGTTTCAACAAAGGCCTAGCGGCAGCGTCCTTATGAGTCCTTAAAAATCAGCGATGACATTGCTGAGGCTTGTGGAATTCCCTGTTTAATTCTAAATAGTTTGCATTTCTTCTAGTTGTGGACTTGTTGTCTTCCAGTTAGGTATGATTTGAGCCATTTATATGTAATATGGTAAAGTCCAATTTCTTGTAGATGCAGCAGAAGTAGTTTGTGTGATACGGTATCAAAAGCCGATGATATATCTAGGAATATGATCAGAAACCCCTTCTTAATAATGTCTATGCCCTGGTGAATGCTGTCTAATAAGAGTGTTAACAGAGTTTCTACGCTGTGATTGGTTCAGAACCCATGCTCATGAGGGTCTAATGGAGCATGTAAGTTGATATAGTCTTGCAGTTGTAGCTGTATGACCGTTTCTATAATTTTGGCTGGAGTGGCAAGCTTGAAATTGGCCAGTTGTGATGTGATTTGATGTTATGGGTCTTATGAAGTGAATGGTGGCTAGATTATGATAATGAACTGCACTATTGACTGGTGAAATCCACCAAGTGCTCTGTAGTATTTGATAATCACCTAATTTAAACATTTAAAGTATCAAGTTAGAAATCAACTAAATACTTTTTTATAACAGGAAATAGATGTGTACTGGCAAGTATGGACTCAGTTTTCAAAATTGCTAATATTCCAATGCCACAGCAGTCAGCCACGGTGCTTAATATCGGTGGGATATTCAGTGGCAATATCCAGATACGACCTGATGCTGAATATCCAGGCTGAGCGGCACTAACCGGATACCCAGTTAGTACGATTTTGAGCTGGTATTTATCCAGATTGCAATTAGGCCTGCTTTTCATACAGCCAAGTTCCTTTGGTCGAGGACCGCTGAAAATTGCACTAACTGGGTAAATGCTGGTACTGCCCCGCTCCATCCAGGGACCACCCCTGCACTAACTGGATAGTGCCAGAGCAATCTGTGAAGATATTCAGCGGCACTCTTCGGCCGTCGTCCTATTTCTCTGCTGGCTAAGGGCCTTGAATATTGACCCATTTTTTTTATCCCTCTGTATAGGATAGTGCTGAGATTTCTTGCTGTAGCCTTTATAAAATACGATTAAAATAGGAACCTTTTTTGCACTTATCCCTCTAAAGCAAGGGTTCTCAACCTATTTCTTGGGACACACCTAGCCAATCAGATTTTCAAGATAATCATAATAGATATGCTTGATAGAGATTTGCTTGCGATGGAGGCATTCCAGAGGGGTGGCATGGAGGCGGCACCTGGTGATAACTGGGCAGTGGCAATATTCATCCGCTGCCCAGTTATCCTTAAGAGGTGAAAGTTAGGCCAACCAGGCAGCAGCTGCATATCACAGCTGCCTGGTTAGCTTTGCTGCTATCCAGCCAACCTGGATATTCAATGCTGGTGGCCAGACATGGCCCCGACATTGAGTATCTGTTTTTTTAAGTTCAATGGCAGTGGCTAGTTACTTTACAATATCAGGCCCTACATACATACTTTCCTCTAGGTGGGCTTTGCTGGATTTTCAAAGACAAAGTACATATACTTATTTATTGATTTTATTATTTATTTATTAGAGACAGTTCTGCTTTGAAATTCACCCCAGGAAAATTGTGTGTTCATATTTGCAACTTCTGTTTGAGGCACACAATTGTTATGGGTTAAAATGCATCCCCCAACTCCATCCTTGTAAATATACAGGTTATGCATGCGTAGATTTACTCACATATTGGGCAGGCAGTGTTTTTGTTTTTTGTTTACCAGGCTATTTATGCATGTAAAGAATTGATTTACTATGGAATTATCTTTGAAAATTGCCCACCTTGAGGCCAGTACACTCACACGCTCTTACTAAAGTGTGCAAGCATGCCCATTGGCCTTCTTTTTAAGTGACTGTTTGGCTATTTTGCCATTTCCCGTTCAAAAGAATTTAATAACATTCTAAACATTCTTTTTCATCTATTTTCATTACCACTTCTATTCTGAAATTAGGGTTGCCAACTTTTTGAAAGAGAAAAACCCGCCACCTGTGGCTTGCCATGCCTGCCCCATACCCCGTCCCCCAAAATAGCTGCAGGAAGGGTGACCTGCAGGCCATATCTAGCCACCAGCACTGAATATTTTAGCACCTATACAGCCACAGCCACCTTCTCAGCCTCCCCCAACACATATATGTTCTCTCATATGACATTAAATCCAAACATATTCTGCATCCGCCAAACCTCCCCCAGTCCCTTCCCCATCAATCTATGTAGTATAGAGCAGAGAAGAGCTAGAATCTTTCCCATAAAAGTTACCATAAGAGAAAAAAATCCCCCTAAATCCCAAACATATTGTAAATTAATCAGGGCTAGCCCCGTCTTAGGCAAACCTTTAGCTTAATGCCCCTCCCCCCAGCTGTCAGAATCTATTGTTTAGCTTTGAATGCCCTAGGTTACCTGATGGTTGGGCCAGCCCTAGAATTAATACATAAACTCATCAGGACCAAGAGCGTATCTACCATGCCAGCACTAACTTCCAAAACAAACACAAGGACCCTACCTAGGGAAAGGCAGCAATATAAATATTGCAGTGAGCCCTAAAGCATCAATAAACCTATTTAGAAAGCTAAACAATCCATCACCACACATTCATAAACAGAAATTCCATGCTGACAGAATACCCAGCCTTGGTCGCACAGGCACACAGTACAGATAAGCCTTCTCCAATAAGTGACCACAAAGTAAAAAGAGAAATATATAGACACAAATCAAACTAAAACCTTAAAAAGCCAGACGCTGCATGCAGTGCAATACCAGAGAAACAGAAAGAAATACATTTTCCCCTGCCTTGTACAAAACAAAAGATAGCAGATGTCAGGATTGGCATTAGGAGGGAAGCAACCAGGACAATTGCCCTGGGCCTCCAGGCCAGAGAGGGTCTCAGACCTGTCTTAAACTGAAGAATGTTGTTTAAGAGTTACATATCCCGAGTTGACAAGTAACGTTAAATATAGCCACATTATCTGATTTCCTCCTGATGAAGCTTTGGCGAAATGCTTTGGTGGATGTCCTGTTGGGCGTAGAGGGATATGGAATAAAGTGTGATAAAGATCATCCCGAGCTACACCGTGATAAGTAATGGCAAATTCTTGAATTGCAATTTGTGTCCACACTGTTTGGAATGGAAGACTGTATGGTTTTTGAAATGTGCCGTGGGTGCAACTTTTTCTAGTGGCTTTTTACTATAAATCACTTGGGAGTCTCGGGTCGGTGATGTTATGGGGTTGTGATGGCATGAACGTCTGTATTGACGTCACTGATAAAAAGTGTGCTGTTCGCTTGATAATGCCTCTGCAGTGCTGAGACCTGGGGCTCTTGATTTCTGAGTCTATATGACTATTAATATAATAAGCTGCTGTTTTATGGTGAGGATTTGAGTGCTTTTTATTTTGTATAGTGAAACTGAAGACGGCACAATTTGCTAGAGGACTTTAGGATTCTCCTCTCAGATTTTTGTCTTGGGCTATTGCTGTTGGGTTATTTTATTCTCTAATTGTGTTGATCCAAGTCTTTGGTTTCTGCTTTTCTTGTCTTTTCTTAACTTAGCCTCAAGGATCTCTGGTCCATCTGCCACTTCTCTCTCCTCCTGTATTCTTTACTTCCTTCCATCTCTGGCATTGTTCTTTTCCTTCTGGCTTTCTTCCATTTATCTCTATCAACTCAGATTTAATTTCTCTTCCTTACCATCCATTTCTCAATCTTCACCTTTTAACTGCATCTTCCTACCACTGTTCAACCTTTAACAGCCTTCTCACTCCCCATCTCTCTATTCTTCCCCAGCTAATTATTCCCAGTCTTTAACTAACTCTCTCCTTTCTCTTTTCCACCCTGCATGTGTCCAGCATCTCTCCCCTTCTCTCCTGCCCTGTCTTATGTCTCGTCTTCTCTCGCCATTTAGTGCCTCGCCCCTTTTTCTCATCCTATACCCTCCATGTCCAGCATCTGCCCGCCATCCCTACCCTGTGTCCAGCCTCTGCTCACTATCCAGTAGACCCCCATCCCCTATATAGCATATGCCTTTCTTCCTCCTATGACCCCTACTCTTTGTCCATCCTCTGCTATTCACCCCTCCATCCCATGTCCATTTGCTCTTCTCCCCCTATGCTGCCACCTTCTGTCCACTATCTGCCCTGCAACTCCCATGACCCCTACCCAATGTCCAACATCTGCCTTCTGCCCCTCCACTTCCCCACTCTGTATCCACTATCTGCCCTCCTTATGCCCTCACTCTTGTCCAACCTCTCCTCTGAAACCTATGTCCAACATCTGCCCTCCATCTCTGTACTCCACCTTGTGTCCACCATGTGCCCTCTATCCTTTTATGTCCCCCACCTTGTGTCTACTGCTCCACTATATGTCCAGCATCTGCTCTCCACCCCTTACTGGTGTCCCGTGTCCCCCTTCCAGCCATTCTCTCTCCTCCCCCCGCCACTGCCACTTTTCCTATGTCTGTGGTGGCACCGGACCTCAGACTTATAACACTCCACAAAAAAAGCGTGGATCTGCAAATGCCGCTCCCCTCCGAGGCAATGCGATGCGATATGTCATGTCAGAGGGGGCGAGCATTTGCAATCCTTCCAAGTCAGAGTCACAAAGACCTACGCTTTCTTTTTGTGGAGTGTTAGAAGTCTGAGGCCTGCCACTGCTGCAAATATAGGAAAAACGGCAGCAGAGGAGGAGAGTCTGTAGAGTGGGAGCAATTGGTGGCCACTGGCCTCATGCTTATGAACTGGCCAGGTTGGCTTAAAACTGATCAGTTGGCAACCTTATCTGACATGTGCTGCTTTTCATTAGAGTGATAAAGGATTTATTTTTCGGTTGTATATTTCATAAAATGTACTACTGTGTACATGTGTCTTTTACCTGTATACCATGACTTTTTAAAGTGCTTTCGCTTTACTATGCAATAAGCATGGGTTTTGAATTCTGAGCCTTTCATGTTACATTGTTTCTATTTTGCAACTCTCTATAGATCTTTAATGTTTGGCTAGGAGTGCTTAACATGCATACCCTGCAGTGTTAATTTTATTTTCTGGTCGGCAGCACTTCAGCACAATCCCATTACATAGGTAGGTAGCATTATGGTGCTAAGATGTTAATTTGTTCTGCATTCCATCAAAATCACATTTTTCTTTGTGCAGTGACCCATGATGTTTTACATAATACCTATAATTTGAGTACCACACCATGGTAATCTCCTATGTAAGTAACCTTTTGCCCTTTGCGACTTTAATTACTCTTCATTATATACATGATGTTTAAAGACGTAGTTGACACTTGGTCAAAAGGTTAAATATTTTCTAGTTAATTACAATGTTCACTTTTTAAGAAGAGTAATGTTTTTGTGTGTTCTAACTGGGATTACACATCATACACTTAAGAGAAATTAACACCCTGAACTGTAGCATATTTTAATTCCTTGTGCATAATGTAGGCTTTTATAGTTAATTGTTGTGGCTCTGTACTTCAGAGGCTGTGATACCTTTTAATCAATCAGAATTATACCTTGGTTGTTATGGCTTTCTAGTTCCCTTCTCCATATGATTTTGCCACAGTATTTGAAAGCCAGACACCCGCAAATACGTTAGTTCCCCTTTTACTCAAGCTTATCATGCTCTGATGTAGTTCATTCCTATAGACACAGCAACAGATAATGCATGTTAATGCCTTAAGTTAGTGTGCACTATACTTTAGTAAAAGGGCTCCTTAACTTAATAAATTAATTAGATCACTACATTCTTTTCGCCAAGACCTCGCTGTAAATTTTGTTTTATTATATATGCTTTTTATTCCAGAAATTATGCATTGTATACCAAAAGAAGATAATATTGGCAGGACAGAAATACACAGCATCAACACAGACCTGTAGACAATAGACCAAAAATCTGCATGTGTTTATAACAATCTCATTTTATCTCCCTAAGTCAAACCTGCAAAGAAATAACCAAATTCATGGTCAGTGGTGTTTTTCCATCCACAAAATATCATGCTTTTCTGGATTCTAAAGAAAATATATGTTGCCCTATAATATGACTAAATGTTTACAAGGCAGATACTGTTTAACTGGCCTAAAGATTCAGTGATCTCTGTCATAAACTAAGAAATTGATGATTTCTCAGTTGAGAGGCCTTAGAAGTGTCTGGATAAACCTATATTCTGTGACCTAATAACACATCCTTGTGATGGAAAAAAGAATTCAGAATCAAATACTAGTGTGGTTCTAGCAAGATGGATTCAATCAGAATTGCTTTAGTGATCTCCTCTTCCAAATGGTTTTCCAAAAGCTGATTCACATTTGAACTAGCAGAAAATAGCTGATTACCTGGAAAGCTCACTTGGTCTAACTCTCCACATCTTCCAGATGGTAAATAGCATACCTTGTGCTCTGCCTTCATTCCATATATGGCTGTGCAGTTATGGCAGAGAGTTAAAGAGAATTCAACCTCAGATATTCAGTGACCATAACTTCCAAGATGATTTTATTTAATGGATATTTGTATAATACAAGCTGAAATGGAATGAAGGATAACTATACAGAGCTTGGGTGTGATGAGTCTTTTCTCTGTATTGTTTCTTTATCTTTATTATTTTGCTTGATTGACCGCCCATGCTGGAGCGCCAGAGCGGTTTACAATCTTTAAACAAGGCTGCAACCAGAAGAGGAAAGGAACGCCAAATGTATGACAGGAAAGGCAAGAGAGCAAACATCTAAAGCACAGAACCGACAGAACCAGAAACAGCGATACTTAAGCGGGAGGGGTGAGTGGTAGGTCGAAGGCTTGACAGAAGAGACAGGCTTTCAATAGGGATTTGAATCTGGGATAGGAGCGCTTAGCACAGAGCGCGGCGGGGAGGGAATTCCATGTGAAAAGGTGATGCATTTTTGGATCTTAGTAAGACAGCTACAGTGCCAGCACAAAGCCCTTTGTCTGCAGTGGTTACCTACTTTTGAGTAAATAGTTTCCCCAGCATGCCTTCTTTCTAGGGACCACTTGAGAAGCAGTTTATATCATGAGCCAGGAAAAGGATATAGAGCACATGCCATGGAAGGCACGGAAATTAACCATAAATAGGGTTGGGTTCAAAGGTTGCAAAATGAAGGTTATTTAGGTCAACTAATTCCATACCACAGGGTGGCAGTATAACACAAATGTACAGAACTTGAGCTATTATGGCTAGAATACCCTGAGACTCTGGATGCATTATTTATTTATTTAACAGGTTTTATATACAGTCAAACCTCGGTTTTCGTATGCCCTGGTTTTCGTACGATTCGGTTTTCGTTGACTTTTTTCATCAAGATTTTGTTTCGGTTTTCGTACGTTGTCTCGGTTTTCGTACAGCATTTTACCCCCCCCCCCCCCCCCCGTACCTGCCATGGATTAGCGTGAGCCAGCGATCTCCCACGGAGCTTGAGCCAGCGATTCTGCGGGACCTCTGGGGAGCCGAGGAGTTCAACGCTCCAGCGTGGCCTGCCCGAAACTGCTTCCTGCCCCGGACTCTCCCCCGATTGACGTCTGCCTGCTGCCTCTTCCCCTGCACATCCCTTGAACCGGGACAGGAGCTGGTGACCGAATCTGCTTCTCCTTGGCGGCCCAGTCTCCCGCCGGGGCCCCTGCCCTCCCGATTGGATTCTGGGTGTCCTGCAGGCCTGCACACGCGGCCTCTCCTTGAAACCTTGCAGTCTGCAGCTGCAGGCTCCTGCTGGCACAGCCCCACGCTGTTCTCTGACTCTCACCTGTGTCAGGCTGCTACCTTAGGGGGGCCGGAGGCAGCCTAAGACTCTCTGTCCCACTGTTTCTCAACTGCCTGCTGCTTGGCTGACACTGCCTCTCCACCTCTCCCGACACTGTGTAGGAGTGGCTGCCCTACAGGCTGGTGTGACTTCGGGCACTGTCCTCTTTCTGGTGCCCTTACTTTTGCTGACATTGGCACTACCTCTCCTGACACTGTGAGCTTGGTAACTGGGTGTGATGGCTGCTAAGTTAATAGGCAGGCTGGAGCCCCGATTGTGCAGACGGCCAAGATGGCTGTTCCCACCTCCGCTGCTGGTGGTGATTGCTCGATCCCCAGAGGGGAGAGCAGCTGGAGCTGGCTGGAGTGCGTCCCATATGCCAACAAAAGTCTTCAATAAAGGTAAAAGTGATGTTACATGCTCATTTATCCATTTCATTAGTCATTTATATGTATTTCTCATTGTTTTCTGTATGTAAAAAGATAGTTATTCTCTATAAAATGTATTTTTTGTCAATATTTTTGGGTGTCTGGAACGGATTAATTGAATTTACATTATTTTTTATGGGAAATCTTGCTTCGGTTTTAGTCCGTTTCGGTTATAGTCAGACTTTTTTGAACGGATTAATCATGAAAACCGAGGTTTGACTGTACAGACTTTCTACAATTCAAGATGGTTTACAAGGAACATAACAGACAGTATATTTCAACTGAATACATTGTAACAATAAGGATCACAGTATAAATGATTAACAAGAAACTTGCTCCTTGCGGAGGCTTAAGAACTATTTACATGGAGGCTTAAAGGGCTATTTACATGGAGAATTATATAGGAGGTTAGAGGGAGCTATGTAAGTAGAGAAAAGTGTTCTTGGAAGAGATGAGTTTTCAATTTCTTCCGGAATTCAGAGTGATTGGGACAGTTCCGTAATTCATGTGGTAAGGCATTCCAGATAGAGGGGGCGTAAAGGGAGAATGCACGATTACAGGTAGTTTGGCTACATGTTCTCTTAGATGTTGGGATGGATAGGCGTGTTCTATTGTTATTGGAATTGGATAGGAGCAAGGAGAGGCAAGGAGCTGACTCATTGGAGATGATTTTGTGAATGAGGGTGATTGCTTTGCATGTCCAGGAATGCTCAGGGATATTGTCTAAACTTATCCAGAGAGGCGATCAGAGGTAATCTAAGAAAATTAAGGAGCCTTAGATTGTTTCTGTTATTAAGCTAGTGCTTCCTAGTTAGAATGCAGGCTATTAATCCCCTGCAGCATAGTAGTCTTTCACATCTGTGTCAGCATTTTCAACATAGCCAGTAAGTTTTAAGCTATATTTCTTTTTTTAATTTAGAAACATGGTCTTTGTATATAGTACTAATATTATTAATACACCTAGAAACAGAGAGCTCTAGAGTGGCTTTTGCCAACCAGATGATATCTAAAGTTATAACTTAAGATTTTAACAAAACACTGCTTTGCCTAGACCAAAAGATTTCTGACAAGGCAGAGTAACCATTAGCAGCATGAGAAACTGCTACCATTCCCAAATCCACAATACTAGTGATTTCATCAGAGTACAGACTTGCACCAGACAAGCTGTAGTATTAACTTCACTAGATGCTGCACGTCTGTTAAGCTACACTGCTCTGTTGACTTAATGAGAAGTCTGAAAGTTGCTTCGATGTCCATGCTTCCTAGTGGTGCCAGACCCATGACCCCAACTTTCATCATTCTTAGCTGGTACAGTGCAGAGCTAGCTTGAATACTGTACTTGACAAAATGCAACAGGAGAGACATTTGCATCCTGAAGCTCAAGTACATATCCAGGAAACACAGAAACCCTGCCCAACACTCAATCAGAATACTTTCAGCAGCTTGTCTGGCAAATGGGTCCATTGACATGAACTTTGAAATAAAAGGCTCAATGAGATAACAGCTAAAGTTTACCTCTACATTTCACCAACTCTGGGAATGATGTTATGAGGTGAGTTAGTGACGTTACTTACTTGTAACAGGTGTTTTCCGTGGACAGCAGGATAAATCAGCCATACATGGGTGACGTCATCTGTTGGTGCTATGAATGGAATAGCTCTCCAACAGCTCAGAAGAATCTAGAAGACTCCTCTGAGCATGTACCACCCACCCTACCATAGTGCCTACCATCTTCCCACCTCATTCTATTCTATCCACCTGGCCATGTGGACGGATCCTGATCTCATCTATTTAATTTTCTTTCTTTTCCTTGCAATTCTGCTTATTCTTATTTTATTTTTTCTTACCTCCACTGAGAGAGGCATCATGGCGGGCCTCTGCAGATTGCAGGGATCTGGATGGAAGGCGGTGACAACAGCAAAAACAAACCCCTGAACATGGCTTCTTCCTTCACTGTGCTGCCAAAGCAGCTCTAACCAGGTGCTACAACTGGTCGCTGTCTCAGACTGAGATGCACCGTAGCGCTGACATACCTCTATGGAGCCCAAACTCAGTGGGATGCCCCTTTGCAATTGCAGACAGGGTGTGGCATGGACAGAGCCATGGCTTCTCTCTTTCAGGCAGGCTGCGCGCTCTCAACCGATCTTGCTACCACCAAATTGGCTGCCTCCCTGTTGGCTTCTGTAGGTCCCTATGCTGAGCCCCTTCCAGGCTGGATCACTGCAGCGGGGAAGAGGCTCCACCAGTGCTTTGCTCCTGGGTTCCCCAGAGTATGTTGGAGCCAGCTGAGATGCTCAGTTTTATCTATCAGAAACCATGGCACAAACCATCTGGAGCACACCGGTGCCATCATTTCCGGTCCTCGCTTTCCTGGTGCCAGTCTACACAGCGCGAACAGCATGGCACCATCACTTCCAGTTTCCTCCTTTTTCCTGGCATCGATCTATACAGTGCAGACCACATGTGCAACCCTGCAATGTCAGCATGTGTCGGGAGCCCAGGGCTCTTCCTCTGGGTGCCAGTACTATGGATCCCAGGGTAACATTGTCAGGCCAGGTGATGTTCCTCGATCAAATTGGAGGAAGACAAGGCTAGAAGGCAGTTCCTATGCTGCAGCCCTGTTGCCACATGCTACGTCTGGAACTCTGGATTTAAAAAAAAAAACCCTTCAGTGCCGGGACATCAGATTGAGATGGATTAGCCTGAACTATACCACCTTGTGAAGGGGATCGGAGGAGTAAGAGACTCACCCAAGGTCAGAAGCAGCAGCTGTGGGAATTGAACTCTTGTTTCTTTGAGTCTCTACCCCTATAAGAGTTTTATCCCCAGGCCATAAACCAGTTGTCCTGCCCTTGAAGGTCTTCTGAACCTCAGCTCCCAGCTGATTTCAGTTATTTTTCCCAGGGTGTAACACCATTAATGCCGGGGGTGTGCTTGCTCTCTCTCCCTCATGCATCTTGCAAACCTCTGGGCAAATGCAATTACTTCTCCTACAAGATTCTCAGGGGTGTTCCCAGAGTTGGTTTGAGCGCCAGTGCCTTAGTCAGTCTTGAGCCCCCCTCCCCCATCGGAGTCTCCTTCTATTATTTAGCTTTGCATGCCCTGTTCTTTGCCACACTGCAGAGGCTGCTGCCCTATGCAACTGCAGAGCTCGTAATTGAGATGCAGTCTTTCTAACACAAAGATAACAGGTTTGTGACCAATCTCCCTACCAAGTCAGGGTACAGGGAGCACAACCTCTTTACCAATCCCTCCCCCCCCAGTCAAAATCTAGGTTTAGCCTTCAATGCCTTACCCTAGCTGAAGTTTCTCACCTTGGCTGCCTTGTTTGCCTCATGATTGGGCCGGCTTTGAGATGTCTGCCTCGTAATCCAAAGGTAACAACTTTGAGACCAGTTTCACTACTCGAGCCAGCCCTGGAGATGCTTGCCTGGCTTTGAGACTAGTCTGTCTACTAAGTCAGTGTGCAGGGAGTACAATCTTGCATTGGCTGCTAATGCTTGCCATAGTGTATGCATCAGGCTTAATAGGGCCTCCTCCTGGAGTTCATAATATTTAACAGGTACAGGCACTTTTTCAAGCCATGCTTTATCATTCAGTTTAATCACATCCGTTGCACCCAGTACTACGGGGAAGACTTTGGTTTCCTTCGGTCATGAAGCACTGGTCTCTCTCAGGGAACTCGGGTGGTGCGGTGTACCACAAGGGTCATAGTTATTGAGCCTTACCCCTACTGCCAAACCTGCATCATCGTAAAGGGGACATGACTGTGCCAAGGGGACAGACTGCTTGCTCCCATCAGCTCCTCAACATTGCTGGCCCGCATAGCATCCACAGTGCTTCCTTCCTGGAGCTCCATTGATAGCACTCATCCCCAGTACTATAGTTGCCGATGGCCCATCTCACACCATCTCTTATTGGGCATTGCCATGGCCCAGTCCCCAGCCCATAGGGATACAACCATGGCTGGGAGTTTCACATTGATGGATCTATACAACACTGGGGTAACTACAAGCCATGCGCGATAAGAAATATGAGACTCACACATGGTGGCTTGACTAGTATCAGTCCACACAGAGTTGGTTTATGAAGTTGGTATCCTGTGCTTTGTGGCCTTGGGCATCTTTGACATTTGTAAGAAATACATTTACAGTATGTAGATGTTTATACCTTACAAAACTTTAATTTTGTCCCATTTTCATTTTATTTTTATGCAACATGGCACAAATTACATTATGTACAGTAAAATTTGTATATGGTCAAGTTAAAACATGTTCTGAATTTTCTCTAAATTTTTAGGAAGAGACATGGGGAAAGATCTTGAGAGCTTCTACAAGTATCTGGGACCAAGTAGTGTGGTTGCTATAGTACTTTGAATATCTAGAAATAGAAGGTCAATAACAAAATTGTATAGGTGATACCTTTCTATTGGATTACCCAGGGCCTAATTTGTAGACAAAAAGGAAGTAGAATTGTGGAGCTGGAGGAGGGGGCAGGAGCAACAGAAGAGGGGTTGTACTAGGGCAGCGATGGCGAACCTATGGCACGCGTGCCAGCTGTGGCACGCGAAGGCCTTGCAGCTGGCACGCGGGAAGGTCCGCAATTAGGTTTTTTTTTTTTCTTTCAATTTTACTTGTCTGCTGCCGCTGTCGGGGCCGCCGCGGCAAAATCGAGCGTGCCGCGGGGCCCCCCTGTATCCGGCAGAGCCTGCCCTCCCCGTAGCAGCTCTCTCTTTGGAGCTGCAGTCAGACGCGCCGGCTTGCAGAGCGCGAAGGGAAGAGTTTCCCTTTCGCGACTCTGTTAAGCCCGCGGGGGCTGATGGGAACTTCCCATCAGCCCCCGCGGGTTTAACAGAGCAGCGAGGGAGAAACTCTTCCCTCGCGCTCTGCAAGCCGGCGCGTCTGACTGCAGCTCCAAAGAGAGAGCTGCTACGGGGAGGGCAGGCTCTGCCGGATACAGGGGGGCCCCGCGGCACGCTCGATTCTGCCGCCGCGGCCCCGACAGCGGCAACAGACAGGTTTTCTTTTTTTTTAATTTTCCCTGGGCTGGGGGGGGGGGTTAGGAGTGGTGATGTGATGGGCTGGGCGGGGCTGGGGGGGGTTAGGAGTGGGGAGGGGCTGGGCGGGGCTGGGCTGGGGGGGGTAGGAGTGGTGATGGGCGGGGCGGGGGGGGGGTTAGGAGTGGTGATGGGCGCTGGGCTGGGGGGTTAGGAGTGGTGATGGGCTGGGCTGGGGGGGGTGTTAGGAGTGGTGATGGGCACTGGGCTGGCTGGGGGGGTTAGGAGTGGTGATGGGCACTGGGCGGGCTGGGGGGTTAGGAGTGGTGATGGGCACTGGGCGGGCTGGGGGGTTAGGAGTGGTGATGGGCGCTGGGCTGGGGGGGTTAGGAGTGGTGATGGGCGCTGGGGGGGCTTAAACTAAAAATTGGGTGATGGGGGATTAGGACTGGAAATGGGCTGGTGGGATTAGGACTGGAAGTGGGTTGATGGGGGGTTAGGACTGGTAATGGGCTATGTGGGGGCTTAAACTGAAAATTGGGTGATGGGGGATTAGGACTGGAAATGGGCTGGTGGGATTAGGACTGGAAGTGGGTTGATGGGGGGTTAGGACTGGTAATGGGCTATGGGGGGGCTTAAACTGAAAATTGGGTAATGGGGGATTAGGACTGGGAGTGGGCTGATGGGGAGGTTAGGACTGGTAATGGGCTATGGGGGGGCTTAAACTGAAAATTGGGTGATGGGGGATTAGGACTGGAAATGGGCTGGTGGGATTAGGACTGGGAGTGGGCTATGGGGGGCTAGGACTGGTAATGGGTTGGGGTTGCTAGGACTGGAAATGGGCTGAGTGGAAGGGGGCTTGAACTGCAAATAGCTGTTGGGGATGGGGCTTGGAATGGAAATGGGCTGAGGGGAAGTGGGGGGCTTGAACTGCAAATAGCTAATGGGGAGGGGGAATGGAAATGGGCTGAGTGGAAGGGGGCTAGAACTGCAAATAACATATTGGAAGGGCGGCTTGGACTGGGCTCTTCGGGGAGGGAGCTAGGACAGGAACTGGGCTGATGGATGGGCTAGGATAGAACTGAGAATTGGGTGTTGGGGGAGCTAAGATTGGAAATGGGCTGTGGTGGGGGCTTGGATTGAAATGGACTCATGGAGGGGCTAGAACTGGAGGTAGGCTCATGGGGGGCTTGGATTAGAAATGGGCTGAGTGGAGGGGAGCTAGGATTTAACATGGGCTGATGGTGGGGCTAGGAAAGGACTAGAAATGGGCTGATGGGAGGCTGGTATTGGAAATGAGCTGATGAAGGGACTCGGATAGGACTGGAAATGGATGGGGGAGCTAGGACTGGAAATGGACTGATGAGGGGACTAGAAGGGAGCGGATACTGGGTGGGGCTGGAACTAAAAGGGAGCTGATGTTGGGGGAGATTAGAAGGGGATGGGGCTGGGAGAATGAAATGGAGAGGGGAAAAATATTTTGTGTGTGAGGGAAGAAAAATGTACAATTGGCCGGGTATTGGGAGAGTAAGTGGGGATTGAGGATGGAGGGGTAAAATTTGAGTGGATGAAATAGGAATGAGGAAAGAGCAAAAGGAGAAAGATTAGTATGTTAAAGCGGATGTAGAGAGAGAGAATGGAAAAAAAAAACTAGAAGAGAGAAGAAAGGACAAATGGACAGCAGATGATGGAGAGTTAGCAGAAAACATGAAGAAACCAGAAGAAAGTGGCTGGAGCAATTGCAACTGTGTAACTGAGCTGAGGTATTCTGTTTATGTAATTCCTTTTTGACATTGCCACTTGTTCTCTTTCCCCAGTAGGTCATGTATTGTTGTTCTCTGAAATGTATTGGTTTAATATTTGCAGTGTTGCCTTTTGATAGGTATGGTATGGTGCTTTGTGACTCCTGGTAGTGCTGTTAGGATACGGCGGGTTTGCTATTGGTTCTAAATGGGCAGTGTTTGTAGTAGTTCCTAATGTGCCTGGCGGTTGGCACTGGATTATAGTAATGTAGAAATCTTTTAGTCTGTCTTTATCCATACACTCATTAAGAGACATGTTTACTAAAAGTTAGTGTATGTTAGCATTATGCAAATATTTATGCAAATTGACGTGCTGGCACTTTGAGGAAATTCTTTGGTTTTGTGCGGCAGTTTGGGCACTCGGGCTCAAAAAGGTTAGCCATCACTGTACTAGGGGGTAGAGTGACTGTTCCTTGCTCTGCTGCAGGCTCATCCTCTCCCCTCCTCTTCCCTGCAGGTCACATGGAAGGGAGAGGCTGGAGCAGAACATCCCTGCTGCTCTAGATTCTGAAAAGAAGTGGTAGAACTGTGTTCCAGGCAGTTCCCCCAGAATTTAAGCCCCGAGACTACCTTAATATATTCTAGAGAGTTGTATTCTCTTTGTCGGGTCAAAACAAAATGAGCAGATCAAGGCAAAGGATTATTGCCTGAATATTTGTAGTGAATTGTAGATTTCATTACAGTGGTGATATGAAGGGCAGAAGAGGGTTGATTTGTAAGAATGGTGAGAAAGTTTGCAGAGGCAGCAGAATTACAGTATATATCTGGAAAGCTGATGTTCTTGTTAAGTTGTTTGTTTCCTTTGAAATGTCTGATCATTTCATTTCAAATGTCTTAACTTTTTGGATATTTCGGAATTTCCCTTTCAGAATCTTGATCATAAAGTCATTGTTACACTGGTGTGGTCCAAAAATGTTCCATTGCGGAGGTATTCCCTTGTTCTACTTTGGGATATGTTATCTTAGAGCTGGGTAGGTTTAGCCTCATAAGCATGTCTCAAAATTAAATTTAAGATTGCAATCAAAAAATGAAAAGAAATCTGAACTTATTAACTCCATGCTAAAAATGAATAAAATTATTTCCTGCATTAAATGTTATCTGTGCAACCCCGTTGTATTCATTAAGAGAATATTCATTGTGGTTTTAATCTCCTGGGATATTGAGCTATTGGTTGAGATGCTAAACAGAGGATCCTATCTTAACATTCCTTACTTATCCTCATACATTGTTCCCGGGAATGTCTTGCTTTTCCATTTAGTGCAAGAACACGTTTTAGTGCTTGTAGCACAATAGACAATGGGCCTGATTTACTAAGTGTGATTTTTTCCCCATAGAGACAGACCAGGAAGAAAACCTTAGTGATTCAGGCCCTGTGCGCCAGATGCACTAAAGTGGTTTTCCATCTTTGTATTTTTGGAGAAAAAAAAAAAGCTTACTGCATCTGATCCTATACTGAATGCTGGCAAGGCTTTTTTTTTGTTGTTGTTGTTGATTTTCATGGTAAACCAGTAGAGGGTGTGGAAACACCAGTAACTGAGAGAAATGTGATGATGAGCACCAATCACGTGGAGAATGATTTGAACAATCAAAACAGACTACTGTGAATCATCTCAAAATAAATAGTTTTACATTATGCTTTGATTATGTTTAAATGTTTAGTGCCATTATGGCATTTAATTTTAGAAAGTGTATAAGTCATGCAGGTGAAATGTTTATAGTAGGCGATTATGATCAATAGAATGGAAAATAGCAAAATACCATTTTAAGTGAGGCGTTATAAATGTGCCATGTTTACAGATTGCTAGCACGTCTATGCAAATTTCCTTTTATCCAGAGTTCAGAGAAAATGTATCATTGATCTCATAGTGAGTTTCAGGGAATTTTAGCATTATCAAAACTTTACAGTAACCTATCTATCAATAGTGTGTATACCATTGTGGGCAGTCATTTTTCAATTGGGGAAGTGATTTAAAAAATCTTTTAAATAAATAAATAAGTTGTCTTTGCTTTTTTGTTGTCCACTGTAGTATAAAGGGTGGGCTGGCTCAAAGGTTTTTTTAATGTAGATTATATTTTTAAAAGTTCAAAAACATTCAAAATGCCTTTATCCTGTGTTCTACGAGACTGAATTGTGTGTGGCTAGTTATAGACTAAAAGAGGTGCTTTGTATACATTTGTATGCTTCACATCTGATTATGTATTAAGAGCAAATAACACACGATTTTGCCATTTAACATGTTAAATGGCAAAAATCCTGCCTTATTCCTTAACGCACATTAGTAACTCTCCTTCTAAGATGGTAATTTTAAATTCCAGGTGAAGTAGCCTGTCCTAAAGTTGACCTCCTCTTCCTTGGGAGCCTAATGGTTAGAGCAGTGGGCTGAGAACCAGGGAAGCTTGGGTTCAAATCCCTCTGCCGCACCTTGTAACATTGGGCAAGCACTTGACCCTCCATTGCCTCAGGTACAAACTTACGGGCCAATTAAGAAAAGCTAACGTGCCCTTTGCGTGCAGATAAAGCGTAGTTACTCACCTGTAACAGGTGATCTCCGGGAAGAGCAGGAATTTAGTCCTCACATATGGGTATCATCGGTACCGATGGAGCCTGCACGGGAACGCTCCCCAGCGTCCAATAGGAACGCTTTTGGGAGCATCCCTCAGCACATGCGCACTGCCTTCCCGCCTTTCCAACTGTCCCTCTTCAGTTAAGTTTGTAGCTGAGTGAAAGGATATAGGGAGAGAGGAAAGAGACAAAGAGAGAGAGAGACAACTCCTAGCTCTCACATTATGAGCTGTGACATGGTCATGGAGAGGAAGACCCTTACTCTCATAAGCAAAGGATATGCATTGGGCAATCCATTTAGATAAAGTTCTTTTGGAGACTGGAAGTCCTAAATGACTAGGATCAAAGGCTATAAAAAGATGTGAGGACTTTCTATGTTGTTGTGTTTTTTGTATGTAAAAGTATGAAGGTTTCTTTCTGCATTAGAGGCGTGAGGCCTCGGAAAAAAATACAGGAAGATAAATTGATTTTAAATGAAAAGGTGAAACCACCTTTGGCATAAAGTATGGGTGAATTTGAAGAACAACCTTATCATGATGAAACCTAGTATAAGGAGGATCAGCCACTAAAGCTTGCAATTTACTAATGCGACGGGCAGAGGTGATTGCAATTAGAAAGATGACCTTCCAGGTGAAAAACGTAAGTGGCCAAAGGTTCAAAAGGCGGCTTCATGAGCTGCCCGAGAATTAGATTTAGATCCCATGCCACCGGTGGTGGCTTGATGGCAGGTTTAGTTAATAAAAGGCCTCTCATGAATCTTGATAGGAGTGGATGAGAGGAAATTGGTTGTCCATTCAGAGTCTTATAAGAAGCTGCAATTGCACTAAGATGGACTCTTACTGAATTGGTCTTTAGACCAGAATTCGATAAATGAAGGAAATACTCTGGTATCTATTCTAAGGGTATGACCAGGGGGTTTAATCCCTTCTTGGAGCACCATATAGTAAAACGTTTCCACTTGAAGGCATAAGATCTTCTTGTGGAAAGTTTTCTAGAAGCCTGAAGTAAATCTTTTACCTGTTGGGACAGGTTGAAATCTTGGAGGTCTAAGCCTTCAGCAACCAGGCCGTGAGGTGCAGGGATTGGGGACTCGGGTGCCATAGCATCCAGTCCTCTTGGGAAAGGAGATCTGGAGCATGCCCTAACTCCAGAGGTGCCGCTTGAGAGAGATGTAGAAGCAGGGAATACCACGTTTGGCGTGGCCATCGTGGTGCTATGAGAATCATGCGACCCCTGTCTCTCTGAAGCTTGAAGAGTGTTTTGGGGATGAGGGGAATGGGTGGGAAGGCATAAAGGAAGTCCTGACCCCAGTGAAGGAGGAAGGCATCCTTTGCCTGACAGTTGTGAGCTGGAATCCTGGAACAGAACCGGGGAAGTTTGGCATTCAGTGGACTTGCAAAGAGGTCTATGTCTGGAGTGCCCCAGAGATGAAATATCTTTGCCACCTGGTCTAGGTGGGGGGACCACTCGTGAGGCAGCAGTACTCGACTGAATTTGTCTGCCCAAAGGTTTTGAATGCCTGGAATTTGATGCTCTCTGGCGAGGGCCCACAGTCGTAAAGCTTCGTTGCATAATGATAGAGAGCCTGTTCCGCCCTGCTTGTTCACATAGAACATGGCTACTTGATTGTCCGTCTGGACTAGGACTATCTTGTAGCTGAGCTGGGCGTGGAATACTCGAAGAGCTAAATAGATTGCTCTTAATTCCAGGAGGTTTATGTGTAAACCAACCTCCTGTGGAGTCCAGGTGCCCTGGGTAGAGAGATGATTCAGGTGTGCTCCCCAGCCCACCTGTGATGCATCTGTTAGGGTGGCCTGAAAGAGGGGTTGATGGAAAGGAGTCCCCACTGTCAGATTTTCTAGTGATTGCCACCATTGGAGGGACAAAATTAGTCGTTGAGAGATTATTATTTTGTCCGATAAATGACCCCTGGCCTGTGTCCACTGTGTGGAGAGGGTCCACTGAGCTGCTCGCATGTGGAGGCGAGCATATGGGACTACATGAACTGTGGATGCCATATGTCCCGGCAACTGCAGTAGCTCTCGAGGAGTGAGGGAAGATTTGCCTGCTGCTTGAGAAACTAGTTGCATTATGCGAAGACACCGGGCTTGTGGAAGGAAAGCCTTTGCCTGTCTGGTATCCAGACAGGCTCCTATGAATTCTAGGCATTGGGAAGGAACTAGTTGAGATTTTGGGAAGTTTATTACCAATCCCAAGTATTGGAGGATTCGCATTGTACGGAACAGTGCAGTGCTGGCCTCTGCAACTGTAGGGGCTAGAATGAGCCAGTCGTCTAAGTAAGGAAAGACGAAAATCCCCAGGGTTCGTAGAAATGCAGCTACTACTGCCATACATTTCGTGAATACCCTTGGTGCTGAAGCCAGACCAAACCCTGTACTGGAAATGTTTTCCCCTGAAAAGGAAACGTAAGAATTTCCTGTGATCTGGATGGATGAGAATGTGAGTGTATGCATCCTTTAAGTCTAGAGAGCAAAGCCAATCCTGGCTTTGAAGGTATGGCAGAAGAGTTCCTAGAGAAATCATTTTGAATTTCTCTCGAAACAGATATTTGTTCAATTCTCTGAGGTCTAGAATGGGTCTGTGTCCTACTGTTTTCTTTGGAATAAGAAAATAGGGGGAGTAGAACCCTGCACCCCGTTGAAGAATGGGTACTTCTTCTATTGCCCCTTGGGCAAGAAGTGTGGAGACCTCGTGATCTAGCAGATTGTCTGCAGAGGTTTGTGAATTGAATTGCTTTAGAATTGTAGGAGGGGCATGCTATGAAAATGAAGCTTGTACCCCTCTCCTACAATGGACAAAGTCCAATCTTCTGCTGTTATCTGATGTCATCTGTTGACAAAGTGGCATAACCTGCCCGGAATATTGGGGGGTTGGGGACCCCTCAGAGGCAGGGAGGCAAAGCTCTCTAGGAAGGAGTCAAAGCCCTTGAGGGGGCTGAACCTGGAGAGCTGGTTGGGCTCTCAGGCCTTTTGGCTTCTTTTGCTGTCTAGTTTGTCCCTTTTGGGCAACCTGACCTGGAGTTTGACTCTGCTGGGTATAGGAAGGATAAAACTTCCTCTTTTTGCTAAAAGAGGGTTTTTTGTAAGGCTTCCTTTTGGCTGGAGTGGCTGTAGACTTTGACAATCTATCTAAGGTAGAATTGTCAGCATCTAACTCGTTAGCCTTTTCCTGCCATTTCTTGTCGAAGAGATTCTCCCCCGTGCAAGGAATGTTGCCTAACTTGTCCTGTACCCAAGTCTCCAAGTCTGATGCCTGTAGCCAGGCAATCCGTCGTGTGCCAGTGGCAATAGCAGAGGTTCTGCTGAGGCATTCGAAGCAGTCGAAGGTTGCACGATGAACATACTTGGAGACATCTTGAGCATGCTTAACCAGAGCAAGAAAATCTTGTCTCTTGTCATCTGGGAGAAATGGGCTCATAAGTTCCAAGTCTCCTGTGACTTGCTTGAGGAACATTCCCATATATAGGATATATGAACTGATCCTAGCTGAAAGCATGGAAGCTTGAAAAGTTCTGCGCCCAAAAGCATCCAGAGTCCTGCATTCACGACCTGGAGGATTGGATGCATGCCTCTTAGCACTTTTCATCCTACGCATGGCTGATTCCACTACCATTGAATGGTGTGTCAGCTGAGTTTTCTGAAATCCAGGACATGGCGGAACTCGATACATAGTATCAAGTCTCCTAGAGTGAGGAAAAGTAGTCAGAGGTGTGTCCCACATTCTGAGCATCAACCTATGCAGAATTTCATGGATAGGCAGAGTGGCTGCCCCCTTAAGAGCTTTAGGATATTGGAGAATTTCCAATTCCTTTGCTCTGGGTTCCTCCTCAGGAGCTACTGTGATTGAAAGACCTTTGGCCATATCACGGATAAAATCCTGAAATGACATGTCCTCTGGAGGTGACATTCTGCATTGGGGAGAAGAGGGATCTTCAAGGAGAAAACCTCTAATGCCAGCAGAATTGTCAGAGTCTTCGGAATCGGAGGAATCGAAGTACTCCTGACCCCGATGCTCCTGCAAAGCACTATCCCGGTACCGATCGAAATCCGTACCGAGTTGACCCGGTACCGCTTTGACAATTCCAGCCAAAGATGGCATGGGAAGAGTTCCCACCGGGGCTGGTACTGTCGGTGTTGGTACCGGTGTCTGTACTGGTGTTGGTACCAGCATCGGTGTCGATGTCAGTACCAGTGCCCATGGGACCACCGGTACCGCAGCTGAAAGAAGAGCTGCGATGCTGCGCTCGATAGCGAGGAACCTCTGGTCTATCGACGCTGCCGATGCTTGGGTGTCGGTACCGGTAAGGATGGCCGGAACCCCTGATCATGGCATAGGTAGTTCTTGTGAGGTTGAGGCCTTGAGAATATCCTGAAGCCCCATCGATGCTTTGGAAGCCGAAGCCTCCCGCCGGGGCTGTTTTGCCAGTATGGTTCCCTCAAGGGCAACGCCAGTGGCCTCTCGATGCTTAGCAGGAGAGCTACCCTTTGAGGACCAGCTTTTATGTTTAGTTACCTGAGATCCATGGGAGGAAGAAGAGGCCCTTGATGATGTTGATGCAATGGATCTGGCATCTGAAGAAAAGAGGATACCGAGCTTTGCATCCCAGTTCTGTCTTCCTCTTTTAGTCATCCCCATACAGGAGAGACATTCAGTTGGAGAATGTTCAGGTCCTAAACATTTCAGACACCAATCATGGGTGTCAGTGACGGAAATGGTACCGCCACACTTAGTACATTTTTTAAAACCACTAGTTGGTTTTTCCATGTTTTAGGAATATGGGGCCTAGTGCCCAAAATGGCGCCTAGCACCAAAGAGAAAAGTTTCGGAAAAGAAACGGTCTAAAACCTAAGTTTGTTTGTTTTCTTTTAATGAAAAGAAAAGAACCGGCAGTACCAGTAGGCGTCGTGCGGTAGGCAAACGCGACCACAAGAAAAGAAATTTAAAGACGGAATTTTCTGCGGTGACAGGGAATAGATCCTGTCGGCTCCACGGAAAACGAAGAACTGAAGAGGGACAGTTGGAAAGGCGGGAAGTCAGCACGCATGTGCTGAGGGATGCTCCCAAAAGCGTTCCTATTGGACGCTGGGGAGTGTTCCCGCACAGGCTCCATCGGTACTGACGATACCCATATGTGAGGACTACATTCCTGCTTGTTCCTGGAGATTGCAGTTTATACGCACAAGTTCCAACACATCAAATGCAGAAAAAAGATTGACACATGCGTAAACAGCAAAGCAAAAGCAAGTGCACACAGTAACGCCAAGTGTATTTAAATTATATGCAAATGAGCTACTTGTATTAAAATGGCATGCTAATATTGTCTGCGCTCGATGCAGTGAAACACGTAGAGAATTACATAACCAGCCAATATTTCTATGCCTGGTCTGAGGTGGCTGAAATGTCTTGTGCATGCACCCGACAGTATTTTGATGGCATCAGGGCTTTCCCCGATGCCTGGATCATCTGAGGTGAAGTGTCAAACTTCCCTTCAGATGATCCAGGCATCGGGGAAAGCCACCAATGCCATCAAGATACCTTCAAGTGGCCGGTGCCCCTGATACTGACCTCTCACAGAAACCAATCGCCTGGTGGCTCAGCAGCCAGGATCCCCCACCCACCCAATAAAAAAATCCCTAGTTGCCCTGATCCCCCCTCCACCTCCTTCCAGTACCTTTACGATGGAGTGGGAGCATTGCCCACATTCTCCCACTCCTGTGCTGCCATCTTGAAAAATGGCAGTGCCTGGCCCTGGGATGCACCTGGCGGGGTCAGACTGCCATATAAGGCATTTTATGGCAGTCTGACCCCACGCGGTGCATCCGGGGGATGCACCTTAAATGGCTGCCTTATATGGCAGAGGGGATGCAGCTTATATGACTGCTTTATATGGCAGTCTGACCCTGCCCTGTGCATCCCAGGATGCACTGAACAGGGCCAGGCACTGCCGTTTTTCAAGATGGCACAGAAGTGGGAGAATGTGGGCATTCTCCCGCTGCATTGTAAAGGCACTGGGAAGGGGGTGGAGGGTTCGGGGGCCACTGGGATTTTTTTTTTATTGGGTGTGGGGGATTGCGACCGAAGGGCCACCAGTAATTAGGTTTGTGTCAAGGGGTTGGTATTGAGAGCACCAGCCCCTTGATAATATTTTTATGACATCGGGGGCTTTCCTTGATGCCTGGATCATCTGAGGTGAAATGTCAAACTTCCCCTCAAATGACCGTGTTTCTCTTGGAGAGCATGCCAAACTTGCACAGACTTCTGTGCGCATGTGTTTGGCTTGCTGACCCAGTTTAACCCTGACATTGGTGCCGCAGTTTAACACATGACTAATTTGCATATGCGCCCCTTTCTGCTTGCTGTCGCTGAAGTCACGTGCTATCAGTGCACTACATAGATACGTACATAGCTAATAGAGTATGACTTTAGCGTGGATTTTTACATCGGCCCCTTAAATTGTAAGCTCTTTGGGGACAGGAAAATCTACTGTTCATGAATGCAACTAGTCTTGAACTATTACTGAAAAGATGCAAGCTAACCTTCCCGCATCTGCTCCCCTCTCCCTTCCACCTAAACATATGTGTGAATTTCTCTATCCTATGAATTTTTAGCAAGGTTAAAAATGAAGCATTCCAGGGGATATGTCTTGCTCAGGGAAGGAAAACAGTATATATACTTGGCATTTTCAAAAGAATGTATGCTATTTTACTCCCTTCTGGCAATGCTCAAATAGTAGATGAAAGTATGCAGGTACTCTTAGAGCATGTACTTCATGCTCAAATGGAAACTATGCTGGTTGGTTCTTCTTGAAAATTACCACAAAGTGTATATGGAAAAGGTACCCCTGTGTTTTGCAACAGCATATGCTCTCTGAAAAATGCCCTCTATGACAGTAGTTCTCAATCCAGTCCTAAAGAACCACCTGGCCAGTCTGGTTTTCAGGATATCTGTAATGAATATGCATTAGATATATTTGCATGTGCTTTCCCTAAGGTATGGAGACATGTTTTGTGTATATTCTTTAACAATAGCCTGAAAACCGGTCTGGCCAAGTGATTCCTGAGGACTGGTTTGAGAACCACTGTTTTAAGGGCCTGATTCACAAAGGCTTTTCTTCCATCCTGTTTCTAGGGGAAAGAACTTGATGAATCAAGGCTTGGTGTCATTACTTTGCATTGTTAGAATATCACCACAAAAGACTTCCTGTCTTGTTAAGGTTGCTAAGCCCATATTTCATAGGTTACCTAGGGCTGGGGACACTTGCTCTTTATCCCCAAGGGGAGGATATTGTAATGTTGATACAATTTTTTTGCTAATGACAGAATATAAAGTGTAATCAAATCAAATGTTTTAAGTATCACAAGACACAGAAGTTTAGTGTGGTTCAGCGCAACAAATCCAGCCTTTAGCTTTGCTTATTCAAAGGCATGGCATTTGTTTCCAGATGTTTGCAGACAATATGCAGCTATGTCTTCCGCTGGAAAAGGTTCGGGCTAGTCAGTTACAAAAGTTAGAGGTCTATCTGTTAGATATAGATCACTGGATGAGAGAAAACAGGGTAGTATTTGAACTGCCCGAAGATGGAGGTACTCTGTATGCATCGCCCATGATTCTCTTATAACTGACCCCATCTACAGTATTTAAACGGCTTGTAGTGAGAAGTGACAGATCAGATTCATAGTTTGGCGTTTGAATTAGACAGTTCATTAACCTCAGAGCCACAGATTTCTAAGGTGGTGAAGGCATGTTTTTATCTACCTCTGCCAGCTGAGAAAGGTGCTTATAGGTTTTGACTATCAAGATTTATATACTCTTATATAGTCATCAATTTTTACAAAACTGGATTATTGCAATACTTTGTATTCTAGCCTCTCTGCAAAAGTTTTGGGTCAGTTGCAGAGAGTCCAGAATGTAGCTGCGAAGCTTTTAGTTACGGCAGAACCTAGTGATCATGTCATTCCTATATTGGAAACTCATCATTGGTTACCCATCGTCTACCAAATCAAGTTATTAGTAATTGCCTTTAGGATTTTATATATTTAAAAGTTTTTTATACTGCCTTATCAGTAAGTCAAAGCAGTTTACAAGTAATGTAACATAACATTTACATCAAAACAGTAATTAACTATACAGTGTAACTAGTTGAGCTTGCTAACATTCAATAAACTATATACATTTAATGGTGAGGGCCAATATCTACATTGTGGAAAGCAGGTGTGTAGGAGGTGTCAAGTGCAATGGACTCTAATGTTGGGTATGTATCTGAATCTACTTGTTGTATTCCATAGTAGTCTGTAAAGAGTAGGGTCTTGATACATTTTTGTACATAAGAACATAAGATATGCCATACTGGGTCAGACCAAGGTCCATTAAGTCCAGTATTCAGTTTCCAACAGTGGCCAATCTAGGTCATATGTACCTAGCAGTTTCCCCAAGGGACACAGGTTCCACAATGCTTGTATTGGTTCAAGCATTGATATCCTGGGTCCCCACTTAATAATGGTTTATGGACCTTTCCTCCAGGAACTTGTCCAAACCTTTTTTAAACCCAGCTACACTAACAGCCTTTACTACATCCTCTGGTAACAAATTCCAGAGTTTGATTACATGTTGAGTGAAAAAATATTTTCTTTTATTAGTCTTAAATAGTTTACTCTGTAGCTTCATTGCATGTCCCCTAGTCTTTCTATATTCTGATAAGGTAAACAATCGATCTACGTTTACCCGTTCCACTTCGTTCATTAACTTATAGACTGCTATCATATCTCCTCTCAGCCATCTCTTTTCCAGGTTAAAGAGCCCTAACCTTTTTAGCCTTTCTTCATAGGAGTATCCTTCCATCCCCTTTACCATTTTGGTGGCTCTTTTCTGAACCTTTTCTAAAATCGCTATATCCTTTTTAAGATACGGCGACCAGAATTGCACACAATATTCAAGGTACGATCTCACCATGGAACGATATAGAGGCATTATAATATCTTTTGTTTTATTTTCCATTCCTTTCCTTATCATACCTAGCATTCTGTTTGCTCTCTTGGCCGCTGCTGCACACTGGGCTGAGGGTTTTAACATGGTATCCACAATGGCACCTAAATCTTTTTCCTGGGTGGTGGTTCCTAATGTGGAACCTTGCATCGTGTAACCATAGTTTGGGTTGTTCTTCCCTAGGTGCGTAACCTTGCACTTGTCCACATTAAATTTCATCTGCCATTTTGATGCCCAGTCTTCCAATTTATCAAGATCCTCTTTCAATTTTCCACAATCCTCATGGGTTTTAACAACTTTAAATAGTTTTGTGTCATCTGCAAATTTGATAACCTCACTTGTTATTCCACTTTCCAGGTCATTTATGAATATGTCAAAAAGCAGCGGACCCAGCACAGATCCCTGGGGTACACCACTATTCACCTTTCTCCATTGGGAAAATTGGCCATTTAGCCCTACCCTCTGCTTTCTATCTTTTAACCAGTTCCTGATCCACAATAGTACACTGCCTCCTATCCCATGACTCTTTAGTTTTGCCAAAAGTCTCTGATGAGGGACCTTGTCAAAGGCTTTCTGAAAGTCCAGATACACAGTATCAACCGACTCACCTTTGTCCACCTGATTATTCACTCCTTCAAAAAAACATAACAGATTAGTAAGACAAGATCTTCCTTGTCTAAAGCCATGTTGGCTGTCTCCCATTAGGTCATGACTATCTACATGCTGAGTAATTTTTTTCTTTATGATGGTTTCTACCATTTTTCCCGGTACTGGTGTCAGGCTCACCGGTCTGTAGTTTCCCGGATCACCCCTGGAACCCTTTTTAAAAATTGGTGTTACATTGGCGATCCTCCAATCTTCAGGTATTAGAGATGATTTTAATGATAGTTCACAGATTACTAATAGCAGGTCTGCAATCTCGTATTTCAGTTATTTCAACACCCTTGGATGTATACCATCTGGCCCAGGTGATTTGCTACTCTTCAGTTTATCTAATAGTTGTAATACATCTTCCCGATGTATCGATATTTCCTTCAATTCTTCCGCACCTTTAAATACCACTTCAGTCATGGGTAACATCCCTACATCTTCCTCAGTAAAGACTGAAGCAAAGAATTCATTCAGTCTCTCCGCTATTGCATTGTCGCCTCTTAGTGCTCCTTTAACCCCTTTATCATCTAATGGACCAACTGAATCTCACAGGTTTTTTGCTACGAATGTACTTGAAAAGGTCTTTACTTCGCGTTTTTACTTCCGCAGCAAGCTTCTTCTCAAATTCTCCCTTTGCCTGCCTTATCAATGCCTTGCATTTGACTTGCCAGTGCTTGTGCTGTTTCCAGGTTTCGTCGTTTGGCTCTTTTTTCCATTTCCTGAAAGATGCTTTTTTGGCAACAACAGCCTCTCTGACCTCACCTTTAAACCATGCTGGCAGTTTTTTGGACTTCCTTCCACTTTTCTTAAAGCGTGGAATACAGCTGGTCTGGGCTTCCAAGATAGTATTTTTCAACAACAGCCAAGCCTGATGGATGTCTTTAACCTTTGCAACTGCTTCTTTTAGTTTTTTCTTAACTGTTTTTCTCATTTTATCATAGTCTCCCTTTCGAAAGTTAAAAGGTAGTACTGTGGATTTCTTTACTATCCCTCCTCCACTAATTAAATCAAAGGCGATCATGCTATGATCACTATTGCCAAGTGGCCCCATCAACCTTATCTCTTGCACTAGATCTGGTGTTCCACTAAGGATTAGGTCTAATATGGCTTCCCCTCTGGTCGGTTCATGAACCAGCTGCTCCAAGAAGCAGTCATTTCTTTCATCTAGGAACTTTATCTCCCTAGCATGTCCTGACGTGACACTGACCCAGTCGATACCGGGGTAGTTGAAATCACCCATTATTATTACTGTGCTGTAACTTTTGTTAGCTTCCTTGATTTCTTTGAGCATTTCATCATCCATTTGGTCATTCTGGCCAGGAGCTCGATAGTACACCCCCACTGCCATTGCCTTCCCCCTTTTACATTGTAAGTCAGCAAGGTCTCTTATCTCTCTTATTTTTGCTGGGAGGGAGTTCCATGAGATTGGAGCATTTATATGAGAAGGCTATATTGCTCGTTGATTTGTTGGTCTTGCGGAAGTCAGCTGGGAGGGTTGGGGAGTTTTGAATGCATCCTCTCCTCTGCCTAGTGTCTGGAATTCTTTTTATTAAAGTGGTAAGGTGAGATGGTGATATATTAAGCAGTAGCTTGAAAATAATGACTAAATTTTATATTTGCTCCTATTTGGAATATGCAGCCAGTGTAACTTGTGTAGTATTGGAGTGATGTGCTCAGACCTTGATGCTTGCATGATTACACAAGCTGCTGTAGGTTGCACTCATCTGCAACTTGTCAGACGGCTGCCTGGGTGAGAATGTTCACAGGCTTGGCAAGTGCATATATCAATATGCTTTGCAAGGGATTGTGGGAAATGCAGTCCATTCACACCAGACACAGCTGCTCACAATAATTAGTGGTGTTTGAGTGTAAAGCCAATAAGATATTTATTTATGGGGTTATTTCTCCCAACACAGATATGCTTGGTAGCACATAAAACAGGATACTTGCTTTCAGTGTTAAACTTAGAAAAACAAAATCAGGAAAACAACAGTTGAACTTGTCAGGCAATCAAATCAAAAGAATAAAGACCTGGTTGGTAACAAACTGGTCTTTTCTGTAGGCTTTAGCTAATATTTTCTTAGCAGTGTATCAAACAACCAGCAAAACCCACAAAGAAGGGAAAAACTGTTCTTTTCAGGTTAACTTCTTATATCTTCACACATAGACTCAGAAGTGATTCCCTCAGAGCTCACAAGCAATTAGGTAAGGCTCAATTGCTAGCAGTTATCCAGCTGGAACCCTTTAGCTGGCTTACTTTCCACTGCGTGGCTCAAATTCTACTCAGGAGTTTTTCTGAGTAGATTAAAGAACAAGTTTGTATTTCTTTGGGATGGTTGTTGTACTTTGTAACAGAAAATTACCAAAGGAGTTTAGACAGAGAGCAATCCATATATTCACAGCCTATATCTAAGACTTCTCCCCCATCCTCAACAATCATGGGTTCAATATCATGGATTGGCACAGAGGAATTACTCAATGGAGCACTTTCAGGAGAATACTTGTTTCCCTGCTGTCTTTCAAGGGTATAGCTAGGGCATAGATCAGTGTTCAGACCTGAGCTTCCATTGCTGTTAGAGTTCCTCTCTAAATAGCCTGGCCAGTATGTAGTCCAGTTCTTATGTCCAGCCTTCCAATCCAGAACCCTGGACACTGGATCTCTCTTCAAATACCTTCTGGCACGGGTCTTAGAGTCCCTTCCACGTGCAGCCGTCTCCCTCACAGGTACCGTCTGGAGATTCCTAGCTCTGCAGCACCATTCCTCTGGCTTTCCCCAGTCCAATGGTGTATGCTGGCCTTTTGAATGTCTCCCAGTATACGTACTGCCCTGGACTCCTTTAGACCTCCCAAATGCTTTTCTCTTCTTTCTTCCAAAGGGTTTCTTGCCCTCTCTGTCCGTCCGTTCTGGCTTCTGCTTCTGATGATCCTCCAGATGATGAAGACCTCCAAGCTGAGGATATCCAAGCTGATTCTGAGGATGAGGATAATTCTCTGTAGAATAAACTCTACCTTTATTCTACTTTGATGAGTGCTCCACCTTAGCACAGCACAGCGCAGCTGTGCTGAATCAGGCCCTGCCCTTTGAGATGAGTGCTTAGGGATTACGTCATAGCCCTCCTGATTGAACACACGTTTCCCCACTTCAGCTCCTCTAATGGCTGTTGGAAACCTGGTGCATTCTGGGACTGGTAGTCTTTTATAAGAAAATTCTGTTTTCTTATTTCTACCAGAACTGACAGGTTGCTTGTTCAGAGTCACTTCACCTTTACTATAGCTCCTTCCTGAGCTATGATAAGCTTCCTTATCACAAACTGTATTAATGCCTGCTTGGGTAGACCCTGCAATATACTATTGCAGTAGTCGATATGTGGGTGAATCATAGCCTGCAATACCGATCTAAAGTCTGATGGGGCACTAGTAGGAGTCTTAAATGTTGTAACATCTTAATCTTTCTGTATATAGACTGTGTAGTCCTGTTGATGTGTGAAGATAGGCTCAAAGTTTTATCTAGGATTATGCCTAGATATTTTACTTAATCTTTTACTTTTATTGTAGCTTCTTTAAGTTGACTTTGTGGTTGGGGGGGGAGGGTGAATTCTTTGTCCTTCTTAATGAAAATCGCTTCCGTTTATTGAAGTTTACTCTTAGGTTGTTCATTGAGAGCTAGTGAGAGGCTTCATTGACGTATGTTACGATTTGTTGGAGGGTAGCTTTTGCAATACTGACTGTTAAATAAATCATTATATCGTCAGTATATATGTGATAATTCACTTTATGCTTCTGAAAAATGTTGCAGATTGGTTGGTGGTATATATTGAACAATAAGGCTGAAAGAGCAGAGCCTTGTGGAATTCCCTGATGCTGACTGTATGCATTGGATGTGGTTTGGCCAATTTTTACCTGTTGACTACAGTCCTGCAAGTATGATATAAACCAGCTGAGGGCAGTTCCGCTAACTTTGATTTGCTGCAATCTTGTTAATAGTATGTTGTGATTGATCGAGTCAAAAGCTGATATGCTATTGAGGAATATCATACTGAATGCTTACTTAGGGGCTTTGATTCCTTTAATCAGCTTATCAAAGAGGGTTATGATGAGGGTTTCTACCCCTTGGTACAATCTAAATCCGTACTGGTGTGGATCCAGTGGGGCATTAGCATCTAAGTGGCCTTGAAGTTGATTTTGTACTATTTTTTCTATAAGTTTTACTATGTAGGGGAGGCTCAATATTGGGTGATATGAGTTAGGCTATAGCTTGTCCAAGGTCTTACTTTTAGAATTGGGCGAATGGAGGCTTTCTTTAAGGTTTTTGGCATGTAGTCCTGGGATAATGATAGGTTAATTATTTTTAGCATAGCCGGTGCCAATTTATCGCGAGACATTTTTAACCAACTGATTGGGCATGGATCACCTGGAGATGTAGTAATATTTATTGCTGTAAATTATTTGTAAGCTCCGCCTCACCAGCAGCATCCTTGAGCCAATCTGATACACTAATTCTAAACTAACAATGCTGCAGGCGCACCCGCGCCTAAGGGCCAAGCCAAAGATGCTGCTTTTTAAAAGGCCGTCTGGTGATGCTGGAGGCCTTTGATTGGCCCGATCTGCCTTGCAGTGTGGGGCAGGGAGAGTCTTTCTTCCCTATCTCTCTCCCGATGCCGATCAGGTTTGGCCTAGATATTTGTCAGCCTATTTGCAGGAATATAACCTCCAATGGGCTACTCATTCTCAGGATACTGTATCTGATTGCTTAAGCTCCCTAGGGCAAATTTGTTTCTTTCAGTTAGACTTTGAGTCAGGGCACTGTCATGCTCATTGTCATTTATGCTGAATGGTCTTCCTTTAACCATTCATTTTATTGATGATCTTATGGGATTTAGGAGGGCAATGAAGACATTTGTATTCCTTAAGGGAATGTCTAGAAGAGGATGCCTTTGGTTTTGTTGCTATTTCTACTGTCATTTTATTGAATGAATGTATGTTTTTATTACAATATGTTTGTTTTATTGTATCCTGTCTTGGGCTTTTTTGTAAGGGCAGGTAAAATAACTAATAAATGAAGTAAAATTAAATCAGAGTTTTTGAAGGAAACTGTCAGTTTTCAATATGTTGTCCAAAGATAGAGGAATGAATTCGTGAAGAGAGTTTCATGTGGGCATTGAGTATCTCTTGTGACAGTGTGCAAAGTGTACTTATGCCGAAAGTCCTTGTAAACAGGGATGGTAAACCAGGAAAGAAAGAAAAGTCTAACATCAGCATCATTGTGTGAAGACTTCACCAGTTTAAGCAATGGATATGATAGCTTAAATTGTGTTTAACCTGTGTATGTTTCTGTGCCCAGTTCAGTTGTAACTCAGCTTTGCTGATACAACTAGAAAATTTGTGAAGCAGCAAAACTATCCAAAGAGGCCACAATTGTTCTTTGCATAAAACATTTCCACGGCAAGATTTCCCTGGAATGATTTTTAAAGAGATTTATGTGCATTATGAAGTCAAATCAAGGGTCATTTCATGTTTTTTTTTTCCTAAGGAAAGGTGCCAAGGTATCATTTTTGCAGACATTAGTAAAATTTGAAAAGTATGTTGCACATGTTGGGACCACTGCCAACATCTGTGTTCATAAGCCCTGTAACAGGACTTAAGGTGAAAGTTTATCATATTCACCCTCAGAAATTGGTTGAAACAAATCGTCTTTCCATTGCACCTGTGTTACTGATTTCCCTTTAGAGTTTCTTGGATGTAGGCGTTTGAGGCTATGGCTCAAAAAGTTTCTCTTTTCTGGCAGTAAACTTGTTATCCAAAAGACATGTTTTATCTGATGCAACAAATCAGTTCAAAAGGAACATTCTATAAAGCATTGAGTTTCATGAAGCTTCCAGGCCTATTCTCTAATGTATTTGTTATTTATTATAATCCAGTCTTATTTCTTTTTTTGTTTTGTAAATCTCTTTATTATGGAATCACAAGGTATCCATTATACAGCATTTAACAAGGCCCTGTGCACTCTAACAAAGAAGAAACATAGATGCTGCAAAGCATCTCAAGCAATGTGCTCATAGCAAGGTTCCTACTCTGACAGTTGAGTATTTCCCCAGGATTCCCTTTTCCCCTCTTTACCCCCCACCATCCTCCCTCACCTGCCCTACCCATCCTCCTCCCGACCCATACACACTCCCGACCCATACACACTCCCAAGCTGGTCTGCACCGTCAAGTGATTCTTACAGACCCCCCCCCCCCCAGTGAAAGTCTCCCACAAAACCCAGTACCTTCTCTGAGCTGCGGATGCTCCCGGCATCCTTGCCATCTGCTCCCAATCCCCCATCTCCCTCCCCCTCATGCAGTTAATCCAGTGCTTACGTTTTCCGGGTGACCATTGTGGGGAAAATATGAATCCCCTTCAGGTACCTTACAGGTTGAATCCATCTTGTGCTAACATCTATAGCTCAGGCCTAAGAAACAGCTTGCTCTGACTTTTTCACACTGAAACTGCTAATTCAGCAAGATTGAGCAATGAAATGAGCTAATATCCTATCCCAGAGAGCTTACACAATGAGAGACTCTGAACGCTATACAGTTAATGAAAGACTGTCGCCTGGGCCTCTCGAATGAACAAAAGGAGAATGTAAACAAGGAAGACGAACATCAGTAACAGCTTATCTACAGGATACAGAGTCAGCACACAGCGGCAAGGCGAGTGAGACTGGAAGAAGACAGGATGCTACAGAGTGGACAGAGGGTAAAGGATCGGAAAACAGATTTGCTTAAGATAATGGAGAATGAGAAAAGAAGGGAAATCTATTTATCAGCAATTTCAGCCTAAAAATGCATATAAATATGGAGAAGAAATTTTGATAGACCGACAGATGGTAGCTGATCTCACTAGAGTAAGGCTCTCTCTTTCTGTCTCCAGGACCTTTTTTACACTTAAATCAGGTGCTTTACTTGCTTGTAAGTGTATTGATGTTATGGATTGATATTGAAATTTGTACAAAAGTAAAGCTTGTGATGTTACAGACCTGATAAGATAAATAAAACTTTTTACATGCTTATATGGTGGCACGAGCAATTTGATTAAGGTCCTGTATATGTATGTTGGGGTTGAACACAAACAGCCAAAACAAAAAATAGAAAATCCCCAAATAATCTTAGGGGAAGCCCAGAAAACCCCCAGCACCATTAAGGCCACTCTTGTGAATCTCCGTTCCTCTGCCCACAAGTCCCGCTACCTTAGGGGCATCTCGTCCCCCAAAAGGAGCACCTCATAGGTCCATTTCACGTAGCCCTGATAACTCTCTGGATGTGGTCTAGCAGCATCTGCTAGCACAAGCCCAGGTGGTTGCATTCTAAAAAGGCGTGCAGCAGTGTTCCCTTAGTTAATTGACTTTTCAGACCTTCAGGGTTTTCCCTGAGATTCATTCTCATCCCCCGCTCCTTAGTAATGTATGTCCTGTGTAGGATATTGTATTGCACTTCTTGCAGGGCTGCACTGGGTGTTAAGGTGAAGGCATCCCTAAAAACATATAGAGAAGAGGTTGATCTACCTGCTCCCCCAGCTCCCTAGTCCACACCTCTGCTACTGCTGCACACCATGCTGCCTGTCTCTGTTCTCTTCCCAGTTTGTACCAATAAGACAGGCGATTCTACTTTGCTGCTGTTCCCAAGAAACACCTGTCCAATGTGGTGAAGCTGGTCATTGTCTCCCCGTAACTGACTCCCAACATAATGGCAGCTCTGAAGGCATGCCTACAGATGCTTATTTGGGATCCCCCACTACTCCTTCAATTGATCTAATGTCAGGAACACCAGCATTGCCAATTCTTTTAGGTGCCCCATGTAACCACACCCCTCGGGGCCGGTCGCGGAGCCCCGAGTACCTGCCCGGGGCTTCGAAGAAGGAGCGCCCGGCCAAAGTTCCTCGTAGGGAAACGGATCAGCCTAGGCAAGTATTGACTGTACTTGTCGAGGACTCCCCTCCGGGGGAACTGACTGCGGGGCCAAGCGGGTCAGCACCCGAGTCAGAGGCTATGGAGCCTCCCGGACTGGCCTTCATCAAACAGCAGCGGGTGCTGATGTCCGGCATGTCTGGTTCCTCCGCTCTGACCACCGGGCTCTTGACATCGAAGTCGACCCCGGAGGTCGAGCTGATCCTTAAGACCTTCCGAGCTCGAGTCAATCCTCGGCCAAGGTTGCACTCGGTTTCCCGCTCATTGGGGCCGAGCCTGCAAGCGTCGGGACAAACGGCGCTGGGGGCCCTCAATGCACTAGGAGCTTCACGGACACCCAACGGCATTGGGATGTTCCTTCTGATTCCCTGGTATCTGAACCTCAGAGAAGGTCCACACCGGAGGATATGGTTTTTTTGGACTTCGTGCGGGATATGTCCAAGGCTTTGGATTTCCCACGGAGTCCGAGGAGGATCCTTGAACCGACGAACTCGAGATCCTCCAGTATGAGGCTCCCCCTCGGGAGGCCCTCACGGTACCCGTCCCTGGAACGACTTATGCTCAGCATGTGGGAGATGCCAGCAACGCTGCCGGTAATCAGCAAACGGCTCAACTCGTTGTATCGAGTCCGCCGGAGCCCTGGGTTCCAAAAATCGCAACTGCCAAACAACTCCATGGTTATGGAGTCGGCCATGCATTGGCTGAAGAGTCAGAAGACGCACTCCTCAGTGCCCCCAATAGGGATGCTGAATTGTCAGATCCAGGCATACCAGCTGTACATGCATGCACCTGAGAGACCTGGCAAAGGAAATCGCCGGGTTCTCGGCTGGTCTCTCCAAGGAGCCTTTGCAGCACTTCAAGGGCCTGTCCAAAGCTGTCCATGAATACTCCAAGTTTATGTCTTGGGCGGTCTATGACGAGTTCGAGTCGGCGGCCCGGGTAGCAGTGGCGGGCATCGGTTCACGTCGCCAGGCTTGGCTGCAGTCATCCGACCTCGAGCAATGGGTTCGGGAGAATTTGGTTGATGTCCCATGCCAAGGGGAGATCCTCTTTGGCAAACCCATGACCGACAAGGCCACAGAGCTGGAGACCGAGTTCATGACGAGGACACGGCTCTCTAAGAAGACCTCTGCCCCTTCTTGTAAGAAGGACTCGGGTTAAAAGCCCTTTTACCCGAGGAAGTCCACTGCTTACCGAAACTACCCCCCTTCCAGGCCTCCCCAGCTCCCCACAGTGGTGGGGGGTTTTGACTCCTGCAGCATGGTCCCTCTTCCAGCCGGAGCTGGGCAGCCCAGAGGAAGTGGGCTCGCCTCGCATGCCCACAAGTGGAGAACCATCACTGCCGATTCCTGGGCCTTACAAGTGGTCAGGGAGGGATACCTCCTCCATCTAGCCCAAGTGCTTCCACACTATTTCCCAGGAGAGCCTATCAGGTCTCCCCTTCACCGGGACCTTCTTCTGAAGGAGTTTGCAGATCTTCTCGAGGATCAGGCGGTGGAACCGGTGCCCCACCACCTCAGGGGCAAGGGGTTCTACTCCAGGTACTTCCTCGTGTCAAAGAGGACAGGGGGCCTAAGGCCCATCCTCGACCTGCCCAACCTCAGCAAATTCCTGGTGAGGGAGAAGTTCAAGATGCTCTCCCTTGGAATATTTGTGCCTTACCTTCGCCAGGAAGACTGGCTGTGCTCCTTGGACTTAAAGGATGCTTACACTTACATCCTAATCCATCCAAGCCACAGGCAATACCTGTGCTTTGTGGTAGGGGGCAATCATTACCAATGCAGGGTGCTCCTCTTTGGCCTTGCCTTGGCCCCCAGGGTATTCACAAATTTCCTGGTGGTGGTCGCTGCCTTTTTTTGGCTTCAAGGGATCTTTGTCTTCCCTTATCTTGCCGACTGGCTTATCAGGGGCACTTCAGCCACCGAGGTGCAGCAGGCCACAACTCGCACCACTCAGGTCTGCAACACTTTGGGTTTGTTATCAACTACCCGAAGTCCAACCTTTGCCCAACACAAGAGCTGGAATTCATTGGGGCAAGGATAAACACCCTTCAGTCAAAGGCCTTCCTGCCTGCAGACAGGGCAAACAGACTCATGGCCCTAGCCGAGGACATAAAGCACTGTTCCTCAGTGCCAGCAAGGCATCTACTGCGCCTCCTCGGGCACATGGCCTCCACAGTCCATATCACTCCGGATGCCCACCTCCACAGGTGAACAGCGCAGTGGTGCCTCAGGGACCAGTGGTCCCAGGCCATGGGACACCTCCAGGACAGGGTCAGAGTGACCAGGCGTCTGGTACAGTCCCTGACCTGGTGGCTTTCGCCCCTTTGAACATTATGCTCCATCCCTATGGAATTCTCTACCGAGCCATCTCAGAAACAATGCCGATCTACTGTCTTTCAGAAAACAGCTAAAAACCATCTTATTCCAGGAATACTTCAATACGACTCCCACCAAAAAGTGCACTAACCTCTGATCTCGCCCACCATGAACCTCTGATCCAAAGCTGCACTAACCTGTCCATGTCCAAAGTCTGTCTCATGTCAAAATCATCAATGTTGCCTCCCTGGTGATGGCCCCACCCTTATACTTAATTTCCCCACCCTTGTATGTAACGCCGCTTTGACCCGGTGAAAAGCGGGATATAAATACAGTTAAATAAATAAATAAATAAATCACCTGGAGGTGGAGATTCTTCCAGGTCCCTCACCATTCGAGGATCCCTCACCACAGATGCCTCCCTTCTGGACTGGGGAGCCCATTGCCAGGCGTACCGCACACAGGGGGTTTGGTCCCAGGATGAGAGTGCCCAACAGATCAACCTGTTGGAGCTGTGTGCAATCCATCTCTCCCTGAAGGCTTTCAGGCAGTGCCTGTGTCACAGGTCTGTTCTAGTGCAAACGGACAACCAAGTTGCCATGTTCTATGTGAACAAACAGGGGGAAACAGGGTCCCGTACCCTTTTCCAGGAAGCCATAGACCTGTGCTCTTACGCAGTCTGGCAGGGATTCTCCTCAGGGCAGTATACCTGCCGGGCCAGGACAACTGGCTGGTCGACAAGCTCCGCAGGATGTTCCAGCCTCACAAATGGCAGCTGGACAGGATAGTAGCCTGCAGGCCTTTCCAGACCTGGGGAGAACCAGTGATGGACCTGTTTGCAAGCCCGGACAATCACCAGTTGCCCTGTTTCTGCTCAAGGCAGCCACACCCCAGCCAGAATGGCAGCCGACGCTTTTCTAATCTCATGGTCAGTGGGGCTTCGGTATGCTTTTTTCCCCTGACGCATCTGATCGCCAAGACTCTGTTCAAAATCCTTCAAAACAGAGCTTCAGTCATCCTGATAGCCCCATGGTGGCCCAGACAACTGTGGTTCCCGCTTCTACTGCAGCTAGCAGTGGAGACCCCCCATTCCTTTGGGATCATCTCCGCGGCTCCTTTCGCAGGAGGGGGTTCTCTTTTGCATCCAAACCTCAGCTGCCTTTAGCTGATGGCATGGCTGCTGAGAGGGCGACTCTCGCCCAACTCCTCCTTCCAAAGGACGTAGAGGAGGTCTTACAGGCTTTGCACAGTATGTCTACCAGACGGGCGTGTGCCTTTAAGTGGTTCAGATTTGCACTTTGGTGTGCTGGGCAAGGGGTAGACCCCTTCTCTTGCCCGGTAGTTGTGGTGTTACAATACCTTCTCCACCTCTCCCAGACGGGGCTTAAATCTAACTCCGTTAGAGTGCATCTCAGTGCCCTAGCAGCGAACCACTACCCTGTGGATGGGAAGCCCTTCTCAGTTCACCCAGTGGTGTCCTGGTTTCTGAAGGACCTACTCCTTTTGAAGCCCCCAGTTCGACCTCCGACAACTGAATGGGATCTCATAGCATGATCGCCTTTGATTTAATTAGTGGAGGAGGGATAGTAAGGAAATCCACAGTACTACCTTTTAACTTTCGAAAGGGAGACTATGATAAAATGAGAAAAACAGTTAAGAAAAAACTAAAAGGAGCAGTTGCAAAGGTTAAAGACGTACATCAAGCTTGGGTGTTGTTGAAAAATACTATCTTGGAAGCCCAGACCAGCTGTATTCCATGCTTTAAGAAAAGTGGAAGGAAGTCCAAAAAACTGCCAGCATGGTTTAAAGGTGAGGTCAGAGAGGCTGTTGTTGCCAAAAAAGCATCTTTCAGGAAATGGAAAAAAGAGCCAAACGACGAAACCTGGAAACAGCACAAGCACTGGCAAGTCAAATGCAAGGCATTGATAAGGCAGGCAAAGAGAGAATTTGAGAAGAAGCTTGCTGCGGAAGCAAAAACGCGAAATAAAGACCTTTTCAAGTACATTCGTAGCAAAAAACCTGTGAGAGAGTCAGTTGGTCCATTAGATGATAAAGGGGGGTTAAAGGAGCACTAAGAGGCGACAAGGCGATAGCGGAGAGACTGAATGAATTCTTTGCTTCGGTCTTTACTGAGGAAGATGTAGGGATGTTACCCATGACTGAAGTGGTATTTAAAGGTGCGGAAGAATTGAAGGAACTATCGATATATCGGGAAGATGTCTTACAACTATTAGATAAACTGAAGAGTACCAAATCACCTGGGCCGGATGGTATACATCCAAGGGTGTTGAAAGAACTGAAATATGAGATTGCAGACCTGCTATCAATAATCTGTGAACTATCATTAAAATCATCTCTAATACCTGAAGATTGGAGGATCGCAATGTAACACCAATTTTTAAAAAGGGTTCCAGGGGTGATCCGGGAAACTACAGACCGGTGAGCCTGACGTCAGTACCGGGAAAAATGGTAGAAACCATCATAAAGAATAAAATTACTCAGCATGTAGATAGTCACAACCTAATGGGAGACAGCCAACATGGCTTTAGACAAGGAAGATCTTGTCTTACTAATCTGTTATGTTTTTTTGAAGGAGTGAATAAACAGGTGGACAAAGGTGAGTCGGTTGATATTGTGTATCTGGACTTTCAGAAAGCCTATGACAAGGTCCCTCATCAGAGACTTTTGGCAAAACTAAAGAGTCATGGGATAGGAGGCAGTGTACTATTGTGGATCAGGAACTGGTTAAAAGATAGAAAGCAGAGGGTAGGGCTAAATGGCCAATTTTCCCAATGGAGAAAGGTGAATAGTGGTGTACCCCAGGGATCTGTGCTGGGTCCGCTGCTTTTTGACATATTCATAAATGACCTGGAAAGTGGAATAACGAGTGAGGTTATCAAATTTGCAGACGACACAAAACTATTTAAAGTTGTTAAAACCCAAGAGGATTGTGAAAAATTGCAAGAGGATCTTGATAAATTAGAAGACTGGGCATCAAAATGGCAGATAAAATTTAATGTGGACAAGTTCAAGGTTACGCACCTAGGGAAGAACAACCCAAACTATGGTTACACGATGCAAGGTTCCACATTAGGAACCACCACCCAGGAAAAAGATTTAGGCGTCATTGTGGATACCATGTTAAAACCCTCGGCCCAGTGTGCAGCGGCGGCCAAGAGAGCAAATAGAATGCTAGGTATGATAAGAAAAGGAATGGAAAATAAAACAAAAGATATTATAATGCTTCTATATCGTTCCATGGTGAGACCGCACCTTGAATATTGTGTGCAATTCTGGTCGCCGTATCTTAAAAAGGATATAGCGATTTTAGAAAAGGTTCAGAGAAGAGCCACCAAAATGGTAAAGGGGATGGAAGGATACTCCTATGAAGAAAGGCTAAAAAGGTTAGGGCTCTTTAACCTGGAAAAGAGATGGCTGAGGGGAGATATGATAGAAGTCTATAAATTAATGAACGGAGTGGAACGGGTAAACGTAGATCGATTGTTTACGTTATCAGAATATAGAAAGACTAGGGGACATGCAATAAAGCTACAGGGTAAACTATTTAAGACTAATAAAGAAAATATTTTTTCACTCAACGTGTAATCAAACTCTGGAATTTGTTACTGGAGGATGTAGTCAAGGGTGTTAGTGGAGCTGGGTTTCAATAAGGTTTGGACAAGTTCCTGGAGGAAAGGTCCATAAACCATTATAAGAAGTGACCGAAGATATCAATGCTTGACCCAGTACAAGCATTGTGGAACTTGTGTCTCTTGGGGAAACTGCTAGGTACATATGACCTAGATTGGCCACTGTTGGAAACAGAATACTGGGCTTGATGGACCTTGGTCTGACCCAGTTTGGCATATCTTATGATCTTATGGTGTTGGGGCAGCTCACCCGGCCGCCCTTTGAACCGTTGGCTATGTTATCTCTCCTGGAAGGTGGTTTTCTTGGTTGTGCTCACTTCTGCCTGGAGGGTGAGTGAGCTCCAAACCCTTGTGGCAGAGAGGCCTTATACCAGGTTCTACAAGAATAGGGTGGTGCTTTGCACGCACCCCAAGTTTCTTCCAAAAGTGGTCTCCTCGTTCCTCCTCAACCAGGAGGTTGTTCTTCCTACCTTCTTTCCTAGAACGCATGCCAGTCAGGCTGAGGCGGTCTTCCATACCTTGGACTGTAAGAGGGCTCTGTCCTTCTACATTCAGCGTACTCGGGGTCACCGGAAAGCTTCTCAGCTTTTTGTTTCCTTCGACCCCAGTAAACTGGGAGAGGTGGTGACCAAGTGTATGCTGTCCACATGGGTGGTGGACTGTATTGCCCGGGCTTATGAGGAAGCAAGGCTTCCATTGGAGGGCCGTGTTACGGCTCATAAGGTCAGGGCCATGGTGGCATCGGTGGCTCACCTGCGCTCTGTTCCTCTGCAAACATCTGCTGTGCCGCCACCTGGTCTTCGGTTCATACCTTGGCAGCTCATTACTGCCTGGATAGGGAGTCCTGACGGGACAGTGCCTTCGACCAGGCTGTGCTCCGTAACCTTTTTGGGGTCTAGGCAACTCCTACCCTCCGACCCTTCTCTGTTCAGGCTACCGGAGTACTGCTTCCCTGGTTAGGGTTATCATTGCGGCTGCTTGCGGCTGTTGATGAAGGAGCCTTTTTTGGCTATTGGTTCAGGGTAGCCTGTGGCTGGGAAGTCCCATATGTGAGGACTGACTTCCTGCTTGTTCCCGGAGAAAACGTAGTTACTCACCTGTAACAGATGTTCTCCAGGGACAGCAGGAATCAGTCCTCACAAACCTCCCTCCTCCCCTTGGAGTTGCAGTCCAATTATTTTTCATTGTTTTGCTTTCTTTTTAGCTGTGTCATTTGACTGAGCAAGATGGCACCCTTGAGCGGGAAGAGGACCACGCATGCATGGTAGCAGTTCCCAAAGGCTTTCTTTGAAAGCTGGGGATTTGCTCCGTGCAGGCTCCGTCCGCGTCAACGTCACCCATATCTGAGGACTGATTCCTGCTGTCCCCAGAGAACACCTCTTACAGGTGAGTAACCACGCTTTTTGTGCGGCCCAAGTAATCTGAATAAATTTCGGCTGAAAATCAGGGAAATTCGATAACTGCCAAGACTTAAGGGTTTGCACCAACGCACCCCTGTTTCTGCCCACGGACAGGCCCTTCATTTCCTAGACAGTGCCAGGGCACTCTGTGGTGATATTAAGCAGCATTCTGGATAGTAACACTGAATATAGCAATCAGTGCCCTTAGCTGGCCGGTTGACTATGAGCTATGAATATTGACCCGTATGTTTTTATCCCTGACACAGGTGCAAGCATAATAGACCATGAAATAATCAGATGCAAAGTGCCCGATGCCAGTCCATTTCAGTTCGCTGACACCCAACAGATCAAGTTGTACATGTTCCATTTCATTCTTGACCACCTCTAACTTCCCTTGGTTCATCCTTCGTATGTTCTATGTCCCAATATATAAGAGATCTTTGCAGCTTCTGACTCTCATTTCATGCGCAGCTACATCAGCAGTCAGACGCCCCGAGGGGTTTGATCCAACCACATCATAAATGCTGGCTTTACTCTGAAATGTCTTGAGCTCCTCCCCAGTAGCCAGTTGAGTGCCTTCCAACCTGGGGGGTCTCATCTTCCAGCCCTACAGTGCAGTTTGTTTTGTTGCGACTGTCCATTGGGTTTTCATGGCAAGATACGGAAGTAGATTACCAGGCCTTTTTTCCGCATAGTTTAATTTTAGTGTTGTTGCAGTTGTCACAGAAATGTGATCCTCCACCGCCAACACTGTCCAATTCTGCTGCTGCCCAGAAGGATGATTTGTCTTCGTCTGGCACCTCAGCTGAGACCTGTCCATCTTGGAAGACCCTGCCAGTAGTTAGCCCTCATCATCACTGATCCACACAAGCCCTCACAGCATGACAAGTAGCAAACCAAGGTCTACTATGCTTGAAATGAAAGACAAAGAAGTGGTATTGCATTTATAATTAAGAAGAAACTTGCAAGAACTGTAATGAAATACAATGCAGTCAGTGAACGCTTAATTTCTATTCATCTATGAGGAATGCCCATCAACACAACTATAATTCAAGTATATGCCCCAAGGACAGCTGCAGAAGAGGATAAAGTTGATGAGTTCTACAAACAAGTACAAGCTGAAATTGAAAGAACATGTAAATAGGATATCCTTATAGTCATGGGTGAATGGAACGCAAAAGTTGGCAACAAAGAAGAAGGCAAAGTGTTTGGAAAATATGGACGTGGCAACAGAAATGAAGCTGGAGAATGACTGATAGAGTTCTGCAAGACCAACGATCTATTCATCTCAAACACCTTCTTCCAGCAACACAAACGACAACTGTACACATAGACTTCACCCAATGGATTGTGCAAAAATCAAATTGATTACATCTGTGGAAGTCAACAATGGAAAAATTCTAACAGCGACAAAGACAAAACCTGGAGCTGACTGTGATACGGATCGCCAAATACTAGTATGTAAACTCAAGCTAAAATTGAAAAAGAGCAACCCACTCATCAGTGTATCAAAATATGACTTTAAGAATATACCATCGGAATTTAAAGACTGCCTGCAAAACTGATTTTCTGCTTTAGATACAAATGACAGTGCTCTAGAAGAGTTATTGGATTACATCAAGAAGGTTGTGTCGGAAGAAAGTGAGAAGTCTCTACAAAAGGTAAAAAAGCTAAAACGTCCAAAATGGATGACCAAAGAAACTCTGAAAATTGCCCAGAAATGTGGAGAAGCTAAAACCAGAGGGGAGAGAGAGGCAATCACAGAACTCAACAGAAATTTTCAAAGTGCAGCAAGACAAGACAAGGAGAAGTACTACAATGATGAATGCAAGGAAATAGAAGCAGAAATTATTAGAGGAAGAACAAGATTGGCTTCCTAAAGCTTCAAGAATTAAAGAAAAAATTCCAGCCTCAAATTGGAATGTTACAAGATGCTCAAGGATCCATGTTGAATGATGTTGAGATGATCAAGAAAAGGTGGAAAGAATCTACAGAGTCGTCATACAATTAAGATCAAGTGTACCAAAAGCCGTTTCAACTTGTACCTTATGATTAGGAATCATTGGTGATGAAAGAAATTGTTGAAGCAGCATTGAAAGCCTTATCAAAGAACAAAGCACCAGGCATTGATGGCATTCCGATTGAAGTATTATAGCAATCGGATGCAGCTGTTACCATACTTACAAGGCTCTGCCAGGAAATTTGGAAGACAACACCATGACCAACTGACTGGAAAAGATCTGTGTTTATACCAATACTAATGAAAGGTAATCCAACTGAATGTGGAAATTAGCTCTGATCCCACATGCCAGCAAGATGCTACTCAAAACTATTCATCAGAGACTACAACCATACTTGGAATGAGAACTGCCTAAAGTGCAAGCATGGTTCTGGAAAGGGCGAGGAGCGAGACATCATCACGGATGTGAGATGGATCCTTGAAAAGACTCAACAATAACAAAAGATATCTATATGAGTTTTATTGACTACAACAAGACCTTTGACTATGTAAAGCATGAGAAACTCTGGGCCACATTAAGAAGCATGAGTATACCAGAACACCTGATAGTTCTCTTGTACAACTTTTACATTGATCAAGAAGCAACAGTTCAGATGGAACAAGGAGAAACAGAATGCTTTAAAATCAGCAAAGGTGTACGACAAGGCTGCCTACTTTCCCGCTACCTGTTAATTTATATGCAGAACAAGTCATCAGAGAAGCAGGATTATATGAAGGCAACTGATGTGTGAAGATAGGTGGAAGACTAATCAACAACTTTTGCAATACTTATGATACCACTTTACTGGCTGAGAATGAAGACGATCCAAAACATTTGCTTCTCAAGATCAAGGAACATAGTCTTAAAATGGGCCTGCACCTTAATGTAAAGAAGACAAAGATCCTGATAACTGGCAAAATCAGTAAGTTCATAGTTGATGGAGAAGAAATCAAAATAATGGACAACTTTAACCTGCTTGGATCAACTGTCAATAAAGAAACAACAAGCAGTCAAGAAATTCAACAACGCATTGCTTTTGGCAGAATGGCTATGAAGGACCTAGACAAGATTCTCAAGAGCAGAGATGTCTCTCTCCATACAAAGATTTGACTCGTTCAAGCCATGGTATTTTCAATAAAGTCATATGGATGCAAACATAGGACAGTGAAAAAGATATACAGGAAGAAAATTGATGCCTTTGAATTCTGGTGCTGGCAGCAAATACTGTGTATACCATTAACTGCCTGAAGAACAAACTAGTCAGTTCTAGAGGAGATCAAACCTAAACTTTCTTTAGAAACTCAGATAACAAGACTTCGACTTTCATACTTTGAACACATAAAGTGAAGAGAGAGATCATTAGAGAAAGACATCATGTTTGGCAAGTTAGAAGGTCAGCGCAAAAGAGGAAGGTCAGCAATGAGATGGATCAATATAATAACAGCAGCTATGGGTTCCACTCTGTCAACAATGAGCCGCCTTACTGAAGACTGAACACAGTTTAGAACAACTATCCAGAGGGTCGCCATGAGTCAACACCGACTCCACGGCACTTAGCAACAACAACAACAGGTGCAAGCCATAACAAAGCTTTTATTACTATTACATTCTGGTGTATGATTTTACTTATTTTGATGGCTTGGTTTTGTGTGATACCTGTCCTCTTTTGATTAGATCATTGAAATGTAGCTGAGGGTCAGATGATACAGTAATACAAGTAACACATGAGGTGCACTAGAGTGCTGAGGACAAGATGCCAGCACATAGGAAGAGATCAGGTGGATAAGGAGGAGCATTGGCAGAATGATCTTTTCAGGAGCGAATGGCCTGGGAGAAGAACTAGATTTTCATATCTGCCTTAAACTTCATGTAGGAGAACAGCAACATAAGATCCTCTGGCAAATTGATTCAGAGGGAAGGGGCTAAATAAGCAATGAATGACTTGCTTATGGATTCTAGGCATATACTTGTGAGGGACAGTATGATCAGAAAGTTAGCCTGCAAGGGACCTTAAGGCTGTTAAAGGAGCAAGTTGACTATGAGGTCATAAATCAATATTGATGCTGTATGCACTAAACCACAATCAGTCTGCTTATGAAAAAGAAACTGCTTATGACCCCAAAATCATAGCACTGTCATGGAGAGCCTCTAAGGGCTAAACTTCAGGATCAGTATTTCCTCAGGCAATTCTATTGCCTCAATAGTTGTATTATATTCCTGAATTTTCCTATAGTGGTGAGCCTAGCTAATGGGACGAGCAGCCAGAGAGGGTAGTCTCCATGCTGGCTACAAGCCTATATATTTTCAAATGTGAGGCCACCCTACGAGGGATATAGGTAAAGATTCTTCTTACCCAGTTTTAGCAGGGAAACACACACATTTGATTGATGGTGCCCAAAAAGGGTCCATCACCTGGGTTCAGCTTAAGGTGGGAGATAAGACAGTCCTCCTATGACAAAATATTTTTCCTTTTCCCCCAGCTCTACAAAGGATGCTGCCAGGGCTCTAGGCACTGAATCACTCCCTGGCCCAGGAAGCCTTGATATTCTTTTGAATCAGTCTGTTCCCCTCTTCACTGTACTTGATTGTACCTTGCAATGAATATGGGGAGGCAGAACTGAAAACCTTCTGGAAGAAGCAGTGTGCAGGGAACAGAGCTTAAGGAGATCTCAGTCTCAAGAACTCTATCCAGTGCTCCAAGTTTGGAGCACAGTATAATGGTCTCTTTTGAACTCTTAACTAACAATGAAACCCAAACAAAATTTGCCTCATAAAAACACTTGTGAACCACACTGATGTATGGATATAATAGGAAGGAAAAGACCTCAGATATTTTTATAACAGCTAAAAAATAGCTTTCAGTACAAATCCATCAGAGGCTATTAAAACCTTCCTTTTCAAAGTTAACTTAAACAGTGCTCAAGAAACTTTAATGGTCTCTCAAAAGTTTTATTGTTGTGATCCAAAAGCCAAAGATGGGCAGCATTTCATTTTGCTGCATCAGGGTAATATCTGCTGAAAAAAGTCTGAGTCCAAGCAGTCTTCATAATGAAATATCTAGCAACCTTTTCAAATATATTCATATACTACATCATAGGGTTAAATTTCTTCATGCAACTTGGTCTACTTGCTTATATAATGTCAAAATATGGCTCTGACCAGTTAATTACAGTTGCCGATGCTGGTCCTGCCAATCTTCGGAAATACAATCTGTAGTTTAGGCTTGAGAATGAGGGAAGAGAGTCGGACATCTAAGCAGTTCTACGAATGGAATAATAAGAGAAGGCTGGTAGACATAATGGTAGCAGATATGAATGAATTATTTGTTTTAATTCATAGAGAAAAGCGTTCTTTAAGCTCCTGCAGGTGATTGAGATAAGATCATATTGCGAATGTTGCATTCAAGAACGGGTATGTTTTTACAATTTTTCCAGTATAATATAATAGTATCAAGAGTTCTTTCAAGTACTTTTTAAGTTTTTTAGAATTTGTTTATCAATTTAAGTTATTTATTACGTTTATTTATTACTTTCATTTTACTGGTTACCATATGGTTTTAATTTTTATCAAATTAAAAATTTTTATTTTATATATTTTTTTTATTTTATATTTTTAATTTTATGTTTATGTAATACCAAGGATAGCGAATAATTTTATGGACAATTTAGTTGTAGTACACTTGCTCCTGCTCCTGTTGTTACCCACCAGTGGTGGATAATATCATTTCTTTCTTTAACAATAAGTTGCTAGATAGGTAAAAGTAAAGGCATTTACTTAAAGGCATTAAGTACATGTGGTTGCACACATTTTAGGTATATTAATTGACAGATTCATTTATTTGTTTATATATGTACTTGTAACTATTCTTATAGTTTTTAGATGTTTTTAACTATTTAATTTTAATTTTGATTATTTATTGGTATATGGTTTTAATAAGTATTTTATATGTGTATACAAGAACATACGGTTAGCATATATATATATATATATATATACACATATACAATTTTTATTATCAATGTTTTTAGATTTATTCTATGATATTTATGTTCTTATGGATGTGTTTATGATATTTATGTTTGTATGTACGCAGCACGCCTGAATCCCCTGAGGAAGTGAAAACGAAACACGGTCTGTGTCTGGCTATCAGGCTATTGTACGATATACGAATCAATAAAAGTATCCTTCCAACTCTAAACCACGTAGTACAGACTGGGCAACCTGCCAATCTTCAGACATCTCTTTGCTTACGTTGTCATATCACCCCATCGACACTATACTCGTTTCCATCTCCACAAACTCTATTCCCTTCAGACTTTGCCGCTCAGTCACCTAGTGCTCAGGTCTGCACCTGGAACTCCATGCTCGCTACCTCTCTAGATAAATTGGCCCCCCTCTGCCCATCCTCTGCTTCAACAAAGCGTGATCACTCCCCCTGGTACCATCCAAGTCTACGCCTGCAGCGATCACAATTCCGTCGTGCTGAGCGTTTGTGGCTCAAGCAGCCATCTCCAGACACCCTTGCGTGCTTTCGGCATATATATTCGTGTTACCATTCATCTGTCCAGTCTGCCAAGCAGTCATATTATACATTCCTTATTTCCTCGGCTTCCAACTCTTCCAAACAGCTTTATTCCATCCTTCACAAGCTATCTGCTACAGCTACTCATTCTTCCTCTCTGACTGCATTGCCAGATCCTTCACTCCTTGCCACTTTTTTCAGTGACAAGATACATAACCTGCATACTACCTTTTCCAATCCACCCCCCCCCCTTTTGTCCCCTTCCCTCCCAATGTCTCCAACTATTCCCCTCCCTGCTTCTGTTCCCCTTCTTAACACTTCTAGCCCACCTTCTTCTCCCTCAAATCAGGCTTTGGCTCATACTTGATCTTCTTTTCATCATATCTCAGCAACAGAATTACATAAGACTCTCTCTGGCTCCAGGAAGACATGTTCACTGGATCCTGTTCCCTCCAGCTGGTTATCTGAACCAACACTTGCGCTACTGCCCTTCATCCTACCCATCTTGAATTCCAGTTTATTCGTTGGAATTTTTCCCACCCCCTGGAAATCTGCTATCATTCGGCCATTACTTAAACAGTCCTCACTTGACCCTTCTGTTCCAGCACATTGGTACCCAGTTTCAAACCTCCCCTTCTTGGCAAAAATACTGGAAAGACCGTATTTCTTCAATTAGCATCCAACGTTGAGGCCACTAATACTCTCCACCCGTGGCAGTCTGGTTTCCGCTTGGGCCACAGCACAAAGTCCATACTCCTTGCCCTCCTGAATGAACTACATGTTGCACACGATCGTGAGGATATCACTTTGGTTGTGTCACTTGATCTCACCTCCACGTTTGATTTAGTAGATTACCGTACACTGCTCTCTCGCCTACATGACCCTGGGATTCAGGGTACTGTGCTGCAGTGGTTTTTCTCCTTCCTTACTTCCCGCACCTTTTCTGTTCATGTAAACAATTGGTCCTCCCCTTCAGTTCCTCTGTCATGTGGAGTACCTCAGGGATCCGTGCTTTCCCCTTTGCTTTTTAACATTTTTCTTGCTCCTTTGCCTCATCTCATCCAGCAGAACCTGGTCTCCACGTATCTCTAAGCTGACAACATAGTCCTTCTCTTCCACACGTCCCCAGTGGCTATTGATATTTCACCCCTTAATGACTGTCTTGCTCACATTGCTACCTGGATTTCTTCCATCTATGTCTACCTGAACCCATCCAAGTCCACAGTCATGTGGGTTTCCCTAAGTACCCCTTGTCCTAACATTGCCCCCCAGCTCAGTACTACTTCAATCCCCTTGGTTTCCTCATTTCGTTACCTGGGTATAACACTGGATTCCTCACTCTCTTTTCACGAACATGTGTCCATCCTCACTCGCCGATCCTTTTGTGCATTTCATCAGATTAGAGTGGTCTGTCTTTGTTACCACCCTCTTCACTTATCGCCTTGCTGTTTGTGCTGGTAATGAGTAGATTAGATTACTGTAATGTGGCCCTTGCAAACTTGCCTCTCTATCAACTTCAGCGTTTACAATTACTACAGAATACAGAAGCTCGTCTCATTACTCACGCTAGGCGCACCAATCATATTACTCCTCCTCTAATACGTCTTCATTGGTTACCCCTCCGTTACAGAATTCAGTATAAGTTTGTGATTTTGACTCATAAAGCTATTTATACCTCGACTCCTCAGTACCTAGCCGATCTCATAACACTGCACACACCTTACCGTCAACTCCGGTCACTTCATCCAAATTGGCTTATCCTTCCATCTCCATCTCAGGCTCACTTAGAGCTAACTCGCCATGCTGCATTTTTCTTTCTCAGCCCTTCACTCTGGAACGCATTGCCATCTTCGCTCCATCTCGAAGCCTCTTACCAGAAATTTAAGACACTTCTTAAAACTCATCTGTTTCATCAGGCATTTGAGCTCCCAATTACCAGCCCTCCTTAGTTTCTTTCCTTTTTTGTTCCTTACTGTCTCCGTTGGCCTCTACTGTATCTCCTACTACTTTCGTATCAAGTAAATGGTGTTCTTTTCCTCTTTCTTGCAGCATTGGTGTTTTATTGTAAACCGCCCTAATACCATGGCATGGGCGGTATATCAAGTGTAAAATAAAGATAAAGAAAGATTGGATAATCTGGTCATGTGATACTCTCAATCAAAAAGAACACAATTAGATCACAAGAATCCTATTTTGTTTGTTGGAAAATTTTTAGAAAAAATGGTGCTATTCAATATCTTGATTTAATCCATCCAGTTCTAAATATTTTAAATGAAAAATGCATTGTTCACCTAGGGGCATGTTTATCAAAGTGCGCCATGTGACATGCATTTGGACCATGAAATTTGCATGGAGGACACTAACCTTGGGTGGTATTATGTGCATCCAAGCTAACAGCAACAGCTATGGTTAACACGTGCCAAAGATGCCCAAGATAACCATGCTGCACTTTCAACACCCACATTCAGCCCCTAACCCACCTAATCCCTGCCCAATTGTTCACTAACCAGTTAGCATGGGATTTTTGAAATGGTGCCCTGCACTAACCATTAGTGTGGCCTGCTTACTGCAAACTAAATCCCACACTAATGGTTAGTGCACTTTAGCAAATATGCCCTTTAGTGATAAAAAGTAATTCTCGATTTCAGACTCCTCTTGATTTCTGTATATGATCAATTACAGAACACTGTAAAGATTCATAGCCATGATTATTTGCCAAGCAGTGAACAAGGGGAGTATCTTCTCTACTATTCTTTAGTTAGCTGAGATGTTCTGCTATTCTCACCACAAGCGTTTGGTAGTCTTGCGAATATAAAAAGTCAAATATGGAAATTATACCAAATAAATTCCATATTCAATTAAACAAGTGTTAAAATGTCCAAGAGCATATTTTTTTGATCCACTCACCCTCTCCTCTCCCAAAAACTATCCTCAACTACCTTAACCCTCAAAACTATCCCCCTCAATTACCCTCATCACCCCAACCATCCCAAACTATCCCCATTCCTACCCCATCACTCCAACTCTGAAATCTAACCTCCCATTACTATCCGATCACTCCAACTATCCTCAGCCCCCAAAACTATCCCACAGTTCTCCAGGACCAAGCAGGAAGTCAGTCCTCACATATGGGTGACATCGGCGCCGACGGAGCCCCCGTGCGGAGCATTTCCCCAGCTTTCAAAGAAAGCCTTAGGGAATTGCAGCGCGCATGCGCGGTCCCTTTCCCGCCCAAGGGTGCCATCTTGCTCAGTCTTCTTTTTTCCGCGGAGCCCGACGGACGTAGTTTGTTTTTCGCAGAGGAAAAAGTTGATTACCCTGTTTTTTGTCTTCCTTCTTCGGCTCGACGCCGGATCCTTTTCCCGCCTGGGCCCGATACGCCGGTATCGAGCCCACTCTTTTTTTTTTTTTCGGTATTTGTCCTTAGTGACTAGCGTTTGCGCCATTTTCTTTTTCACTGGCAGCCCTGTCTTTCGACCTCGCAGGGGCCCTTTTTCCCCCGATGGCTGCCAGCGGGTTTAAAAAGTGTGATCGGTGTAAGAAACTTATGTCTCTCACCGACACACATGACTGCTGCCTCCGTTGACTCGGACCCGATCATGACCCGATGATCTGTGGTCCTTGTGGAAAAATGTCCTCGAAGGCATTGAGGAGTCGGCAGCACCAAAAGGACAGAATCTTCTCTGACTCTGCGTCCGGACGGGCCCGGACCTCGTCAGAGGCCTCGACGTCTCGGGACTGCGGCCCCGAGCAGTGTCGGGGTTCCTCTGAGCGGGGGTCTCCTTCGCGGGAGCAGCGCAGGAAGAAAAAACCCGTGAGGGCGGCATCGGCGGACACACCTGGTTCCTCGGGGACCAGGTCACATAGCCCCGACTGCCGTCCCGGGTCTTCGGAGTCGGAGAGGCCTGCCAAACAACCTCGTCTCGAGATGGAGTCTCCTGGGCACGTGAGTACTGTAGTCCTCATGGACTCTCCTCCAGGGGAGCCGACGTCGGGCCTGACGCCATCGGGGGCTGCTGAGTCTCCTGAACTCGGACTCAGGTTGACGGCCTTTGGAGAGCAGCTTGGCTGCCTTTATGGAGCAGCAGCGGGCACTGATCAGCGGTCTCACCGGTGCATCTGCTCCGACCACCGGGACATCGACGTCCAAGTCGACCCCGGAGGCCGAGCTGATCCTCGAGTCCATGTGAGCTCGAGTCGATCCTCGGCCACGGTCTCCCTCGGCCTCCCGTTCGGGACCGAGGTCGTCGACGCCGGTTCCCTCGGCGTCGGGGCAGAGGGCATCGGTGCCTGCCCGACCGGAATCACTCGATTCCTCCTCCGAGGAGTCGGGCTGGGAGACGGAGGATGAGGAGTCACCCGACACCTTTCGGACTCGGTGTGTCCCATCAGACTCACCGGAGTCCGAACCTCGGAGACGATCCCCACCGGAGGATACCCGGTTCTCGGATTTCGTGCGGGATATGGCCAAGGCCTTGGCATTCCCCGCAGATCCTGAGGAGGAGCCTCGAGCCGAAGAGCTCGAGGCCCTCCAGTATGACTCTCCCCCGAAGGAGGCCTTTACTGTACCGGTTCCTCCGATGCTGGAACGACTGCTCTTCCGCATGTGGGAGACCCCGGCCTCGACGCCGGTGTTAAGCAAGCTGGTCGATTCCATCTATCAAGTCCGCAAGAGCCCCGGGTTCCAAAAGGCACAATTACCGCACCACTCCATGGTTGTGGAATCGGCCATGCATCGACTAAAAAGTCAGAAGATGCACTCCTCAGTGTCTCCCGGCCGGGAAGCCCGGAACCTGGATGCCCTCGGTAAAAAGTGCTTCCAGGGCTCTATGCTTGCTTGCCGTGTCCAGACATACCAGCTCTACATGGGCATGTACTTCCGAGACCTGGCAAAGGAGATTGCCGGGTTCTCTGCTGGTCTCTCCGAGGAACCTTTGCAGAGGTTCCAGGCCTTGTCCACTGGTATTAGAGAGTGCTTGAAGTTTATCTCTCGAGCAGCCTACGATGGCTTCGAGGCTTCGGCCTGAGTAACCGGGGCCGGCATCGGTGCCCGCCGACAGGCTTGGCTACAGTCATCGGACCTCGAGCCATGGGTACAGGACAAGTTGGTCGATGTCCCCTGCCGAGGTGAGAACCTTTTTGGCAAACCCATGGCTGAAAAGGCTGCTGAACTCGAGACAGAGACTCTGACCAGAACTAGGCTGTCCAGAAAACCCTCTGCCCCTTCTCAGAAGAAGGGCTCGGGAAAAAAAGACCTTTTACCAGAGGAAGACATCTGCCTATAAACAATACCCTCATTATCAGGCCTCTGCAGCTCCCCAACAGGGTCAGCAGGCCAAGGGGCAGGGTCATGGGCCCCGTAGGCAGAAGGCCCCCAAGCCACCAACACCGGATCCTGCACAGCAGGGCAGGGTTTTTTGACTCCGAAAGCATAGCCTCTCCTCCTCAGCTGGCTCACATCAGCACAGGAGGCCGGCTGGCCCTCTTTGCCCACAAGTGGTCAGCCGTCACAACAGATACCTGGGTACGCCATATAGTCCAAAAGGGCTATCTTCTTCATTTTCACCAGGTACCTCCCTCCTTTTTTCCAGGGGAGCCTCCAAGACCCCCTCTGCACAAGGACCTACTCCTACAGGAGTTAGCAAGTCTACTAAAGGAAGGGGCTGTGGAACCGGTGCCCCACCACCTGAGAGGTCACGGCTTTTATTCCAGGTACTTTCTGGTACCAAAAAGAACAGGAGGCCTCAGACACATCCTAGACTTGCGAAACCTCAACAAGCTCCTGGAGAGGGAAAAGTTCAAGATGCTTACCCTTGGAATCCTGCTGCCCTACCTCCAGCAGGGAGATTGGCTATGCTCCTTAGATCTAAAGGATGCTTATACTCACATCCTTATTCATCCAGACCACAGACAATATCCCAGATTTGTTGTGGGAGGAAACCACTATCAGTACAGAGTGCTACCCTTTGGCCTAACCTCCGCCCCCAGGGTGTTCACAAAGTGCCTGGCGGTGGTGGCGGCCTACCTAAGGCTTCAAGGTCTTTTTGTGTTCCCATACCTGGACGACTGGCTCATAAGGGGCCAGTCTTCACAGGAGGCCAGTCAAGCCACCCTTCGCACTGTGGCTCTACTTCAGCACTTGGGGTTTGTCATAAACTTCGCAAAGTCCACTTTGCTCCCGTCCCAGAACATGGAGTTCATAGGAGCAAGGCTGGACACCCTTCAGGCGAAGGCTTTTTTGCCCGTGGACAGAGCCCACAGATTAATGGATCTAGCCAGGCAGTTTGGCAGCAATTCCCTGGTCTCCGCCAGGTAATTCCTGAGACTTCTCGGCCATATGGCTTCCACGGTTCATGTAACCCCCAATGCCCACCTGCATATGCGGCCTGCTCAGTGGAATCTTCGAACTCAGTGGCATCAGGCCACAGGGAGTCTTGCAGACTCAGTAAGAATATCCACACTGCTTGCCTCCTCTCTGCAATGGTGGCTTCATCTTCCGAATCTGGTGCTCTGAGTGTTTTTTCAAACCCCTCCGCACTCTCAAGTGCTGACAACCGATGCTTCTCTTCAAGGTTGGGGAGCGCATTGCCAAGGGGCGTGTACTCAGGGTCTCTGGACCCCTTGGGAGGCTACACAGCAGATAAATTTCCTGGAGCTGCGGACGATACGCTTAGCTCTGAGGGCCTTCTCCCATCTCACGTCTCACCAGTCTGTACTGGTCCAGACGGACAATCAAGTTGCCATGTTTTACGTGAACAAGCAAGGAGGCACAGGCTCCCTCCTTCTATGTCAGGAAGCACAACGTCTGTGCTCCTGGGCCATCAATCACGGAATCCTTCTCAAGGCAGTCTACCTCCCAGGTCAAGAGAATTACCTGGCGGACAGAATGAGCAGGATTCTGAAGCCGCACGAATGGCGGTTGAATCCTTTAGTGGTTCAACAGCTGTTCCTGAGATGGGGTCTTCCAACCATAGATCTCTTTGCCAGTCCTCTGAACCGTCAACTTCCCAGGTTCTGTTCCAGACAACCACATCCTCTCAGAGTAGCAGTGGATGCGTTTCTGCTCCCGTGGTCCAAAGGCCTACTGTATGCGTTTCCTCCCACGCCACTAGTGTCCAGAACACTGTTCAAAGTACTCAAGGACGGGGCCTCCATGATTCTGATAGCCCCCAGGTGGCCGAGGCAACCGTGGTTCCCACTTCTGCTGCAACTGGCGGTGGACACTCCTATTCCTCTGGGGCTTCAACACGATCTCCTGTCTCAAGAACAGGGATCTCTCTTACACCCCAACCTCCAGTCCCTTCATCTGATGGCCTGGCTGCTGAAAGGGTAGTTCTGGCTCCCCTACTACTGCCTAGAGAGGTGGAAGACGTAGTCTTAGCCTCTAGAAGGCAATCCACCCGGAAATCCTACGCTCTTAAGTGGCGTAGATTCTCCGCATGGTGTGCTCAGCACAGCGAGAATCCCTTCTCGTGCTTGGTAGCGGTAGTATTGCAGTATTTGCTTTACCTCTCCAATCTGGGCCTTAAGTCCAATTCTGTCAGAGTTCACCTCAGTGCTCTCTCAGCGCACCACTCGCCGGTGGACGGGAGGCCTCTTTCCAACCACCCTTTGGTGGCTCGTTTCCTCAGAGGCCTCCTCCTGCTTAAGCCTCCTCTACGTCCACCGGCCCCTGAGTGGGATTTAAATGTGGTCTTACAGCGGATTACTTGTCTGCCATTTGAACCTATGGCTACCTGTCCTCTCCATTTTCTCTCCTGGAAAACTTTGTTTCTGGTAGCTCTTACCTCTGCTAGGCGAGTAAGTGAACTTCAAGCGCTAGTGTCTGATCCCCCTTACACTAGGTTCTACAGGAATAGGGTAGCCTTACGGACTTACCCTAAGTTTCTCCCTAAGGTTGTCTCCTCTTTCCACCTCAATCAGGAGGTGGTTCTTCTGACTTTCTTTCCCAGGCCGCATGCCAGCTGGGCTGAGATGGTCCTGCATACCCTGGACTGTAGGAGGGCGTTATCCTTCTACCTTGACCGTACGCGGGAGCACCAGAGGGCTGTTCAGCTCTTCGTTTCTTTTGACCCCAATAAGTTGGGGTTGCCTGTCTCCAAGCGTACTTTGTCCATATGGGTTGCTGACTGTATCGCCTGGGCTTATGGGGCAGCCGGCCTCTCGTTGGAGGGTCGAGTCACGGCTCATCGTGTCAGGGCGAAGGCTGCGTCAGTGGCTCATCTCCGCTCTGTTCCATTGGCAGACATCTGCCGGGCCGCTACTTGGTCTTCAAGCCAGACTTTTGCGGCCCATTACTGCCTTGAGAGGGAGTCCCGCAGGGATAGTGCTTTCGGACAGGCAGTGCTCCATAATCTCTTTGGGGTTTAGGCAACTCCTTCCCTCCGGCCCTGATGTTGGGCTACCGGTCGGGGGCATTCTTAGAGAAGATTCCTTCCTTACGTTCTGACGCTCTAGAGGGAGCTCATTTTTTCGGCTTGGGGTCTCCGGTAGCCTTAAGCTGGGGAGTCCAATATGTGAGGACTGACTTCCTGCTTGGTCCTGGAAAAAGAGTAGTTACTCACCTGTAACAGGTGTTCTCCAGGAGCAGCAGGAATCAGTCCTCACAACCCTCCCTCCTCCCCTTGGAGTTGCAGTCATATGAATTATTTTTTGCTATTTTTGCTGTCTTTTAGCTATGTCATCAGACTGAGCAAGATGGCACCCTTGGGCGGGAAGGGGACCGTGCATGCGTGCTGCAATTCCTAAAGGCTTTCTTTGAAAGCTGGGGAAATGCTCCGCACGGGGGCTCCGTCGGCGCCAATGTCACCCATATGTGAGGACTGATTCCTGCTGCTCCTGGAGAACACCTGTTACAGGTGAGTAACTACTCTTTATCTCATCATCCCCCAAAGGCTCCACTCCCAAAGCTACCCCAGCACTGCCATATCCCAAACTATTCCTCACTTTAAACCATCAACCTTCAACTATCCCCACACCTAACTATTTTACCCCTCACTACTCCCACCTCAAAAATCCTAACTATCCCATCACAACCTCAAATACCTCTACCCCAGAACGTCCCCATAACTCCCATATCACACCCCCAAATACCTCACACTGAATATATACCCCACAACTACCCAATCACCCCTAGGTATCACCCACTATTACCCTATCATTCAACTGCCTATCCAAACTACCTCTACTCTCAAAAGTACTCCATCATTCCCCAAAACAACTTACACAACTTCTTCCCCACAACTACCCCATCCCAAAAACTAGCTCCCTATAATTACACTATCAACCTCAACTAGCCCCATAAGTATTCTGACTACCCCAATCTACTTCACAACTACCTCAACACTCCCCCAACTATTCCCCCCAAAACTACCCCTCAGAAGCACTCCATCACTCACTACTACCCCTATCCGTCCAACAACCCCCATCCCCCAAAGCTGCTTCCATTCTTTCAATTACCTCCCCCTCCTGCCTCTCTTCCAAGTTAGGCATACATTCAGACAAACACATCTTATACACAGATGAAGGGCTTGCAAAGAATCTCAGGAACCATGCTTTCCCCACTTGTTTGGCTTTTCTAATATATTATTCATTATATAAAGGTGAGTTTATCTGTGAACCTTACTGGAGCAATTATGAAACTTTTTGTAGTGATCACCTTTGCCAGAGTTTCCCTTTGAAAAACCCAGTGCCTATTGCCTGCATCCATTTGCAACTGCTTTTGAAGTAGGTACAGATGTACTCAGAAAGTACATGTAGGGCTTTCAGAAGTGAAGTCTTGCACACTTTCCTTTCCGAGATCTCCCTCCAATCTAACTCGGACTCCTCCTACCAACAGGAAAAGGTACTCGCCAAGAGCAGTGGGCTGTTTTAAATGTGAATTTTTACATGGGTAAACAGCTGCAAAAAGCTTTGAAAGTTGACTTCTGTATTCCTGTGTAACCTATGTAATTTCAATAATCAAAGTATTGCCTGGGTAGTTGTATCTCTAGATCTTTTCAACTTGGCATAATTTTATTATGGACCAATAATTTCTCTGTTTGGTTATCCAAATATATTGCTTCTACAAATGATATAAAAATCATGATTAAATCTCCTTCCTGCAGTTTGGGGATTTTCTCATAGATGTGATTTAATGGATCCCTATAAATCTAGAGAAAATGTCAAAATAACACATATACAGAAAAATCCTCAGATAATAGGCAAAGGTTTACCATTGTAATTCTCTGAACTGCAGTTTTTGGTCTTCAGCAGCTGCTTTTTTGCTGAAATCTGTCATATTTATCTATTTTTAAAGTGCTCATTGATTTTGGTATACCTTACAGTAGTATTGGAATTGTTTCTCCTCCATCCATTTTATTCAGACCATTTATTTTATATTGAAAGATACTTAGGGGTATGTTTACTAAACCATCTTAATGCTACCGGTGCTAGTTGCAGCGATAATGTGAAGAATGCCATATAAGGAGTGGGCGTTCCAGTCCTAAGGTAGCAAGAATCTGTATCGTGCGATAGTGGGCGCCGTGGCATGTTAACGCGCGTTAACCCTAAGTACATGCCAGCGCAGTGTTAGAAGCTATAAAGATGTAGCCCACTGCTTACTGCAATGACTGTGGAGGCAGAGGTCATGGGTTTGATCCCGCAGTGGTGTAATCTAAAAAGGCTGTCTGAGGCATTTTCTTTAAATTTAAATCAGTGCTGCCAGCAAAAACACCCTCACAGTGCCGTAACCTAAGGTGCCTCATAAGGCGCCCTATAAGGCGCCTCATAGGTCACATTATAAAGTGTTCTGTCTGCAAAGGCACCCTATAATGTGCTCTATAGGGCGCTATATAGGGCACCTTACAGGGCACCTATGAGGCACCTTAGGCTACAGCACTGTGAGGGTGTTTCTGCTGGCAGCACTGATTGAAATGAAAAGGAAAAGCCTCAGACTGCATTCCTAAATAACACCACTGTGGGATCAAACCCATGACCTCTGCCTCCACAGTCATTGAAGTAACCAGTAGGCTATATCTCTATAGCTACTACTACACTGCTGGCTGGCTACAGAAAGACTGCAGGTCACCACACAAACTGTCTGCTGTGGTTACCAGGATAGGGTAAACCCACCCGTACCCATGATGCACTGCACATGCAGATCAGCAGTCTACAGCTTATCACATAATGGGGTATGCATTCCCAGAGCACCTAGGCCTGGTACAGGGAACTGACCGTGTGTGTTTCTGGCACAGAGTAGCTACAGACTGTGACATTGTGCGGGTCCTGTGCTCAACCTGAGGATGAGGTGGGGCACCCAGCACCAGGTCCGCAGCACCTGGCTTGGCTGAAATAGGCTATGCTGCAGGTCCCCATCAGTGCCAGTGTGTGATAGGTAGTCCTTGCAGACACACCTGGGATACACCTGTCTCCATCTGTATTTCCCAGTCACGTCTAGTCCTTGTGGACTATGATGCACCCAGAATAGTGCATATCCTGTGTGGGTGCATGGTCACATGTTATAGGTGAAGGGGGGTGTTTGGACCCAAAAGCGGATTATGTAGCACCACCCAACCCGCCCTCTGTATCTCAGGGTGGGGGTCACAAACTAGTCATAATCTCAGGGTGGGGGGACAGGATCTCCCACCAACAGATCCACATTGTACATCTCTGCAATGGTGGCAGTAGAGAGGACCATCAACCCCAGTCCTGCTGGGGAACAGGCACCCTACAGGGCAGTTGATGCAGATCTGTATGCATCAATAAGGCAATGGCAGACAGGCAGAATGCTGGAGAAGCTCAGCTGCCTCCCACCACTATCTGACATTCACTAGCAGAGGGCACAGTCAGTCTCCACCCGCTGCACCCTGCAAGGTGTTCCAGCCATTCACATGCTAACTGCAGACGGTCTGCTAAGCTAGTACATAGTGCATGGAGGAACTGTGTGCACCCAAAAATGGGATGTGAGCACACACACCAAGCAGGTATGTCAGTGATTGGGCCCCAGAAAAGAGAACCCATAAATATCACTTGAGAGAAATGCTGCATAGCACTATGGGGGAACCTAGCCATGCCGTGGTCACTGCTCAGCCAGGGTGAGAGTGCATCAGTACAGTTGCCCTTTCCTACATGCCCACTCTGCTGTTGCTGCACATGCGCATGCCCTAACAAACCTGCCCAATATAAATGACAAAAACCCTGCTATTTCAATGTGGGATCATTCACTTTGTAGGGGGACAGAGCATAGACCCTTCCAAACATGATATCTTCCTTTTTACGCTTTGTCAGTAGTGTTGCTTTATGTTTATCATTAATATCACTATTGGGCAGCTTGGTTATTGGGATTTCAGATGTGGTTCTGGTCATTTTATATGTTTATTTGCCTTTTTGGTTTCTGCACATGTATCAGTACTATCACTTTTCTGGGTTTCCCTGCCTTTGTTGTACATTGCTGACTGAAATGGTTTCTCTCTCCTGCAAATGTGCCTCTAACGCGAGGGTTTCACTGGCGTTAGTGTTCAGACCTGGATTTCACAGCGTTAGTGTGCCTTGGGCCTCTCCCCTCCCACTCTCCACCCATTGACCCCTATCTCTGCCCTCTGGGAGGCCTTACTCTACCCTTCAGAGCCGGATTGCACAGGGTTAGTATGCCTTAATGCCGCTGCCGACGTTATCGCACGATACGTGACGTTATGTATTGCGCGATAACGTCGCCGCTGTTACGTTAAGACGGTTTAGTAAACATACCCCTTAGTTTGTTCAATACAGCGTGCTTCTGCTAAGAGATAGCAATGTTTGAACTTTTAAGGAGGGTTACAGATCACAGTGCTGCTCTAACTAGTGTAACTGCTCCCTCAGTTTTAAGCACTTAAAATTAGTGGTGAAACTAGGAGGAGCAGAACTCCCAGCAGAAATGGTGAAAACAAAAACTGCAATGAAATTCAAAAAGGCATGTGATAAACATAGAGGATATCTAATGGCAAGAGGATGGAAACAAAGCACTGGGGTAACCTGCATGGAGTGGCAGTTCATATTAAAAGAGCAATGAAATGACTGCACTGTGCTCCTTAGAAGGCAAGGGAGTAACCGAACACCATGCATATAGCAGCAGTTACAACCCTAAACAACTTACTGAGCAGATTGGATGAGAGATTCAAATTTCAGATATCTTTAGGTGTGTTTGGCAGAAGCAAGAACAATACATTGTAGAGAAAGTGTCCCTCTCTGCCCATCTGTATGTATGTTTGAATATGCATGTGCAGCTGCGCACCCTTACAAAAGGGGCTACACATATCACACATCAGCAAAGGATCGAAGTGCAAAGGAGTTGCAGAGTCCATACCATTGTTTCAATCACTACTAAAGCTAGGCAGTGGGAGAAGAGGAGGGAATCCATGGCTTAACTGTTTCCACGGTCCTCAGAGAAAGTTGACAATTATTAATATTGTGTACGTTGTATTTTTCAGAAATAATGTGTATGAAAACCATTTTCATTGTTTTGTCTGCAAGAGATTACTGCAACATATATCTTCTGGTGACTGGTTATTGTGGATTTACACTTTTCCAGTATAGCTAAATATATGTTTGTTATTTGACAAGGAGATGTCTTACCCAACTAATGTTCAGGATGAATTATAATTCAACTTAAATGTGCAATATCCCAATCAATATAGTTCTCAAAACAGTATTCATGATTCTATTCACAGAATAAATACATCTGTTTGGATGTGTTTTCCATACTGCTGCTAGAAGGAATGTATTGTCTGGCTTCCCTGATACGAGATTTATGTATTTGTGTTTTCTTCTGTGGAGATGATATTCAGCTGAATATAGCATATGATAGCTGAGACTTGACATTCCAGCATGCTCTGGAGCATAAGGTGAACAAAATTGCCTCTATAGATTGATTCTTAATCCCCAAAAATCTGAAGTGCCATTGATTTCAGCCTTGTATGGAAAATATGCCAATATTTGCTAAGGATAAAATACTATTTTTAGATGCTATACTAGATAAGTTGCCTTTTCATCCCCATATCTCAAAGATAGTTCAGAAATGCTTCTTTGTTCTCAGAAAAATTAGATCCATTAAACCACTTTTAGACACTGGAGCATTGAAGCAGTGGCAGAAATTCAAATTACGGGCCCCAAGCAACAATAGTTAAAGAGCCCCCGGAGTAGGGGAAGTCCATTTCAGAAGATACAGGAGCAGTTGCAAGTGGGCTCCTTTCTTCCTTGGGGCACCCCTGCATTGCAGGGGCAGCTTGGACAGAATATACATCACTGCATTGAAGACATTTTAACACTAAACACATCACATTAACATCCTCATTACTACAATTTTAATCAATTCAAAACAGCATACCCTCATAACACCCATCTCCAATCATTACCCTGCATCCTTATATGTCTCTCTTCCCCTCCCTCCCCCATCCCCCCTTCTCTCATTCCCCCTCCCCCTCACCCCATCCTTCCCGCTTATTCCCCTTGTCAATTTACCATGTCAGCTCCCTGTCTTCACCCCCTCTCACTTACATTCTCCCCTTTTGCTTATTTTTCAGCATTCCCCCCCCCCTGCTCCTAAGCCATCTCCAAACCCCCTCCCATTGTTGCTCCACCCTTTCCACTCTTCCCTTTTTCAAGCCTGTTAGCCTATGCATTAAGTAAAGTTCAGCCATTTGCTTCTCATATTTTTCTAAGGGCAGCATTCTAACTCTATTCCAATTTTGAGCTTTTTCACCTCTAGCTGCAACCATACAGTGTCGCACAATTGCCCAGTCATCTTCCCACTCTTTAGCTTTCCAATGTAACAAGCATGTCTTGGGGGACATTCGGATGGGGCTACCCACAATTTTGCCTATAATCTCACCAATCTCTCTCCAATAATGTTGCACCACCGGGCATGTCCACCACATATGCAGCCATGTTCCCTTATCCCCACACTTCCTCCAACATTCATCCGAAACCCTAACTCTAGCCTTCTTCAAACCCTCTGGAGTTAAATACCATCTACTCAGCACTTTAAATCCATTCTCTTGCAAAGATGTTGCTATCGACAATTTAGCTATTTCTTGCACCACCTCATCCCATTCATCTAATTCCCATACCACCCCCAAATCTTTTTCCCATTCGTGCATGTAACTTAATTTCCCCGGATCCCTCGTAATTAACCCTCTGTAGATTCTAGATATTACTCCCTTCCTTCCCATTGACCCCAGGCAACTACCTTCAAACCAACTCAAATCACCCCTTATGTCCTGCCAGTGCCTCCACTGTCTGATATATGAGCCAATCTGAAGGTAATGGAATCTATCCCTTTCCTTCAATTGGTATAGATCTTTAATGCCTTCAAATTCTCTTACTCCCTTCCCTGAAAGAATCTGGGAGACCTGACTTAGCCCTTGTTGTGCCCATCTACGTAGCACCTCTCTATCTGGTCCTCCTCCCCACCCACAACACGCCATGAGGGACATCGTGCGAGAGTACCTCTTATTTGCCAGTAACTGCTGACTATGCTGCTGCCACATACTCAATGTATGTCCTACTAATGGATTATCCCTCCTTCACCCCTTCCCTACCCACACCAGCCTCTCCAATTTTCCAGGCCTAAAGCCCGTTCCCTCCATAACGACCCACTGTTTCTGCTGCTCCCTAAGCCAAGAATATACCGCTCTTATTTGCGCCGCCTTATAGTACTTAGTGAAATTGGGCACCCCCATCCCTCCCTCCATCCTAGGTAGTTGCAATATCGGTGCCGCCACCCTCGGGGGCTTATTTCCCCATATAAACCCCTCAATTTGTCTTTGCACTTTTTTTAATGCCTGTGCCGGAACCGGTATTGGTAGTACTTGAAAGTAGAACAAGAATTGTGGAAGAAACATCATTTTAATTACTGCCATCCTCCCAAACCGCGATATATAGCCCCTGTTCCACCCACTTAATTGCATCTCTACTTTCCCCAATAGCCTCTTGTAATTTAGCTCCAGGTCCCTCCCCAACTGAACCCCCAAGTACCTAATTGATCGTTTTACCCATCTAAACTGATATCTATTCTCTAACCCCTCTTCCAGCTCTTTCCCCGCTGTCAAGTTTAAAATTTCAGATTTACTCCAATTACCGTATATACTCGAGTATAAGCCGACCTGAATATAAGCCGAGGTACCTAATTTTACCACAAAAAACTGGGCAAAACTATTGACTCAAGTATAAGCCGAGGGTGGGAAATGAGGCACCTACTAGTCAATGTAAAAAATAAAGATAGAGACCAATAAAATTACATGAATATTTATTTAAACGAAAAAACAGTAAAATAGCTCTGTAAGTGGAAAATGGGGTCAACAAAAACAATATGGTATCAATTTTACTTTTACTTTCCCCTTCCTCATGGCTCAATCTGCTGAATTTACAGGGGCTATGTGTGTGTTTTCACTGAGAGGCTGGCACATACATACAGAGGAGGAGCTTGTGCCTCTGTGTGATGTGCCAGCCTCCTTAACGCTGCCTGTGACAGCCCGAGCCTGTCACACTGTCCAGGATGTGCTGCTGCGGGCTCGAGGGGGGGCCAACTCTGCTCAACTACAGGTACCTCTGCGGGGGGAGTCGGGGAGGGGGAGGGAGGGTCCGTGCTTACTACAACTACTTCTGCGGGCGGCAGGTGACAACTTAGCACCCGCCGCTCGCACAGGCACAGCACACACTGTAGGAATGCCCAGCACATCACTGCAAAGGTTTCCATATCTGCAGCCGCGGTTATGGAAACCTTAGCTTTAGAAGCAGCGCCCCCTGCTAGACATCTGCAGACGTTGACTCGAGTATAAGCCGAGGGGGCCGTTTTTCAGCACAAAAAATGTGCTGAAAAACTAGGCTTATACTCGAGTATATATGGTAATCCAAAATCCTACCAATTTTTCATACTCCTGAACTTCCCACATAATGAAAGGCAAAGTCTGCCTAGGTTTAGTAATCATTAATAAAATGTCATCTGCAAACATCGACAGTTGATACTCCCTCTCTCCCACCCTCACTCCCTTAATATTTTGTCCCATTCTTTTCCGGGCTGCAAATGGCTCCAGTGATATTGCAAATAACAAGGGTGATCTCTCATGACCAAGGCAATATCACTCTAGCTGTTTCACTCGACCTCTCTGCAGCTTTCGACTTGGTGGATCACGCTCTTCTCCTCTCTCGTCTTCGGGATGCGGGCATTCGGGGTTTGGTATATCATTGGTTCCACTCATTCCTCTGTCACCGGTCCTTTGCTGTTTCTTCTCCTCTATCCACCTCTGATCCTCTTCCTCTCCCCTGTGGTGTCCCTCAGGGATCGATTCTGGCCCCCTTATTGTTTAATGTCTTTCTTGCCCCCTTGGCCCTCCTCATCCAGCAATCCGTGATCTCTAGCTATTTTTACGCTGATGACATTTTTCTTCTGCATCACACTTCACCTTCTCATCCTGACTTATCCCCTCTGAACAACTGTCTGGCCTCTATTTCCTCTTGGCTTTTGTCTAACTGTCTAGTACTTAATGTCACCAAAACTGCTGCCATTTGGTTCCCGCACACTTCCCCTGCTCCCTTACTTGCCCCGTCTATTTCAGGTGCTTCCATTGCTGTCGTCTCCCAACTCCGTTATCTTGGAGTTTTTCTTGATAATACCCTCAGTTTTCACAATCACATTTCCCATGTCTCTAGATGCTCCTTTCTGCGCCTTCGGCAAATCCGTGCTCTTCGTCCCTTCTTATCCACTCCAGCTATTACCACCCTCCTCATCTCCCTTATCATCACCAGGTTAGATTTCTGCAACATCATTTTTGCCGGTCTTCCCCAGTATCAAAAACGCCGTTTGCAATTAATTCAGAATACCGCTGCTCGCATGATCTTACATGCCTCCCCCCGTGATCATGTCACCCCTTTATTACATCATCTACACTGGCTGCCAATTGATTTCCGGATCTCCTTCAAGGTTCTCACTTTAACCCACAGAGCCATTTATCTATCTACCCCTACCTACCTATCTGACCTACTCACTTACCATACCCCCTCACGCAGTCTTAGGTCCATTCACATCAATCGCCTTCACCTCCCAGCACCCTCCAAAGCTCACTTACAATCGACTAGGAAAGCAGCATTTTTCTACTTAGCCCCATCTCTCTGGAACTCCCTGCCCACCGACCTCCGTACAGAAGAATCCTACTCCAAATTCCGTTCCCTCCTTAAAACACATCTGTTCTCCCTAGCCTTCCCCCCCTGAGTCTTAAGTGTTCACTCTTATTACTCTACTCTCTTAACCCTTCTGTCCTTACTTACCTCTTGCTCTATCATTTATTGTAATTTCCTCTTTTTTTCTTGATGTTGTTTTGTAAACCGCCCGATGTTATGGGGGGCGGTATAACAAATGTGTACTAAACAATAAACAATAAGGGACAGCCCTGCCTTGTACCCCGCCCTAGTAGAAAAAAGCTTGAGTACCCCCCCCCCCCCATTTATTCTCACACAAGCCTTTGGTTTGGCGGACAATGCTCTCACCCAGTCTACAAACCCCTCTCCAAAACCCATGTTCTCCAGTACTGAGAATAAGAATTTCCACGACACCTGATCAAACGCCTTTTCAGCATCCAATGAGAGGAGTATCGTGGGTTCATGGTTCCGCTTTACTGTCCAAATTACATTCAATATTTTCCTGATGTTATCTGCCACCTGGCGGCCCGGAATGAAACCAGCCTGATCTTCATGAACCAGCTTACCTAAAACCTTATTAAGCCTCCCTGCTAACAACTTTGCATCTAAATTTAACAACAAAATGGGCCGATTATGATGCACACTCCTGAGGATCTTTCCCCTCTTTATCCTGCCCATCCCATCCCATCCCATCGTTTCCGCCAGCTCCTCCCCTTCCCTTGGCAGATTAAATAACCGCGTTAAGGGTTTCAGTTAAGGGTTGAATTTTTTATAAAAGATGGCAGAAAGCCCATCTAATCCTAGGGCCTTCCCAGCCTTTAACATCTTAATCGCCTGTTCCACCTCCCCTTCTTGTATTTCTCTATCCAGTACACTTCTTTCAGCTGTATCTAACCTTGGCAAGTCCACTGATCCTAGATAACTGCTGATGCTCCCCTCTGGCGGTTCTGGTGTTGCCTCATATAAGTTCTGGTAGTAATCCACAAAGGCTTCCTGTATCTTCTGTTCTTTCCTCTCCACCCCTTCCCTGGTCCTAATCTGCATTATCCTTGCCTTATTCCTTCTCTGCTTTAGTCTCCTCGCCGTGTACTTCCCCACTTTGTTCCCGCCCTCGAAAAACTCCTGTCTTAATAATTTCATACGAAACTCAATTTGTTCTTCCTCCATCGCATTCAATTTAGCCCTGATTTCCAAAACCTCCCCCCTAAATTTCCTACTTTTATCCTTGGCATCCGCTTCCTCTAGCATGACCAGCTTCTGCCTCAGCTGCAATTCCTTACCCTCCCTTTCCCTCTTTATTTTTGCGCCCCATTTTATCAATATCCCACTTAAGACCGCTTTAAAAGCATCCCTTCCCACTTCCGCTTTCACTTCTCCCTTCCCATTTCTCTCAAAATAGTCCGGTATCATTTTCTCTAATTCCCTCACCACCCTGTTATCTCCTAAGAGTGCCTCATTTAATTTCCAATATTGTATTCCCCTATCTTCTCCCTTCATGCTCAGAGTCACAACTACAGGAGCATGATCGGTCCATGTAATCGGATCAATTTCTCCTCCCTTAACCCTCCCAGCAATCTCTTTCCCTACCCAAATTGTGTCCAGCCTCGAATAAGTTTCATGCACTGCAGAGTAAAAAGAATACTGACATCTACCCGGGTTATGGAGTCTCCGAGCATCTATTAAATCATTATCCTTCACAAACCGATGGTATCTACCTCTATCCGCCCTATGCCCCTCTTTCCTCCCAGTAGCATCTCTCCCCGCATCCCAGGGCATATTGAAATCCCCTCCCCCCACAAATCACCGTGCCTTCTCCTAATTGTGTTATTTCCTTGTTCAACTCTTCCCAGAATTCTTTTGTGTCCCCATAGGCATATACACATTAATCACGCAAAACCATTCATTCCCTATCTTCATTCGTACCAACAGATATTCCCCCCTGTCTCTAATTGTCATGTGCACCTCCACTTTGAGTTCCTCATTCACCATCATTGCCACGCCCCCTTTCTTCTGCTCCCTTGTATTTGAAGCAAACAGTTTTACTCCATAACCCCTAGGCTGCACAAGCGTCTCATGCCTTCTTAATAAGTGTGTCTCTTGCACCATAAATATCGAGGCCTTTTGCTTTGTCATTTCTTTATATAATTTTTGCCTCTTATCGGGTGAATTTAACCCTTTCACATTCAAGGTGACAATTTTCAGCCTGCCAAATATTTCCCCCCCCTCCCTGTTACCCCTAGCCCAGGAGTGGGCAAGTCCGGTCCTGGAGAGCCGCAGACCAGTCAGGTTTTCATGATGTCCCTAATGAATATTCATGGACCTATTTCCATACAATGGAAGGCAGTGGATGCAAATAGATCTCATGAATATTCATTAGGGACATCATGAAAACTTGACTGGTCTGCGGCTCTCCAGGACCGGACTTGTCCACCCCTGCCCTAGCCCTTTACATTCCCTCTTGTTCTTCTCCCCTCCTCCCTCCCCCCTCTCCCCCTTCCCCCCTCCCCCCTTCCCCCAATCCAACTGGCCATCCTCCCATTCTTCTCGAATGACCAAGGTCCTGCCAGCGGTCTCAGAGTGCTGACCCAGCCCCCTAACTGTATTTCTTTCCCTCCTCCTCCTCTTTTCTACATTCCTGTGCTCCCCCCTCACCCCCACCCTTCTCAATCCCTCCCTCTCCTTCCACCAAATTACAGTAACCCACAACATTACCTTCCCCTTCCCCTTCTTCCCTCCTTTCAAACTCCAATGCATACAAAACATAACTAAGCACCTGACACACCCCAGTTCTTCAATGACATCCTTCCAACTCTTTCAATGTCCATATCCTCTCTGCGAGGCCTAGCGTTCCACTCTACTCTTATTTCAAGTTGACTGCCCGTGTAGCCTCCATCGGCCTATTGGCACCCGCTGCCACCGCGGCGTGGCGGTCTTTGCATTGCTCGCTGGTTGCGTGTCTACCTCTAACCCCGTCATACCTGCCTCAGACAGAGCTTGCACTGCTTCGTCTCTTGTTCTCACTCTTATTTTACATCCCTTGTAATCCACACTTAGCCTGAAGGGGAATGTCCAGCCATAGCGCACTCCTTTCTCTCTGAGCTTGATCAGCACATCCCGCATTTGTCTCCTCTTGAAGAGCATGCTCTGCGCTAAGTCGACATAAACCTCAACACGACAATTACCCCATTGCAATGTTCCAGTTTCCCTCACTTTACTCAGCACCTTCTCCTTAATGTTATAATCATGGTAACATGCAATAATGTCTCTAGTACATTGTTGTCTCCTCTCAGCGGGCCCAATACCCGATGCACCCTATCAATACGCAAGTCAAATTTTTCTCCTCCTTCTTCTGTGCTTTGGAGCAGCACTTTTGGTAGATCCTGAACCACAGTTATGCAGTCGTTATACGGCGCTCCCTCTGGTATCCCTCTAAACCTTAGGTTGCTTCGACGCGAGCGATTCTTGAGATCTTCAAGCTTATCCTCCATGTTCTAGTTCAGCTGCTCTATTGCCTGAATCTTGTCCTCAAGCACTTTCGCCCCATCCATCTGCTCCTCCAGCTTCTCTTCAAGCGTCTCCACCCGTGAACCCAGCTCAGCTAACTCCGACCACAAACTCTCGATGCTGACCACCACATCCTCTCTTATTTGGGAGATGTCTGCCTTCAGCTCCTTAAACCAGGTTCGTACCTCCTCCTGGAATAGTGTTTGTTGCTCTCTTTCCTCCTCTGATCTCCTGATCAATGATCTTGATTCTTGGCCTTGCGGCCTAGTTTGTGCAGCTTGTTCTTTCCCGGCTTCCACTGCTGCTTTATCCAGCAGGCCTTTCGCTGCCTGCGCCACTCCCATATTCGCCGTGGTGTAGTCTTTCATTGTCACTTTTTTCCCCTTCGATGTCATCATTGCTAATTTCCCCACTTATTGTTTGCATCTTTTGCACTCTGGGATGGTTCTTTCTCCTACATGCCGCCTTTTCCACTTTCCATATTCAATGGGAGAGGGGGATGAGGGGCTCTGACTAGGCATGAGTAAGTTATGGGATGAAGTTGGGTCATTTTGGGTTGTTGACCTGAGTTAAAGCCGTAGAGAACTGTTCTTGGAATTAAAAGGTTTTGAGTTTCTTTCTGAAGGTGGGGTGGTCTGAGAAATCTCGCAGTTCGATTGGGAGAGAGTTCCAAGCCGAAGGGGCAAATAGGGAGAAGACACGGTAGCATGTGGATTGTTTGCCTTTGTTTTTCCAAGCTGGGACGATGAGGAGATTGTGGGAGTTGTATCTGTAAAGTTTGTCATGCTTGGGTCTGGAGAGAAGCGAGTAAAGGCAGTTTACGGATTCATTGTGTATGACCTTGTGTATCAAGATGTGGGCCTTGTACTTAATTCTTGCATGGAGAGCCAGTGCAGGTGTTGTAATATAGGGATGATTTGCGCGTGTCTAGATATTTTGTGGATTATTCTTGCTGTGCTGTTTTGTGCCATTTGAAAAGGCTGTAAAGATTGTTTGGGTAGTCCATGGTAGATGATGTTACAGTAGTCAAGGGAAGGTATAATTATAGCTTGACAGGGTGTGGAATAGATCAGGACTTAGACGTGGGCGGATGTTCTTCCAGGTTCGCAATTTATAGTAGATTGGTTGAGTTGTTCATTTTATTTGTGCCTAGAAGTTGAGTTTGTGGTCAAGGATTATGCCCAGGTATTTGACTTTGCTTTTTATATTGATGTTGAATTCATCAATTTGTAGAGATTGTGGGGGTGAGTATGATGTATCAGAGAATACGAGTAGGGCCTCCATCTTTTCATGATTAATGAGGAGGTTGTGTTATTGCAGCCACTGTCTCAACTTAGAGAAGCATTTATAGATGTTACTGAAATCTGGAGTGGAAGTTTCGAATGGTATAAAGAACATTATATCGTCCACAGAGATCCGGTACTGCATCTTATGTCACTTCAAAATCTGGCATATGGGTTCAAGGAAGAGATTAAATAAGATGGCTGATAGTCTGGAGCTTTGAGGTACTCCTTGTTGTTCGAGGAATGGCTGAGAGTCTCTGGGGACGATTCTTACTTGTTGGATTCTCTGTTCTAGATAGGAGTGAAACCATCTGAGTGTGCTGTCTCGAAGTCCAATGTCGTGGAGTCTTAGTAGGATCTGGTGGTGTAGTAGGTAGTCAAAGGCTGAAGAGATGTTGAGGAATATGAGAAGGCGTTTTGTGTGAGGGTTAGTACTGAGCCAAGAAGAGAAGTGAGGAGGGTTTCATGTTGGAAAGGATCGAGAGGGGCATAGACGTCGATGAAGTCTTGAAGTTGGATTCGTACCAATTTTTCTATTATCTTTGATAAGAGAGGGATACTTGATATTGGCCTGTAGGATTTTAGCGAAGTATGGGCCAGGTTTCCTTTTAAGATGGGATGAATTGAGCTTCTCTTTAATGAACTAGGCATTGTTCCCAGAAACAAGGATGCATGAATTATGGATTGTAGGAAGGAGCTAAGGTGTGGTGTTGTGTGCTTTTAATCCAGGAAACAGAGCAGAAATCCAGAGCAGAGGTGGTTGTGTTGAGGTTTTTAACTTGATTCTTAATATCCGCGAGCGATGGGAGGAAAAATTCAGACCATGTAGCCTGGGTGGAGGTAGTTGAGTGAAGGCTAGTTGATTGCTTTTTATCAGGGAGTGTCACTTGGTATTTGGCCTGGAGGTGGTCTGTGATTTCCTGTGATTGAAGCACTAAGAATAAGCTCAAAAAACAAAAGTGAAATGCAACAATGTGATAAGTCTTCACCCCTTTGAATCAGTATTGGTAGAAGCACACTTGACATCAATTACAGTTGTGAGTTTGTTGGAATAAGTCTTCACCAATTTTGCACATCTAGATTTGTCAATATGAGACCCGTTGGAAATTGTGAGGGCATCCATGTTGGTGGTAGAGTTGGAATTGAGAATGATAAATTCCAGGTTGCTTCTTGTTATGAAGCAGACTTCTCCTCCTCTATTGGTTGATCCGTTGCATAGATGAATGCTGTATGAAGGTGGGCACAATTGGTTAATGAGGACAGAGTCAGTTTTGCTAAACTATGTTTCAGTAATGCATAGCATGTCTAGAGCATGGTCCAGTACAAAGGCAACTAATAGAGGAATCTTGTTTCTGGCTGAGAGTGCATTAATGAGTGTACATTTGAGAGGTAGGGTTATATCGTGTGAGTAGAGGGTCTGGCATGGTGTGGTGACTAATTTGATCTTTGCTAAGGAGCATTTTCGTTTTTGGTAGTGGAAGTACAGGTGAGCAGCTGGTGAAAGCTAGGTGGAGATCTGTAGGTATGGATTAGTGGAATCTGTGCATTGTGCTCTAAATACGCTGCATTTATGATTAGTGTTGATAGTAGCAGGAGTAGGATAGTTTGCTTGAATAAGGACACATAAATGAATGTAATTCCTTCCATTCTCGTGGTATATGGTGTAATGATAAACAATATCGGTTGGTGTAGTCGAGGTCAGTGCGGTGTTGCCCCTGATAAGCTTGGTATTTTGTGGTTTGTTGCACATGGGAGAATTCAGTGTGGAGTGTGTCCGGTGGCTGTTTTGGTTGGAGGGGTGCTCAGAGGCTCTGATTGGCCTCAGTGAAGGGGGACGGGAGAATTCTGCTCCCCGCTGCTGATGCCAATAGGGGCAGAGAGATGGAAGATGGGTGTGGGACAGGGGATTTCCAAGTCTGGTTCAGAAATGCAGTATTACATTCTGTCTCCTCTTTCCGTGACACCAGACCCATCTGGGGGCTCCTGGCAATGAGCGTATCCTTCCCTAAACTCTGACCATCCGTAAATTGCTCTTAAGCTACTCATTTCTCTTATAACAACTGAATATGGCATTAGTTATATTGATTGATTATTTTAAAGCCCTATATTTGGTGGTACCATGGAAGCATGTGAAGAAATTACAGGTATTTCTGAATACTGCAGCTCAAATGATTACTGGAAGCTTGCAAAGGACTGGTGTTGGTCTTTTTTTTTTTTTTGAGCTTCACTGGTTACCATTGCATGATAGAGCAACGTTTAAGCTATTAGTGTTAGCATTTTGAGAACCGAGGTAATCTGGATCGGCTTATCTGGACAATTGCTAACCTGATACATTCACTCAAGCCAGGCATGTCTCTTAGCAGTACCAGATTGTGCAGCCAGAGCAGTATCGAGCATGTGCAATTTTGGTGGTGGTCCCTGAACTGTAGAGCACTCTCTCCTTAGCGGTGCATTAGGCGACCAATTACTGGAATTTTCAGAAGAAAGTTAAAGCCTTTCATTTCCTGTGATTGGTGGGTTAGGTAGCACCTAAAAGGACTGATTTTATAAGGGAGCCACGTAAAGATACGTGCTAGTTACAGACATAAGTCATTGTTTTCTAGGACTTCTGCGTGTGAATGTGCACATATGTGCATACTTTAGGTGATCACTATTCTGTAAGCGCACATGTGTGTTTGACCGTGCAAATTTTAAATGTAGGCAGGCACAGGGGTGGAGTTTGGACAGAGCGCAAATTTACACATATAAGTTATAACATACTATCACTTATACGCGTGCTTGAAAAATCTAGGTGTGGGCATTTAGACCTACGATAGAGCAGGCATAAGTGCCCACACCTAGTTTACACATGTTTTTACACTACTTAACCCCCTATTTTATAAAATAAAGCTCACACATAATTCACTTTATAAAATAGACCTCAAATACACAAACGCTAATGCGCATTAACTCCATGAGAGTTTGTGAAATTGGGTAATGAGGGTAATTTTATAAGATGCACCTAGGTTAATATACAATTTTATTCATGCCAATTGTGTCTATTTTATAAACTCAAATCTCCAGGAACAAGCAGGAATGAGTCCTCACATATGGGTACGTCGGAACCGACGGAGCCTGCGCGGGAAAGCTCCCCAGCTTCCCAGAAAGGAAGCTTTTGGGGCCTCCCACAGCGCATGCGCGCTGCCTTCCCGCCTTCCTGACCAACTCTCCTCAGTTCTTCTTTTTCCGCGGAGCCAGCAGGTCGTGTTCCTGTCACCGCTGAAGAAATTGTTATTTCAATTTGTTTCTTTGACCGCGTGTCTGCCTTCCCCGATTCCAGACCGGTACCGCCTGTCCTTTTTTCGTTTATTTAAAAAAAATATATATATATATATATATATTACTTTTTCCTACACTTGGTGTATTTTTTCTGTGAGGCCTCTAGGCCTTCCCAGGTCTCCCTCATGGAAAAACCAGCTTCTGGTTTTAAAAAATGCACTAAGTGTACCGGTACTATTTCAGTTACAGACACCCATGAGTGGTGTCTTAAATGTTTGGGGCCTGACCATTCCATTCCGGATTGTCCATCCTGCTCTCTGATGTCCAAAAGGGGCTTACAGAACAGAGCAGCTAAATTTCATATGCTGTTTTCTACCGATACTCCAGCATCAACATCCTCCAGGTCTTCTTCTCCTGATGGATCTCAGGTAACCAAACATTCTTCGGGCAAGTCCTCAAAAGGCAAATCTCCCTCTAAGCAGCGAGAGGCCCTTGCAATTGACCCTGAGGACCCTGCCCCAGCCAAACAACCCCGGCGGGAAGCTCCGGCTTCCAAAGCTCCTCCTATGGGGTTACAGGTAGACATCGATGGCACGGCCTCGACCGATCTCCTGTTAGACTGCTCTGGGGTTCCAACACCGGTACCGACTTCCAGGCAGTTGTGGCGGCTATGGGTACTACGGTACAATCCATGCAGCAGGCCTTACTGACTTTCATTAATGCTGCACCGCCATCGGTACCGTGACAATCGGTTCCGACTCCGATTCCGGTACCGCAACCGATACCGGTACCCAGAGCATCTACTTCCAGTAGCATGCCGGTTCCAGTCTCCGGTTCCGGAGCTTTCTTCGATACCGCTCTGATACCTGGTACGCCTGATGTCGGTACCGATCGGTACGCGTATCGATCTCTGGAAGCATGATGGATTTGTGGGAGGCTCCTCTTACCCTATCTCCACATTCTCGACGTTTGGACACCATGTATCGGGTTCCTCCTCCTGGTTTTCAAAAAACTCAGCTTCCTCACCACTCTATTGTGGTGAAGTCTGCTATGAAAAAGATAAAGAGTACCAAAAGACACTCTTCTACCCCTCCAGGAAGAGAATGTAGGACTCTGGATGCTTTTGGGAGAAAAATCTTCCAAGCTAGCATGCTTATTGCCAGAATCAATTCATACAGCCTTTATATGGGCATGTTTTTGAAAGAGATTGCATTAAAGATACGTCAATTTCTCCCCTTTATCCCAGAGGATAAACAGGAGGAATTCCTTCTTTTGCTAAAGCACACTCAAGATGTTTCCAAGTTCTCCTACAGAGCAGCCTTTGACTCTTTTGAGGGGGCAAGCAGAGCCTCTGGCATAGCCATAGCTGCTCGCAGACTGGCTTGGCTCCAGGCCTCTGATTTGGAACCCTGGGTACAAGAAGGCTTGGGCAATCTGCCCTGTACAGGTGAAAATCTCTTTGGCAAAGAGTGGCAAATCAAAGCCACTCAAATGGATGCAGAGAATGCTGCTTTAGATAGACTTTCTAAGTCTACCTCTACCCCTGCCAAGAAAAAACCTTTTAAGAAAGCTTTCTATAAAAAGACCAGATTTTCCACAAATACTGGCCAGCAATCTTCCCAAGTTCGCTTTGCTCCTAAGCGTCAGCAAACTAAGCAGGCCAGAACAAAGGCCACAGGGGCTGCTACAATTCAGCAGTCCCAACCTCCTCAGGGTTTTTGACTTGATTCTAGAGAACTTACCCTTTCTGGCTCTGCAACAGCTAGAACCTCTCACCATTCCAGGAAGGTTGGCTCATTTTGCTCCCAGATGGGAACAAATCACATCAGAACCGTGGACCCTCTCTATCATCAGAGAGGGCTACAAACTACATTTCTCCAGCCTTCCTCCCCATACCATGGTGAGACAATGCAATTCTCCCCCATCTCTCCTGCACCTGTTGGGCCAAGAGGTGACCACTCTTCTCGCCCAAAGGGCAATAGAAGAGGTTCCTCTTCCTCAACAAGGGTCAGGTTTCTACTCCCCCTATTTTCTCATTCCCAAGAAAACAGGGGGATACAGACCCATTCTGGATCTCAGAGAATTGAACAAATTCCTCTACAAAGAGAAATTCAAAATGCTTTCTCTAGGTACTCTCCTTCCATACCTACAGAGTCAGGACTGGCTTTGTTCTCTAGATCTCAAGGATGCGTACACACATATACTCATCCATCCATCCCACAGAAAATTCCTACGGTTCATGTTCCAGGGAAAACATTTCCAATACGGAGTACTCCTCTTCGGTCTAGCCTCTGCTCCAAGGGTATTTACCAAATGCATGGCAATAGTAGCTGCATTTCTACGCACTCTGGGGATCTTTGTCTTCCTGTACCTGGACGACTGGCTCATCCGAGCTCCATCTCAGTCCGAGACTCAGACTTCCCTGGACCACACCAGACGCATACTGCAGTATCTGAGACTTGTCATCAATCTGCCAAAATCTCAACTCACCCCTACTCAATCCCTAGAGTTCATCGGGGCTTGGCTAGATACTACCACTGCAAGGGCCTATCTTCCTCAGGCCCGTTGCAACCGTCTAGTGCACTTGGCCTCTCAAATTCAGTCCAGAAGCCACTTGACTGCCAGAGAGATGCTACAACTGCTAGGTCACATGGCATCCACAGTTCATGTAGTGCCTTATGCTCGCCTACATATGAGAGCAGCTCAATGGACCTTGTCCACACAGTGGACCCAAGCATCAGGAGCTCTCTCGGACCAAATAGCAACCTCAAAACGTCTTTTTTGGTCTCTCCAATGGTGGATATCCACTCAAAATCTGTTGTTGGGGGCCTCCTTCCAACCTGTGTTACCCCAAGCAACTCTCACTACAGATGCCTCCCAAACAGGCTGGGGAGCTCATCTCCAAGACCTCTCCACTCAGGGCATTTGGTCTCCACAGGAAACCACCCTTCATATCAACCTTTTGGAGCTGCGAGCAATTCTCCTTGCTCTCAAGGTCTTTCATACCCTCCTCATCAACATGACAGTTCTTGTTCATACCGACAATCAAGTAGCCATGTTCTACGTAAACAAACAAGGAGGGACTGGCTCTCTGTCGCTTTGCAACGAAGCTCTAAAACTCTGGGCCTTCGCCAGAGAGCATGGGATCCATCTTCTGGCAGTGTACCTCCCAGAAATCCAAAACTCTTGGGCAGACAGACTCAGTCGAGTCCTGCTGCCACACGAATGGTCCCTGCACATGAATCAGGTACTCAGAATCTTTCAAGAATGGGGGACCCCGGACATAGACCTCTTTGCAAGTCCGTACAATGCCAAACTTCCCCGGTTCTGTTCCAGGATTCCGTGTCAGGGAGCTCAGGCCAAGGATGCCTTCCTCCTTCATTGGGGTCAGGCCTTCCTATATGCCTTTCCACCCATTCCCTTGATTCCCAAGACTCTATTCAAACTTCAGAGGGATCAAGGATCCATGATCCTCATAGCTCCCCGCTGGCCATGCCAAGTGTGGTACCCTCTACTTCTGCATCTCTCCCAAACACCCTCCCTGGATCTGGGAGCTGCTCCAGACCTTCTATCTCAAGAGGAGGGGACTTTGTGGCACCCAAACCCCAAGTCCCTTCACCTCAGAGCTTGGTTACTGAAGGCCTAGACCTTCAAGACTTGAATCTTTCTCAACAGGTGAAGGATATCCTCCATGCATCGAGGAAACCTTCCACCAGGCGTTCTTATGCTTTTAAATGGAAAAGATTTTCAATTTGGTGTGCTAACAAAGGTCTTAACCCTCTAGCACTACCTTTAACTTCTTTACTTGAATATCTCCTGCATCTTTCCAATGCAGGACTTAAAACCAATTCTGTAAGAGTCCATTTGAGTGCTATTGCAGCATCTCTTCAGCCTATCAATGGACAACCTGTTTCCTCTCATCCTCTTATTGCAAGATTCATGAGAGGTCTAACTTTAACTAAACCTCCCATTCGGCCTCCTCCAGTGGCATGGGACTTAAACGTAGTTCTTGGTCAGCTTATGAAGCCGCCCTTTGAACCCTTAGCCACTACCTCCTTGAAATTTCTTTCCTGGAAAGTTATTTTCCTTATTGCACTCACTTCTGCTCGCCGCATCAGTGAACTGCAGGCTTTAGTGGCTAATCCACCTTATACAAGGTTCCATCATGATAAGGTAGTCCTTAGGACAAATCCCCACTTTATGCCTAAAGTGGTCTCACCTTTTCATCTTAATCAAGAGGTATATCTACCTGTCTTTTTTCCAGCTCCTCATGCATCTAGTGCAGAGAGGAACCTACATACGTTAGATTGTAAAAGAGCTCTTGCCTTTTACATCCACAGGACACAGCAACATAGAAAGTCTTCTCAACGTTTTGTTGCTTTTGATCCTTCTCATTTGGGACTTCCAGTCTCAAAAAGAACACTGTCCACTTGGATTGCTCAGTGTATTTCTTTTGCTTACCAGAGTAAAAAGCTTTCTCTGGAAGGCCATGTCACAGCTCACAATGTGAGAGACCTGGCCACATCTATGGCTCATCTTCATTCTGTATCCATCGATCAGATCTGTCGAGCAGCCACTTGGGCCTCGGTTCATACCTTCACAGCCCATTACTGCTTGGACAAGGACTCCCGCCGGGATGCCTTGTTTGGTCAGGCTGTCCTCAGACACCTGTTCCATTCTTAAACAACTCCTGCCCACCTTCCCTGAATGGATGCCTGAGATCCATAGGAAGATGAAGAATTCTTGCAGGGGGATCTCCCCGGCATCCTAGCTAGGGAGTCCCCATATGTGAGGACTCATTCCTGCTTGTTCCTGGAGATAGCACAGTTACTTACCTGTAACAGGTGATCTCTGGGAACAGCAGGAATTAGTCCTCACAACCCTCCCACCTCCCCTAGGAGTTATATATCTCTCTCTCTCTCTCTCTCTCTTTCCTTCCTTTCCTCTCTCTATTCTCTCAGCTTTAAACTCGAACTGAGGAGAGTTGGTCAGGAAGGCGGGAAGGCAGCGCGCATGCGCTGTGGGAGGCCCCAAAAGCTTCCTTTCTGGGAAGCTGGGGAGCTTTCCCGCGCAGGCTCCCTCGGTTCCGACGTACCCATATGTGAGGACTAATTCCTGCTGTTCCCAGAGATCACCTGTTACAGGTAAGTAACTGTGCTATACACATGTACTTCATAAAATAGGGGTGTAAGTAGGATGAAATGCACATTGAATCTAGCGTAATCACTTACAACAGCTGTATGGTTAGTGTAAGTGGCCACCTGTACACAACGCGCGTACACTGGTACTTTATAAATTACATGCATAAATTTGCACTCCACCCAAGCTCCGCCTATGTGAATACCAACAGTAAAAGTACATGCCATCGACCTAATGCATGTATTTACAGAATAGAGGCCAGCTAAAGTACCTTGTAAAGGCCCATCAATGTACATATGTAATTGAATATACATAATTTACACGCATTTATTTATTTTATTTATTTGAACATATTTTTATACCACCCCTTCCAGAAATCAGGGGCGGTTTACATCATAACAAGCTAAACTAAACTTTTACATGGAACAGTATTCATGAACTTTATACGAAAAACAAAGTAGGTGAGGTGCGCCAGTCGGGTGCAGGGTCTCTTCACCTCCTGCCACCATCCTCAGCTCTCCCCTGCACGGGGATCGAGCCTCCGACGACAGGAGGGCAGCGGAAGCAGCATCGCCCAATCCGGGCTCTCCACAGGCCTTAAAAGGCCGCGCCAGTCGGGTGCAGGGTCTCTTCACCTCCTGCCACCATCCTCAGCTCTCCCCTGCACGGGGATCGAGCCTCCGACGGCAGGAGGGCAGCGGAAGCAGCATCGCCCAATCCGGGCTCTCCACAGGCCTTAAAAGGCCGCGCCAGTCGGGTGCAGGGTCTCTTCACCTCCTGCCACCATCCTCAGCTCTCCCCTGCACGGGGATCGAGCCTCCGACGGCAGGAGGGCAGCGGAAGCAGCATCGCCCAATCCGGGCTCTCCACAGGCCTTAAAAGGCCGCGCCAGTCGGGTGCAGGGTCTCTTCACCTCCTGCCACCATCCTCAGCTCTCCCCTGCACGGGGATCGAGCCTCCGACGGCAGGAGGGCAGCGGAAGCAGCATCGCCCAATCCGGGCTCTCCACAGGCCTTAAAAGGCCGCGCCAGTCGGGCGCGCCCGCGCCTGGCGGGCCCGCGCCTGGCGGGCCCGCGCCTGAGGGCCTCGCCAGAGGGCCCTTTGGCGTGGCCCTTAGGCGTGGACCCTAGAAGCAACGCTGAATTGTGTGCTCCCTCGTTCTTCAGCAACAATCCTCCATTGCCTGCAGCAACAACTCCCTTTGGACGGTACCTAGCATCTCAGTGGGCTCTTCTACAAACCTTATCAAACTGCCGACACTGCAAGTATAACACAGCTAAATTGTCTGTACTAAATATTGTTTGCATAACTACTATTACTAGTTTATCTAGTCATACCTAGACATACCATCTTCAGCAGCCATTCTTAATCTAGCCTAGACACCACGTTGCTATTGTTGTTAACTAATATAATTACCACCTGCAACGTTCTTAACCTCATTACTATTACATACAAACGCTCTCTATTGTGAATAGCCTGTATTTATTATTGTTATTGCACTACCTATCTGATATACATCACTGTGGTCTTGTTATCCATCTGTAATATATCACTGTAGTATTTCTACCCTTATGCCTACTGAGACAATGTAAAGCATCAAAGTGACAACAACCACTCCACCAAGGAAACAAGCTATTCAAATAGTAATACATTTTGTCTCTATCACTCTGCTCTGACTGCCCTGCTGCCCGGTACAGGACACTCTAGAAACTCGCAAAGTTACTACGACGCCCATCCCTTGCCTCCTACCATGTATCAAATAATTCACTTGATACTTATCCTGCTTATCGCAGCAACCCCTGCCATAACACTCGCACTAGATCCTGGAATCAAGCAGATCCCTATACTTTATAGCACGGGAAGGCGCCCAACGGAAGATCCATGCCGCGCCACCTTGAGAAACAAAATACCTTATTCTCACCTACTACATATCCCGTTACTACCCACTGCCAAGGACCCTACTGAGAAACATAAGGCCAATCGACTACTCAAGTGTGCCTTAATTAATGCCAGATCTATACGCTCCAAATGGCCTGTAGTTATTGATCTGATAGCAGCACATAACCTGGATATATTGCTGATAACCGAGACATGGCTAACCGACAACGACAACGTCCTCATCAACCAGATGATCCCACCAGAATTCTCCATCTTCACCTGCCACAGATCCAATCAGAGAGGGGGTGGCACACTCATCCTTGCTAGATCGGACCTCCAATTCAAACAGATCAATACATCCAGCACATCACACCTTGATGCTCTATCAATATCAAACAGGTCCTGCACAATCAACTTACTCTATCGAGCACCATCACCTTCCTCAGATGACCTCTCACCAATAATCAACTTGGCATGTAACGCCCCAAACCCACATGCTCATAACTGGCTAGTTGGTGATTTTAACTTACCTTCATTACAAGCATCACATGCCTCAGCATTCCTCGAAGCCATGCACCAACTAGGCTATGAACAACTTATTGACGCTCCCACCCATACCAGAGGAAGCACACTGGATTTAATATTCGCCCCTCAATTGATAACCAACACATCTCAGAAGATCCTGATCTCCATAACCCCTGTACCCTGGTCTGATCACAATCTACTCCTCTTTAACATCCCCACTGATCATTCTACTACTGATCGCAACAAACCAGGTCGCCCCCCAAGTGCCCTTGAAACACGCTTCTGTCCTTTTAATAAGATCGAGGTCCTGGAGAAAATCCTACCTGCTCTCCACAAAGACTTACCTTCGCTAGATGACTTAGTAACCAACTGGGACAATACATTAAAAGCCGCGGCCTGCATCTCTACTACCGACAGGATCAAGACCAAAGACAAACATAAACCATGGATCTCCTCTGAATTACAAGAATCTCTCCTTCACCTGCGCAGACTCGAGAGACGCTGGCGCTCCTCTCGCTCTCCTGACGCACTCTGCTTGTACAATTCATACCTACAAACTCACCGGAGAATGACAATTGAGAGAAAAAAAAAATTCCACTCAGATGCACTAATGAGGTCCTTAAACAAGCCACATGACCTCTTCAATATAGTTAAATCCTTAACAGGTGACCCAACCACAACCCAAACACCTATGCCACACCCCCAAGACTATGCCATATACCTACAATCAAAAATGATACAGTCTAGTACGATTACCACAACATCATCACCTTCTACTCCACAGACCGTGGTCCAATTAGCATCGCTTGACAAATTTTCCCAGGTATCCCACAAAGAGATCGAAGATACCATAGCAGCTATTAATTTAACTACTGCACCAAATGACCCCTGCCCAGCCAGGTGGATCAAAGAACTACGACATGAACTTAGCCCAACTATTAGCAAGATTGTCAATCACTCCTTCTCAACAGGATCCTTTCCTCAGAGCCTGAAATACTCATCCATCCGCCCGCTCCTAAAGAACAGTAAACTTGACCCAACAAAAGTTGAATCCTTCAGACCCATCTCCAGCATCCCTCTACTGGCAAAAATCATGGAAAAAGTAGTCCAGCGACAAATACAGCATCATGTTGACTCCGAATCCCCTTTGGACCCATCACAACATGGCTTCAGAGAAGAACATGGCGTCGACACCCTTCTCACAACACTGTTCAATAGCCTAATCATAGGCATTGATAATATCCACCAAGGGTTCACTCTTATCTTTCTCGACATAGCTGCAGCATTCGATTCAGTAAACCACAATACTCTACTTCAGCGCCTCCAAGACAAGGGAATCCAAGGACTAGCCCTGAAATGGTGTAAATCCTACTTATCTGATAGACAGCTGCAAGTCAGAACAGGAGAATCAACGTCTGATCCATTCCCCCTTAAACAAGGTGTCCCGCAGGGTTCCTCATTGTCCGCCTTAATGTTCAATATTTATATGCAGCCAATCTGCGATCTCATACGCACCTTCAACATACAATGTCTTGCCTATGCTGATGACATCCTGATGTTTGCCCCATTCAACATAAAACAACCAGATTTTACACCAATAGTTCACTGCTTTGAAGCTGTATCCAACTGGCTCCTCAATCAGAATTTACGGATAAACCATAACAAAACAGATGTTCTATTCATTACACGGAACCCAACATTCATACCACCTACCTCTCTCCAGGTAAACAACATTGAGTTGAAAGCACAACCCACAATTCGATACTTGGGAATTATATTAGATCAACAGCTTAATATGGCAGCCCACATTAAGAAAACAACGAGTGCAATCTACCACAAGATACGATCATTACGTAATCTCCGACCTTTACTTAACTACTCCGACTTCCGTACCATATTCCAAGCACTGGTATTACCACACTTGGATTTCGCCAATATCATTCTACACGGTCTCCCGCAATCCACCATAAATCCCCTCCGTCTAGCCATGAATGCAGCCGCGAGAATCCTCGTAGGTGCTCCACGATCAGAGCACATAACCCCAATATTGATGAGCTTACATTGGCTACCCCTACAAGCCAGAACTCTATACAAGACCCTGGTCATGACTTTTAAAGCATCAAAGTGCCCATCTCAATCACCTCTCAGCAATATGATTCATATCACCCCAAATAACAGATCCAGGAGATCTGTTACATTAAACTCCATCGACCTACCAAAAGTCATCACAAAATGTTCTAAATCAACAGCCTCTAGAGCTTTCTCTCTGTTTTCACCCAGAGCCTGGAATGCCCTTCCACCCGAAATCAGAGCTATCTCAAGTCTGATTAAGTTCAGAAAGGCACTGAAGCACTATTTGTTCCTAACATACTACCCCGAAGCTACTCCATCCGAAGCTACTCCATCTGAAAACAGCTCTCATGCAGATCTTTCATATTTGACCCCTGTAGAGAATGGATAATTACGATGATTATTACCTGCTCACTATAGGACATATTTATTCTCACTATATTTAGCATATTTACACTTTAATTTAATTAACCTCTTATCCACGGCATTAATAATTAACCAAAATATCCATGTATATAGTTACCATGTATATAGTTATTTATATATAATTACCATGTTTTACCAAGTTTATTTACCTTGTTCATTGTAAAAACCAATGCTGTTTGTACAATTGTGTTTATATTTGTTCATGTGTAAACCGCACTGATTTAAGAGCGCGGTATATAAGAAAAATAAATAAATAAAATAAATAAATAAATAAACCTCTAAGTATTTACATAGAGTGGTACTGAATGATACAACTTCTAACTATTTACAATGCTATGTACAGGTGGATTAAGTCCGTAGATGGCATTCTTATTAATAAGAGCATCAATTGATATCAGGAGTTACATCAAAAGTTTCAAAACGAAGACCATTTGGGTCTTCCAGTTTTAAGAGAGGTAAGGGGGTGGGGAAGGGCATGGAGGGGAATAATAAGGAGGAGGGCGAGGTTGAGAGAGAAGAAGGACTGAGAGGAGTGAGGACCTTATGTGCATCTGTTCTTTGGGTTGGTATAATGTTCTCTAAATAGATGTGTTTTTAATTCTTTATGGAACGATTGCAGGTCTTTAGTTCCTCTTAGCGTCTCGGGGAGGGCATTCCACTGTGAGGGTGCTATGTATGTAAATGCCATATTGCTGGTGGATTGTTTGGTGTTGCATATTGTATGGGGTACTTTTAGAATGTTTTGGTTGGGAGTTCTTCTGAGTCTGTTGGATGGTTGTATTTGGATGAGAGTTGAGAGGTGGGAGAGGGCTAAGTTATATAGCAGTTTGAATGTGGTCATTATTATTTTGTATCTTACTCTTGAGGAAATTGGGGAGCCAGTGGAGCTCAAATAAAATGGGTGTTATGTGATCAGAGAGTCGTGCTTTCATTATGATTCTGGCTGTGACATTTTGGGCCATTTGTAATATATTTAATTTTTGGGGGGTATTCCCTGCAGGAGGCTATTGCAGTAATTGAAGTGCGGTGTTATAAGCGCTTGGACTACTGTTCTGAAGTCAGACAGCTCAATGAGGTTTCTCAGAGGTTGTATAATCCTTAACTTATAGAGTATGGTTCTGTTTAGAAGTTTTAAGTGGGGTTCCATGCTGAGTGTTTTATCCAGGGTGACTTCAAGATATTTAACTTCCTGTTTAACTGGAAATTGATTGTTGTTTAGGTAGATTGTTGATGGAGGGCTGAATTCAGGGTTTTTTGATATGAACATTACTTTGGGTTTCTTGAAATTGATACTCATGTTCTCATGTAGCCAGGTTTGCGTTTCTTCCAGGCAGGCTGCTAAATGAAAGGCCGCGGGGCAGGGTCCCGGCGGCCGCGTGTAACCGGGTGTTCAGCCGGTGCGAGGACCCTGGCCTGCGGCCGTCGTCAGAAGGGGGCGGAGGCGCAATGACAAGGGGCTCCGATGATGGTGATTGGCTCCACCCACGTGCAGGAGCGCGGTGGAGCCTGGGAGCTGGAGGCGGGTGGGAGTGAAGGGGAGGCGCCATGAGTCGGCAGCGGTTGCCTGTACTCAGGCGTCTCCTCGTGGTCTGCGCCTGCTTCCCTCCCTCCCTCCCTGTGTTAGGGATTTGGGGGTGGGGCTGATGGGGTGTCGCAGCGGGGGGGGGGGGCGGGATCCCGGAGGTCCGGGGTCCGGAGCCTTAGGCTATACTTGGGCTGGGGGTGCGGTGCCCCCGACCCGGACAACTCCTGGCTGACTTTTGCTAATTACATGGCGAGGTCGGGGAAAGGGGATTAGGAAGATTGCCGTTGGCATGACCGTGGTAGAAGCGGAGGCAGGGTCACCTTGCTAATAGCATGGCTGGTGAGGCATTGCTCCGCTGTTTGGATTGTTAATAGAATTATTCTTGGATTGTAATGTTCAGTATGTTATAAAGATTAATAAAGCTGCGACCGGTTATTTCCCAAGAGCGGTTGTCTGTGTGCGTTTGTGGGCAAAGTGGGGGAACTAAAGGTGGGGCGAGGGGAATGAGGGGTGGTTGGTTAGAGGGGCCTGGAGCACCATGTCCGAACTACCTCGGTTATTTATCATAAGTCGGATTACTTATGTCCAAATGGGTGTACAATATAATATCGTCAGCATATATGTGGTAATGTAGTTTGTTTTTTGAATATTGAGCAGATTGGTTTTATGTATAAGTTAAACAGAAGGGCAGATAGTGCAGATCCTTGGGTTATTCCCTGGATTTGGGGGAAAGTGGCTGACGATTTTTGGTCAATTTGAACATATTGTACGTGGTCAGTTATGTATGATGTAAACCATTTGTGGGTGTGTCCTTCTATGCCTAAGGAGTCGAGTCTTGAGATAAGGGTCTTGTGATTCACATTGTCAAATGCCGCAGTTATATCCAGGAAAATGAGAATGAACACTTTTTTTGCGTTTTCCATTCCCTAGATTATTTTGTCAAACAGAACTAGGAGGAGTGTTTCGACTCCATGGAATGGGTGAAATCCATATTGTTGTTCATTTAGGGCGTCTGTTGAATCTATGAAATCCTGAAGCTGATGTTGAACTGCTTTCTTGATGGTTTTAGCTACAAAAGGGATGCTTGAAATTGGCCTATATGCGGCAGGATCTTCTTTGTTTAGGTTTTTGTTTTTTAATATGGGTCAGATTACAGATCTTTTGAGATTGCTCGGTATGATTCCCTGCTGGAGAGAATAGTTTACTATGTTTAATAGGAAGGGGGCAATTTCAGATTTTGTCACTTTGATCCATGAAACAGGACATGGATTCAGTGGGGATGTTGTGTTTATATTTGAAATTATATCCATTGTCTCGTGTCAATGGTGTGAAATGCATGCCAGCTGTTTATAGTAACCAGGTCTGATAGTATAAGTGAGGGGCCTGGGGTGTCTTTGGGGTTTAGTCGGATGGGAGGAGTGGCTTAGTGGTTAGAACAAGGTACTTCAGGCCGGAGGGCCGGGGGTTCAAGTCCCACCTGGGGACAGCAATCTCAGGCCGGAGGGACTGGGATTTCTAGTCCTATAGGCACTCCTTGTGGTCTTGGGCAAGCCACTTAACCCTCCATTGCCCATGTTCCCTGTAAGTATTAGCGTATGTGTGTCATATCCCCTCATGTTAAATGTATCTCCCAATTGACCGCTTTGACCCGGTGAAAAGCGGGATATAAATACAGCTAAATAAATAAATAGTTTGCTAGCATAGGAATTGGCTAGAATTTGGGGCTGGATTTGGATTTTGAGAGATGTATCTTGCGGAGGCTTAATAATCGTTTTTACCAGTTCAAAAAGCTCTCGGGCGATTGATGGCATTATCTAATATTTTTGAGTGATAGCTCTTTTTTGCTGCATTTATTGCATCTTTGTAAACTTTAAGTTTTATCATGTAAAATGTTTTGTTATCTTTGGTATTTTTGGATCTCCATTTGCATTCCATTTTTCGGAGATGTTGTGTATCTTTACATGGTTTCTTATAAAATTACCCTCAAAGTTTGTGTTCGCTTCTCCCATTCCCCCCTCCAATGTTGGTGCACTTTACTTTTGTCTTCATATTTTGACTGATTTTAGTTGTTTTCTTTAAAAGGTTGTAAATCACCTAAGTTGGTGTTTGTTTTTATCACAGAATGGATGATAGAAATTTGTGAATAAAATAAATAAACCATTTAAAAAGCTCTTCTATATTTGCCAGTATTGAACTGATCCACCCTGGCCAAAGTTGATCTTATTACCAACATAATGGATCAAAAATTTTAAGGTCCATTCTTTCTTGTTTAAGGAAAAACAGAGTACATGTGGGAGTCTTTTGTGTGAGTTTGAATATCACTGTTTTTTTAACTGATTTTATGATTGTAAATGACTTTGTTGTTCTCATTACGAAAGGTAATCCATCAAATTAATAAAAATAAACATTAACATACAAAGAGGTGGAGGAGAGAAGACAAGTAAAACCTCTCTCAAATGCCATGTGTAATTTATTAACTTGAGGATCTATGGTTTTGTATATCTGTGAATAGGGCCTCAGATCGTATATCTTCCTGCAATGAACAATAGTTGGTTTATTCTAAATAAGTCAGTGTACTGCATGAAGTGCCAACCAAGGCAGGAAAGTTGTAACCTTGGAACAAGTGATATTCATTTTTTCTACTTTAGTTTCTCTCAGAATTATCAGATCCATGAGTAAATAAAATGAACCTACAAATATATTTCTCATCATGTTTAATACCGCAAACAGTGAGAGCTTCGGCTTTTATATTTCTGTAAACAAGTACTAACAATTTGGTGCAAATTCAAAAACATCAAACCACATTTTGCTGACCTCCTCTTTTACTTCTGATTTCCAAATTGCATCTTCACTTTGGTAACTCACAAATAGGCATCATGCACATTCTGAGTATCACCACTTTTCAGGACTCTTAACCAGTGGCGGGATTCAATCCGACCAGGAACCAGTTTAGATCGATCTCGCCACTGAAGGAGCTGAGCGGGTGGCAGCAAGGCATGTGTTTGTGTTGCCGGCGCCGCATGCTCGACCCACTGGCAGCCACCACAGTGCAGAAACTCCCTGGTGGCCCAGCAGCCTGATCCCCCCCACGTGCCAGTGGTTTGATGGCATCGGGGGCTTCCTCCCCTGCTGCGATCCCCCGATGCTGTCCGATCACCGGCGGGTGGAGGGATTCCCACCAGTGCAGTGCCGGCATTGGGATGCTGTTTTCAGCTTGGTTCAGCGAACCCGGCCCGTGGACGGAAACAGTTTGCGCGAACCGGGCTGAACCAGCTGGATCCTACCACTGCTCTTAACATAAGTTCCCTTTTAACTTGTTTCAGATCACTCATGATTCCATATACCTTATGTTGTCTCTTCTCCAAATTGAAAATCCCTAACTTGTTAAGCTTTTCCTTATATAGGAGCTTGAGACAGACACAGAGGATCCCTTTATAGCAAGAGGATGGAATTAAAGCAAACAAATAATTTTACACTTCAAAAATAGAAGGTGGTGACCTGCACTGAGTGGCAGGTACAATCTTAAACAAAGGTATAGAGGAGGAAACCTGCTTGGAGTAGTAGGTGCAACCCTAAACAAAGGATTGGGGGGGGGGGGGGAGGATTAAGCTGCACGGAATGGCGGATACAACTCTAGCCACCTCACTGGGCAGACTAGATGAACCGTACAGGTCTTCTATCTGCCAGTGTTTGTTGTGTTACTATGCTTCTACCCTTCATCATTTGTGTTGCTCTTCTCTAAACTTTTACTAGTGCTATCTTTTTTGAGATGGGGGAATTAGAATCACTCTTAGTACAAGAGGCTGCGGGCAGCATAAAAAAGCAGTCTGCTGAACAGAAAGAAAAAATTGAGCTTTCTTACCTAAAGGTGCAGCTATGAGTGACATTATGCACCTTGTTAAAAATATAGCTTTGGCAAATTAATTGACTGTGTAACACAATTTTTGTTCCTGGGCAGTGACTGTTATTTCCTAATTGCTTATAACTTAAAAGTATGGACAATGGTTATTATTCTCATTAAACTTTGCTTTTGTGAACAGGAGATTGATATTTGTGAAATGTATATATTCCCATTGTTAAAACAGGCTTACTTGTGCCTTTTTGTTCACATAAAATAAAAAAAACACAACATATAATATTTACTTATATTTCAGTTATTCAAGAAAGGCCATAAAACATTTAGAAATGAGTAGATTTTCGACTTTTACTATTATATTATAAATCACTTTTACGAATAAGCCCCCCAGATGAGGTCTCCCATCATGTTCTTGATATACTGTCCTGGGTAGCGGCATTCAAATTCCAGTATATCCTGGTGGAAACGTTTGTCTTGCTCCTCTGAGTACACTCCCATGATCTCCTTGAATTTATCAAGATGAGCATCAAGGATATGGACTTTGAGAGACATTCTGCAGTCCATTTTGCCATAATTCTTAACCAGAGTCTCAACCAGCTCAACATAGTTTTCGGCCTTGTGATTTTCCAACAAGCCACAAACCACTGCAACAAAGCTGTTCCAAGCCACTTTCTCCTTCCTAGTAAGCAGCTTGGGAAATTCCATGTACTCAAGAATCTTTTTTATTTGTGGTCCATCAAAGACACCAACTTTGACCTTTGCCTCAGACAGTTTAGGGAAGAAGTCTAGAAGGTACTTGAAGGCTGTCGACTCTTTCTCTAGAGTTGTGACAAATTGTTTCATAAGACCCAATTTGATGTGCAGTGGTGGCATCAACACCTTCTGTGGTTCCACCAGTGGCTCCCACTTCATGTTCTTTGTCCCAATAGAAAATTCAGTTCACTGTGACCAGTGTGCCTGCTGTCCCTAAGACAAAGATAGCAGGGAAACTTGGTAAAAACACTTTGGAGAACCATCAGAAATACTACAATTTTAAAGTCTCCGATAACCTCCTAGCCATACTCAGCATACTTCAAGGTTTCTAGTAAGGTCTTGATACTACTGTAATCTCCTTTGAGGCTCACAGAGTGAGCTAGGGAAAGAGATGGGTACTTGTTACCATTATGTAGCAACACGGCTTTGAGGCTCCTGGAAGAGCTGTCAATGAACAGGCGCCACTTTTTCCGGTTACATGCAATTCCGATAGTGCAAACAGACCGGTCACATTGTGACAAAAGCACAGCACAACTTGACTAGTGAAGAAGTTAGAAAAAGTGTGGCGACACTTCCTCAGACCTATGACTTGTACACGTTCATCCAACAAGTTCCACTGCTTGAACCTGGACGTCAAAAGCTCAGCATTGGACTTGGTGAGACCAAGATCTCTGACCAAGTCATTGATGTCATTTTGGTTCAGGTTCTCCTCAGTTTCACCTCTGATATTGTAATCTAGATCTACAAATCTTCTTCATTTTGTGAATTGTTGCTTTCTTCTGAAGACAGCTGCTTTCTCTGTGGAAGAGTGGGTACAGGGAGCTCTGGGCAGTGTGGCACCGGGGCACTGAATGAAGGAATGCTCGGATATATGACAGAAGGAGCTTTCTTGCCAGTCTGACGTTTGGAAGGATCCACCATGCAGAAGTAGCAATTACTCAAGTGGTCAATGGGTTTCTGCCAAATTTTTGGGATAGCGAACTTCATGACTCTTTTCCCCTCTGCACCATTCTGCCAAAGAAAAAATAAAAATGTGAAAATAAAAAATAATTTTATATATATATAAAACACATTATGATGATGATAAAATTAATTTAAATTAATGATGTTCTTGCTAAATGTCATACATTATGTAAACATTCAGTAACAATAAAGATTTTATAACATAAAATGTCCGTCTAAGCCAGCATCAATTGTCCATCTTACCTTCCAGAGTTTTTTTGCAGTGCTCGCAAGTGAAATGAGGCGCCCAGGGTTTGTCCTGATCCCCAACAGGCATGCTGAAAGATTCCTTGTAAGCTTCATACATCTTGGCAGACGCTTCAATGGAGTACTTTTTCGCTCTTGTCTTGATAAAATTGCTACAGATGTAGCTAAATGCGTCTGCCAGATGCTTACAGCCTCTTGATGCCATGTCAGTCTACTTAAGAAGCTAGAATGAAAATAAAATGGTGAGCTTAAGACACATGTTGTTGCTTGCTCCTAGGTTTCCAGTTGGAAAGGAGGCTGCTGAACGACTGTGCTCACTCCGCACAAATCCGTTATTTATACAGACGTGATGCAGAAGTGACGTTATAAAGATCACTAAAAGGCTTTTATTAAAAGTTCTCAAAAGTTATACAAAGTTCCAAAAATTTTACAAAGTTCTGGAAAGCTCTAGAAAGTTCTAGAATTTTCCAAAAGGTACTTCGTTTACTTTGCACATCATCTATCTAGAATGTCTTGCAAAATAGATAGTTTTCAAAAATATCATTCTCCTAGTCCCAAAAGTAGTGTTTGTGGGCCATAATTGCCATTTCCTATAGTTTGGAGACATAATATATCGGAAAATAACACTTATTACCCAGGAACAAGAAAAAAGTAAGAAATCAAATAAATCAAAATTTATTTATTTATTTAACAAGTTTTTTCTATACTGCTTTTATCATTTCGGTCAAAGCGGTTTACATTGTAAACCGGTTTGACTGAAATGTGCCTGAACACAGATATCTATTCAAGGTTCTTGTGTGAAGTTCCAGCTAGAATATTTGCAGAGTCACAAAGTGCAATTTCCAGCTTTATAGGGCACAAACAATGGCTAGGGTGAAAATTAAAACCCTTTGGCTGCCAGAGAATCAAGGTAGTTTGGCGCTGCCTAACTTGTAACTGTTTTTTGGTTCAGTTTGCAAGTGGTTTGAATCAGTCCCAGTGTGGCAAAGTCAACCATTTTGAGCATGGGGGAGGTGAACAGCATAAGGAATTCACCTTAATCAAGGGGCCTCTGTTAGGTGTGCAGGGTCAAAAGGCGAGAACCACAGTTCAAAGGCAGAAAAAATCCAGCTGGAACAAGTTCCAGGAAATGCTTGACAGTGTAAGAGGGATAGATTGCAAGCACGAGGACAAAACCCACGCTCTAGTAACTGCACTGATTATTCTGATGTCAGAAGGCAGGGGGATTACAAACACCTGGGACAGAAAGAGGTGGGATTGGATCCCAGTGAGTATAAACCTTGGTTAAATTATGGAGAGAGGAGCAGTGGAAGAAGGAGAAGGAGCTGGAAGAGGAGTGATTGGAGAAGGAGCAGAGGAAGCAGCAGAGGACAGTCTTCAGAGCAGCAAGGACAATGGAATGCTGGAGAAGCCAGAGCAGATGCTAACTTCTGGAGACAGGCTGAGCTACCCATTGCTGAGAGAGGTGATTTCCCTGATTCACGTTTGCAACAAAGGTGGGAGCCAGGAAGGAGAGAAGCTTTCAGGCCACCAGAGAGGTTGTGTCAGCAGGGCACTCTGATCAACTGGGTGAGTCAGAACCTATGCAATTGGGAGAAGCAATGTCAGAGCTAGGGGCAGAAGAAGATATGTTGATGGATTGTTCTTTATGCCAAGCTCTAGACTTGAAGTGTTGAAAAGAGCCAGCCTTGAAAGAACTGTTCCTCTTGCTGAAGTAACCTCAGAGCTAAGCAGTGAGAAAGTAAATTCCTGTGTGTTTTGAAAGGAGGAATTTACTGCAGCATTAGCTAGTGAAGTAAGGCTGTGATTCATGCCTCTGTGTCAGCTGCGTTGAAACTCTACAACGGAGAGAAAGTTAATTGGCTGCTAGAAGTGTTTGTGCTTTGCTCCTGTCTTATATGAAAAAGCCTGCTATAAGAGTTTGTGCTTTGCTCCTGTTTATAAGAAAGGCCTGCTATAAGAGTCTTGAGGACACTGTGAATGCTTATTTCATAACCTAAGTTTGGTTCTTCACCTGGAAGTGCAGCCTAGAGAGCATTATGGCTGAGTGAAGATAATTTTGCCATAGAAGAAGTAAAGTTTGTTTTTCTATTGCTCTGATTGACAAAGGACAATAAGAAAAGTGGCATCTTGTAATATGTGAAAAGGCTAAGCTTCTGCAGTGAAGAGGACTTTAAAAGCCAATGCTGAGTTCTGTTTGTTTTGCCACCAATTTGCTGAACCTTAAGCAAAAATCCTATAATTTAAAATTCTGTAAATGGTACCAGGAACCTGATCTGTTCTATTGTGTTCAAAATAAATTCTTTTTCTGTCATAAGCCTTACCCTTGGTTTAACACGACTACAATCCTTCTACTTAAAGCATAAATATAACATCTGATAGAAGAAGGTTCTCAACCACCACGCCCTCAACAACTAGAAGACTAGTGGTTTTGGCGTTGTGCTTGTGACACCCAGACCAACCTTTGGTCTGCCTGAAGGCCACTCAGGCAGATAGAATATCATTACATGCATCTTACCTTTTCTGCTGACCACATTGCTTATAGTTTGTGGCATCACTAGTAATAGCCTTCTGCTGGCCTACACCTTGGGAGGTGCATACAGTAAGTATTTGGGGTTGCATAATGAATTAGAGTCATCTATCTCACCACTTTACCTGAATCCACTTGTTTCTCCCTGATTAAACCTCCTTCATTGTGAGAATGGTGAGAACAGGGTGTAATACTTGTGGAACATCTTTGAGAAGATAGCCTGAACTCTTTCAGGCAGAATTTGAACTGGATGGAGCCTTACACTGAGGTGAATTTCAGAAGGGACGTCCAAGTGCAATCTGGGATGTCTAAACTGGAATGTCTGAAAAGAAAAGAAGGCAAGTCCAGGAGCAGACACGATTTCACAAACATAGATGTCTGCCGGGACATCTACGTAGATATTCCCAAGAACCACATTTCAGAACCTGGATGTCTAGGATAGCCTAATGGTTAGAGTAGTGGGCTAGGAACAGGGCAGCCAGGGTTCAAATCCCACTACTGCTATCAATTAAATTGTGCTGATGGAGATTGGGGATGATGGAGTGCTTTACACCCTCTGGTTGGTTTTCATGCAAAATGAGTACTTTTCAGATGTCTGTTCATGCCTGGATCAGGTCTAAACTTAGATATGACTCAGGACGTCCATGACGTTTCTGAGGTCAGGCAGGGATGTCCAGGTACCTGGGAACACCTTAGCCATGCCTCCACCACGCCTCCATTCAGATTTGGACATCCTCATGCTGGGGACATCCCCAGAGCTGGCTTCTAAAATGGTTCTGGAGATGTTTCTGTGCTTTGGACATCTCTATAATCTTTTTGGGCATCCAAAGCACAAATAGGGCTTCAAAAATTGCCTCCCCCCCCCCCCCATTATGTATGTTTACAGATGTGACATGCCCTGGGGTGAGTCAATCTGGGACCTTAGCAATATGGAATATTTTTTACAGAGGCTGATGGGGCTAAGAGGGATATCCATTATATATCATAGTAACATAGTAGATGACAGCAAATAAAGACCATTATGATCCATCTAGTATTGGAATGTTCTTTTAAATCATTTTGGTAGGGGCACCCCTAAGTTGTTGGAATAAAGACTGAAATCTCACCCTTGATGCACTAATTAGAAAGCTATTTGGACTGCAGCAGACTATATCTCATTTTGCATAAGGAGAGTATAGATAATGCACCAAAATACTACATAGAACATACTGAACACTTACATTGCTATCAAGGATGTGTGCTGGTGCTAGCCCTCAGTATTGATGTGGGTATGATTGCTTGGGTACCTATATACATATGTGGTGGGCATATTGAAAGGTATGTCTGTTTTGGTCACTAGTGGGTCTGAAGATTGTGGTACTTATAAATCACTTAGTTTGCATTGCTCCAATATGGACTTGCTGGGCAGATGGGGAAGCATTGGCCCCAAGTCTGTCAGCTATTGCTTGTGTCCTGTTTTATGATTGCTGTGCACTCACTATAGAACATTGGTGCAGTCAAACACTTGAAATGGCACATATTGAAAAATTGTGCTTTTTACTTGCAAGGCAGAAATATGATTGTATTTGGGGTTGCTTCAGGGGGTAGTTGGTCATGATGTTATACTATAGATCCCTAATTTAAAATATTTTTAGTAAAATTTATATGCTTGCCTGTTGAACCATCTGTATGTATCTGGGATATGCATGTATGCTTATATAACAAAACATTTAAGTTTAAAAAAAGTTTAAAAAATAAATACATCTCCAAGACCTAAAACTATTGTAAGCTTCCTCTGCAAATGCTTGCATAAAAAGGATTCTTTTGATCTTGTTTTGGAAAGTTTAAAGATAAGTCTTCAATCACAATGTACTTAGAAAGGCATTCATTGATAATGGACCAGTAATTACCCTGGCTGTAGGTAAAGAATCAAAGGTGGCCACAGCTAAAATATCTGACTATAAAGAACACCCTGGCTCATAAAAGGAAATTGTTGCCTGCCAATAAGAACGTGCCATGAAATATAGAACCTTAAAGAAAATCACTAGCAGTTTGAAGTGCACATGATAGCTAATTGGTAGCCAATACACAGATAGATGAAAGATGGGGAGACGTGTTTTCTTTTTGCACACCAGCTCACACACCAGCTCAAGTCAGGTCTATAGTATTTTAAGCCAGTTGCATTGGGGCAAGAGACCTGTGAAACTTTTTAAATAGGTGTTAAAGCCAGGTGGCAGGTCAAAAGGCCATTTTGAAAGACTCCTATCCAAGCAAGGACTGTTAATCACCCAGGAAGTTGGTCACAGCTTACCTCAGCAGCACAGGCATACATAGTTCAACCAGAGTTCTGTGATCCTCAGTCTTGAAGGACTAGAAGAGGGGACTGCTACTTCTGGAGAGAGATCTGCAATTGTGAGTATATACTTCTGGGAATTTTTCTGAAGGGACTTATTTGGATTAAAGCTGATTAATCTGTGAATCCAGTATATTTGTTAAATGAGTGAGGGCCTAGTAGCAGCAGTTTAAGTTTAAATTTAAAACATAGAAGAGATCTTTCTGGTTAGATTTCAAACCCAGCAGAGAGCTTCTAGTTTAAATTTCATAATAAGTCAGAGCCTAGCAGCAGCAAAGAGCTTTAATTTAAATCAAATCAGAATATAACTTAGCATAAAAGGCAAAACAGGATCAGTATTCTATGAGCAACAAATAAAGTCTTCTACAGACCTTTACAAAGAGGCCTTCTACCTAGGGGGCAAAAGACTTTTTCAATAGGTGTTAAAGCCAGGTGGTAGGTCAAAAGGCCATTTTGAAATATATATACATATTTATATATATTCTCTTATATAACGCGCTATTCTGCATCAGTGCGGTTTACATTGAACAAACTGAAATTACATTGAACAGGGCATTATAACTTGGAGATAACTATTTTACAGGGAACATGGGCTATGGAGGGTTAAGTGGCTTGCCCAAGACCACAAGGAGCACCTGTGGGACTAGAAACCCCAGTCCTTCCGGCCCAAGGTTGCTGTCCTCCAGTGGGATTTGAACTCCCGACCTTCTGGCCTGAAGTACCTTGCCCCAACCACTAGGCCACTCCTCCACTCCGAAAGACTCCTTCTACTATAGAAACATAGAAACATGATGACAGAAAAAGACCACAAGGCCCATCTAGTCTGTCCTTCCATAACTACAACAGTCCACTTTTTACCTTTAGAGATCCTCTGTGTTGGTCCCATGCTTTTTTGAATTCAGTTACTGTCCTCATCTCTACCACCTCCACTGGGAGACTATTCCACGGATCCACTACTCTTTCCGTAAAGAAATATTTCCGCATATCACTCCTGAATCTATCTCCCTTCACCCTCATCCCATGTCCCCTCGTAGCAGAACTTGCTTTCAATTGAAAGAGGCTCTCTCCCTGAATATTTATGCCACGGAGGTATTTAAACATCTCAATCATATCACCTCTATCCCGCCTTTCCTCTAAGGTGTACATATTAAGATCCTTAAGTCTGTCCTCATATGCTTTATAATGAAGCCCATTAATCATTTTAGTAGCAACCCTCTGCACCGACTCCATCCTGTTCACATCCTTTTGAAGGTGCGGTCTCCAGAATTGCACACCATACTCCAAATGAGGTCGCACCAAAGACTTATACAGAGGCATTATCACCTCCTTTTTTCTGCTAGCCATTCCTCTCCGTATGCACCCAAGCATCCTTCTAGCTTTTGCCGTCGCCTTTTCTACCTGTTTAGCTACTTTAAGATCATCAGACACAACCACGCCTAGGTCCCGCTCTTCTTTAGTGGACAAAAGTACTTCACCTCCTATTCTGTATTGCTCCCTTGGATTGCTGCAGCCCAAATGCATGACCTTACATTTTTTAACAATAAATCCCAGCTGCCAAATTCTAGACCATTCTTCAAGCTTAGCTAGATCCCTCCTCATGTTATCTACACCTTCCTGGGTGTCTACTCTATTGCAGATTTTGGTATCATCCGCAAAGAGGCAAACCTTACCCGACAGCTCTTCCGCTATATCACTAACAAAGATGTTAAAAAGAATCGGACCAAGGACAGATCCCTGGGGCACACCACTGGTAACATCCTTCTCCTCAGAGTGAGCTCCATTTACTTGTACTCTTTGTCGCCTCCCACCCAACCAATTTCTAACCCAAGCAGTAACTTTAGGGTCCATCCCTAGGGTGCTCAGTTTGTTTATAAGTCGCCTGTGAGGAACAGTGTCAAAGGCTTTACTGAAATCTAAATACACCACATCTAGAGCTCTCCCTCGGTCCAACTCCCTGGTCACCCAGTCAAAGAAATCAATCAGATTTGTCTGACAAGACCTGCCTCTGGTGAATCCATGCTGCCTCGGATCCTGTAATCCGCCGGACTCCAGAAACCTCACTATTTTCTCTTTCAGCAGCTTTTCCAATAATTTACTCACCACCGAAGTTAAACTAACCGGCCTGTAGTTTTTAACCACATCCTTACTTCCGCTTTTGTGTAAAGGCACCACATGAGCCTCTCTCCAGTCCTTTGGCACCACTCCCGACTCCAATGAGGCATTGAAAAGGTCAGTCAGTGGAGTTGCTAGAGCGTCCCCAAGTTCCCTCAGTATTCTAGGGTGTATCCCATCCGGTCCCATCGCTTTGTCTACTTTAAGTTGAGCTAGATTCTCACGAACACAGTATTCTGAAAATTGTTCAAGATGTCCCTCGCTTCTGTTCTTATTTGTGGGTGTTTTCTGAGGTCCTGCTCCTGGTTCTTCATCTGTGAACACAGAACAAAAATATTTGTTAAGCAATTCCGCTTTATCCTTATCAGCTTCTACATATTCCCCCCCTGCACCCTTGAGTCTGACAATACCACTTTTGCCCTTCCTCTTCTCACTAATATATCTGAAAAATGTCTTATCCCCCCATTTTATTGCATTGGCTATTTCCTCCTCCTTTTGAATCTTTGCCTTCTTGACTACTTTGCTAGCTTCTCTAAGTTTTTCCAAATACAGATGCCTGTCTTCCTCTCTCTGTGATCTCTTGTATTTCATGAAGGCCTCCCTCTTTTTCTTCACTTTTTCAGCTACTTCCTTCGAAAACCATAGCGGTCTCCTGTTCCTTTTGCCTTTATTTACCATTTTAACAAAAAGGTTGGTTGCCTTTAAAATACCCCCTTTCAGTTTTGCCCACTGTTTTTCTACATCCCCCAGCTGTTCCCATCCCACTAACGACTCCCTGAGGTATTGACCCATCTTCGCAAAGTTAGTCTTCCTAAAGTCTAAGATCTTCACCTTGGAATGGATTCTAACAGCCCTAGTCCTAATACTGAACCACACCATCTGGTGATCACTGGATGCAAAATGATCTCCCACTACAACATCAGAAACACTTTCACCATTGGTAAGCACCAAGTCCAGTATGGCCCCTTCACGTGTGGGGTCTGTTACCAATTGCCTGAATAGTTCTCCCTGTAGAGAATCCAGGATCTCCTTACTTCTAGATGATACTGCAGCAGGAATGTGCCAATCAACATCTGGCATATTGAAATCTCCTAGCAGTAGCACTTCCCCTTTCCTAGCAATGCTGCGTATGTCTTCAATTAACTCTCTGTCCACCTCTTCCTCTTGTGAGGGAGGTCTGTATATCACACCAATGCAAATAGATTTCTCTTTCCCTCTTTCTAGTTTAACCCACAGTGCCTCCTCTCTCCCTTTTAAGCTCTGTAATTCCAAAGCTTTAATAGTAGTTTTTACATATAGTGCCACTCCTCCTCCCCTTCTTCCTACCCTGTCCTTTCTGAATAAAGTATAGCCAGGTATAGTTACATCCCAGTCATGGTTTTCTGTGAGCCATGTTTCTGTAACTGCCACCAAATCCAAGTCAGCCACTCCCACCAAAGCTTCTATCCAAGCAAGGACTGTTAATCACCCAGAAAGTTGGTCACAGCTTACCTCAGAAGCGCAGGACAGGGTACTGTGTAGCGGTCCTCTTTTAATAAGTCTTATTTCCCTCCCTCCCTCCCTCCCCAACACCAACCCACCCCTGGGATAATCGTAGCTTTATAGATACTTACATATCTTAAAGGAAAGGAGGTGCTCTCAGGTGCAGCTCATTATCCAAATCAGTCATACACTAAGGACCTGAGATTAATTAAGCTTCAGGTGAACAACGTATATTAAACGTGTTAGGTACAATTTTATTAGTATAAGTTTCCACAGCAACCCTTAGTAAGTAAAGAACTTAAGGGGAAGGCGAAGGCAGTGGGGAATTCCTATCGACTGCCTGGCCAGAGTAAAAAAATGGATGATGAAATGCTCAAAGAAATCAAGAAAGCTAACAAATGTTACAGCACAGTAATAATAATGAGTGATTTCACTTACCACGGTATCGACTGGGTCAGTGTCAAGGCAGGACATGCTAGGGAGACAAAGTTCCTAGATGAAATAAATGACTGCTTCTTGGAGCAGCTGGTTCATGAACCAACCAGAGGGGAAGCCATATTGGACCTAGTCCTTAGTGGAACACCAGATCTGGTGCAAGAGATAAGGGTCTTGGGGCCACTTGGTAATAGTGATCATAGCATGATCGCGTTTGATTTAATTAGTGGAGGAAGGATGGTAAGGAAATCCACAGTACTACCTTTTAACTTTCGAAAGGGAGACTATGATAAAATGAGGAAAATAGTTAAGAAAAAACTAAAAGGAACAGTTGCAAAGGTTAAAGACTTACATCAAGCTTGGGTGTTGTTGAAAAATACTATCTTGGAAGCCCAGCCCAAGTCCAAAAAACTGCCAGCATGGTTTAAAGGTGAGGTCAGAGAAGCTGTTCTTGCCAAAAAAGCATATTTCAGGATATGGAAAAAGGAGCCAAATGATGAAAACTGGAAACAGCACAAGCATTGGCAAGTTCAATTAAAGGTATTGATAAGGCAGGCAAAGGGGGAATTTGAGAAGAAGCTTGCTGCAGAAGCAAAAACGCGTAATAAAGACTTTTTCAAGTACATTCGTAGCAAAAAACCTGTGAGAGAGTCAGTTGGTCCATTAGATGATAGAGGGGTTAAAGGGGCACTAAGAGGCGACAAGACGATAGCGGAAAGACTGAATGAATTCTTTGCTTCAGTCTTTACTGAGGAAGATGTAAGGATGTTACCCATGACTGAAGTGGTATTTAAAGGTGCAGAAGAACTGAAGGAAATATCAATACATCGGGAAGATGTATTACAACTATTTGATAAACTGAAGAGTAGCAAATCACCTGGACTAGATGGTATACATCCAAGGGTGTTGAAAGAACTGAAATATGAGATTGCAGACCTGCTATTAGAAATCTGTGAACTATCATTAAAATCATCAGTAATACCTGAAGATTGGAGGATAGCCAATGTAACGCCAGTTTTTAAAAAGGGTTCCAGGGGTGATCCGGGAAACTACAGACCAGTGAGCCTGACATCAGTACTGGGAAAAATGGTAGAAACCATCATAAAGAACAAAATTGCTTAACATGTAGATAGTCATGGCTTAATGGGAGACAGCCCAACATGGCTTTAGACAAGGAAGATCTTGTCTTACTAATCTGTTATGTTTTTTTGAAGGTGTGAATAAATAGGTAGACAAAGGTGAGTTAGTTGATATAGTGTATCTGGACTTTCAGAAAGCCTCTGACAAGGTCTCTCATGAGAGACCTTTGGCAAAATTAAAAAGTCATGGGATAGGAGGCAGTGTACTATTGTGGATCAGGAATTGGTTAAAAGATAGAAAGCAGAGGGTAGGGCTAAATGGCCAATTTTCCCAATGGAGAAAGGTGGAGTATGCCAGGGATCTGTGCTGGGTCCGCTGCTTTTTAACATACTCATAAATGATGTGGAAATGGGAATAACAAGTGAGATTATCAAATTTGCAAATTTGCAGACTATTCAGAGTTGTTAAAACCCATGGGGATTGTGGAAAATTGCAAGAGGATCTTGATAAATTGGAAGATTGGGCATCCAAATGGCAGATGAAATTTAATGTGGACATGTGCAACGTTATGCACCTAGGAAAGAAAAACCCAAACTATGGTTACACGATGCAAGGTTCCACATTAGGAACCACCACCCAGGAAAAACATTTAGGAGTCATCGTGGATAACATGTTCAAACCTTCCGCCCAGTGTGCAGCGGCGGTCAAGAGAGCAAATAGAATGTGAGGTATCATAAGGAAAGGAATGGAGAATAAAACAAAGGATATTATAATGTCTCTGTATCATTCCATGGTGCTACCGCACCTTGAATATTGTGTGCAATTCTGGTCACCGTATCTTAAAAAGAATATAGTGTTAGAAATGGTTCAGAGAAGAGCCACCAAAATGGTAAAGGGGATGGAAGGATACCCCTATGAAGAGAGGCTGAAAAAGTTAGGGCTCTTCAGCCTTGAAAAGAGACAGCTGAGTGGAGATATGATAGAGGTCTATACAGTAATGAATGGAGTGGAACAGGTAAACGTAGATTGATTGTTTACGCCATCAAAATATAGAATGACTTAGGGGTATGCAATAAAGCTACAGGTAACCTATTTAAGACTAATAAGAAAAATATTTTTTCACTAAACGTACAATCAAACTCTGGAATTTTCTACCAGAGGCTGTAGTAAAAGCTGTTAGTGTAGCCAGGTTTAAAAAGGTTTGGACAAGTTCCTGGAGGAAAGGTCCATAAATCATTATTAAAAGGAACCCAGAATATCCACTGCTTGCCCCAATACAAGCATTGTGGAACCTGTGTCTTTTGTGGAAACTGCAAGGTACTTGTGACCTAGATTGGCCACTGTTGGAAACAGGATACTGGACTTTGATGGACCTTGGTCTGACCTAGTATGGCATATCTTATGTTCTTTAATGCGATCGTGGCTTTTCTTCTGCCTATGGGCGATGGGATCCCTGTGGGCAGACTGTTGTCTGCTGGCCACGATCATTGCAAAGATCCTTCCTGTCTGCCCATGATCTTGCGGGCAGACATGAAGGGTCTTTGCAATTATTGCGGCCAGCAGGCAATAGGCTGCCTGCAGGGATCCTATCCTCTGCCAGCAGTAGAAGAAGAGAAGCCGCGACCACAGCAAAGACCCTTCCTGTCTGCCTGCAGGGATCCGATCTCCTGTGGGCATTCAGGAAGAGGCTTTTCTTCTTTTGCCTATACGGGATGGGATTCCTGTGGCTAGTCTGTCACCTGCTATGTTGTGAGTTTTGGTGGAGCCAGGGCCCACGTGCCCATCCCTTTCTGACACCTATATTTAGAATATTTGCATTGCTGGCTTTCATAGGTAGAGATGGTGCTTATTTAGTTCTTGGCCTTTTTGATGGTTTAGTAGGGTAAGCTTCTGGGTGTCTCTCTGCAAGTTTTTTTTGTTACTTCTGACAGTGGCTGGCACTGAGGGGGAGCCTGTGTTGCTGTCACTGATTTGACATCAGAATTTGAATGGAATGATTTTGAATGTTTAGTTTAGTTGAGTTGCAAAGTCAAACATTCTACTCCTGCTCTATATTCTTTCGATTTTATTGGTTGATTTGGAAATGTCTTATGTGCATGATATTATACTAAGTGGGAGTCATTTTGGAAGCCCTATTCGTGCTGTGGATATCTGAAAACAGGCATAGAGATGTCTAAAGCACAAAAAGATCTCCAGAGCCATTTTAGAAGCTGGGTCTGTGAACGTCCCCAGCGTGAGGACATTCAAGTCTGAATGGAGATTTAGTAGAGGTGTGGTTACCACATTCCCAGGAACCTCAATATCCACGCCTGATTTCCGAAACATCCTAGACGTCTGGAGTCACGTCTAAGTTTAGTCTTGCTGCAGACATGAACAAGCATCTGAAAAGTGCTCATTTTGGCTGAAAAACATCCAGAGGACATAGAGAAGAAAGCACTTCCTCATCCCCAGTACTCAACACGATTTGAACCCTGGCTTCCCTGTTCCTAGCTCACTACTCTAATCATTAGGCTATTTCTAGACATCCAGGTTCTGAAATACTATTTTGGAGAGGGGGGGGGGGAGGACATCTATGTAGATGCCCCCAGAAATGTCCATATCAAGCATGTCCACATTTGTGAATCATGTTTGCACCTGGATGTACCTACTTTTTATTGAGACATTCTGGCTTAGACATCCCCGATTGCACTGAGATGTCCTTTCTAAAATCCCCCTCTATACGATTTATATAAAGAATACGTTAAGAATGACCAAGTATAAATTGGGGTGGAGTTGGGGTAGAGCTTAGGCCCCTCCCAAACAAAATTGTGTTCCACTTCCCCTGATGCACTAATTTTAGTAATTACCCTGCAGTTACTGAAAGACCTTACTGCACTTTAGTGAACAGAGAATGAAAAATGCAGTAGCCATGCTTATTTCTCTGCTCTCCTTGCTTGTCTTCCCTCTGTTTCTCTTCTCTTTCTCTGTTTTTTCCAGTGTTAAAACAAACTACTTTGAAATGTGCTGACCCTGTGTTTTTATTATTTTTCTAACTAATTCTATGTCTGGCACGACATTCAGTATATTAAATAAATAAAAACATTTTATTCAGTTGGAATATTGGGAGATGCTGTCACAATACTGTTTCAGTAAATCAGATGTTATAAGTATGTTGTGTTATAAATTACACTTGGCATATTATTTAGTTCATTTTGAGTCATTGCTTAAGAATTATGTAGCCAGAAGCAAATGCCTCTTATTACATACAATGTCCTGAACAATGCAGATCCCTTAAATAGGAGTTCACGCCAGACATTGGTATTTCTTGGGCCGAATAGGAGGAATAAGTAAGGCAGTGGTACAGAGGAGGTGGTTTTGGTTTTTTTTTAGCAAGTGAGCAAACAGCCAATAGTATATATTAGGTGAAAAAGCTAAGCTATGAAGTTTACTAAAAATGTGCATAGAATATAGAAAAATATGTTTAAAATATAAAATATGTGCATATACATGTCTTTTCATTGTACGCAAAATTGAAAGATGATGATTTCCTTGTATGGCTTTTAAGATAATTTTTAGTATATTACTAGAGTGAGGGGTTTTTTTTGCTTCAAAGAAATGTGTAAGAGCTTAACAAATGATACATACCTTAGGCTGCAAAGACTGCTCCCCTTTGTTTTAATGAGATTGCTTCTACAGGGGAAATTTGGCAGGCCAGGTTGTATAACCTGTTAAGAAAAAAGCCCTAGTCTGATTACCTCATACTTATAATTATAGTAATTATTCAAAGATAATTAGACAAATAACGAGTCATATTCAGTTTACTAATTGCATTCTTTAGCAAGAAATTCCCCAAAATATACATCCTATATTTGTGTTAATAATGTGAATGTTAAAAGTTGTATAAATTAAACCAAATGGGCTGTGCACACTTAATGCAGATTAATTTTATTAACGCGTGTTCAGACCTTTAGTAAACATGCCACTGTATTACATATTTAAAATGCAAATAGTTACTGGGACTTAATACTGTGGAAGAGATTACTCTAGCAGCTTCATATAGTAAATCAACTCACAATTAGAGGATTGGGATCAAAGTATAACTCATTCAAGTCAGATGCAACACAGTACTGAGAGCAAGTCCAAAATATATTACATAGCCTATCATCTCAATTCTGCATTAATATCACCACAGTTTTAGAAGTCTTGACAAAATTTTGATGCTCCATGTTAACAGTAGGATTATCTAAATTAGTTTTTCTACCAGCATTCATTTGTTCTGCAAAGGCTAGACTGTGATTCATAACCTTTTCCTTTCAAAGGACAATATTAACAATTTGTCTTTTTTGTGGGGTAGATTAAGAAATTCATAAACCGAGAAAGAAAACTTGATTCCTTACCTTTGGTTTTTAAAAAGATTTCTTAATGCAAAAGTGGAACACTTTTAAACATAGATATTTATAGCAAATAACATATTGAGAAATGAATAAGAAATATTTAGATATTGAAACATACTGGGGAAAAGATATATTGGAAATTAAGTATTCCAAAGCTCGATTGGCCACTGTCTGAGCCAAGGATGCTGGGCTAGATGGACCTTTGATATGACCTTGTTTTTCACATCTTAGATTCTTGTGCCTTCCTGGTGTCCTAGTTTTGCTGATCTAACCAGTTCAGAGGTTAATTCAATTGACCTAGCAGAAATTAAGATTTGGAAAGCTGAATAAGGTTTCATTTGGCCAAAACCTGTACTATTGTTTTGAGAGGCTGAATACAAGCTGTGGGTAGATTCTGGCTTTTTGTTTCAAGTGCTTTCTTGGTATTTAGAATGAGATGTTTTAAATGCTTTGCCTGGTATTTTCATTTCATTTCCTTCCCTTTGTTTCAATGATCTATCTTTTCTTAACTCTCAAAGTGGGTTACAATTTGATTCCATAAAATAAATTACAATAAATATACTTTATAAGTGATAATTTAAAAGCATTTTTGGTATTAATCTTTTTATTAATAATTCCAGAAAATAATACAAATTTACATTAAGAGAAAAAATAAAGAAATCCATTTAGTCCACATCCAGGGGAGCTACCAGTACCAGTTAAAAAGAATCATTACAAATAGAAAATTATGGAAGGAAGGGAGTTAGTGCCCTAAAAATGTATGCAAAACTCTAATTATTTCAACTTGTTGACTTTATAAAACAAAATAAATGGATTATATCTGTGGAACTTGATTTATAATAAACGATTCTAAAGACGAAGCCTCAGAGAAAACATACTTGGTGCCATCCAATGTAACCAAACATTTACAGGGAAACTTAAGGAAAAAGGATGCCCCAAGTGCTAGAATGCATGGCTTTAATAACAAAAAAGTCTTGCGCCTAAGCTGAGTTTGCCTTGGAAAAATATTAATTTTCCCCCCACAAAATTCAGCATTCTTGTTTTGAAAAAACAAACGCATAATTGTATTTTTATCTACCTCAGAGGAAAGAGAAACAAGAAGAGTGGCCCGAGTGGGTATCACGTCATGGAAGATTCAATAAACTCAGAAACATCTAATGAATCTAGCGAGGAAATAGGAGCGGCTCCCTGAGAGACACCACCTGGGGTCGCCCCCCTTACAGGCAAATAATATAGCTTATTAATAGTAGGTTTAGTGTTATCTTGGTACCCTAAGATTTCAGATAAATATTTATCAAACAGTATCTGAGGAGACAACAAGCGAGTATAGGGAAAATTTAAACATCTGATATTCGTTGCCCTCGAAGAGTTTTCCAATAATTCTTGCTGGGTATGCAAGGTAAGACTATCTTTAATAAAAGACAAAGAAGAATTCTGCAAGGTAGCACATTGAGTTTCCAATTTCTGACACTTAATATCTGATGTTACTAATTGAGAATCATGCTGAGCCAACTTAGCCACTGAATCCTTCGAAAACATTTTAACTCCTGCTCACTCATGTTTATATTTGTTAAAAATCTGTTATACCACCCTTTATAACCTATATCAAAGTGATCTAAAAAAAAATATATATATAAATAGAAATTGAAATAACATAGTATAGCAAAAGGGAAAGTGATATGGTCAAGTCAATACAGCAGAACTGACTGGGCACTTACTCCCCATCCTTTTAAATCTGTATCGAGGGGGTGGGGCTGTGAGGGAGTAGACTTAGCCAAATGTCTCTAGACCCAAACATTTTATACATCGGAGGTTACACCAACTCCCCTGGGCAACTCCCGATGGAGATCGGGAGCTGTCCAGGAGGGATCAGAGGAGAATTTGTTGGGAAATTGAGACTGTGTGATCACTCAATAAATCATGATGCAAGCTCTTTTTTTTTAGTTTAAATATTTTTATTGATACATTTCAAAATAGTACAATACACATTTGAAAAAAAAAATGAAATCCTTTAGTCCACATCCAGGGGAGCAATCAAATAACAGCTATACAGCAATATAAAGAAGAAAAAAAACAAAAGGAACATATATGCATGGAGCGGAGTTGAAGTCCTAAATTACCAAAACTCTACTACTTGCTGGTGCACAAAATCAAAGAAAAAAAGCAAAACTGCATTATACCTGTGGAACCTGATTCGTCAGAAAAGTTTTCAAAGAAAATATCTCAGAGAAAACATACTTAGTGCCCCCAAGTGTGACCAGGCATTTGCAGGGAAATTTAAGGAAAAAAGTAGCCCCAGCAACTAAGACACGAGGCTTTAAAGCCAAAAAAGCCTTGCGTCTGAGCTGGGTTTGCCTGGAAACATCGGGAAACATGTTGACTTTTCCCCCACAGAAATCAGCATTCTTATTTTGAAAATACAAACACATAACTGTGTTTTTGTCAGCCTCAGAATAGAAAGACACAAGAAGAGTAGACCTAGTAGCAATCACATCATGCGATGATTCAATAAAGTCAGATACATCTAATGAATCCAACAAAGAAAGAGGGGCGGCTACCTGCGTTGACCTGCCTGGAGTCGCCCCCACCTGAGGCAGATAATACAACTTATTAATAACGGGTTTAGTATTATCTTGATACCCCAGAATTAAAGACAAATATTTATCAAACAGAATCTGTGGAGATAACAAACGACTATGGAGAAAATTAAACATCTAATATTCGTAGCCCTCAGACTGTTTTCAAGTAATTCTTGTTGCGTTTGTAGAGTAAGACTATCCTTAATAAACGACACAATAGTGGACTGTAATGCAACACATTGAGCATCCAACTTCTGACACTTATTATCTGAAGATCATGTTGAGCTAACTTAGCCACAGAGTCCCTCGAGAAATCTGAAAATTGAGTTACCACAGAAGATAAAGAAACTTCAATATGTGAGAGAACTCACCAAACATCAGATAAAGAAATATTCTCCGTGTCCACAGATAGAGTAGGTAAACCATCGCGTTGAGCTCTGACAAGGTCCTCCGAAACCTGAAGAATACGTGGCAGAGGAACCACCACAATATCTGACAGGTTCACAAGGGGGACCGGTGGAGATGATTAGTCCAAACGTCGGGACTGCTCCTCCAACGTAGGTGAAGAAGTCACTGGGCCAATGGCTTCATCGCCAGCAGGTGGGGCAGAGTTAGAAACCCCCAACAATGATGAGGAGCTGTCTAATGGAAGCAGGGATCTGGTGGCAGCAACAGGAATTGCCTCCATTTCACTCATGGAAACCACATGTTTATCCATAGGACCAATAACTTTAACGATTTTAGAGGGATTCACAGTACTCACGTTTAAAGGTCTCTTTTTACGTTTGCCCATTCCAGGGCTCCGGCTCCAATGCTCCTCGTGCGCCGAAGGGGCGCAAAAGGGGCTTATCAAGCCCCTTTAAAACGCACCCCTTCAGAATGCAACTGCACCCGCGAAACCGCGGAACAGGCCGCAATTTAAGGCCCCCAAGATGATGTCGGGGCCAGGCGCCACGTCAGTGGTCTGGGGAATCCTCCAGCTGCTTGCACAGAGGCCAGCAAAAGACATGGTGCACAGTTCGGGTAGCAGCTCTTTCTCCACACACACTCCCAGCAGCCGCCCCGATCCACCTCACTTTTAACGTCGGGGCCAGGCGCCGCATTGATGGTCTGGGGAATCCTTCAGCTGCCTGCAGAGGCCAGCGAAAGACGTGGTGCACAGTTCAGGCAGCAGCTCCTTCTCCACACACACTCTCCATGATGCAAGCTTTTTAAAATTTCTGACTTTTCATAGGGGTGAGGAGGGGAGCAGATGACCTCCTTAGTGTTTATGAGCAAAAAACATTACAGGTCAATAGGCTGTGATCTGACCAGGGAATTAGTGTTAAAACAGAATTGTTAAAGTATGATGAGAAGGATTATCTGGTTAATATTAAGTCTAATGTGTGGCCACCACTATGGGCCGAACCCTTGATGTGTTGAGTAAGATCTAGACCTTGCAGAATGGCCAGAAAATCTTGATCATTAAGTCAAGAAGGACAATGAAAAGGAATATTGAAATCCGCATGAATACAAAGATTTTGAAAATGAGAGAAGGTTTCAATGAGCATCTGGGTCACCTTCTTCCACTCAATGCCATGAAAAAAAGAAGATTGTCCCACAGTGCAGAAACACTGTCGGGCCAATAGTCAGGAGAATAACCATTCACTCTCAAATGACTATTATGCCCATTTTATTCACTTAAAGGTTCTAAAAACTTGAACTTATCTGGCAGAAGCCCCAAGAAGTTAGCACTCGGCATCTAAACCTGGAAGTCCTTCGGGAACACTCCCACACACGACATGCACATTTCAAACCCCCCAAGGCTGTGCTTCAGGTGCAGCGGGACGCCGAAGGATCCTCCAAATTGCCACAACTGTACTTTTGAGTATCTGCCAAGCTTGCTATTGGCTGACTGTCCGATTGCATCATTCATTAGAACCACCAATCGGGTAAAAGGGAATTCCCCATGACATTGGGGATGCCCTCCTCCCATTGGTTAAAAACTAAAGCAGTCTCGCCTAATCATTCTCCATGTTCAGCCCATACGGGCTCACTGTATTTAACAAAAAAATCCAACGCTGTTCTAACCACTGTAGTCTGTGCATCCTGTTGCCCCCCCCCCCCCCCGAGGATCAAGGGGGGCGTAATCAATGATCCTACACCGCAAGTCATCAAAAGTATGACCCTCTATCAAACAATGATCTACCAGAGCAGCAGATCACACAGATGTTCGTATACGGGAGGAATGTTCCCCCAAACACAGCTTTAAAGGGTGAATAGTGTGGCCGATGTACAACAAATTACATGGGCAACACAACAGGTATACCACATAACTAAACACACAGAAACTGCGCCACAAAAATCTGTAAGTTCACCTCATCGCCGGATTCTCCCAAATATCGCCTTCCAAAGTAGTATGACAAAATTGACATTCCCCACATGCAAAATGCTCCTATGTAACCTCAGTCCTCGGTTCAGGACGATCGACTGGTAATGCTAATTTGACCAATCAGTCACGTAAATTTGTCCCCCATGTATAGGCTATAGTGAGAGTCTTATGAAAGCAAGAATGAAGGCTCAATATAGGCCAGTGTTTCTTCAACAACTTAACAATGTCCGGGTTATGTTGCATAAATGGGAGGATCCCTACTACTGATTCATCAACTGTCTTTGAACCAGAAGATGCCTGTTCCCAAAGTAACCACTCCTGATGGGCAAAACATGCCCGTGTATAAGCCCTCAATGATGATAAGTGCAGGAATAGCCTCTTTGTAACAATCCATTCCTTAAATTTCCGGCCTGCATCTGAAAGTCCTCCATCGTAGAACAAATGCAGTGGAGTCTTAAAAATTGACCGAATGGAAGTCCTCTACATAGAGGCCCTGGATGATGACTATGATACCGTAAAAGACTATTTCGCTGCACAGGTTTCCTAAATAACATGGTCAATAACTTGCCAGATCTTTTATAAATAGTAATGTCCAAAAATGCCATTGTTTGATCATGAATATGAGCTGTAAATTTGATATTCAGCTTGATGATGTTTAACCAAGACAAAAAGCTATGTAATACATCCATTGGTGCCATCCATAAGAAAAAAATGTCGTCATCTAAAATCCGGTGCCAAAACACCACATGCTTAAACCCTTCAGAGGCATAGATGAAGGTCTCCTCCAATTCAGCCATATATAGTGTAGCTATGGAGGGAGGTGCTGAGGTCCCCATAGCTATGCCAAAAACCTGTAAGAAAAAATGTCCATCAAACAAAAAATAATTCTTGGTAAGAACTAATTCAATAAGATGCAACAAGAAAGACTTAGGAATACGAGACGGAGCAAAGGTAAAAGATGACTCCATTGCTTAATGTTTGTATACAATGCATTCACATCAAGAGTAACCAATAAAGCTTCCTCCACCGGCCCTTGAAATTGTGTAAGCTGGTATAGGAACTGAGATGAATCTGTGATGTAAGATTGCTCTCTCATAGCTTCTTGTTTTAAAAAGAAATCAGAAAACTTTGTTAGAGGTTCAAGTAAAGAACCTCTGCACAAAACATTAGGCCTTCTTGGTGGATCCATCAGAGACTTATGAACTTTTGGCACCGTATAAATGGTGGGTATTTTAGGATGCGGTACACATAAAAAAGATCTCTCCTTCACAGTGATCCACCCAACTTGATATGCGTCAGCCACTAATGTTTTTATTTTCTCTTGTAACGATGGGGTAGCATCACCTGGCAGCTGCTGATAGTAGTGAGTGTCTTGAGGTTGTGTCCACAAGCCTTTATATAAGTCATCAAAAGCCTGGATGACTACCGCTTTACCCTTATCAGCCCCCCAGATGATTAAATCCTCTCTAGTTGATAGTTCTGTTAATACCAATCTCTCAACCTGTAAAATATTGGAATAATGGGCATTAAACAATGATTCCAATGTTTTTAACTCCATCAAAACCAAATTCTGAAAAGTAGAAATAGCTGGATCAACAGGTTCAGGAGGGACCCATTTAGATGGAGCACATATCGCAGAACTATCAGTACAGGCTGGTTTATCCACAAAAAAATTGTATCACCTGCAGTTCTCTAAAAACGTTTTGCAGTGATACCCATATCTTAAAGGAATCATAACCCACGGATGGAACAAAGGACACGCCTAAGTTTAGTATACATTCCTGTTCTGGTGTCAGAGTTTATCCTGTGAGGTTGATGACTGTTGTCTCTGGGTAGTTTCTCCTAATGGGTTAGTTTTGCGCATACTATGGCAGTCGTGAACCTCACTTCTAAGCCAGGGTATGTGGAATATGATCTTAATCTCTCAAATCTACTGCTAATGCTCGGTGTAATACTTGCATCATGCCAAAGAGAGCCCCCTGCTGGAGTTCATAAGATGTAACATGTATGGGTAGTTTGTCAAGATGTGCTTGGAAATTCTTCTTTATCAGGCCTGTGGCTCCCAGTACAGTGGGAAATATTTCTGTATTTTTCTGCCACATTTTCTTGGTCTCTGATTGCATTTCTTGATACTTCAAGATCTTCTCCCTCTCCACGCGATTCACAGAATAATCACTCTGTACCGAGACTTCTATTATCAATGCTGTTCTGGTGTTCTTGTCCTTTACCACTATGTCAGGTTTTCTGGCATCCAGTTTCTTATCCATCGGAATGGGAATATCCCAGATGATCATAACCTCTTCATTCTCTGTCTCTGCTTTGTGTGTAATCTGGTGTTTGGAGAGTCTCCCCACTGGTCGTGCTTGAATGCCCGTCGAGGACGCTGGCCCAGCGACTGGCCTAACCGAAAATCTCTCTGTCATATGATTTACGATGTCCACCTCTATTATAAGACCCCTCACTGTCATCTGTGTCATCAGTGGAACAATTAAAAGACACGTATTTAGATGATTGTTCCTCCTTGTCATACATCCACCAATACACTCTCTCAGTATCATAACGGCCAGCCGATAGCAAGTTCGGCAGGCACTCAAAAGTAGAGTTGTGGCAGTTTGGAGGACCCTATGGCATCTGATGTAGTCATTTATGAGGAACTACTGACATTATCCCGCTGTACCTGAAGCAGAGCCGTGGGGGACTTGAAACGTGCCTGTCATGTGCAAGAGTGTTCACGAAGGACTTCCAGGTTTTGACGCCGTGTGCTAACTTCGTGGGGCTTCTGCCAGATAAGTTTAAGTTTTTAGAACCTTTAAGTGAATAAAATGGGCATAGTAGTCATTTGGAGGAGTGGCCTAGTGGTTGGGGCAAGGTACTTCAGGCCGGAAGGTCGGGGGTTCAAATCCCACTAGAGGACAGCAACCTTGGGCCGGAAGGACTGGGGTTTCTAGTCCCACAGGTGCTTCTTGTGGTCTTGGGCAGGCCACTTAACCCTCCATAGCCCATGTGCCCTGTAAAATAGTTATCTCCAAGTTATAATGCCCTGTTCAATGTAATTTCAGTTTGTTCAATGTAAACCGCACTGATGCAGAATAGCGCGGTATATAAGAGAATGTAAATAAATAAATAAAAATAAAATTTGAGAGTGAATGGTTCCTCTCCTGACTATTGGCCCAACACTCTGCACTGGAGGGCAATCTTTTGATATAGATATTTCTGCAATTTGCCTTTTTGGGGTTTTTCTTTGGATGGAGAAAAGAAGGGCAGTATATCAATAAAAGGTGAACACACTCAAAGGAACCCATTACAAAAACCAGAGTTTCTTCATAAAACCAGAGCCCGGAAATTCACATGATTAACAGATAATAAGCTATCATAGATAAAAGTGATGATCTCCATCTGTTCTGTTCCTTCTGTGGTGGGAGAAAAAGGAAAAGCCTGTGGGGGGCACTCTGGGAGAAAGATGCTTTTAAGCCACCTCTTAACCAAGTACATTTATTATTTATTTATTTATTTTTATTTAACAGCTTTTATATACCGCACTTTTATCATCAGCGCGGTTTACATTATAACAACATTATACTTAAACATAAAACATATGTCAAGTTTACAGGAAACTGGATATGAAACATGGAGAACTGGGGTTAAAATAAACAACAGATATTTACAACTATTTACAATAGCTTCTTAAATGTTTTGTGATCTAAGATGGGGTCTGTGAGGTTTTGGCCTAGAACAGATAGCGAATTTTATTCGGCTAGCCATGATCATTGGTTTGTATTGGGGGGGTAGGAGAGCTCGTACATTGTGAGAAGTGTTGTATGAAGAGGTGTGTTTTTAGAGCTTTTCTGAATTGAGCTAAGTCTTGTTGTGATCTGATGCTAGGTGGCAACGCGTTCCAGCATCTGGGGGCGAAGGATGAGAATGCTCTTGAAGTAGTTGTCTGGGTGAGTTTTGTGCGGTCTTTTGGGATAGTTAGCATGTTATCTGTTATGGATCGTATAAATCTGGTGTTCATTGTGTGATGCAGGAGATCGGACAACGATGGTGGTGAGATTTGGTGGAAAGCTTTGAAGGTCAAAACGAGGACTTTGTATAGAATCCTGTATGATATTGGGAGCCAGTGAAGTTCGAATAAGATGGGGGTAATATGGTGACTCCTTGCGACTCCATAAAGGACCCTGGCCGCTGTATTCATGGCAATTTGAAGTGGATTCAGCGTGCTCTTGGGCAGGCCGTGTAGTACAATATTTGCGTAGTCAAAGTGAGGAGTGACTAATGCCTGGAAAATTGTGCGGAGGTAGCTTGGTTCCAGCATAGGTCTGAGGTGTCGGAGTGTTCTGATCTTATAGTAGATGGATTTTACAGTATTTTTTACATGTAACCAGAGCTGTTTTTGAGGGGATACTATGTGGTACTGAGTACCAGCACCTTTTTCATTCCCTGCTAAAACTGATCCATTGTGCTCATGTATTATTGAAAGAGCCCTGTGTGTTAGTGCACACTTTTTTTTTCCTACTGTCATTGCAGAGAGATTTAACTTTAATTCTAAACCATTTGACTGGTGGTGTTTTCATTTCACCAACTAAATTAGCTCACAATGCTCAATTCTTTTGGCTATAAGAAACTCAGACAGCTGTATTTCACCTAGTGGCATTGTTTACTAAGATACCAACCCTGTGCAGTATATACAGGGGGTGTGTACAGCATCAGCCCTGTATATAACGCACAGGGGAGTCACCCCATGGGCCTGCATTCTATGCCTCGGCAGATAGCATATGTGCACCGCGCTACCTGCTGAGACAAGGAACAGGGGCAAAGAGTAAAACAATAAGGAAGGAGAAGTGGCAGGAACTGCAATGTCCCTCCCCCAAACAACTCCTCTCCTGAGCAACTTGCCCCTGCTGATCAGTGCCCCCTGCTTCAGGACCATTCCCTCAGACAGCAGCCAAACATAATCCCACTCCCGCAAAACCCCCAACCCCATACCCTGTTCTGGCCTCCTCCTCCCAAGCATACATTTTGGCCCTTCCACCACCCTTCTAACCATCTGGGCCCTACCTATGACCTCTGTGGTGGTCCAAATGGTGACCATGACAAGAGCAGTCCATTTCTGCTCCTGCCGTTACTCGGCTACTTCAAAATGGTGCCAGTATTGTAATACTAACTCCTAGCAGTAGTCAGTACCACGAGGCCACTGCCATTTTGAAAGTGGCCAGAGCTGGGGCAAGAGTGGAGGGAGAGCACTTCTTCCCCAGTCGTGGACCACAAAGGAGGCGCCGGGTGGGATGCAGAGGGGACAGGGAGTGCCTTGAAGGCTGGATTGCATGCCTGGGGGGGGGGGAGGGTAGGGGCCCAGATTGGGGTAGGGGACTGGGAGGTCTTGGGGAAGGGGAATTCATGTTTGGTTGCTCTCCAAGAGGGGTGGTCCTGAAGGGGGAGGGCAGGGGGGTGCTAAGGTCAGCCTTGATTGGTAGGGGGTTTAGATTTGGTTTATTGAGGAGGAGGGGATACCCATGTGGCGCTGCTGTACCCTTTGCAGTTGGCAGCACCCGCACTGCCAATAGTGCTGCTGCACTTAACACCACCTCTTAAAGAGTTAGGTGCAGCTGTGGTATTGGCAATCGTGACTGCTAGCCCATGGCAATGTCCCATATGCTGGCTGTTACCAGCTGACACGCCTTCCTCCTGCTGATACACTAAGCAGAAAATGTGAAAATACCATTGTACTTATCTGCTTAGCGAGCATGCTGTTAGCGTGGGTCAGCTTGTGCTATACAGCCTGTGTTTGAGCCCATGGTAACAGTTACCGCAGCTTTGTAAGCATGCACCTTTGGAGTTCTTTCCATATCCCATACTCATTTGACCCACTTCCTGCTTTCATATATAGTTTTCCAGGAGCTAAGGCCAGGATTTTCTAAACCCTTCAGTTCTCTGCACTACAGAAGGAGTTGACTCAACTTAAGGAGGAATGAGCTTAAACTTAGGCTTGCCTTCCTTGATTATAGCACCCAGAATATGTGCTTCCCATTCTTCAAAGGTCCCAAAACCTGGGAGTGAATTTGATACAGTGGGTTCTGAGAGAATAAGACCTGTAATACTCTTTACACATACAAAAGGTTTTTAAGGCACGGGAAATAACAGATATTCAGTGAAAACGTATAAAGCAACATCAGAATTAAGAGAAGGAGCTTTTGGTTTTTATGGAATCTTTTTGAGGTGTATAAGAGTTTTTATGTTCAGAAAAGTCATTTTCTAATTCTGTGCTGTTTTAGCTGATTCGGAAGGCAATAAAAAAGTAAAATTAAAATGACTACTAGGGTCACCAACAAGCATGAATGCTATACATGTTTCTTAGTATTGTAAGTAAGGCAGGGCAGGGCCAGCCACCAGGCGAATCAGGGGGTCGCCTAGGGCACAGATGCTGGTGGGCAGTACAGCAATACCTTCTTCAGAGAGGCAGCTAAACCACCGCTTTAGCGAAAGCTAAAGCCTCTACCATAAAGGCTTGCAGGTCTGAAATTTTTAGTGTCAATAGTGTGTAGAACTTTCTTCTCTCCTTGCCTATACTCTGTGTAGTCTCATACCTGTTCTCCTTATTTACCCTATTTGTTGAGGCTAGTCTTCTAGGATCATTGCTTTTGCATTTTTTTCTACTAGATTCATAGGTTGATGTAATCGGTTTCTGTCCATCACCTCCCATTTCGAGTTTAAAAATCTGTAAAGGTACAAAGTGAATTTTTCTCCTAAAATATTCTCCTTCTATTATGCCAAATATGGCTCATTATATCGAGTTTTGAGCTATATATTGATGCCATCAGTAAGACAGAGCCTTTCCCCACCATTGCTATGAAGAGAGAATATCTCAGAGAATGTTATGGTCTTTGGCAGGCATTTAAGCTGCTCCCCTAATTTCTTGAGCTCTTCCTACACTATACCACAACTATCTTTCTCCAGGAGCAAGCAGGAAGTCAGTCCTCACATATGGAGTGATGTCGGCACCGACACAGCCCGCGTGGAGCATTTCCCCAGCTTTCAAAGAAAGCCTTGGGGAATGTCGCCATGCATGCGTGGTCCCCTTCCCGCCCAAGGGTGACATCTTGCTCAGTCTTCCTTTTTCCACAGAGCCCTTCAGATGTGTGTCTCGTCCCCAGAAAAAGATTCTCTATTGCAACCAGCTTTTTGCTTCCCGGCCTTCGCCGGTCCACTTCCCACCTCTCGAGCACCTCTGCTTTGGCCTTGGTCTCGGGTTTTTTCCTTTTTGCCCTTTGTGTTTTTATCAAGCTTTTGTGCTCCTTTTAATCGCTGGCCGCGTTGAGGGTCTTCAACCTCGCAGGGATCCTTTTTCCCCCCATGGCCTCCAGTTTTAAGAAATGTGATAAGTGTTTGAAAAGCATGTCGCTCATGGACACCCATGACTGTTGTCTCAGGTGTCTAGGAGCTGACCATGACCCAGAGCTATGCTTCCTCTGTAAGAATATGTCCTCCAAGGCCATCCAGAATCGTAAGCAGAAGCTGGATGATCTCTTCCGTAAGGCAGCCTCGGTAACCTCCCGCTCTTTGGCCTCGCAACACCTGGAGTCTCCCAAGACTCCTCCCCAGGCCCGTCGGCACTCTGACTAGGGGGTCATACGAACACGAATGGAAGAAGAAGGCCGCAAGGACTCTGTCAGGGGTGCCAGACAAGCATGAGAGATCACGCGCCCGGTCTCTCAGCCCGCCCTTGGCAAACTTTGGAGTCAGAGAGGGAGCGGCCCAGTAAGGTACTTCAAACTGATACGGAGGCCTCCGGCGAAGGTGCCTGGCCTCCCGAGGGTTGTCCCGGCGAGGACCCCCCTCTCCTCCTCGACACCTGACCCGGTCACCCCGGCGTCAGTGTCGCAGGGCCCCAATCCCAAATGGGAGGCCCCAATGCTGGCCTTGGAGCACAGCGTTTCTGTGCTCCTTGCTGCCCAGCAGGTGCTGGTGCCTGGCCCCGCCAGCATGCGCCTCGAGACAACAGTGACCTCGACCTCAAGGACACTCTGGGCTGCCGCAGTGACCCCCGAGAGCCAGAAGCCTCGTGAGGGTCCTCTGTTTGGGTCTTAGTCTCCGTCCTGATCCTTGGGCATGCACATCTGGCTCTGGGCAGGCTTCGGCCTTGGGAGCCCGGCGCGGTTCATCGACCCATCTGGAGTCACCTGACCTTGAGTCCTCCATGGACTACTCAGAGTGGGAGTCTGACGGGGAGAACTTCCCAGAGACTTGGTCCCACCGAGACCTCCCCTTGGACCTCTCTCTGCTGACCCAGAGGCAGCGGTCACCTCCCGAGGAATCCTCCTTTCTGGAGTTCGTCTGGAACATGGCGCAGGCCCTAGCGCTTGCCACCAAGTCGAAGGGGCCCCCTTGGAGAAGCTCGATATTTTTCAATATGAAGCTCCTCCGAAGGAATCTCTCTCGGTGCTGGTTCCTCCCATTCTGAACTGACTCCACCTCCACATGTGGGAGACACCGACCTCTGTCCCTATTGTGAGCAAGCGCCTGGACGCTATGCATAGGGTTCAGCGGGGCCTGAGGTTTCGGAAAGACCAGCTTCCTCACACATCGATGGTGCTCGAATTGGCCATGCAGAAGCTGAAGAGCCCAAAGACTCATTCTTCGGTCCCACCAGGCAGAGAGTCTCGTACCCTCAATGCCCTCAGGCGCAAGGCTTATCAGGGCTCCATGCTGTCATTCCGCATCCAAATTTACCAATTATACATTGGGATGTTCCTTCATGATCTCACTAGAGAGCTTGGGGGCTTCGTGGTGGTCCTTGATGGAGATCATCTCCGACGTTTTCAGGCCCTCTCGAAGTCTGTTGGAGAATGCTCGAAGTACCTCTCGCAAGCGGTGTACGACGGCTTCGAGTCTTCCGCCAGGGTGGCGGTGACTGGCATCGGAGCCCGCTGGCAGGCTTGCCTTTAGTCCTCTGACCTGGAGCAGTGGGTCCAGGAGAAGCTGCTGGACATTCCTTGCCTCTGGGAGCAACTATTCGGCAAGCCCACAGGAGTACAAGGCAGCAGAGATTGAGACAAAGTAGGTGACTTGTACTCGCCTCTGACCGGAAAACGTCCTCCCTCCCCAGGAAGAAACAGCAGAGCAAGAAGCCTTTTTTCCACCATAAGGGGCTCCTGTACAGGGGCTACCCATCCTACCCACCATCGTTGACCCCCATTCAGGGCAGGTAGGGGCCACGGCCCTCGTAAGACAAACGGTCGCTGACAGATTGGTTGTCCATCGGGGGGCATCTGTGCCACTTTTCCCACAGGTGGGAGTCCATCTCCACCGATTCCTGGGTCCTTCAGGTTGTTTGGGAGGGCTATCTCCTCCATCTGTTCCAGCTCACCCCCTCAGTACTTCCCAGGGAAGTCAAGGCGACTTCCCCAGCACCAGGCCCTCCTGACTCAGGAGCTCACAGGCCTCCTCGAGGACGGGGCTGTAGAACCAGTCCCACCGCACCTTAGAGGATGGGAGTTTTACTCCCGATACTTCCTCATTTCAAAGAGGACAGAGGGCCTCTGTCCCATCCTCGACCTGTGGAACCTAAACGAGTTCCTGGTGCAGGAGAAGTTCAAGATGCTCTCCCTTGGAATATTACTGCCCTATCTCCAGCAGGGCGATTGGCTATGCTCCTTGAACTTAAAGGATGCTTATGCTCACATCCTCATCCATCCCAAGCATAGAAAGTACCTCCGCTACCACTACCGATACAGGGTACTTACCTTCGGCCTCGCATCCGCTCCGCGGGTTTCAACGAAATGCCTGGCCATGGCTGTGGCCCACCTCTGGCTGCAGGGCACTTTCGTCTATCCCTTATCTAGATGATTGGCTTGTAAAAGGGGGCATGGCCTCCGAAGTCCGGCAGGCCACCATTCACCTCCTGGCGCATCAGGGGTTTGTGGTCAATTACCCAAAGTCCCACCTCACCCCATTTCAGTCCCTAGAGTTCATCGGGGCTTGCTTTGACACCCGGTGAGCCATGGCTTTCCTTCCTTAGGAGAGGGTGGATCGCCTCATGTCCCTGATGTCCGAAATGTGGTGCCGCAGCGTCATCTTGGCCCAGATGATTTATTTATTTTATTTTTATTTAACAGTATTTCTAAACCGCCTTATCTTAATAATCAAGGTGGTATCACAGCAAACAATCGGGTAAGGTGAGTGTGTTATACATGCAGTGAGGGTGAAATTTAGTTGGGTGGGTGTTGTATTGTGTGCTAGATTGGTATGAGCTATGTACAAAGTGGGCTATATACAGTGGTTCTAAATACATTTTCCATACATACATTGTTTAGGCGGGGTTATGTGCTGTTATACATTCTCTGGGGTTATGTGATGTGTCCATAGTGTTCTATAAACAGCATGGTTTTCAACTGTTTTCTAAAGTCCTTGAGGTCTGTGGTTGCCCTCAAATCGTCTGGTAGTTTGTTCCATATTGTTGGAGCAGCCATGGAGAGTGCTCTGTCCGTTGTATCTTTGCGTGTGTTTTTGTATTCACTTGGGGTGCTGACTCGGTTGTGTGTTTGTTTTCTTCTAGGACGAGTGCTGGTGTCTGGTTGTATGAGGGTGTGCAGGCTGTTGGCTGATGTGTGCTGTTTTATCTTAAATAGGTTTATGATGGTTTTGTATCTGATGCGTGCACCGATTGGGAGCCAGTGTAAGTCCTTTAAGGTGGGTGTGATGTGCTCCTGTCTTGCGGTTCCGGATATGATTCGTGCTGCGGTGTTTTGTGCCAGTTGGAGTGGTTTGAGGGCTTGTTTCGGTAGTCCGAGGTATATTGGATTGCAGAAGTCCAGTAGTGGGGTTATCAGGGCTTGACAAACGGTTCGGAAGTGATCTGGGGCGAGGAGTGGTTTCAGTCTCCTGATGATTCGCATCTTGTAGTAGGCCTTCTGGATTGTTTTGTCTATGTGTGGCTTGAGATTGAGTTGATTGTCCAGAGTAACTCCGAGGTATCTCACCTCTGACCTTATTGGTATTGTGGTGCTTTGTATCTTTATATTTGGTGGGTGTATGAAGCTTTGGTTCCGGGTGATGATTAAAGCTTCGGTCTTGTTGTAGTTTATTGCGAGGTTGTTGTTTTGACACCAACTCGTCATCTGGGTGAGGCAGTCTGTTATCTTAGAGAAGTCCGGGTTGTCGATTGATATCGGGGTGTATATCATGATGTCGTCTGCATAAATTGTGTATTGGATGTTGTTCTCTTTCATGATGTTGCATATTGGTTGGATGTATATGTTAAATAGGAGTGCTGAGAGTGCGGATCCTTGAGGTACTCCTTGTTGGACCTTTATGGGTCGGGAGGTGTTGTGTCCCACCTTGACCTGCAGTTGTCTTTCCGTTAGGTACGAGTGGAACCATTTCAGTGTGATACTGTGTATACCGGTGATCTTTAGTCTTTTCAGGAGCGTGGTGTGGTCCACTGTGTCGAAAGCAGAGGAGATGTCGATGAAGATCATTATGATTCCATTCCTGGTGTTGTCAATTATTCTCAGGATGCTGTCGAAGAGGTATATCAGTAGTGTTTCGACTCCATGGTTGGGGCGAAATCCGTGTTGGTTGTCGTCAAGTGTTTCGTGTTTGTCGATGTGTTCCTGAAGTTGAAGTTGAACCGTCTTTTCGATGATTTTTGCGAGGAAGGGTATGCTGGAGATTGGTCGGTATGCTGCTGGATCTTTTTTGTCGAGTGTTGTTTTCTTTACGATTGGTCTTACTGAGGCAAGTTTTAGCTGCTTTGGCATGAGTCCTTGAGTGAGTGAGTTGTGTACTATTTTTTGTATGGTGGGGATGAAGCTTGATTTGGTGGCTTTGACCCATGACACTGGGCATGGGTCTGTAGGAGCAGTGCTTGTGTTGATTGTAGAGATGATGTGGGATATCTGTTCTGTTGAGGGTGAGTAGAATGTGCCCCAGGTTCTGGGGTGTACGTCCGTCAGGGTGGTCCCACTAGGTGTTGTTCGCTCTGTGGAGTGAAATTTTTCTTTGATGTGGTTGGCGAATTCCTGTGGATCAACTTGTACTTCCCCTTCTGTTGTTTGCTCTTTTGTGAGGATCTTTACTATTTCGAACAGCTCTCTGGGTTTGTTGATGGAAGTATTTATCATGTTTGTGTGGTATTCCCTCTTTGATTGGTTGATGTGGTCATTGTATTGTTTTTGCTTTGTTAGGTAAAGATGCTGGTCGGCGATTGCTTTGTTTTTTCTCCATCTCCGTTCGATCTTCCTGAGCTCCCTCTTTTCCTGTCGTATTTTTGCTGAGTACCATGGTTTGTTTTGTCTCTTGTTGTGATGCTGTTTCTCGGTCCTGCCATCAGATGTTTTGGCGGCGTTCGCTAAAATGCTGTTCCAGCTGGAAACTTGTTCCTCCAGGTCGTCTGTAGTAATGTTCAGGTGTTGTATTGTGTCCTGTATGAATTCGTCCCTGTCGAAATGCTTGAATCGTCTTTGTGTGTATGAGAGATTTGCTCTTTCGCTTGTCTGATCCTCTTGTGATTGCAGCTTTGTCTCGATTAAGTAATGGTCAGACCATGGCACTGGGGTGATGGTGGGGGGAGAAATTAGGTCTCTTGATGTTAGGTAATTGGATGCGAAGATGAGGTCTGGGGATGATCCATGTCTGTGCGTTGGTGCATTGATTATCTGTGTGAATTGAAGTGAGGTCATTGCTTGCAGGAAGGCCTCTGCGTCTTTGGCATTGGTGGACTTGAGGTTGAAGTCTCCAATCAGTAGTGCTGGTTTGTTGTTTGTCGTTATGGCACAGGCTTCTTCGAGTGCGAAGGCTAGTTCGTCGGGTGGAGCTCTGGGTGCTCTGTAGGTTAGGCAGATTGCAATGTTCTTGTTCTTGATGCTGATTGTGTTACATTGCTGTGTATCGGTGAGGTTCTGTGTCTTGAACTTTAGTTTTGTTTTCGCTATTATCAGGACTCCTCCTCCACGCTTGTGGGTGCGTGGGCAGTTGTACGCTGAGTAGTTGTCCGGTACGAGTTGGTTGAGAAGTACATTGTCGGTAGGGTTGAGCCATGTCTCTGTGATGCATATTATGTCGGGCTGTCGCTCTTCTATGTGGTCTACAAGAGTGTGTATCTTGTTGCGGACGGATCTGGCGTTTATGAGCTCAATCGTTGTTGTCTTTGTTGAGGAGGTTGCTGTTACCTGTGCTTCCTTTGTGCAGGTGTGGGGGTTTGGTTTGTGTTTAATTGGTCGCTTTGTCTGGGATGTTCTGAGTGTCTCTTTGTGTGTGCGCTGTGGTACTAAATATTGTAACGCAGTTGGGGGGTGCCATGTTGTGTTTGCTTGTGGGAAGTGTAGGTGTATGGTTGGTGATGATGCTTCACCTTCTTGGCCACATCGCCTCCAAGGTCCATGTTGGCAGACCAACTCAGCAGAGTTCTCCAACCACACGAGTGGCATCTGTGTCCCCAGATGGTGCAGTGGCTCGTCCAGCTTTGGGAGATCCCAGTCCTGGACCTCTTTGCCAGCCCTGCAAATTCACAGCTCCCTTGGTTCTGCGGTCCCCTCCTGCACCCAGACAGGGTAGCCCCAGAATTCCTTCTTCCTTTCATGGGCAACTGGTCTGTTGTATGCCTTCCCTTCCATGCCCCTCGTTGCCTGGACCCTTCTCAAGGTCCAGCGGGACAAGGCCTCGATGATCCTCATGGACCCAAGATGGCCTAAACAGCCATGGTTTCCTCTGCTGCTTCGCCTCTCGACGGAACCCCTGGTTCTCTCGGGAACTCACCCGCGCCGCTCATGCAGGAGGGGGGAGTCTATTACTTCACCCCAACTTGAGGTCTCTATCTCTCAGGGCATGGCAGCTGAGCGGGTTGCTCTAGCCTCCTACTATCTCCCCATGGAGATCGAGAATATTCTCATGGCCTCACGAAAGGACTTGACCAGGTGGGCATGTGCCTTTAAGTTGCGCTGGTTCTCGGTGTGGTGCTCGGAGCTAAGAGCGAACCCATTTTCTTGCCCTATCAGCTTGGTCTTGCAGTATTTACTACATCTTTCGCGGGCCGGACTGAAGTCTAACTCGGTCAGGGTTCACCTGAGTGCCATCTCAGTGAACTACATCCTATCGAGGGTAAACCCCTCTCGGAGCAACCGCTTGTCTCCCGCTTCATGTGGGGTCTGCTGCTGTCCAAGCCCCCCCCCCCCACCCACTCTCCCCTGGCAGAATGGGACCTAAACGTGTTTCTCACGCAGCTGACCAAGCCACCCTTTGAGCCCATGGCTACCTGGTCACTGCGGCACCTGTCATGGAAGGTGGCCTTCCTGGTGGCACTCACCTCTGCCCAGAGAGTCAGCGAGCTCCAGGCACTGATGGCTGAGGCACCATACACGAGGTTTTATCGGAACAGGGTGGTTCTGCGCACACACCCCAAGTTCCTCCCGAAGATCGTCTTGGACTTCGACCTCAACCAGGAAATTGTGCTGTCCACCTTCTTTCCGAAGCCCCACGCAGACCGGGCATTGGCAATTCTCCATAAACTGTATTGTAAGAGGGTTCTTTCTTTCTTTCTGCAGTGGACTCGGAACCACCGCAGATCTGGGTAGTCTTTCTGATCCCAACTGCCTGGGGCTGGTGGTCACCAAGCGTACCTTGTCCATCTGGCTGGTAGACTGCATCGTCTTTGCTCAGGCCGGGCTTCCCCCACACCGCCGAGTCACTACTCACATTGTCTGTGCGATGGCAACATCCGTCGCTGGTCTGCGCTCGGTGCCACTGACAGACATCTGCTGGGCCGCCACCTGGTCCTCCTCTCTCACCTTTGCGGTGCATTACTGCCTGGAGAGGGAGTCCCATCAGGACAGTACCTTCGGCCAGGCTGTACTCCGTAATCTGTTTGGGGTTTAAGCAACTCCTGCCCTCTGACCCTTCTTGTTCTGGCTATCGGGACTGTGGCCATCCATGGACCCGAGGTCCTCGGGCTGCCTTCGGCCTTCACTGGTGACTGCTCACAGCTATGCCATGCTTTTTCCTACTGGTCCTCGGGGAGTCCCATATGTGAGGATTGATTTCCTGCTTGTTCCTGGAGAAAGCGCAGTTACTCACCTGTAACAGGTGTTGTCCAGGGACAGCAGGAATCAGTCCACACAACCCTCCTTCCTCCCCTTGGAATTGCCATCCTTTTTCTGCCATCTTCTTGGAGGGGCTATAGCTATGGCATCGGACTGAGTAAGATGGCACCCTTGGGCAGGAAGGGGACCACGCATGCGTGGTGACATTCCCAAAGGTTTTCTTTGAAAGCTGGGGAAATGCTCAGCGCAGGCTTCATTGGTGCCGACATCACCCCATATGTGAGGACTGATTCCTGCTGTCCCTAGAGAACATCTGTTACAGGTGAGTAACTATGCTTTCTTGTTGGATCACTGGTCCCAAGTGCAATATGAGATCCACTTCAGAATTCTCATTTTTCTTCCCTATAAACTAGGGCTTCTGATTTTGCCTTATACCCACCCTAATAAGGAAATTAGGTATTTCCATTATAACCAAAACCGTTTGAAAACTGATCAACCTCATTTCACTGCAGTGATGTCATCCAGCCATTGCCGGGGTGCATGAGCAGTGACAACATTATCAGGCTGCTGCCTGCAGTTCCTCAGGACAGACACCTGAAAAGGCATAAGCTGTGGCTCAGTGTCTCATGAGTGAAAAGCGGAGGCAGTGTCAATGGTCCTAGGAAGCAGAAATGAAAGCGGTGAGACTGCAGGGGAAGGGAAGCAGGGCATGATTAAAGCATAAGCAAAATGAGGCATATGACTAGGACCCAAATGTTTAGGAGAGGGTCTTGTCAGATATGCAAATTCAATGACTGCAGAGGGAGATTTTCCCCATGGTAAGTCATCTACTGCTAGAAAGAAGAATGTATATGGGGGGGGGGGGTGGCGGGGGGGATCACGGAACCAGAGCCTGCAGATTTGTCTATTCTCCACCACCTATGCACTGTCCTTCAGTCCCCAGGTGGAGTTGGTCAACAGTGCTTCTTACCTGCTGTTTCCTAATCTGCTGGTTTCCCTCTCTAGTCAGAATCACAGGAAGTTTAAAAATGTATTTATATTACCATGGGTGCCCAACAGAGCACTAATTCTGCCCTGAAGAGAGGCTAAGGTAACTGTACTGGAAGGAAGAGTCCTAGGACAATTGGGGAGGTGGGGGGGGAATAGAGTATATTCTTAAAATTAATCAACTGAAAAGTACTACTAGACGTACTACTACTACTACTATTTAGCACTTATAAAGCGCCACGTACGCAGCGCTGTACAGCTAGCCTACAAGAGGTGGCTAACATACAAGAGACGGTCCCTGCCCGTCAGAGTCATGCTCATCGGAACTTACAATCTAGTTAGAACAGTACAGAGCATTAGTCAGTTCAGCGGAAGGTAGGGTGTGGTACAGTTAGGTACAGCTTGGTCTATAGTTTGGTCATAAACGTTAATGGGGGTTAAGGTAGGATGAGGATGGAAGTCAGGATCTGAATGCAACGGTGAAGAGGTGGGTCTTCAACATGGATTTGAAGAGGGCCAGGGAGGGCACCTGGCGCACAGACGCAGGAAGGGTATTCCAGGCGTGTGGCGCAGCAAGGTGAAAGCACAATTGGGAGTTCGCGGTGCGGGTGAAAGGCATTGAAAGAAGTGATTTGTTAGCGGAGCGCAAGTTTCGTGAGGGGACATAGGGAGAGATAAGGGATATGAGGTATTGAGGGGCCATAGAGTGAGTGCACTTATAGGTCAGTAAGAGAAGCTTGAATTGGATGCGGAATTGGACAGGGAGCCAGTGAAGTGACTTGAGAAGAGGAGTAATGTGGGCATGGCGAGGCTGGCAGAAGATTAGTCGAGCAGCGTGATTTTGTATAGATTGGAGGGGAAGGAGGTGGCTCACGGGGAGACTAGTGAGGAATAGGTTGCAGTAATCGAGGCGAGAGGAGATTAAGGAGTGGATAAGCGTTTTGGTAGTATGTTCGGAGAGAAAGGGGCGGATCTTGCTGATGATGTAGAGGAAAAAGCGGCAGGTCTTAGCTACAAGCTGGATATGGGTGGAGAAGGAGAAAGAGGCGTCAAAGATGACCCCCAGATTGCCGGCCGAGGGAACAGGAAGGATAGTAGATCCATCCGCATGGACTGAGAGAGGGGGAAGTGGGGGGGAGGAGTTGGGTGGAAAGACAAGGAGTTCAGTCTTAGCCATGTTCAGTTTCAATCGGCGATGAGACATCCAGTTGGCGATGTCCGAAAGACAAGCAGAGATCTTGGACTGGGTTGCCGGAGAAATATTAGGTGTGGAGAGGTAGATTTGGGAGTCATCGGCATAGAGATGGTACTGAAAGCCATGGGAAGAGACAAGCGCGCCAAGGCCTTGGGTATAGAGAGAAAAAAGGAGGGGGCCCAAGACAGATCCCTGGGGTACACCTACATGGAGTGGGGTAGGGGAGGAGGAGAAGCTGCCAGAACATGCACTGAATGAGCGATGGGAGAGGTAGGAGGAGAACCAGGATAGTACAGAGTCCCTGAAGCCAAGCGAGGAGAGGGTGGTGAGGAGAAGGTCATGATCAACGGTGTCAAAGGCAGCTGAAAGGTCAAGAAGGATGAAGATAGAATAGAGGCCCTTAGATTTAGCCAGGAACAGGTCATTGGTGACTTTTGTAAGTGCCGTTTCAGTGGAGTGTAGAGGATGGAAGCCTGATTGTAGTCAGTCCAGGAGGGCCTGGGAAGTGAGGAAGTGTAATTGAATCCATTAAAATACCAAAAAAACACCATTTACAGTACCCTCCAAAGCATATAACACCTGATTTTATAACAGGACACTTATATAATAAGTCTAAAAAGGTAGCTATTTTAAGCCTATTTTATAAAAGCAAAGTAGGCACCTATGTACCTGTTGTAAAATAGGTCCCCAGATCAAGCCCCAAAAGCGCATAAGAACATAAGATATTGCATACTGGGTCAGACCAAAGTCCATCAAGCCCAGTATTCTGTTTCCAACAGTGGTCAATCCAGGTCACAAGTACCTAGCAGTTTCTACAATGCTTTTATCGGGGCAAGCAATGGATTTCTCTGGTCCCCTTTAATAATGCTTTATGGACCTTTTCCTCCAGGAACTTGTCCAAACCATTTTTAAAACCAGCTACACTAACAGCTTTTACTACATCCTTTGGTAACGAAGTCCAGAGTTTGATTACATGTTGAATGAAAAAATATTTTCTCTAATTAGTCTTAAATAGGTTACACTGTAGCTTCATTGCATGTCTCCTAGTCTTTCTGTATTTTGATGGCGTAAACAATCGAGCTAGTTTTACCCGTTCCACTCTATTCATTAACTTATAGATCTCTATCATATCTCCCCTCAGTCGTCTCTTTTTCATCCTCTCTTCATAGGAGTATCCTCCCATCCCCTTTACCATTTTGGTGGCTCTTCTCTGTACCTTTTCTAATAATGCTATATCCTTTTTAAGATACGGCAACCAGAATTGAACACAATATTCAAGGTGCAGTCGCACCATGGAACGATACAGAGGCATTATAATATCCTTTGTTTTATTCTCCATTCCTTTCCTTATGATACCTAGCATTCTATTTGCTTTTTGGCCGCCGCTGCACACTGGGTGTAGGCATTTTATCCATGATGACGCTTAAATCTTTTTCCTGGGTGGTGGTTCCTAATGTGGAACCTTGCATCGGGTTATTCTTCCCTAGGTGCATAATTTTGCACTTGTCCACATTAAATTTAGTCTGCCATTTGAACATCCAGTCGTCCAGTTTATCAAGCTCCTCTTGCAATTTTCACAATCCTCTTGGGTTTTAACAACTTTGAATAACTTTGTGTCATCTGCAAATTTGATTACCTCACTTGTTTTTCCCATTTCCAGGTCATTTACGAATATGTTAAAAAAGCAGCAGACCCAGCACAGATCTCTGGGTTACTCCACTATTCATCTTTCTCCATTGGAAAAATTGGCGATTTAGCCCCATCCTCTGCTTTCTATCTTTTAACCAGTTCACACTGCCTCCTAATCCATGATTTATTTAATTTTGTCAAGAGTCTCTCATAAGGGATCTTGTCAAAAGCTTTCTGAAAATCCAGATACACCAACCAAAACTAATATACAACATACAATGGATGAAACATGGGTCACATTTCACACCCCATCAAGACAGCAGCTCAACTCCATCATAACCAACATAAACACAACAACCTCCCCTATTGACCAGTTACATGGATCAAGCAGACAAAAGAATACCTAACACCCCATCTACAAATGATTGTTGAATCCTCACTAACTCAAGGATAGCTCCCGCAGCAACTCAAGAAAGTATCCATTAGACCAGTGTTCCCCAACCCCCGGGCCGCGGACCGGTACCGGTCCGTGGATCAAACGGTACCGGGCCGCCCGAGGAATGCTTTTAAAGCAGCACCACAGCATCAGTGTTACCTTCACTCTGGAACCACAGTGCCATTCCTGCATCTGCCCTCTCCAATTTCACATCCTTTATCATAGGGGCGGAAGTGACTTCTGCCCCATGCAAACAGGAAGTGACTCAGCACAGCACAACTCTTACTTCCCTTATTTATTTATTTATTTTATTTATTTACATTCTCTTATATACCGCGCTATTCTGCATCAGTGCGGTTTACATTGAACAAACTGAAATTACATTGAACAGGGCATTATAACTTGGAGATAACTATTTTACAGGGAACATGGGCTATGGAGGGTTAAGTGGCTTGCCCAAGACCACAAGGAGCACCTGTGGGACTAGAAACCCCAGTCCTTCCGGCCCAAGGTTGCTGTCCTCTAGTGGGATTTGAACCCCCGACCTTCCGGCCTGAAGTACCTTGCCCCAACCACTAGGCTACTCCTCCACTCCTTTCCCTCATTGCGTCCACCACCACTGTCATCATTGCCATGCCTCTTGGGTGTGCAGCAGAAGTGAAAGAAAAGGGCAGAGTGTATTCTGCAGGTCTGTGCATCCTGTCCCTCCAACGCAGACTTCCTTTGTCAGAGGTGGTGGGAAAAGCAGATATCGAGCACAGGCACAGGCTCTATGGCCCTGTACTGCCTTTCTGTTTCACTTCTACCTCTTCTAACTTGCATTCAAGGATTTTTTTCCTCCAGCAACCAGCCTAAGTGGAGGAAGAGAAAAAAGTAGCCTTCCTTCCCCAGAAAGCAGAGTGAGGCAGCCACTTCAGAGGCATTTGGGGAGCACTTGCTGTGCCCACAAAAATTTGCTGTATAAGGCAGCTGCCTCACCTTTCCTAATTATAGAGCCTCCACTACTCCTTGGTGATAGAGGATGGTGGCTGCTATGCACCTTTTTAGCCACCCATATTTGTGCTTCTGCCAGACCCAACAGACATCAGCATTAAACATGTTTTAGCAAAAATTAGGATGTTTGCATGGGTGTGTTTACAACAGAGGTAGGTGAAATAAAAATATGCTTATTGATACAGGTCTATTATGACCTCGTGGGATATTATCTACAATCCACCAAAATACTGTCATCTACACTTTGGAAATGTAGGCAAAATTTGTACTTTAAACACATCTTTGTTAATAATTTCCTCTTGAGGCATAATTCCCCACCAGCCATCTCTCATTCTTCATTTTCATGTTATTACTCTAGTTAATTTTGTAGTACAATGGCTATTTTCTAATGTAAACGACATTAGTATCCATCTCATTTGTGCTAAGCCTAACATGGCCATATTAGTCTTTATGATCTTGTGATAGGTTTAAAGCCTTTTTATGAACAGGCCAATGGTTTTATTTTATTGTCCATGTTCAATTTCTACCAACCCCAGTGCAGTTATTGCTGACATTGTACTGGTGATGGTGCTGTGTTTTCTCCTTTGGATGTTTTTCAGTTAAAACATGCATCGGAATATCCTGAGATTGCCACCACAGCACTTAAATCCCTATTACCATTTCCGACAACCTATCTGTGTGAAGCGGGGTTTTCTGCAGTGACAGCAACCAAAACAAAACAATGGAATAAACTGGACATAAGCAACACACTTCGGGTGTCATTGTCTCCTATTACCCCCAGATGGAACCGTCTCGTTGCAAAGAAACAAGCTCAGGGTTCTCATTGATTTGGAATTCTAGTGAGTTAAATAAAATAAATCACTTTATATTCATTTTTTGGTGTAGCTGTATTTTATTTTGAAGGCATGTTTAAATACAATTAAATTAAAATTATTAAATTAAAACAAGCGGGCCACGGAAAAATTATCAAACGTTTACCGGTCCGCGGCGATAAAAAGGTTGGGGAGCACTGCATTAGACCAATCCTTAAGAACAACCTTGACAAGAATGAACCAAACTCCTACCGACCAATATCCAGCCTCACCTTCTTAACCAAGATAATTGAGAAATGTGTACCACATAGATACCTACGCCACACTGGACCCCACCAATATGGCTTCAAACAAAAACACGGCGTAGAAACACTTATTACATCTCTCTTGGACACCCTTGTAACAGGCATGGACAATATACACCACGGCTTTGTACTATGTTTCATAGACATCACTGCTGCATTTGACTCAGTAAATCACAGCACCCTGCTGCAAAGACTCAGAGACGTGGGGATAAGCGGCACAGTCCTGGATTGGTTCTTCTGATACCTCTCCCACCATACACAGCTAGTAACAAGCAAAGCCCAACAGTGTGAACCCTTTGCCCAACACCAAGGAGTCCCACAAGGCTCAGCTCTCTCGGCTGTACTATTCAAAATCTACATTTTGAAACTAGCTCAACTTAAAGTAAACAAACTAACTCAACTTAAAGTAGACAAAGCGATGGGACCGGATGGGATACGCCCTAGAATACTTAGGGAACTTGGGAACATTCTAGCAGCTCCACTGACTGAACTTTTCAATGCCTCATTGGAGTTGGGAGTGGTGCCAAAGGATGGAGAGAGGCTCATGTGGTGCCTTTACACAAAAGCGGAAGTAAGGATGTGGTTGAAAACTACATGCCAGTTAGTTTAACTTCGGTGGTCAGTAAATTATTGGAAACGCTGCTGAAAGAGAAAATAGTGAGGTTTCTGGAGTCCAGCAGATTACAGGATCCGAGGCAGCATGGATTCACCAGAGGCAGGTCTTGTCAGATAAATCTGATTGATTTCTTTGACTGGGTGACCAGGGAGTTGGACCGAGGGAGAGCCCTAGATGTGGTGTATTTGGATTTCAGTAAAGCCTTTGACTCTATTCCTCACAGGCGACTTATAAACAAACTGAGCACCCTAGGGATGGACCCTAAAGTTACTGCTTGGGTTAGAAATTGGTTGGGTGGGAGGCGACAAAGGGTACAGGTAAATGTAGCTCACTCTGAGGAGAAGGAAGTTACCAGTGGTGTGCCCCAGGGATCTATCCTTGGTCCAATTCTTTTTAACATCTTTGTTAGTGATATAGCGGAAGGGCTGTCAGGTAAGGTTTGCCTCTTTGCGGATGATACCAAAATCTGCAGTAGAGTAGACACCCAGGAAAGTGTAGATAACATGAGGAGGGATCTAGTTAAGCTTGAAGAATGGTCTAGAATTTGGCAGCTGGGATTTAATGTTAAAAAATGTAAGGTCATGCATTTGGGCTGCAGCAATCCAAGGGGGCAATATAGTATAGTGGGTGAAGTACTTTTGTCCACTAAAGAAGAGCAGGACCTAGGCGTGGTTGTGTCTGATGATCTTAAAGTAGCTAAACAGGTAGAAAAAGTGATGGCTAAAACTAGAAGGATGCTTGGGTGCATACGGAGAGGAGTGGCTAGCAAAAAAAAGGTGGTGATAGTGCCTCTGTATAAGTCTTTGGTGCTACCTCATTTGGAGTATAGTGTGCAATTCTGGAGACCGCACCTTCAAAAGGATGTGAACAGGATGGAGTCGGTGCAGAGGGTGGCTACTAAGATGATTAGTGGTCTTCATTATAAAGCATATGAGGACAGACTTAGGGATCTTAATATGTACACATTAGAGGAAAGGCAGGATAGAGGTGATATGATTGAGATGTTTAAATACCTCCGTGGCATAAATGTTCAGGGAGAGAGCCTCTTTCAATTGAAAGCAAGTTCTGCTATGAGGGGACATGGGATGAGGGTGAAGGGGGATAGATTCAGGAGTGATATGCAAAAATATTTCTTTACGGAAAGAGTGGTGGATCCATGGAATAGTCTCCCAGTGGCGGTGGTAGAGATGAGGACAGTAACAATTCAAAAAAGCATGGGACAAACACAGAGGATCTCTAAAGGTAAAAAGGGGACTGTTGTAGTTGTTGATCTGGAAGGACAGACTAGATAGGCCATGTAGTCTTTTTCTGTCATCATGTTTCTATGTTTCTACATACAGCCAATATGTAGCATTATAAAACAATTCAACATCCATTACAGAATATACGCAGATGACATCATGATATTTACCCCCATAAACATCAAACAGCCAGACTACTCACAAATCACAGCATGCTTAGAAGCAGTGTCAGAATGGCTCAACAATCAAAGCCTTTTCATAAACTACCCCATGTTACCAGAAGTATGATATTCTCACCGCCGGACTTAATAAAAATCTTTGACAATACCATAAGGAATAAACAAGAAGTCAAATACCTCAGGGTCACCTTTGACTAGCAACTCAGCTTCCAGCCACACATCAAAAAGATGACCAAATCAGCCTATCACAAACTCAGAATGCTACGCAATCTCAAACCACTGCTCACCGACAATGATTTCCAAACTGTCTGCCAAGCCATAATGCCTATATTAGATTTCTGCAATACAATTTACCATGGACTTCCAAAGAAAACGACTCTCCCCTTACAACTGGTACAAAACACTGCTGCCAGAATCATCACCAGGACAGCAAAATACAAACACATAACCCCCACGCTCCATCAACTGCACTGGCTCCCTGTGGCTGTACACACCAAGTACAAAAACATAATAATAATCCTTAAAACACTAAACAACCTCTCTCCAACATCTCTCCAACCACTGATCAAGAAGACACCCCCAACCAGAACAAGAAGAGGAGCAGAGAACAATATCCTAGAGACCCCGCTAAACTTCAGGAAAGCAAACCAATCCACCTGCAATAGAGCCTTCTCCCTGTTTGCACCCCAACTGTGGAATGAACTCCCCACATCAACAAGTGAACTCAAAGACCTATTGGACTTTAGAAAGGCAATAAAAACCCACCTCTTCCTAGAATACTTTGGAACTACCCCAGAAGATGACAACTGATAACAAACTGGACCATAAAACACTACTTCGCAAATAAAGATAAATAAAGATAAAGATACAGTTCCAGTATATAGTTAGCAATTGTTAATTGCCTGTTTACCCCAATTTAACTTCCAAGTTGAATAACCTTGTTCAATATAAAGCCTGTTGCTATAACTGTTCCATGTAAACCGCCTTGAATGTATGAAAAGGCAGTATAGAAGACCTGTTAGATAAATAAATAAATAAATATCAACCGTCTCAACTTTGTCTACCTGTTTATTCACATCTTAAAAAAAATATAACCGATTAGTAAGACAAGACCTTTGTTGGCTAAATCTATGTTGGCTGTCTCCCATTAAGCCCTGACTATCTACATGTTCAGTAATTTTGTTCTTTATAATAGTTTCTAGCATTTTTTCCAGTACTGACGTCAGGCTTACCGGTCTGTAGTTTCCTGGATCTCCCCTGGAATCTTTTTTAAAAACTGGAATTACCTGAAAATTGGAGGATGGCCAATGTATTACAGATGATTTTAATGATAGTACACAGATTGCTAATAGTAGGTCTGCATTCTCATATTTCAGTTCTTTCAACACCCTTGGATGTATACCATCCAGTCCAGGTGATTTGCTACTCTTCAGTTTATCAAATTGTTGTAATACATTTTCCCGATGTATTGATATTTCTTTCAATTCTTCTGTGGCATCACCTTTAAATACCATTTCACTCAAGGGTAACATCCCTACATCTTCCCCAGTAAAGACTGAGGAAAAGTATTCATTCAGTCTCTCTGCTATGGCCTTGTCCACTCTTAATGCCCCTTTTACCCCTCTATCATATAGTGGTCCAACTGATACTCTCACAGTTTTTTTGCTACGAATGTACTTGAAAAAGTCTTTATTACGTGTTTTTGCTTCCACAGCAAGCTTCTTCTCAAATTCTTTCTTTGCCTGTCTTATTAGTGCCCTGCATCTAACTTACCAGTGCTTATGTTTCCAGATTTCATCATTTGGCTCCTTTTTCCATTTCCTAAAAGATACAATTTTGGCAACAACAGCCTTTCTGACCTCACCTTTAAACCATGCTGGCAGTTTTTTGGACTTCCTTCTACTTTTCTTAAAGTGTGGAATACAGCTGATCTGGGTTTCCAAGATAGTATTTTTAAACAGCTCCCAAGCTTGATGTAAATCTTTAACCATTGCAACTGCTCCTTTTAGTTTTTTCTTAACTGTTTTCCTCCTCCTGTCATATTCTCCTTGCTGTCCTTCCTCCATTTATTAAATCAAACGCGATCATGCTATGATCACTACTGCTAAGTAGCCCCAACACCCTTATTTCTTGCACCAGATCTGGTGTTCCACTAAGGACTAGGTCCAAAATGGCTTCCCCTCTTGGCTGTTCATGAACCAGCTGCTCCAAGAAGCAATCATTTATTTCATCTAGAAACTTTATCTCCCTAGCTTGTCCTGCCATGATACTGAACCAGTTAATACTGGGGTAATTGAAATTACCCATTATCATTACTGTGTTGTAACTTTTGTTAGCTTCCCTGGTTTCTTTGAGCATTTTATCATCCATTTGTTCATTCTGGCCAGGCGGTCGATAGTATACTCCCACTGCCATCGCCTTCCCCTTCTTACATGGAATTTCTATCCATAGAGATTCTACAGTATATTTTGTTTCCTGCAAAACTTTAATATTTTGTGACTCAATGCCCTCTCTAACATGGAGTGCAACCCCTCCACCAATTTTATCTTCTCTGTCATTACAATATAGCTGGTACCCAGGTATCGCAATGTCCCACTGGTTGTTCTCCTTCCACCATGTCTCTGAGATACGAATCATATCTAACCTCTTATTTAGTGCTATATATTCTAACTCTCCCATCTTATATTTTAGACTTTTAGCATTTGCATACATTATTTTAGAGGCTGTATTTTATTCATGTTAATCTGGTTATCGGTAATATTTTATTCATGTTAATCTGGTTAGGCAGGGGTAATTTGGAATCTTTAAGCTCTCTCTGCTCTGTACTTAAGGGCGTTTGGGTTACTTTTGTCTTTATTGGAACCTCTCTGTCGATATGCCCTAACTTCTTTCTTTTGCTAGTATCTTTCAAGGATACATTCTTCCAAACCATGCACTCTTGGGTGACTGTCGGCTTTCCCCTATTATTTAGTTTAAAAGTTGCTCTTTCTCCTTTTTAAAGGTTAATGCCAGCATCCCGGTTCCATCTCGATTAAGGTGGAGCTCATCCCTTTGGAAAAGCCTCTTCTTTCCACATAATGTTGCCTAGTTCCTAACAAATCTTTCTTCTCAGAGACTATTCTGCTTGTATGCTAAGCTATACTCTGATTTGATTTAAATGAAAAGCTCTCTAGAAACAAATTTATTTCAAAGTCTGCTTACTTTTATTTTATGTTCTATGCTAAGCTATACTCTGCTTTGACTTAAATACAAAGCTCATTGGTGGTACTAAGACCTGACTGACTCAGCAAAAATACTGAATTCTAAAATACACAGATTTATCAGCTTTAACTCCAAGAAGTCCCTTTCACTCCAAAGATTTAGAGTTTATTCCATAAGATTATAGTCACAAGTGTAGATCTTCTTCCAGTTGTTGCAGTCCCTTTAGGTAGTCCTTCAAATTATGACGTACAAATTTACATCTTCTCCAAAGAAGGCATAAATTTGTACATGTATACCCATACTTCATAAAATGTGTGTACATCTCAAGTCCTTTCTGCACAGATTTTCACAAAAGTAAATGATTGTGCAATTTTATAAAAATCCTTTTCTACATGTAAAACAAGCTTTAAATGCAGAAGCAGCTTTATAAAGGGACATATTTACTAAATATGCTGCATGTAATTATTAAACAGTAGGGTGGATAAGGAGGAGCCCTGTGGTACGCCTTGTGTTTGTACATAACTGGATGAAGATTGCATACCTATGTGTACTGTTTGCTGTTGGTCTGACAAGTTTGATCTGTACCAGTTTTAAGGCTAGGGTTCGAATGCCTTTAGACTGTAGCTGGGTAAGTAGGAGGTTGTGTGACACTGTGTCAAAGGCAGATGCAATATCAAGAAAGGGGAGGATAAATCCCTGTTTAAATTTGTTCATGCCTAATGCAAGATTGTTTATCAAGGTGATGATGAGCAGTGTCTCGACACCATGCTGTAGGTGAAATCCAGTTGGTTGTCATCTAGAGGATAATGTACATCAATGTGATCTTTTATTTGCTGCTGTATAATCTTCTCTGTTATCTTGGCCAGAAAGGGCAGGCTTGATATGGGTCTGTAGGAGTTTACATCAGCAGGATCTAGTTTAGGACTCTTGAGAAGGGGTATGATGGATGCAGCTTTTAGAGGGGCTGGAAACAGGCCTTTGGAGAAGGAGAGCTTTATAAGGTGGTGGATATAAGTACTTAGTTCAGAGTGTGCTGATCTGATCCAAAAAGATGGACAAGGATCTGCTGGAGAGGTGGTAATGTTAAGTTATTTTATTATGACCTCTATTTGTTCTGTTGAATAAGGATGGAAAGCACTTAGCACAAGTCTGGTGTAGTCATCATTCAGTGGAACGGAGGTCGATGATTTATGGTTAATGGCATTATTGTTAGTAGGAGCAGATGAGCTGGATGCAGGGATGGCTATATCAGTGTTTGGATAATAGATTGATGCAAGAGGGATGACTGATGGAGTCACAGTAGTATTATGAGGGTTAGTAGACATATTAGCTTTACTTTTTAAAACATTAGTGAAGACCTGTAGGTGTGGTGTGCTTTCAATTTATTGCTTTTTATTGTCTTTTATTAAAGTCTGAGTGATTCTGGAAAGCTCACTGGGTCCGTTGACAGATTGCATAAAGGTGTTGGTGTGATGTACTGTCATGTAGAAGACCCTTCTGAGCCTATGGAGCTAGGTGAAGCAGAGGACTTTGCTTCAGAAACTGACAGGCAGTCAGAGCACATGGCTCAGGGTTTCCAAGGGAAACATAAACAAAAAGAGTCACGAGATGAACAAACACGCCCATGCTGCAATGTATCCCCAAGCTCAGGAATTAAGGGAAAAAACCTGGTTGGGGGAGGGGCGGAGCTGAGCCCTAAGAAGCAGGGATATAAAAAGTGGTCATTAGATTTGACCAGGGCAGAGAAAGAGGCAGAGAAAGAGGAAGAGAAAGAGGAGAAAAAGGAGAAGAACAAGGAGGAAGCCAGAGAAAGAAGAACCCAGAGAGCCAGTGCCCAAAAGCCAGGTGGGAGCAGCCCAGGATCGGTGCCGTCCCTTGAAGGCAGCCGGAGGGAGAGACTGCCTGAGAGGCTAGTTTGGGAACACACAGAAGCTCCAGGGAGAGAGAAGTGCTGGCCAGAGGATATTTGCATGTCTGAGGAAAAAGCTGAGAAGCTAAAAGGCAGGAAAACACATCCAGTGTTTGGAACCCTTGCTGGCCCAGCAGTGCTAAGAAGTTCTTCCTTTCTAAAACCAAAAGGTAGGCTTCACAAATTATACAGAGGTGAACCTAGCTATAAAAGTTTTCCTTGTGCTTGCCAAGAAGTATTGGACTCTCCTTATAGTAACTCCAATATATACGGTACCTTACAACCTTGCTCATTAGAATGCTATAAAGAGAAGCCTCGGGAAGGCAGAGAGGGAGTGTATTCTGAAACGCCGTGTAGCAGTGTGCAAACTCACCCAGCTGGTAGTGATTCAGAAGAAATGCAGATAGAGCCTGTTATTGATGATGTAACAGATGATCAAATGGACTGCACGTTATCACTAGCTGACCACATTAAATCACTTTGCTGACCAGGCTATTGAGAAGGCTGTCTAAGCAGCAGAAGAAAAGCAAAGTGTTTCTTTTTGTATAAGAAGTGATTGTTACTTTTGTGTTTATATTGAGCATTGCACATTTTGAAGCTAAAGAAGCTATTTGTCCTAAGTTCCTGAATGTTTTCTTTATGCCAGTTGCATATGGCTATTTTGTCCTGAGTTTTCACATGCGTTTAATCCGCCCGGAAGGGGAAATAAAATCCTTGTCATTTGCCTGAAATCACTTGACTACAAGTACTTCTTTCTTGGAGAATAAAAAGGAACTACAACTCCCATAAGGCAGTGCAGGAACAAATACTCTGCCATACTTTCTAAGTTAGAATACCCAGGCAGACCAACCCTACGTGCCCTAGGCACTGGGGAGGTTAACTGGTGACAAATGGCGTAGTTGTATGGATTTTTGCTTGAAATACAAGGACATCCTAACAGGAAAAGACATCAGGAGACACCAGTTTGCACAAGGGGAAAAGAAACTGCTAACCTGTTGGCGGAGGACTGTCAGAGATTCGCTGGCAAATTGGCCAGGAGGACCAGGACTCCTTTCTCAACGCCTGAATCTACACAGTGCCAAGGTAAAGGGTAACTGGGCAGGGGTGTAGGTGGATTCAAAAGTGAGAAAGAGAGCTACTGTTCTGCAGTTATTTAGACAGGATTAAAAAGAAAGCCATAGTGTGCCGCACTTGGTGGGCTTTTTCTTTTGTTTATCTCTGCAGGAACAACAGCTACCAGGATGGATCCGCAGGAGATGATGCGCTGGATGTCTGTCCAGTTTGAAAAACAGATGGAACTGGCGCATCGCACGCAGGAGCAGACGGCCGCGGCAATGCGTTCCCAGCAGAAACCCCTTGTTGAACTGATGGAGGCTTTACTGATAAAGCAAAAGGACCCCGAACAAGCGATTCCCTCATTTGTTAAGGGGGTAGGACCACAAGACTGTAGCGCTTTAGCGTTTGGACAGTTAACCTCTAATGATAACTTAGGTGACTTTATAGAGGCCTTTGAAAGGATTGCAGACGCAGTCAAATGGCCACTAGAACAGTGGGCAGTGAGGTTTGCCATGTCCCTCACAGGGGAGGCTTTGGCCGCATATAAGACCATGCCCGCTGCTCTAGCATCGGATTATGCTGAGGTTAAGAAAGCAGTTAAGGACAGGCTAGGGTTAACGCCATTGTTTTATAAGTGAACGTTTAGAGAGGCTAGGCTGAAGCCTAATGAAACTCTGAAAGCATTGTATCAAAGGGTTAAAGGATTGGCGTGGAAATGGCTTGTTTCAGAGAAAAAGACTCTTGAGTCTGTGATTGATACCATCATTCTGGAGCAATTCATGGAAGCAGTACCCCACCAGAAGTTAAATCTTTCCTGATGCTCCAAAGTTGCCAGACCACTGAGGAGGCAGCCAACCTCACAGAACGCTATTTTTAGGCCGAGTTGGCTGGCACCCCAAAAGGGGGCATTCTGAAAGTGGCTGGGGCCGCTAACTTTGGGAGATCAGAAAGGAGCTTAAGAGCTAAAATACCCAGTGTGAATACTGTTGTACCCTTGTCAAAAGGAAAATGTTATAACTGCGGTAAAGTAGGGCATTTTCGGAGAGATTGTACAGTGCGAACAGCATTAATGTCTGGAAGAGAAAAACAGGTACGAGAAGGGTTCCTGTTAAAGGTACAAGTAGAGGGCATTGAAGCTCAAGCAGAGGGGCAAGTCAAAATACGCTGTGTGCATGGGCATCCTCTTATTACCCCCTATATAGGTTATCTGTAAAAGGGCTGGGAAACGAAAAGGAGGTGCTGGTGGACATAGTCCCACGGCTCCCTCACGATATTGTCCTGGGGAGGGATTGGCCTCCATTCTGCAAAGGGATGGAGAAGGGCCTAAACGAAAAAACAGGCCTGGTATCCACCTGGTCCCAGGCAGGAACCTCAGGGGTAAGGGTTGTGTCAGCAGAAAGGACAGAGGAACTGCCTAAGGATAGGGAGGAATCCCCAGAGCGTGAAGATAGATTGGAAGAGGAGGTATCAGATATGCTTCCTGTACATGAGGATCTAGTCAACGCTCCTTCCAAAAAGGTCAGGAAAGAAAAGGCCGAGAGGCGCCAAGAGAGGCGGCGTAGGACCCAAGGGAGGGCTGAGCTAGAAGCCGGAGAAGGGTTACCCTGGGCTCCCGCAGAGCTTGTCAGGAAATTTCCTTCCTTTCCAAAAGAACAACAAGCTGACCCCGCTTTGAAGCGAGCATTTGAATATGCCCAAACTGATAGAAATACCCTTCTTAGATTCCTCTTAGATAAAGGGGTATTATATAGGGAAAGCAACGAGCCACATACAGGGGCAGTGAGAAAACAGTTAGTGGTGCCAACTACGTTCAAAGCAGTAGTTCTACGGTTGGCCCACGATCACCCAGTAGGCAGCCATAAAGGAATTCAGGGGACGTTGAACCAAATCCTGGCCCGTTTTTATTGGCCGGGGATTTTTAAAGAGACTACCCGATACTGTGAGTCATGTCCCACATGTCAACGGGTTACCTCCACTAAGCCAAGGGCCGTGCCCATGATACCCACGCCCACCATATCAACGCCAATTCGCCGAATGGCGATGGATATTGTAGGACCCCTGATTAAGACACCGAGAGGCTTCCAATATATCTTAGTGATAGTAGATCAGGCTACTCGTTTCCCCTGGGCAATACCCTTACGGAGTACCTCGGCTAGGACGATAGCCTTAGAACTAATTAAATTGTTCTGTGAGGTTGGATTTCCGCAGGAAATGCTCACAGACCAAGGCAGTAACTTCATGTCAAGGTACCTAGCCATGGTGTGGGATGCCTTTGGGGTACGTCACATAAGGACTGCTGCCTATCATCCCCAGTCCAACGGACTGGTGGAGAGGATGAATCAGACTATTAAGCAGATGTTGAGACGTGGCCTAAATGGGAAAATGTCTGAGTGGGACACTTTACTCCCATTTGTTTTATATGCTTGTCGGGAGCGTACACAGGCATCCTTGGGGACATCACCTTATGAATTATTGTTTGGCTGGGCTCCCAGAGGGATTTTAGACATATTACGCGAACAATGGGTAGAGCCAGAAATGGAGGATGTTGGGGTACCTCAGTTTCTTAGGGATCTGAGGAATCGCCTGAAAAGGACGTCCCAAGCGTCTGTAGAGAACTTGCAGGCCAGTCAACAGCGTCAAAAACGATATGACCGAGGGACGAGACCTCGGCAATTAGCTATAGGTGATAAGGTAATAATCCTGGTGGCCGACGTGGGACCCAAGTTTGAGTCCCAATGGAGAGGGCCGTGTACGGTGGTAGAAAAGGTAGGTCCCATTTCCTACGCGGTAGAAAATTATAGGGGACGCCGCCAAGTATACCACCTAAACGTCCTTAAACCTTGGCAGGAGAGGTCAGCGACAGCAAGACTGGTTAGAGTGAAAAAGCACATGAGCGTCCCGTTATGGATTACGAGCTGTCCGAATAAAAGTTCGACAGCCCGTAATATCTTAAGGGGGGGGGATCTGTCATATAGAAGACCCTTCTGAGCCTATGGAGCTAGGTGAAGCAGAGGAATTTGCTTCAGAAACTGACAGGCAGTCAGAGCACATGGCTCAGGGTTTCCAAGGGAAACGTAAACAAAGAGAGTCACGAGATGAACAAACATGCCCATGCTGCAACGTATCCCCAAGCTCAGGAGTTAAGGGAAAACACCTGGTTGGGGGAGGGGCAGAGCTGAGCCCTAAGAAGCAGGGATATAAAAAGTGGTCATTAGATTTGACCAGGGCAGAGAAAGAGGAAGAGAAAAAGGAGAAGAACAAGGAGGAAGCCAGAGAAAGAAGGACCCAGAGAGCCAGTGCCCAAAAGCCAGGTGGGAGCAGCCCAGGACCGGTGCCATCCCTTAAAGGCAGCCGGAGGGAGAGACTGCCTGAGAGGCTAGTTTGGGAACACACAGAAGCTCCAGGGAGAGAGAAGTGCTGGCCAGAGGATATTTGCATGTCTGAGGAAAAAGCTGAGAAGGTAAAAGGCAGGAAAACACATCCAGTGTTTGGAACCCTTGCTGGCCCAGCAGTGCTGAGAAGTTCTTTCTTTCTAAAACCAAAAGGTAGGCTTCACAAATTATACAGAGGTGAACCTAGCTATAAAAGTTTTCCTTGTGCTTGCCAAGAAGTATTGGACTCTCCTTATAGTAACTCCAATATATACGGTACCTTACAACCCTGCTCATTAGAATGCTATAAAGAGAAGCCTCGGGAAGGCAGAGAGGGAGTGTATTCTGAAACGCCGTGTAGCAGTGTGCAAACTCACCCAGCTGGTAGTGATTCAGAAGAAATGCAGATAGAGCCTGTTATTGAGGATGTAACAGATGATCAAATGGACTGCACGTTATCACTAGCTGACCACATTAAATCACTTTGCTGACCAGGCTGTTGAGAAGGCTGTCTAAGCAGCAGAAGAAAAGCAAAGTGTTTCTTTTTGTATAAGAAGTGATTGTTACTTTTGTGTTTATATTGAGCACTGCACATTTTGAAGCTTGAAGCTAAAGAAGCTATTTGTCCTAAGTTCCTGAATGTTTTCTTTATGCCAGTTGCATATGGCTATTTTGTCCTGAGTTTTCACATGCGTTTAATCCGCCCGGAAGGGGAAATAAAATCCTTGTCATTTGCCTGAAACCACTCGACTACAAGTACTTCTTTCTTGGAGAGTAAAAAGGAACTACAACTCCCATAAGGCAGTGCAGGAACAAATACTCTACCATACTTTCTAAGTTAGAATACCCAGGCAGACCAACCCTACGTGCCCTAGGCACTGGGGAGGTTAACTGGTGACAATACTCTTCTCAAATTAATAGCGTTGCGATGTTCCTGTAAGGTCTTCGTGTAAATAGTCTTGTCAAGTTGAAGCATAGAGTGACGCCATTTTCATTCTAATTCCCTTAGCTGCCGCAGGGACTCTCTTAAGTCAGCTGTGTACCAGATCGCAGCTCTGTTTCGTTTGTTGGTTCTCCAGGACCAAGCAGGAAGTCAGTCCTCACATATGGGTGTCATCGACACCGATGAAGCCCCAGCGGAGCATTTCCCCAGCTTTCTATGAAAGCCTTTGGGAATGCAGGCACGCATGCGCGGTTCCCTTCCCGCCTAAAGGTGCCATCTTACCACAGTCTCTCTTTTTCTGAGAAGCCCACCGGACGTGTGTCCTGTCATCCCGGATAAAAGTTTGATTTTTCGGCAATTTTCTCTATTTTTTTCTTCCCGGTGCGACGCCGGTTCCCCTCCCGCCGGGTTCGGTACACCGGTATCGAGCCCGATTCTTCTTTTTCGGTTTTTGTCCTTCGTGGCTGGCGTTCGCGCCCTTTTTTGATTTTTCCCTGGAAGGCCGGTCCTTTGATCTCGCGGGGACTCTTTTTTTGCCCCGATGGCTTCCAGCAGTTTCAAGAAGTGTGATCGGTGTAAGAAGTTGATGTCTCTCACCGACACACACGACTGCTGCCTTCGGTGCCTCGGTCCTGATCACGACCCTAAGACATGTGGACCATGTGGGAAGATGTCTTCCAAGGCACTCCGAAGACGCCAGCAGCAGAAAGAAAGGCTTTTCTCGGACTCAGCCTCCGGCCAGGCCCGGACCTCTTCTGAGGCCTCGACATCTCGGGATTCGGATCCCGAGTGCTATCGAAGCTCCTCGGACAGGGGGTCCCCCGACCGGGAACGCAAGAGGAAGAAGCGGCTCATGAGGGCGTCGTCGGAGGAGGTCCCTGGCTCCTCGAGGGCCAGGTCTAAGACCCCCGACCGTCACCGCGGGCCCGTGGAACAAGAGAAGCCTGCAAAAGTTCCTCGCATGGAGCCGGAGTCTGCTGGACACGTAAGCCCTGTGATCCTCGAGGACTCTCCTCCCAGAGAGCCGACGTCGGGCCTGGCGCCGCCGGGGCCCGAGTCGGTGGCTGCTGCGTCTCTCGAGCTGAGTCTCAGGATGACAGCCTTGGAGAGCAGATTGTCTGCCTTCATGGAGCAGCAGCGGACACTGATGGCCAGCCTGTCTGGCGCATCTGCCCCGACCACCGGGACATCGACATCGACCCCGACCCCGGAGACCGAGCCGATACTCGAGTCGATCATGGCTCGAAGTCGACCTTGGTCGCGGTCCCCCTCGACCTCCCGTTTGGGACCGAGGGCATCGGCGCCGCTGCCTCCGGCGCCGGGGCGGGTTCTCCAGGGCCCCGCGGGGTCGGATCCTGATTCCTCGTCGGACGAGTCCACCTGGGAGACGGAGGATGAGGAGTCCCCCGACACGTTCAAGACTCGGTGCGTCCCGTCGGACTCACCGCAGTCTGAGCCCTGGAGTAGATCCCCTCTGGAGGATACCCGGTTCTCAAAGTTTGTCTGGGATATGGCCACCGCATTGGCTATTCCGGCGGACCCCGAGGAAGAGCCTCGAGCTGAAGAGCTCGAGGCCCTACAGTACGACTCTCCTCCGAAAGAGGCCTTTACTGTCCCGGTTCCTCCGATGCTGGAACGGCTCCTCTTCTGGATGTGGGAGGCACCGGCCTCGGCGCCAGTTCTAAGCAAGCGAGTCGATTCGATTTATCGACTCCGGAAGAGCATTGGCTTTCAGAAGGCGCAGCTACCACACCATTCCATGGTTGTGGAATCGGCCATGCATCGCCTGAAGGGTCAGAAGATGCACTCCGCGGTGCCCCCCGGCAGGGAGGCCCGGAACCTCGATGGTGTCGGTAGAAAGTGCTTCCAGTGCTCGATGCTTGCTTGCCGTGTCCAGTCTTACCAGCTGTACATGGGTATGTACTTGCGAGACCTGGCCAAGAAGTTGTCCGGGTTCTCTGCTGGTCTCTCTGGGGAGCCCTTGCAGAGATTCAAGTCCTTGTCCTCGGGGATTCGGGACTGCTCGAAGTTTATGTCCCGCTCCGCCTACGATGCCTTCGAGGCTTCGGCCCGAGTTGCGGCAGCCGGCATCGCGGCTTGACGCCAGGCATGGCTGCAGTCATCGGACCTCGAGCCATGGGTTCAGGACAAGTTAGTTGATGTCCCTTGCCGAGGTGCAAACCTTTTTGGCAAGCCCATGGCCGAGAAGGCCGCACAGCTTGAGACTGAGCACCTTACAAGGAGAAGGCTGTCTAGGAAGACCTCTGCCCCTTCTCACAAGAAGAAGGCCTTGGGTAAGAAGCCCTTTTACCCGAGGAAGAGCACTGCCTACAAACAGTACCCTCAGTATCAGGCTGCCCAAGCTGCACCCGAGGGTCAGCAAGCCAAGGGGCAGGGTAATGGGCCCCGTAGGCAGAGGACCCCAAGCCTCCGGCCCCTGCTCCCACTCAGCAGGGTGGGGGTTTTTGACTCCTTGAGCATAGCCTCTCAATTCCTGCTCTACCAACCCTGCACAGGAGGTCGCCTCGCCCTCTTTGCCCACCAGTGGCCCCACATCACTGGGGACAGTTGGGGGTTCAACATAGTCCACAGGTGCTATGCACTGCATTTTCACCAACTGCCTCCGCCATACTTTCCAGGGGAATCTCCAAGGCCTCCCCTGCACACAGACCTTCTCCTTCAAGAGCTTCAAGGTCTGTTGGTGGACAGGGCGGTGGAGCCTGTGCCTCCCCACTTGCAAGGTCACGGTTTCTACTCCAGGTATTTCCTGGTGCCCAAAAGAACCGGTGGCCTTCGACCCATTCTGGACCTCAGGAACCTCAACAAGTTCCTAGAGAAAGAAAAGTTCAAGATGCTTACTCTTGGAACACTTCTGCCCTACCTCCAGCAGGGAGATTGGCTATGCTCCTTAGATCTAAAGGATGCGTACACTCACATCCTCATTCATCCAGACCACAGAAAGTGCCTCAGGTTCATTATGGGAGGAAACCATTATCAGTACAGAGTACTGCCTTTTGGCCTCACCTCCGCTCCCAGGGTCTTTACCAAATGCCTGGCAGTGGTGGAAGCCTACCTGAGAAATCAGGGAATCTTTGTCTTCCCCTATCTGGACGACTGGCTTATCAGGGGTCGGACGTGCCAGGAGGCCAGACAAGCCACCCTCACAACTATTGCCCTTCTTCAAAGCCTGGGGTTTGTAATAAACTTCGCAAAGTCCACTTTGCTCCCCTCCCAAAACTTGGAGTTTATAGGAGCAAGGCTGGACTCTCTGCTGGCAAAGGCTTTCTTGCCAAAAGACAGAGCACAAAGACTGATAGCCTTGTCAAACCAGTTTCTCAACAGGTCACTGGTCTCCGCCAAACTCTGCCTGAGGCTTCTTGGCCACATGGCTTTGTCAGTACATGTGACCCCCAATGCCAGGCTCCATAAGAGGCCTGCACAGTGGTGCCTTCGGACTCAGTGGTCCCAGGCCACAGGCAGCCTCAGAGACAGGATAAGGGTGTCCAGACAATTTCTGAACTCTCTCAGCTGGTGGTTGCACCCACCCAATCTACTAGAAGGGGTGCCCTTTCAAATTCCTGGGTACACAGTGATACTGACCACAGACGCCTCCCTGCAGGGCTGGGGAGCTCATTTTCTGAACAAGTGCCTGTGGTCTTCTTGGGAGGCTGCACAGCAGATCAATCTCCTAGAACTCAGGGCTATTCGATTAGCACTCAAAGCTTTCTCTCCTATCCTGGCTCATCAATCTGTCCTGGTTCAGACAGACAACCAAGTAGCCATGTTTGATGTGAACAAACATGGCGGGACTGAGTCAAGCCTCCTCTGTCGGGAGGCTCAGGACCTTTGTTCATTTGCCCTCAAGCACAATATGCTCCTCAAGGCTGTGTACCTTCCAGGCCAGGACAACTACCTGGCCGACAGGTTGAGCAGGATTCTGCAGCCCCACGAGTGGCAGCTGCATCCTTTAGTAGTTCAGAAGATCTTCCTAAAATGGCGTCTCCCTTTGATAGATCTCTTTGCCAGCCCACTGAACAAGCAACTGCCAAAGTTCTGCTCCAGGCAACCGCATCCTCTGAGAATAGCAGCGGATGCTTTTCTGATTCCCTGGTCTCAGGGCCTCCTGTATGTGTTTCCTCCCACGCCCTTGGTGGCCCGAACTCTCTTCAAGATTCTTCAGGACAAGGCCTCGGTCCGGCTGGTGGCTCCCAGGTGGCAGAGACAGCCTTGGTTTCCACTTCTGCTTCAACTGGCAGTGGATCCCCCACTGACTCTGGGGTTGCAACCCGACCTTCTCTCACAGGAGCAGGGTTCCCTTCTGCACCCCAATCTCAAAGCTCTCAATTTGATGGCCTGGAGGCTGCAAGGGTAGTTTTGGCTCCCTTGGGCCTACCTCAGGAAGTTGAGGAGGTTGTCCTAGCCTCTAGGAAACAGTCCACTAGGAAAACCTATGCTCTCAAATGGAAAAGCTTTTCTGTGTGGTGTCAGCTACGTACAGAGGATCCTTTCTCCTGTACTGTACCAGTAGTGCTTCAGGACTTACTGCACTTGTCCAATCAGGGACTTAAGTCCAATTCTATTCGGGTCCACCTCTTAGCTCTAGCAGCTTACCACTCACTGGTGGAAGGACATTCTCTGTCGGTTCACCCCTTGGTGTCCCGCTTTCTCAGGGGCTTGCTTTTGCTCAAGCCTCCAATCCGTCCTCCTGCTCCTGACTCGCCCACCCTTTGAGCCGATGGCTACTTGCCCTCTACGCTTCCTGTCCTGGAAGACACTCTTCTTGGTGGCCCTTACCTCGGCTAGGCGAGTGAGTGAGCTTCAGGCTCTGGTCTGTGATAAGCCTTACACTCACTTCTATAGGAACAGGGTAGTCCTTAGGACTCATCCAAAGTTCCTCCCCAAAGTTGTCTCCTCCTTCCACCTTAACCAAGAGGTGGTTCTTCCAACATTCTTCCCTAGGCCTCATGCAAGCCAGGCTGAAGCAGTTCTGCATACCCTGGACTGTAGGAGGGCCTTATCCTTCTACCTTGTCCGTACGCAGGGGCATAGAAGGGCTACTCAGCTCATATCTTTTGACCCTAATAAGTTGGGGTTGGCTGTGTCCAAGCATACCTTGTCCATCTGGGTTGCTGACTGTATCACCTGGGCTTATAAGGCGGCTGACCTTCCTTTGCAGGGTCGGGTCACGGCCCACTGTGTAAGGGCAATGGCTGCCTCAGTGGCTAATCTCCGCTCTGTGCCCTTGGTAGACATCTGCAGGGCTGCAACTTGGTCTTCAAGCCAGACTTTTGCGGCCCATTACTGTCTGGAGAGGGAGTCCCGTAGGGACAGTGCTTTTGGCCAAGCAGTACTCCGGAATCTCTTTGAGGTTTAGGCAACTCCTGCCCTCTGTTGGGCTACCGGTGGAGGTTGTGTCAGTGAAAAGCCTTTCTTTGCAGCTGGGACTAGAGGGAGTCCTCTTGTTCAGCCTGGGTTCCTTAGTAGCCCAGAGCTAGGGAGTCACCCATATGTGAGGACTGACTTCCTGCTTGGTCCTGGAGAAAGAGTAGTTACTCACCTGTAACAGGTGTTCTCCAGGAGCAGTAGGAATCAATCCTCACAACCCTCCCTCCTCCCCTTGGAGTTGCAGTTTGTGATAAGGAAGCTTATCATAGCTCAGGAAGGAGCTATAGAAAAGGTGAAGTGACTCTGAACAAGCAACCTGTCAGTTCTGGTAGAAATAAGAAAACAGAATTTTCTTATAAAAGACTACCAGTCCCAGAATGCAGCAGGTTTCCAACAGCCATTAGAGGAGCTGAAGTGGGGAAATGTGTGTTCAATCAGGAGGGCTATGAGGTAATCCATAAGCACTCATCTCAAAGGGCAGGGCCTGATTCAGCACAGCTGCGCTGTATTAGGGGGGGAGCACTCATCTAGGCAGAATAAAGGTAGAGTTTATTCTACAGAGAATTATCCTTATCCTGAGAATCAGCTTGAGCTTGATCATCAGTTTCATCTGAAGGATCATCAGAAGCAGAAGTCAAACCGGACGGACAGAGAGGGAAATAAACCCTTTGGAAGAAAGAGGAGAAAAGCCTTTGAGAGGTCTAGAAGAGTCCAGAGCAGTACGTATACTGGGAGGCATTCCAAGGGCCAGCATACACCATTGGACTGGGGAAAGCCAGAGGAATGGTGCTGCAGAGCTAGGAATCTCCAGACGGTACCTGTGAGAGACGGCTGCACGTGGAAGGGACCCTAAGACCCGTGCCAGAAGGTATGTGAAGAGAGATCCAGTGTCCAGGGATCTGGATTGGAAGGCTGGACATAGGAACTGGACTACTACATACTGGCCAGGCTATATAGAGAGGAACTCTAACAGCAATGGAAGCTCAGGTATGAACACTGATCTATGCCCTAGCTATAACCTTGAAAGACAGCAGGGAAATAAGTATTCTCCTGAAAGTGCTCCATTGAGATATTCATCTGTGCCAATCCAGGATATTGAGCACATGATTGTTGAAGAAGAGGGAATGATAGCAGATGAAGAATGTGTTTACATGGACTGCTCTCTGTCTAAACTCCTTTGGTGATTTTCTGTTATAAAGTACAGCAACCATCACAAAGAAATACAAACTTGCTCTTTAATCTACTCAGAAAAGCTCCTGAAGCAGGATTTGACCCACACAGTAGAAAGCAAGCCAGCTAAGGGGTTTCAGCTGGATAACTGCTAGCAATTAAGCCTTACCTAATTGCTTGTGAGCTAGGAGAGAATCACTTCTGAATCTATGTGGGAAGTTATCAGAAGTTAACCTGAAAAGAACAGTTTTTTTTCTTTCTTTGTGGCTTTTCGTTTGTTGTTTGATATATGCTAAGAAAACATTAGCTAATGCCTGACAAGTTTGGAATGTTGTTTTCCTGATTTTGATTTTGTTTTTCCAAGTTAAACACTGGAAGCAAGTAACCTGATTTATGTGCTACCAAGCATATCTGTGTTGGGAGAAATAACCCCATAAATAAATATCTTATTGGCTTTAACACTTGAGCACAACTAAATTATTGTCAGCAGCTGTGTCTGGTGTGAATAAACTACATTGCCCACAATCCCTTGCAAATCATATAGATATATGCACTTGCCAAGACTGTGAAGATTCTCACCCAGGCAGCCGTCTGACAAGTTGTACATAGTTTATTTTTCATTTTTGTGTGCTGTTCTTAGCTATGTCATTTGACTGAGGTAAGATGGCACCTTTAGGCGGGAAGGGAACCGCGCATGCGTGCCTGCATTCCCAAAGGCTTTCATAGAAAGCTGGGGAAATGCTCCGCTGGGGCTTCATCGGTGTCGATGACACCCATATGTGAGGACTGATTCCTGCTGCTTCTGGAGAACAACTGTTACAGGTGAGTAACTACTCTTTTTCATCTAAGGTGGTAGGAGTGCAGTTTTACTTAAGGTGGAGTTTCATGTATGAATTAATTCAAATAGGTCTGAGGATCAGTTTTGAGATTGTGCAGTGTATCTTCTAGAAATTCTTCTTTGATGAATGGTCAAAAATGGCAAGGATGAAGCAGAGTTTGGTTTGCAGAAGGTAGAGGATCAATTGAGGAAAGGAGGATATGGAAAAAGATGGCTTTGTGGTCCGACCAAGGTACTGATATGATTTGTAGTTGATGCAGATCGCTGACAGATTGCGTAGATCTAGGAGAGAAGATGAGGTCCAGGGTATACCGCTGGTGTGTGTAGAGGCCTGTATTTGTTGATCAAAACCTAAAGAAGCCATAGCATCAAGAAAGGCGGAGGCATGCTTCACTGAGAGTGTGGGGAGATTAAAGTCTCCTAGTATCCAGAGTGGCTTTTTCTTCATGGAGTATTTGCATGCCATGTCGAGGACAATGGGAGAAGTCATCAGCACATGATGAGGGAGCACGGTAGAACAGGGCTGTTGAAAGGTGGTCATTCGAGATCATGATGGCATCCAGGGTGTTTGAATTATATATGGTATGGCAATTATATATGGTATGGCAAATACAGGCCTCTACATCTGGGCAGCAGCAGAATGGGATAGTGTTGACGGCGGAGGATCACTTTTTTGTGACAACGGCAACAACACGAAACTTAAACTGCGCGGAAGAAAGGCCCGGCAATCTACTTCTGTATCTTGCCATGAAAACCCAATGGATAGTTACAACAAAACAAATTGTGCTATGGTGCTGGAAGATGAGACCCCCAGGTCAGAAGGCCATCAACTAGCTACTGGGGAAGAGCTGAAGACTTTTCAGAGTAAAGTCATCATTTATGATGTGGTTGGATCAAAGCCCCCGGGACGTCTGACTGCTGATGTAGCTGCGCATGAAATGAGAGTCAGAAGCTGTAAAGATGTCTTACACATTGGAACATGGAACATACGAAGCATGAACCAAGGGAAGTTGGAGGTGGTCAAGAATGAAATGGAACGTGTTCAACTTGATCTGTTGGGTGTCAGCGTACTGAAATGGACTGGCATCGGGCACTTTGCATCAGATGATCACATGGTCTACTATGCTGGAAATGAAAGACAAAGAAGAAATGGTGTTGCATTTATAATAAAGAAGAAACTTGCAAGAACTGTAATGAAATACAATGTAGTCAGCGAACGCTTAATCTCTATTCGTCTACGAGGATTGCCTATCAACACAACTATAATTCAAGTATATGCCCCAACAACAGCTGCAGAAGAGAATGAAATTGAAGAGTTCTATGAACAAGTACAAGCTGAAATTGACAGAACATGCAAACAGGATATCCTAATAGTCATGGGTGACTGGAATGCAAAAGTTGGCAACAAAGAAGAAAGCAAAGTAGTTGGAAAATATGGACTTGGCAACAGAAATGAAGCTGGAGAAAGACTGATAGAATTCTGCAAGACCAATGATCTATTCATCTCAAACACCTTCTTCCATCAACACAAGCGGCGACTGTACACATGGACTTCACCCAATGGATTGTATAAAAATCAAATTGACTACATCTGTGGAAGTCAACGATGGAAAAGCTCTATAACATCAACAAAGACAAAACCTGGAGCTGACTGTGGTACAGATCATCAAGTACTAGTATGCAAACTCAAGCTAAAGTTGAAAAAGAGCAACCCACTCATGAATGCAGCAAAATATGACCTTGAGAATATACCACTGGAATTTAAAGACTGCCTGCAAATCGATTTGCTGCTTTAGATACAAATGACAGAGCTCCGGAAGAGTTATGGAATGACATCAAGAAGGTTGTGTTGGAAGAAAGCGAGAAGTCTCTACAAAAGGTGAAAAAGCAAAAACGGCCAAAATGGATGATGGAAGAAACTCTGAAAATTGCCCAGAAACGCAGAGAAGCTAAAGCCAGAGGAGAAAGAAAGACAATCACAGAACTCAACAGAGATTTCCAACGTGCAGCAAGAAAGGACAAGGAAAAGTACTACAACGACACATGCAAGGAAATAGAAGCAGAAACTATTAGAGGAAGAACAAGATCGGCTTTCCTAAAGCTACGAGAGTTAAAGAAAAAGTTCCAGCCTCGAATTGGAATGTTACAAGATGCTCAAGGTTCTATGTTGAATGATGCTGAGAAGATCAAGAAAAGGTGGAAGGAATATACAGAGTTTTTATATGATAAAGATCAAGTGGACCAACAGCCATTTCAACCTTGTACCTTATGATCGGGAACCATTGGTGATGAAAGAAGAAGTTGAAGCAGCATTGAAAGCCTTATCAAAGAACAAAGCACCAGGCATTGATGGCATTCCTATAGACGTATTGCAGCAATCTGAAGCAGCTGTTACCATACTTACAAGGCTCTGTCAAGAAATATGGAAGACATCATCATGGCCAACTGACTGGAAAAGATCTGTGTTTATACCAATACTAAAGAAAGGTGATCCAACTGACTGTGGAAATTATCGAACAATCGCTCTGATCCCACATGCCAGCAAGATTCTACTGAAGATTATTCAAAAGAGACTACAACCATATCTGGAACAAGAACTACCTGAAGTGCAAGCAGGTTTCAGGAAAGGGCGAGGAACGAGAGACATCATTGCGGATGTGAGATGGATCCTTGAAAAGACTAAAGAATACCAAAAGGATATCTATTTGTGCTTTATTGACTATAGCAAGGCTTTTGACTGTGTAAACCATGAGAAACTCTGGGCCACATTAAGAAGCATGGGTATACCAGAACACCTGATCGTTCTCTTGCGCAATCTGTACATTGATCAAGAAGCAACAGTTCGAACGGAACAAGGAGAAACAGAATGGTTTAAAATAAGCAAAGGTGTAAGACAAGGCTGCATACTTTCCCCCTACCTGTTTAATTTATATGCAGAACAAATCATCAGAGAAGCAGGATTGTATGAAGACAACAGAGGTGTGAAGATTGATGGAAGACTCATCAACAACCTTCGCTATGCTGATGAAACTACATTACTGGCTGAAAGTGAAGATCTGAAACATTTGCTTCTCACAGTCAAAGAACATAGTCTCAAAATGGGCCTGCACCTTAATGTAAAGAAGACAAAGATCTTGACAACTGGCATAATCAACAGGTTCATCGTTGAAGGAGAAGAAATTGAAATTGTGAACAACTTTAACCTACTTGGATCAACTATCAATAAAGAAGCAACAAGCAGTCAAGAAATCAAATGACGCATTGCTCTTGGCAGAATGGCTATGAAAGACCTAGATAAGATTCTCAAGAGCAGAGATGTCTCTCTCCATATAAAGATTCGACTTGTTCAAGCCATGTTATTTTCAATAACATCATATGGATGTGAAAGCTGGACAGTGTAAAAGACAGACAGGAAGAAAATTGATGCCTTTGAATTATGGTGCTGGCAGCGAATACTGTGTATACCATGGACTGCCCGAAGAACAAACCAGTCGGTCCTAGAGGAGATCAAACCTAAGCTTTCTTTAGAAGCTCAGATGACAAGACTTCGACTTTCATACTTTGGACACATCATGCGAAGAGAGAGATCATTAGAGAAAGACATCATGCCTGGCAAGATAGAAGGTCAACGCAAAAGAGGAAGGCCAGCAATGAGATGGATCGATACAATAACAGCAGCTACGGGTACCAGTCTGTCAACAATGAGCCGCCTGACTGAAGACCGAACACAATTTAGGATAGCTATCCAGAGGGTCGCCATGAGTCGACTCCGACTTGACGGCACTTAACAACAACAACATGGCATTGAAGTTGGAGAGTATCTTTGGCTATGATAATGACTCTTCCACCTCTTTATTAGATCTTGGGCAGTTGAAGAGGACATAGTTGGGGAGCTTTATTTGGTTTGTGGTGACTGTATCCGCATCAGTTAACTATGATTCCGTTATGAATAACATGTCTAACTTATGGGATTCTACATAGTCTATGATAACCGGCCATTTGTTTCAGATGGATTGTGTATTGACAAGCATACAGGCTAGGTGCTTTTTATCCAGGGGCTTGCATCAGCAACCTTTTTCTGGAGGTTGACATACAATATGGATTAGGTGAGTGTGGCAAGTAATATGATATGCATTTGTATCGAAGTGTGGAACTCCTTGCCATCTCTGGCCATAGTTACGTATGATGGGTATCAGGCTCTTTTGCTGGGAATGAGGATCTGTAAGAAGTGTGGGATGAGCTATGATAAGTATGAGTAGGAGAAAGCACAGTTACTTACCTGTAACAGGTGATCTCTGGGAACAGCAGGAATAAGTCTTCACATATGGGTACATCGGTACCGACTGATTCTGCGCTGGAACGCTCCCCAGCGTCCAATTAGAACGCTTAGAACGCTTTTGGGAGCATCCCACCACGCCTGCGTGCTGCCTTCCCGCCTTTCCCAACTGCCTCTCCTCAGTTAAGTTTTAAAGCTGAGACAAAGAGAGAGAGAGAGCAAGGAAGGGAAAGATAGAGATAGAGACATGCAACTCCTAGGGGAGGTGGGTGGGTTGTGAAGACTTATTCCTGCTGTTTCCAGAGATCACCTGTTACAGGTAAGTAACTGTGCTATCTCCAGGAACAAGTAGGAATGAGTCTTCACATATGGGGACACCCAAGCTCAGATACCCGGAGGGAGTCCTAGCATGTTGCAAGTCTAGAAGTGCTATTCCTCAGGACCTCAGGCATCCTGGGGATGGAGGGTAGGAGTTGAATACAGAAAAGGAGCTGTGGAACAGCTGGCTAGAACAGGGCTTCAAAAGGGGAAGACCCTGTATCGAGGGTATTTAGTAGTAAAATATTGTAATCTGGGCCTCCCTTGTTGGCATTGCACAAGTGCACTGAGCTACATATGGATCTGCTAGAAGAGCCAGTGAATGTGCTCAAGGGGTACCTCACTGAGAAGTAGAGGTAATAAAGTAGAACAAAAACAAGTGGAGGTCAGAACCCTTCAGAGTGAGAAAATAGCCCCAGGGGAAAACTGGGGTAATATAAGAGGTAGAGCTTCAGCGGAGACGCAGAAGGTACTATTAAAGAAAGCTTAAGCTGTTTTGGTCCAAAAACAGTACAAATCTAGGACCAAGAGAAAAAATGAGTCTGACCCAACTGGACTGGGGTTGGAATCAGTCCATGTAGGGGAGAAAGGGTATGGAGACCCTTGTATCTGATAAGAAAGTAAGGACAGACCCAGGAGCGCTAAGCTTTAGAGCAACTGAAGCTCCGCAATGTCTTTCCTAAATGGGGTCAATTAGGAAAGAAAGGTACATGGAGAGCTTCAGGAGTACCTAACCTGCAAAGGCTATGGCAAGGTAAAGGTTTGTTGATTACCACAGGAAGTGGTTATAGGTGTAGCCCCCTAGTTATGCTGGCACAGCATTGATAGGGTTAGTGCCCATCTGTCAGGATCATAGGAATGTAAGGATATCTGAACCTAACAGACAGATAGATAAGTAGATGGATACAGACCCCCCCCCTGACGAGAGATTGTATATCGGCACAGGATTTATCTCATGACCTATCTGAACAGTACCTAGTATTATAGAACATGCTGTATCATAGCGCACCCTGTACATAGCCCCCCTAATCTAGAACACTCCCCCCACACGCACACCACCACCCCCCCTGCATTCTCTGCATGAACCCCCCCCCGCCCCTTACTCCCCCTATCACTGCATGAACCCCCTCCACATCTTCTGATTGTTTTGTTGTGACACCGCCTTGATTTTTATGATAAGACGGTCTAGAAATACTGTTAAATAAATAAATAAATAAATCTAAGAATATATATCTCATTATATCTATATATCTATATCAATAAATATATATGTATATATATATATATTTATATATATATATATTTATATATATGTATATATATATATATATATATATATATTTAAATATATACACCTATAGTGTATATATGCCTATATCTATAAAGAGATATGTATGGGCAGAAGACACACCGATAGATATAGATAAGTATATATATGTATTTATTATATGCCTATATACACCTATATGAATAGGCAGGCATATAGACACATGTCTCCAGGTATATGGATGGAGAGATGTCCATAGAACCCCATCCCCCCTAGGGATATAGGGAGAGAGGAAGATTCATCTGATAGCAAGAAGGTTGATACCTGCTTGAATAGATAAATAGAGAATCCTCCTTTGCTGGTTATGACTGGCAGAGTCAGAGGAAAGATCTCCCTGACAAGAAGAAGGCTGAATTCTTTGCAGAATTTGAGCTCTTGAATAACCAGGATGGCCTATGTGAAAAATGCAGAGGATAACTTCAGTCAGCAGACAGGAAGTCCAGATATCTCCAGAATTGCAGTGGAGAATGGATAGAGGACGCCTCTGGAGGAAGATACCCTAGTGATCCGCCTATGAGGACAAGATGGGTATTAGGCGTCCTCTAGCTGGCATTGAAGTAATTTATCTCTGACGAGAAGACTCAAGGAGATATGGGCCAAGCCAGGGAATTGGCCCTCCTTTAGGCTTTCATGTAATGAAAGGCCTGAGGCTTATGCCTCAAAAAAGATTTAAGATAAGATGGAAAGGGCAGGGATTACCTGCCAGACATGACTGGGGGACCCCCCCCCCCCCCCAACCATCTGGGATTATCTGCTAGGCAAGATACTAATGCTCTCTAGCAAGGGCCCATAGTGCAAAGCTACTCTGTAGAGATGCAGAGAGCATGCTGCAGGTTGGTTAGAAGAAAAAACTGGCAGTGGAAAGCCAGCAGGTGACCAGCTATTCTGCCAAGGACAAGGGGGCGAAGAATAGAAGTTAACCAACCAGACTGTGATAATAGGGTTTCCCAAACAAGGTTGATAACCTGTTTGGGACTTAGCACTGAGGCTAGGAGGATTGCTAGTGGAGGGGAAGTCCTGGTTGTGTAGTGAACAAAACCAGTGGCTTAAGCACTAGGAATTGCTATATCTGCAGCCACTACCAGGGCAGCATAGGGAATTTCTTTTCCCTCTTCCCTTTTTAGATTGGGAAAAAGAAACAACAGACATGGTAGGACTTCCTATTGTCTGATGAGCTGCCCTAAGGTAACAAGGGGGAAAAACAACTCCAGAAGGGAGAATCCCTCCGTAGAACAGGTAGAGGACCATAGGGGCTTACCGGTGTAAAAGAGCCACTCTTACAAACCAAATGTTGTAGTAAGAGGGAGGTAAGACCAAGCTGCAAGAGACCAACTATGGAGGAAGTCTCTGACAGTTGAGATGATACATGCCAGTACAGGGAAACAACTGTCTATTGATAGTTGTTACCTCTCTTTCCTCCAAGAGGAAGAGGAAAAACTGTTAAGTATGGGCATGATCATCATAAAGACTCTTAGAGAAAAGAGGTCTCATGACGAGATATCTAGGTAGGTTAGCATAAATTTAGTGCAGATACTGCCAGTGAAAAGGAGCAGACTGCCAGCCTAACCACCAACCAAGAGGGACAGTGATCAATTTGAAACCCTGCGACTGCTGGGTTTGTTGACCCTGTTGAGTTTGTGGATTCTTCAGACCAGGGCGATGTTTCCCCTGTTTGGGAACATCTGTATGATGGGCAGATGATGGGTAAAACCTTCTCCCCCTAGGGGAAGAAAGTTTGGTAGGACATTTCCTACCTACTGGGAAAGAAGAAGGCGTAGAACAGCCTCTGGAAACAGGGAAGTCAGTAGATAATTGAGTAACCTGGAGTAAAGACTCCTTGTTGAAGAGATTTTCTCCAGTACAAGGAGTATTTCCCAGTCTTTCTTGTGCCCATTTGTCCAAGTCTGAAGCTTGGAGCCAGGCTCTACGTCGTGCCCCTATAGCTATAGCAGAAGTCCTGCTAACAGACTCAAAGGAGTCTAGGGAAGCACGAGTAAGAAACCTAGAGATATTTTGAGTATGACTAACCAGTGAGGAATAGTCTGCACTCCTGGGCTCTTGAAGAAAAAGAGTCAAAAGATGTAATTTCTTTGTGACCTCCTCAAGAGATAGACCCATATAAAAAATATATGAGAGAATTCTTGTTGAAAGCATGGATGTCTGGAAGGTTTGACGTCCAAAGGCATCTAGTGTCTTAGACTCACGACCTGGCGGACAAGAAGAGTGTTTTTTATTACTCTTCATTCGCCTCATTGCTGATTCTACCACAATGGAATGATGAGGAAGTTGAGTCTTTTGAAACTCTTGAGAGGGGGGCACCTGATATAGAAGATCAGTTGCTCTGGAAGGTGGGGATACCTTTAAAGGAGCTTCCCCACATTCGTAGAAGGAGATCCTGCAAAGAATGTTGCAAAGGAAGCATGATGTTCTCCTTTGCTTTGCTAGAAACAGAGAGGGATTCTGTATTCCCTTGTGTAGGATCCTGTCCAGGAATAGGAATGGCAAGTGATTTTGCCATATCCAGGAGGAAAGTCCGAAAAGAAGGATCCCCAGAGGGAACTTCCCTTGAATAGGCTAGATCTGATGAAGAACTAGCGATGGCACCGAGGGATCTATCCAAATATATAGGAATAGAAGATCATGAATGGTGCAGTATGGGATCCTTAAAGGGTGGTCGCTGGTACTGCAGATCAGGACCAGCGACAGTCGGTAATACATCGTCCATGCTAGGGATCGATTCCAAACTCGGCATCGAGGGAAGCGAGCCTGACGAGAGAAGCATGGAAGGTACCGACAGCAATGGTAATGTGGATAGCGGTACCGACTTCGGTACCGTATCTGATACCGGTGGATGAAGGCCAGCCGGTGGCAACTCTAACGGTATCGGAGGAACCGAGAGTTGCGGATCCGAATTATCGGAACCGACGTCGGTACTAGCATCGGTACCGGTACCGATACTGGAAGGTCGGTCTGGAGCGTATCCACCGGCCCCGCAGGTACCGAGGACGCCAGACGACGATCCTTGGTGAGGAATATTTCATCCAACACCAGTGTCGATGCCGGGGTATCGGTACCGCTCGAAGCGGATGCCACCACCAGGCATGGCTCAGGTATGTTCTGTGAAGGGTGAACCTCAGGAACAACCTGAAACCCCACACAGGCTTTGGAGGCCGAAGACTCCCACCGTGGTTTTGAAGCCAGTGGACTCTCGAGGACAAAGCCATAGGCATCTCTATGCTGTGCATGAGAACTGCCGCTCGAGGACTGGCTAGTCTTAACAGACTGTTTTTGGGTTACCTGATGCTGTGTAGAAGAAACTCTGTGTTGAAAACTTCTCACATTACTATTGTTCGAGGGCTCCGGAGGAAAATGGTCAGGACCCAAGCAGGTTAGACACCAATTGTGAGTGTCTAAAAATAAAGTTGTACCGCCACAGTTTGTACATTTCTTGGGGAAAGTGGCTGGCGGTTCCATGAAGGAAGATGGAGAGGCCTAGAAGGCCTGAGAACTGTGAGACACTAAGGAAGAAAAAATATTCCCTAAAAAGGAAACATTTTACAAGAAAAGAAAAAAGAAACACCGGCGGTACCGGTGGTGTCGGGGAAGGCAGCCACGACCACAAGAAAAATAAAAAATAAAAGAAGAATTTTCTGCGGTGACAGGAGGACGTCCTGCCGGCTCTGCGGAAAAACGAAAACTGAGGAGAGGCAGTTGGGAAAGGCGGGAAGGCAGCACGCAGGCATGGTGGGATGCTCCCAAAAGATTCTAATTGGACGCTGGGGAGCATTCCCGCGCAGACTCCGTCGGTACCGACGTACCCATATGTGAAGACTCATTCCTGCTTGTTCCTGGAGATTGGTGATTATGTCAGTAAGTTGCTTTATCTGCATGCAAAGGGCATATTAAATCTTTTTGCATCTGCCCATTACATTGTAAGCCTTCCGGGGACAGGGAAGCACCTTCTGTACCTGATTGAAACTCGCCTTAAACTGCTATTAGAAAAGCATGAGCTAAAGACAAATGAAATAAGTGATTTACCTACAGTGAGGACAATGTTAAAAGCCATTTCTGCATATAAGGAAGTTGTATGCATGTAGGTTTATGTGGATTTAGTGGAGGCATTCTTGAGAGCAGGATTTAGAAAGGGCTAGAATTTATGAGGGTCATTTTATAACAGACTGTCTGTGTGAAGGCCAGCTAAGCACCTATTTTATAATGTGACTTAGCTCCTATATGTTTTTACAAAATATTAGGGAAAAAGCAACAGCAATCAGCAGACTGAAAAGCAGCAGATTGAAACTGTAGACATCTATCCTGCCAGAAACAGGTATAAATGTTCATGTGTACAGTATGCATTTACACTTGTACTTTATAAACAATGCATATAAATCATGAATCAAGTCAGAACAGGAACCACGACATCAGAGCCTTTCCCCCTGAAACAGGGTGTACCTCAAGGCTCATCCCTGTCTGCTCTGTTGTTTAACATCTACATGCAACCTATCTGTGCTTTAATCCGCTCCTTCAATGCCCAATGTCTTGCCTATGCTGACGATATACTCATCTACACACCTTTTAGGATTGACCAGCCTGACTTCTCTCCAATTTTGAGATGTTTCGAAGCAGTGTCAGATTGGCTTCTAACTCAAAATCTTTGGATCAACAATAGCAAAACAGATATCCTATTCGTCACAAGGAACCGGAGTTTTACGCCTCCTCCCTCACTTCAGATCAATAATACAGAATTGAAGACGAAATCTACAATCCGCTACCTAGGCATTACCCTTGATCAACGCCTTGATATGTCAGCCCATGTCACAAACACCACAAAAGCAATTTATCACAAGATCCGAACGCTAAGACACCTTCACCCATTACTCGACTTCTCCGACTACCGATCAATCTTCCAAGCTCTAATTATCCCACATCTCGACTTTGCGAATGTCATTCTTCATGGACTTCCACAGTCAACCTTAAACCCACTCCGACTTGCCATGAATTCAGCTGCAAGGGTTCTAGTCGGAGCATCAAGGTCAGATCATATAACACCTATCCTGATAAACCTACACTGGTTGCCACTACCTGCCAGAATCACCTACAAAATTCTAATACTAACATTCAAAGCCCTCAAGAACCAGCCCCCCATGCCCATCAACACACTTCTCCATTGCACCCCAGTCAACAGAACCAGGAGAACTACACAGATGAACACAATTGAAGTCCCCAAGTTTTTAACAAAATGTACAAAGTCAACAGCCAACAGAGCATTTTCCATTTTTGTTCCAATTGCCTGGAATGCCCTCCCAGCAGAACTCCGAGCCATCCCAAACCTGATGTTATTCCGAAAAGCCCTCAAGCACCACCTGTTCATACAACACTACCCAGCCTTCAAGTTTGAAAAGAACACACCCACCCCATTGACCCCCCACCTATCGCCCCCCATTGAACATCCCCCCACTGATAACGGCTAATCAGCTTTTTCCCTCTTCCTCCTCCCTGACCCATGTGTACCAGTACTCATTACAGACCCCTTATATACCCATGAGATTAATCATTATTATAATATGTATATAATTTGTATATAGTTTCCCTCGTTCATCCATGTTTTGAATACCCTGTTCCATGTAAACTCAATGTGCCCATTACATTGTAGTATGTTTGTTGCAACTGTAAACCGCGCTGATTATAATAGCACGGTATATAAGAAATGTAAATAAATAAATGAATCTGCCTGTGCTCTGCTCCACTCCAGAACACATCTACATGCAGGGTATGTCCAAAGTAAATATATTCTTGGCACTGCACATACTTTTAGGCATGTAACCCCCTTGAGTAATTTTATAAAAGGCCTTTTATGCATGTAAAGAGGAAATTATGGATGCACTTTTCAGATATATGTCCTGTTATAAAACTACCCTGTAGGAGGATAATTTAATAAGAAGACCTCTATAAGAGAGGCAAGATTTCTGAAGTTTTTATAAAGTTTTTTACAAACTCCCAGACAGCCTGAGAGCCACAAAAGATATATCAACCTTCCGAAAAAAAATTAAAACCTACCTTTTCGTACAACACTTTGGCACTATTACATAAAACCCTAACTTCTCTCAGACACCCCCCTCAATTTACCTAGTTCCACATTCAAATTGATCACATCAACAACACAAAGCAAAACCCACTTTGTATATAGTTAAAACATTGTTTTATTGTTATAACTGTACATAGTTGATATAGTTATATGTAAACTGAATTTGTATTTATCTGTACAATTCATTGTTACCTGTCAACCACAATTGATCTTTAGGAAACTGCGGTATAAAAATGCAAAATAAATAAAATAAATAAATAAAGGGAAGTATACATATATGTGCCTTAATAATATAGGCTCCCAGAACTGTCCCCAATGGTGTACAAATGTTCTCACAAAAAGTAATATCTACTTCAGTGCATGTGCAGATTGTCACTGCCAGGGGGCGCTGCGAGCTGTTTTTTGGGATGGTATCCCTAGGCTTGCCTGATCCAATCAGGTTGACCATATTTGCTTTGGCTAAGGAATTGCCCAAAGTGCTGGGTTTCTGATTATAACCGCTTTTATTCAGCACATTGTCAAATATATATGAACAGAAAACCAACAGAACATTAGTGCAGATTATACAGGACACTCTTAATTCACACCTTCAGCCGCTCCATGCTGGCTGGAGAATGGTAGTCACAAATGAACAAAGGATAAAGAAAATAAACATAAAGTTTTCTCTGGCTCAGCCGTTAATGAGCACAGCTGTGAGCCTGTACTGTGTTACTGCCTAGCCCCAACCCAAAGACCTTTTACTACTGTACCTTTGGTCTTTACAGCTCTTCTCCAAAGCGTTCTTCCCTTTTGGGCACTGCCTCCCTCTTCCTGAGGCTACAACCCCTTTCCCCTCTCTTCCCGAGGGTCGCCCTTTTGGGTACTGCCTCCCTCTTCCCCTTCTTGCCCTCCCCCTTTGGTTTCCTGCTGGCACTGCAAACAGCCTTTGAACTCTGCCTCACTCTTGCAGAAACTTCCAGTCCTTCCCCCTCTCTCTTCCTGGTGAATCTTCAATGGGTTTCATATTGCCAGTGCAAGCAGACTTTGGAGTTCTGTCTCACACTTCCAGAGACTGTCATCTGTCCCCCTTTCTTCCTGAGGGTCCTGCCCAGGAATAAGCCTTGGGCTCCCTGCTGCCAGTGCAAGCAGGCTATTGGAGACTTCCACTGCAGCTTCCCTGAGACCTCCCCTAACTTCTGCCTCTAAACTACTTTTATGCAGAGGCTTAGAGCCAATCCCTGCTGGCTGAGCTAGCCCATCCCCCTGCTTGGAGCTGTCTCCTAGTCAGGGCCGGATTTACCTATACGCCATGTACGCCATGGCGTAGGGCCCACAGCTGGCAGGGGCCCACAAAAAAAGAAAAAGTTAATTTTTTTTTAAAATAAAATTTAAAAAAAAAACCTGCTGGCTGCCGCCGCGGGGCCCCCTCTGCTGCCGCGGCAGCACCGACTGACCCGCGGGGGCCCCCTCTACAAGCTGACTCCGTCGGTTCCTTCCTCCCTCCCTCCCTCCCTCCGTGCAGGGTGCAGGCTGTGAGAGACGCAAAAGTGTCTCCTCGCGTCTCTGTTAAGCCCGCAGGGGCTGATGGGAAATTTCCCATCAGCCCCTGCGGGCTTAACAGAGACGCGAGGGAGACACTCTACCTTCGCGCCTCTCACAGCGTGCACAGAGGGAGAGAGGGATCGACGGACCGACGGAGTCAGCTTGCAGAGGGGGCCCCCGCGGGTCAGTCCGTGCTGCCGCGGCAGCAGAGGGGGCCCGCGGCGGCAGCCAGCAGGTTTTTTTTTTAAATTAAATTTTACTTTAGGCCGACGGGGGTGGGGGGGTAGGACTGGTAATGGGCTATTGGGGGGGCTGGGGCTGGGACTGGAAATGGGCTGGGGGGGTTAAGGCTAGAGGTGGGTTGATGGGGTTAGGACTGGTAATGGACTGTGGGCTGTTGGGGGGGGCTTAGAACTGGCAATGGGCTTTGGGGGGGGTTAAGACTGGTAATGGGCTGTGGGCTGATGGGGGCTGTCTGGTAATGGGCTATGGGGGTCTAGGACTGGAAAGGGGCTGGGGGGGTTAAGACTGGAGGTGGGCTGATGGGGTTAGGACTGGTAATGGGCTGTTGGGGGGGTTTAGAACTGGTAATGGGCTTTGGGGGGGGTTAAGACTGGTAATGGGCTTTGAGGGGGGTTAAGACTGGTAATGGGCTGTGGGCTGATGGGGGCTCTGGTAATGGGCTATGGGGGGGCTAGGACTGGAAATGGGCTGGGGGGGTTAAAACTGGAGGTGGGCTGATGGGGTTAGGACTGGTAATGGGCTGTGGGCTGATGGGGGGTTAGGACTGGCAATGGGCTATGGGGGGCTGACTGGAAATGGGTTGATGGGGTTAGGACTGGAAGTGGGCTGATGGGGGGTTAGGACTGGTAATGGGTTATAGGGGGGCTTAAACTGAAAATAGGGTGATGGGGGTTAGGACTGTAAGTGGGTTGATGGGGGGCTAGGACTGGTATTGGGTTGGGGGGTTGCTAGGACTGGAAATGGGCTGATGGGTGGCTAGGACTGGAAATGGGCTGATGCAGGGACTGGAAGGGAATGGATGCTGGGTGAGGCTGGAACTAGAAGGGAGCTGATGTTGGGGGAGGAGATTAGAATGGGATGGGGCTGGAAGAGTAAAATGGAGAAGGGAAAAATATTTTGTGTGGGAGGGATAAATAATCTACAATTGGCCGGGTATTGGGAGAGTAAGTGGGGATTGAGGATGGAGGGGTAAAATTTGAGTGGATGAAATAGGAATGAGGAAAGAGCAAAAGGAGAAAGATTAGTATGTTAAAGCAGATGTAGAGAGAGAATGGAAAAAAATCTAGCAGAGAGAAGAAAGGACAAATGGACAGCAGACGATGGAGAGTTAGCAGAAGACACGAAGAAACCAGAAGAAAGTGGCTGCAGCAATTGCAGCTGAAAAAAATGCACAAAAGGTAGAAAAATATCTCTTTATTTTGAATTTATTAATTGGAATATGTCAGCTCTGGTAAATGTGCATCATTAACGTCTGCGCTTTGTTTAGTACAAGAGCAAATTAATGTATAGTTTTATTTCTACAGTGTTGTACTTTCCAAGTTTGGCTTTTGGGATTCCCAGTTTAATTATTGTCGTCCTGTTTCTAAATTGTGATTCCTTGTTTGGTGATGGTTTATGTTCTGCATGTGTAACTGAGCTGAGGTGTTCTGTTTATATAATTCCTATTTGACATTGCCACTTGTTCCCTTTCCCCAGTAGGTCATGTATTGTTGTTCTCTGAAATGTATTGGTTTAATATTTGCAGTGTTGCCTTTTGATTGGTAGGGTATGGTGCTTTGTGAGTCCTGGTAGTGCTGTTAGGATACGGCGGGTTTACTATGGGTTCTAAATGGGCAGTGTTTGTAGTAGTTCCTAATGTGTCTGGCAGTTGGCACTGGATTATAGTAATGTAGAAATCTTTTAGTCTTTCTTTATCCATACACTCATTAAGAGGCACGTTTACTAAAAGTTAGTATATGGTAACATTATGCAAATATTTATGCAAATGAGGCCCCTTATGCAAATGAGGCCCCGCACCCCCCTTGGGCCGCCCCTGCTGGGGGCCCACAATTTTTGTTGGCGTAGGGCCTCACTCAAGGTAAATCCGGCCCTGCTCCTAGTAAAGGAAACTTAAAGGAGTCATACCTAACCTCATCCACCTCCTTACAAGAGTAGGGCTGCTAGGTTTCTCCACTGACCTCCGGAGCTCCCTCTAGCATCTGCAGGATGCCATAGCAGTGGCATGCGTCCTTGTATACCACAAGATATATGTGTCTACTCTGCAGTACATGCATGCCTTGCAATTCCGCTCCAGCTCTACTTAAACACCAACACTGGGAATGCCTTCTTACGGACCGTGTAAAAGTCACACATGCTGTTGTCATCATGTGTTCTCGTATGCATGTATTCCCCCCCCCCCACACACAATTTTGTAATATCCATATTCCACATTTAAAACATGATTTACATGTGGAAAAAGTTGTTAAAAATTACCCATCGATGTATGTGGTGAAGATCTGTCTTGTTTTATGTTTGTAACCAAACTGAGGTATGCTGAGCAAGATCATAGGTGGGAAAGGTTTAGTTAACCAGGCTTTAAAAACTGAGTTAATTGACCATAACATGGGACTGAAATGCCAACCATAGCATAATCCAAATGAGTTGTATCAAGTTTGGCATGGAACAAGTTAATGTCACATTTTTAATGACTGCTGCTCTCTATAACCAGGTGCTTGCCCAAGGGGAGCATGCAGAGCATTGCTTTGTCAGTCGCACGCAAGACTGATTTTAGTGGCATACGTGAATGTTCCTGACAGTCCCATTCCACTCCCTCCATATATACTATGTCAATCCTTTTAGCACGTTTTGAGTTCACAAGGTGGTTAAGAGAGTATAACTAGCACTAAAAGAGATTAGATTCCAAAACCTTTGGAGCTCTTTCAGGTAGACTAATGAACCTTAGCACTTTCAGATTTGATTGACAGTCTCTTGTCCCATCTTAATTGCACTAGCTACATAAGCCAGTAGTTTTTTTCTGAGTAGCCTTTTCTGTGTCCATGGGGAGAATGTGCTTGTTAACAGTTTGCAATAAAAGTGTGGGTTCAGCAACATTCTTGTTAAAATACTCGTTAATATCTTTCTTGATGCCAGCAGTCCAGTGAAACAAATTGAGTGTTGCTAGAAAAAAAAATGTTTCTTTTGGGGGGTAAGGGCTTATAAAGTCATTTAAATTTAAGTTCCATACTGCTGATAAGCATTCAAAGGTAGCATAGTAAAGTTTGCATGGAAAGGATTCTCCAGGAAAATAAGAATCAAATAATCAGACTACATTTTCATGCAATGTAAGTCCAGTTTTGCAGAGCCTTTTGTAAAATACATAAAGAGTAGCATCATATAACAGCTTTGACATATAAGTATGAATAGGATTTAATTTTATAAAGTTTTCCCATGCATAAAATGCTTCTTAGAAAAGTAGCCATAAACAGAAAGCTCAATGAAGATTTTTATATATATTTTTGTGGAACATCAAAGTAGAGCATATATATATATCATCAGTGCCAGAGACCACTAATGCTCAGATCTGATTATGGATCTGTTTTGCAATAAATTTACTTCATTCCAACTTGTCTCAAGTTCATACATGTATTCCAATATTATCTTCAATCAACAATCATTTTCAAAATCATTCCAGGGATAGTACTATGTTTCGAAAGCCAAAACAAAACGTATCTTTCTGCTTCAGGGGTTTATATCTCTAATCTTTTGGCATAGGTGATCCTGTCCAGCAGGTCAACAATAAGGCAGGTAATATGGCTCTCTGCGGGAAATCCGGAACTACCACGGAATCTGAAGGGGCTAACCCAGGAACATCCTCTGCACATGCTGCAGATGGGGGGTTCCTTACTACGGGATTTTGGCAGCTAACACACTATGAAAGATGCCAACTCCTGCTGTAGTTTAGTAGACGTGCCATAGACAGTCTGTTATAAAATTACCATCAAAGTGACCAATTTCAAAAAACATGTACATAACATTCCCCTTTGAAATCCCTCTGTCTTGGCCATCTACATTTGTAAATAATGTCTTTAGCTTTCTCAATTTTCCATTTACATAATCATCATAATCCACTCATTTCTTTCCGTCTCTCTCCCTTGTTCCCTTCTGCCTGCCTTTCCCTATGCCCCCCCCCCTCTCATTTAGCTCTCTCTCACTCTCCTTGCTGTCCTAGTTAACAAAGGCGTTCCTTTCGTTTTTCAATTATCTGCAGTCCTTTGTATTGTACATCGCTTGTATGCTTTGGCCAAAGTGGTCTATCAAAAGACGAATTAAGATAAAGATAGTCCATCTACATGTGTAGGCATTTCTAAAATGATCTCCAGTGTTTTTTATTATGCCATTCTTTTTTCTTTTTTGGGAAAGAGACAGGCTGGATTTGTTTCTTATGATGAAACCAACCTTATTCTAGTGCCTCATTCGGTTTCATTGTTTTATCCATTCATTTAATCCAAAAAAGGAAGTTTGTAAAATTGTCAAGCCACTTCTTTGTTCATGTTTTTAATAAAGGAGGGATAGTGAACTAGAAAAGGAGCTGACATGAGCCCCCAGGTTCTTGGTTGTAATATTTTCTCAGTTGTTAGGAAGAAGCATGGAGGACTTTGGTTGGTAGATTGGCAGACTTGTACAGCAGTTACTCAGTTGACCACAAAGATATGAATACACCAAAAAATATATATATATCTGGACTTCTTTGAAAAACAGAATGCAGTTAAAATTAAGTATCAACATTTGAAAAAATCTTCACATACACTTGATAATGGGTAGAGTTTTCAGTTTTTGCTCCTCTTAACTCAAGCAGATTTGATTAGCGTGATGTGCTTTCATTGAAAACAGAGAAAATAAACTAACTCTTGGAATAGCACCTTCATTTCTGCTAGGTCTTCTAGTTATTACTACACATGAAGGTTCAGCTGCTAATTAATACTCTCATTGTAAACTGTAAGGTTTGTCTGGCTAATATGCTGCAGTGGTCGAAATTTGATGCTCTATTTGCAATGTACTTGTAGTGAATACAAACAAATGATGTTTGTTAATTTTCACTCTCATAACATGGATGGTATTCATGCCCTTGACCTATATTTGCATTTAAAATGAAATAGTTCTTTATGGCTATTTCCTTAATCATGATGATATGCAATATTTTTATAGGATACTTAATGTCAATTTCGGAAGTACATTTTTTTTCAGGGCTTAAAAAAATGCATTAGTGTGAGGGGAGCAAGCCAGGATTTGGACAGCCACAAGGAATTGGGGTCTCTATAAGAAAGAAAGAGAGTGCATACCACAACAAGCTTTATCTTCACGTAAGCCTGAACAAGCTTTATCTTCACTTAAGCCTGAATAATTGTTGCTAAATACCATAGAGTCGATGTCAGCCCCTGTCAACTTTGCAGATAGTTGTCCATTTTGTAAGTATCCCTTGGTATTCTTGGCAAGGTGTGACAGGAAGTAGATTGTCTGGCCTTTTTTCCACATAGTAAGCCTACAGCACCTGGTATTCGTAGGTGATCTCTCATCCAAGTACGAACCAGGCTTGATCCTGTTTAGCTTCTGAGATCAGATGAAATCAGGTGCACTCTGAGTGGCATTATATACTGACCTTTGATATATAGCAGTGGCATGCCAAGGGGGAGGGAGGTGGGTATGGCCTGCCCCATGTTCCAGTTGGGAGGGGAGTTGTACCCCAGAGGGCCCCACAGAGGCAGTGTGGCAAACTTAAGATTAAGCTGGCTTGTCGCGGTGTCTCGCTCTCCAGGAGCTGGTTGCTTAATATGACAAATTATTAAGTAAAATAATAAACTTGATGTTTAAAACAAGTTAAAACATGATATTCTAATAAATCTTCCATAAAAAGATACGAGTAACACGTGGTTAAATGAATAAAACAAAATACAGCGCTTAAAACAAGTAAAAACAAAATGTGCTGATGGAAGCTTACATGCATCACCTAAGTGAAGCGCACATACAGAAGTGTCAAAATGTATCACCAGGCAAAGGTTTTAAACATCGAGTTTATCATTTTATTTAATTATTCATTTGTCATATTATCATTGTGTTTCATGATTTTAGTATTTGTAATGTTTTTAATATGAATGGATTTTGTGTTTTACATTTTGTTCTATAATATGGTTTTTATATTGGTATTTGTATGCCTTTTAATCATTGTCTATATAAGACTTTTTTGTTTATTTATGTTTTCATTGTACTTTTTGAGGTGTGTCTCTCCCCCTGAAAAAAGGCCTTAATGGCCGAAATGCGTCAGGGCTCAATAAAACCTGTTTTTACCGCCAGTTGGTGTACCAGCTCCTTTGTCCTCTCTTAAAAACTATAGACAGGCGCCAACATATGTGCTTTGGCATCAAGGTGCATATTTTGCCATTGAGCTTGCATTTGGATAGAATTTGGGTGGAACATGCAAATATCCACATAGGGACTGATATTCAAAAGGCATGACAATGGTTTACAGCCCAGTAAACCGTGTAAATGCCTTATATCGTGATATTAAATGGCACTTACAGGGTTAATGCTATTTAATATCACCTTCTAACACCACTACATGGTTAGCATCGGGGCATGTTGGCATTGCGGGGTGGAGTGGAGGCGGAGACTGCTGCTAACCGGATAGCAGAGATATTGCATGCTTCTCGGTTAGTAACCTGCGCCTAAAAGATAAATGAGAAAAACCCTCACCTATCTTTTAGGCACAGGAGCTAACTGGACAACATGCAATATCGCCGCTACCCGGTTTGCTACTGCAGCTTCCGTCATATGTAACAATCCCCGGATATTCAATGCCAGGGCCAAGTGAATGTCTGGTCTAAAATACTATAATTTGCTCATGTACTTGAAAAATATAGACACAGACATTTACATCTGGTTGAGAGCTGCTTATGCCACTTAGGCTAGCAAAATAGATTTAACACAGGCACTTTAGCTTGTGCTTTGACAAAGAGTGCCCATGAGCATGCTTATTCCATAGTGAGCTTCCTGTTGTTCCTGACAATTAGCTGCTCTAATGAGCTGTAGCACATTTGTCATGTGATGTGATTTATTGATTTTATTACTAAGGACTGTCTTTTACCAAAGTGCTTTAGGAAGTTAACGCGGGAATTAGCGTGCACTGTTAGCACATGACTGCTAACAGTTAACACAGTAGCTTGACACTTAGGGGATAGCTTTATAAAGCCTTTTTAGTGCATATTTGGCTCATACACGCATAAGCTGGCTCTTAAAATTACATCAAGCGTAACGATATCCGCAATAGCATGAACGTGCGTACTTTTACTGTAGGCATTCCATGGGCACGATCTGGATAGAGGATGGGCCAATTCAGGAAGTATGTGCGCTGATTATTAAATATGCTAATCAGTGCATGTACAGTACTTGTGTACTTTATACACAGACATCTACAACTGCTCTTGAGCAGGTTTAATGTCCACACCTTCCATGTGGGCATGACAGTTGCAGGATTTGCACTAGTATTTCATAAAGACACATAGGTGCATCTCCAGGAACAAGCAGGAATGAGTCTTCACATATGGGTACGTCGGTACCGACGGAGCCTGCGCGGGAACGCTCCCCAGCTTCCCAAAAAGGAAAGCTTTTGGGAGCATCCCACAGCGCCTGCGCGCTGCCTTCCCGCCTTTCCTAACCAGCTCTCCTCAGTTCTTCTTTGCCGCGGAGCCAGCAGGTCGAGCCCTGTCACCGCTGAAGAAGTTCTTTATTTTATTTTATTTCTTTGGTCGCGTGTCTGCCTTCCCCGACCCCGGACCGGTACCGCCGGTCTTTTTCTCTTTCTTTCTTTAAAAAAAAAAAAAAAAAATCTATTTTCTCTTCACTTAGTATATTCTCTTCTTAGGCCTCAGGGCCTACAAGAAAATTTCCCTCATAGAAAAACCAGCCTCCGGGTTTAAAAAATGTACTAAGTGTAGCGGTACTATTTCTGTTACAGATACCCATGAATGGTGTCTTAAATGTTTGGGTCCTGAACACTCCATTCCGGATTGTCCGTCCTGCTCTCTAATGTCTAAACGGGGGTTACAGAACCGAGCAGCCAAGCTCCATGTGCTGTTTCCCGCTGATGCACCGTCGGTAGCATCGACATCTTCCAGGTCTTCTTCTCCTGATGGATCTCAGGTAACCAAACATAAACCTAGCAGGTCCTCGAAGGGTAGATCTCCCTCTAAGCATCGAGATGCCTCCGGGCTTGCCCTCGAGGATCCTGCGCCAGCAAAACAACCCCGGCGGGAAGCTCCGGCTTCCAAAGCTCCTCCTATGGGGTTACAGGTTGACATCGATGGCACGGCCTCGACCGATCACCTGTTAGATTGCTCTGGGGTACCGGCACAATCTCCCGATACCGACTTCCAGGCATTCATGGCGTCGATGGATCACAATGTTCTGTCCATGCAGCAGGCTATTACGGCCTTCATTCAAGCTGCGACGCCGCTGGTACTGAAACAAACTCCGTTCTCGGTATCGGCTCCGGTACCGGCACCAGCATTGATACCGGTACAGACGGCATCGACATCGACCAGGATACCGGCTGCAGCGGTTCCTTGTCCAGGGCTGCTTACCGGTACCGATCCGGTACCGGGGACGCCCGATGTCGATACTGCTCGATACGCGTATCGAACATTGGAAGAGCACCCTGACAGGCGATACTTCGATTCCTCTGATGATTCTGATACATCAGACAAGTCTCCTGAAGTATCCATAGCCCTTCCTGAAGAGTCGTCTTCTCCAAAAAGAAGAATGTCTCCTCCAGAGGATTTGTCCTTTCAAGACTTCATTAGAGAAGTAGCTAAAGGACTTTCTATTTCAGTAACTTCTGAATCAGAGCCTAGAGCTAAAAAATTGGATATTTTAGGCTACTCTAGAGCTCCTAAAGAGGCAGTCACCTTACCAATTCATGAGATTCTTTATGAAAACATGATTGATCTTTGGGAGACTCCTCTCACTCTCTCTCCTCATTCTCGTAGATTGGACACTATGTATCGTGTCCCTCCTTGTCCTGGATTTCAGAAAACTCAGCTTCCTCACCATTCCATTGTGGTGCAGTCAGCTATGAAGAGGATAAAGAGTACAAAGAGACACTCTTTTGCTCCTCCAGGAAGAGAATGCAGGACCTTGGATGCCTTTGCTAGGAAAATCTTCCAAGCCAGTATGCTTATTGCCAGAATCAACTCATATAGCCTTTACATGGGTATGTTTCTAAAGGAAGTTGCACAAAAACTGCACACTTTCCTCCCTTTTCTTCCAGAGGATAAAAGGGAGGAATTCCTCATTTGGCTTAAGCATACCCAAGACATTTCAAAGTTTTCCAACAGGGCAGCCTTTGACTCCTTTGAAGGTGCCAGCAGAGCCTCAGGCATTGCCGTAGCTGCTCGCAGAATTGCTTGGCTCCAGGCTTCTGATTTAGAGCCCTGGGTTCAAGATGGCTTAGGAAATCTTCCCTGTACAGGTGAAAACCTATTTGGCAAAGAATGGCAAATAAAAGCCACTCAAATGGATGCAGAAAACTCTGCTCTGGATAGACTTTCAAAGTCAACCTCCATTCCTGCCAAGAAAAAGCCTTTTAAAAAGTCTTCCTTTAAAAAGGGCAGATTTCCTTCTACTTCTGGCCAACAATCTTCTACAGGTCGCTTTGCCACTAAGCGTCAGCAACCTAAACAGGCCAGGCCTAAGCCTACAGGGGCTGCTGCAACTCAGCAGCCCCAACCTCCTCAGGGTTTTTGACTTGATGCTAGAGAACTTAGCCTTTCTGGCTCTAAAGCAGCCAGAGCCTCTCACCATTCCAGGAAGGTTAGCTCATTTTGCTCCCAGATGGGAGCAAATAACATCAGAGCAGTGGACCCTCTCCATCATAAGAGAAGGCTACAAGCTTCATTTCTCAGACCTTCCTCCCCATACCATGGTGAGACACTTCAATTCTCCAACATCTCTTCTCGACCTTCTAGGTCAAGAGGTAACTACCCTTCTTGCCCAAGGGGCAATAGAAGAAGTTCCTCTTCTTCATCAAGGGTCAGGGTTCTACTCCCCCTATTTTCTCATTCCAAAGAAGACAGGGGGATTCAGACCCATCTTAGATCTCAGAGAATTGAACAAATTTCTATGCAAGGAGCTCTGGGCACTCTCCTTCCATACCTTCAAAGTCAGGATTGGCTTTGTTCTCTAGATCTCAAGGATGCGTACACCCATGTCCTCATCCATCCCTCTCACAGAAGATTCCTACGGTTTCTTTTCTAAGGAAAACATTACCAATACAGAGTTCTTCCTTTCGGTCTGGCCTCTGCCCCAAGAGTGTTCACCAAATGCATGGCAATAGTTTCTGCATTTCTACGAACTCTGGGAATATTTGTCTTCCCATACCTGGACGACTGGCTCATTCGAGCTCCATCACAGTCAGAGGCCCAGAATTCCTTGGACCGCACAAGGCGCATTCTGCAGTATCTGGGACTTGTGATAAACCTCCCAAAGTCTCAGCTCACCCCTACTCAGTCCCTAGAATTCATAGGGGCCTGGTTGGATACCACTACTGCAAGGGCTTACCTTCCTCAGGCCCGTTGCCATCGTCTAGTGCAGTTAGCCTCCCAGATTCAGTCAAAAAGCCACTTAACTGCTCGGGAGATGCTAAAACTGCTAGGCCACATGGCTTCCACAGTGCATGTGGTTCCCTATGCTCGCCTACACATGAGAGCAGCTCAATGGACTTTGTCCACCCAGTGGACTCAAGCTTCAGGAGCTCTCTCAGACCAAATAGCAACCACCAAACGTCTCTTTTGGTCTCTCCAATGGTGGATGTCCACTCAAAATTTGTTGCTGGGGTCCCCCTTCCAACAGTTGTTGCCCCAAGTGACCCTCACAACAGATGCCTCCCAAACAGGTTGGGGAGCCCATCTACAGGACCTCTCCACTCAAGGTACTTGGTCCCCACAGGAGACCTCCCTTCATATCAACCACTTGGAGCTTCGAGCAGTTTTTCTAGCTCTCAAGGTCTTTCATACCCTCCTCAGCTACAAGACAGTCCTCATTCATACGGACAATCAAGTAGTCATGTTTTACATAAACAAGCAAGGAGGAACTGGCTCTCTGTCGCTTTGCAACGAAGCTTTAAGATTGTGGGCCTTCGCCAGAGAGCATCAAATCCATCTCCTGGCAGTATACCTCCCAGGAGTCCAAAACTCTTGGGCAGACAGACTCAGTCGAGTTCTGCTTCCACACGAATGGTCCCTGCACATGGATCAGGTACTCAGAATCTTCCAAGAATGGGGAACCCCGGACATAGACCTCTTTGCAAGTCCGTGGAATGCCAAACTTCCCCGGTTCTGTTCCAGAATTACGTGTCAGGGAGTTCAGGCCAAGGATGCCTTCCTCCTCCATTGGGGTCAGGGCTTCCTGTATGCATTTCCACCCATTCCCTTGATTCCCAAGACTCTGTTCAAACTCCAGAGGGATCAAGGATCTATGATCCTCATAGCTCCACGCTGGCCATGCCAAGTGTGGTACCCTCTACTTCTACATCTCTCCCAAGCCCCCTCTCTGGACTTGGGAGCTGCTCCAGACCTTCTGTCCCAGGAGGAAGGGACTTTGTGGCACCCAAACCCCAAGTCCCTACACCTCAGAGCTTGGTTACTGAAGGCCTAGACCTTCAAGACTGGAATCTTTCTCAACAAGTGAAGGATATCCTCCATGCTTCCAGAAAACCTTCCACCAGGCGTTCTTATGCTTTTAAATGGAAGAGGTTTTCCATTTGGTGTGCTGAGAAGGGTCTTAACCCTCTAGCACTACCTTTGAATTCTCTATTAGACTATCTCCTGCATCTTTCCAATGCAGGCCTTAAAACGAATTCAGTAAGAGTCCATTTGAGTGCTATTGCAGCATCCCTTAAGCCCATCAATGGACAACCTATTTCCTCTCATCCTCTCATTGCAAGATTCATGAGAGGCCTAACTTTAACTAAATCTCCCATTAGGCCTCCTCCGGTGGCATGGGACTTAAATTTGGTTCTTGGTCAGCTTATGAAGCCACCTTTTGAACCCTTAGCCACTACCTGCTTGAAGTTTCTTTCCTGGAAGGTTATTTTCCTCATTGCAGTCACTTCAGCTCGCCGCATCAGTGAACTGCAGGCATTAGTGGCTAATCCACCTTATACAAGGTTCCATCATGATAAGGTAGTCCTTAGGACAAATCCACACTTTATGCCTAAAGTGGTCTCACCTTTTCATCTTAATCAAGAGATATATTTACCTGTCTTTTTTCCAGCTCCTCATGCATCCAATGCAGAGAGGAATCTTCATACTCTGGATTGTAAAAGAGCTCTTGCTTTTTACTTACACAGGACACAGCAACATAGAAAGTCTTCCCAGCTTTTTGTTGCTTTTGATCCTTCTCATTTGGGACTTCCAGTCTCCAAGAGAACACTGTCCAATTGGATTGCTCAGTGTATTTCTTTCGCCTACCAGAGTAAGAACCTTTCTCTGGAGAGCCATGTCACAGCTCATAATGTGAGGGCCATGGCCACCTCTATGGCTCATCTAAATTCTGTGTCCATCGACCAGATCTGTCGAGCAGCCACCTGGGCCTCGGTTCATACCTTCACAGCCCATTACTGCTTGGACAAGGACTCCCGCCGGGATGCCTTGTTTGGTCAGGCTGTCCTCAAACACCTGTTCCATTCTTAAACAATTCCTACCCTCCTTCCCTGGATGGATGCCTGAGATCCATAGGAGGAAGTAGACCCCTCTCCAGGGTCTCATATCCTTGGGGATCTCCCAGGCATCTTAGTTAGGGAGTCCCCATATGTGAAGACTCATTCCTGCTTGTTCCTGGAGATAGCACAGTTACTTACCTGTAACAGGTGATCTCTGGGAACAGCAGGAATAAGTCTTCACAACCCACCCACCTCCCCTAGGAGTTGTATCTCTTTTTCTATCTTTCCTTTCTTCTCTCTCTCTATTGTCTCAGCTTTAAACTTGAACTGAGGAGAGCTGGTTAGGAAAGGCAGGAAGGCAGCGCACAGGCGCTGTGGGATGTTCCCAAAAGCTTTCCTTTTTGGGAAGCTGGGGAGCGTTCCCGCACAGGCTCCGTCGGTACCGACGTACCCATATGTGAAGACTTATTCCTGCTGTTCCCAGAGATCACCTGTTACAGGTAAGTAACTGTGCTTTCCCTGGTGACTTATCATAGGCACCCTGGCATAAAATGACCCTTTTTAATGCATGCTAAGTTTCACATTAACTGTTGATGATAGAATTGGGCAGGGATTGTGCCTTACACGTAGAGGATAATTCTATAGCAAGGTGCCTAGGCTTGGAGATGGAGAAAGTGCTTGTTTTAAGCCTATTTTATAAATACTAATCCTGAAGAAATGGCATCCAGTTTGAAGGTGTGGACATTATGCATGCTCTCGAGCAGGCATAAATATTAGTGCCTTCTTTACCCGCAAACATGTGTAGTTGATAAAATATGCATGCAAATCATGTCTTCACTTACACTACACCCATTCTCTTCCCCTGAGCATACCTACTCTATAAGTACAAGCCAGTTTGCACTGCGCATATTTTTAGCTATGACCTAATTTTATAAAAGTCCTTTAACAGTTTTAGGCATGAAAATGTTCCATATTGTGCAGTATCTTACCTCACATTTACTTTTAATGCAGAAAGTAACATAGTAGATGGCGTCAAGTGTATTTGCATTATGTGTAGTGCAGTTAACGCATACTACTGTAAGTGTATTGTCTCTGCATTAACTCTTTGGGAAGATTCTGGGCACACCTTCAATACTTAATACAAGGATTTACAGTTACTGTATTTTAATTTGTGTGCAGTAACTGCAGAACTTTAGTGCACTTTATTAAAATTGGCCCTAGCATTTCCATACATGTATTCGTAGTTCACTTTTGGACAGTGGCAGAACATAAAACATGTATTTTTTAAATATAGACGGACTGAATGATGAACATTCATTTGATCTGATTATTCGGCAATCCATGTCTGTGAAATTAAATTTAGTTATGGAATCATATTCAGACCTGTGGCTTAGTCTGATTTGTTTCTTCAGTTATATGAATAAAATTGATATTATACTTTTGCATGCCATAAATAGACATTTTTGTATTCATCTTTTCAGAGAGAATTATATAGTTCACACAGTGGGATTCTAGGGGAAATTAAGAAATGATTTGTATGCCGGATAGGTTTAATTATTTTATAAAATTAGAGGAACCCTGGGATTCAGACTAAGTTTAATGGACGGATATTACTTGTACTTTTTCCTAGAATGACTGACTGTTTTCTTTATTCCTAATCCAGAACATGAAATGTCACGGCATAAGCAAAGGCTGAACATGTACAGACACAAAGACTAAGAGCCATGCAAAATCCTTTCCTCTGCATAGATTCCTATAATGCGGGGCTTGACAATAAAGAAAAGCTGCTTGACCACCCAAGAAAATCTCCATTTTTTCCATCCTATTTAACCTTTATTCTATATTGCAGCATCTCAGTTTCCCTTGCACAGTTTGCAATAATTCTGATTTTCTGCAATAAATAGTAGCTTTCTAGCTTTCCTTTGCCAGTGTACAGGTAGGAAACCACTTTGCACAGATTTTAAATACCTATATGTGCAGTTTATTTTGAAACCTTATATATGAAGATTAGGGTTGATGAACTGAAATGCAAAGTTGCTTTGCAAAAGTGTACGTTGCATGGAAAATAGCACAAAAACCCTACAAATGTGAAAAAAGGCTGTAAATTTGGTGTCTTGTGCGGATTTCTTTGTGAAGCTCACTTATGTGAAGTGACTTAAGTAAGCTTCGTATTAATAAATGTTCACAGATGAAAGCAGATTTTAGATAGGACATAGAAAAGGGAATTATTTTGTCCAGGTTGGCACGTGGAGAATTCGCACCATATTGTACAAAAAACTGCCAAATGCAGAGCCTCTTATAAAATATATATATAAGGAAGTGCAGAACTGTACATTGATGTCTCCCCCAGTGCAGCAGGAGCAGGAACCACTTTCCCTAATACCTTTCTGCTGGCATCCTGTCCCCTCTGAGATGCTCTTGGCATCTGATTTCCCACCCTGCCCCACATCAGGCCCTCTCACCTGACCCCTTGGCAACAAGATTCCCCCTTCCCCCATATAAAAATTCTTCCCCAATATCCCCCAGCAGACTCCCCTCCTTTCAACCCAAGTCCTCTCCATTAGCTCTTACTAGTGTCTAATGCTGTGGTTCTCAACCCACTCTTCTGGGTCACCCAGGTAAGTCAGGTTTTCAGGATATCCACAATGAATATGCATGAGATGGATTTGCATGCACTGCTTCCATTGTATACAAATCTATCACATGCATATTTATTGTGGATAGCCTGAAAACCTGACTGGCCTGGTGGTCCCAGAGAACTGGGTTGAGAACCAATGGTCTAGTGCAGGGGTTCTCAACCCAGTCCTCGGGACCCAGTCAGTTCAGTTGGGTTTTCAGGATAACCACAATGAATATGCATGTGAGATATTTGCATATAATAAGAACATAAGAACATAAGAACATAAGAAATGCCATACTGGGTCAGACCGAGGTCCATCAAGCCCAGTATCCTGTTTCCAACAGTGGCCAATCTAGGTCATACGTACCTAGCAGTTTCCCCAAAAGACACAGGTTCTGCAGTGCTTGTACTAGGCCAAGCATTGATATCCTGGGTCCCTTTTTAATAGTGGTTTATGGACCTTTCCTCCAGGAACTTGTCCAAACCTTTTTTAAACCCAGCTATACTAACAGCCCTTACTACATCCTCCGGTAACAGATTCCAGAGTTTGATTACACGTTGAGAGAAGAAATATTTTCTCCTATTTGTCTTAAATAGTTTACCCTGTAGCTTCATTACATGCCCCCTAGTCCTTCTATATTCTGATAGCGTAAACAATTTATCCACGTTTATCCGTTCCACTCCATTCATTAATTTATACACCTCTATCATATCTCCCCTCAGCCGCCTCTTTTCTAGGTTAAAGAGCCCTAACCTTTTTAGCCTCTCTTCATAGGAGTAGCCTTCCATCCCCTTCACCAATTTGGTGGCTCTTCTCTGTACTTTTTCTAATAACTCTATGTCCTTTTTAAGATACGGTGACCAGAATTGCACACAATATTCAAGGTGCGGTCGTACCATGGAGCGATACAGAGGCATTATAATATCCTTTGTTTTATTCTCCATCCCTTTCCTTAGGATACCTAGCATTCTATTTGCTTTCTTGGCCGCCGCTGCACACTGGGCGGAGGGTTTTAACATGTTATCCACGATGACTCCTAAATCTTTTTCCTGGGTGGTGGTTTCTAATGTGGAGCCTTGCATCTTGTAACTATAGTGTGGGTTGTTCTTTCCTAGGTGCATAACTTTGCACTTGTCCACATTAAATTTCATCTGCCATTTGGATGCCCAGTCTTCCAATTTATCCAGATCCTCCTGCAGTTTTCCACAATCCTCTTGGGTTTTAAGAACTTTAAACAGTTTTGTGTCATCTGCAAATTTGATTACCTCACTAGTTATTCCCTTTTCCAGGTCATTTATGAATATGTCAAAAAGTAGCGGACCCAGTACAGATCCCTGGGGTACTCCACTATTCACCTTTTTCCATTGGGAATATTGGCCATTTAGCCCTACCCTCTGCTTTCTATCTTTTAACCAGTTCCCGATCCACAATAGTACACTGCCTCCTATCCCATGACTTTTTAGCTTCGCCAAAAGTCTCTGATGGGGGACCTTGTCAAAAGCTTTCTGAAAGTCCAGATACACTATATCAACCGACTCACCTTTGTCTACCTGTTTATGCACACCTTCAAAAAAACAGATCAGATTAGTAAGACAAGATCTGCCTTGTCTAAAGCCATGTTGGCTGTCTCCCATTAGGCCATGACTATCTACATGCTGTGTAATTTTGTTCTTTATGATGGCTTCTACCATTTTCCCTGGTACTGACGTCAGGCTCACCGGTCTGTAATTTCCCGGGTCACCCCTGGAACCCTTTTTAAAAATTGGTGTTACGTTGGCGACCCTCCAATCTTCAGGTATTACAGATGATTTTAATGAAAGTTCACAGATTACCAATAACAGGTCTGCAATCTCATATTTCAGTTCTTTCAACACTCTGGGATGTATACCATCCGGTCCAGGTGATTTGCTACTATTCAGTTTATCAAATAGTTGTAATATATCTTCCCGGTGTAGCGATATTTCTCTCAATTCCTCTGCAGTATCACCTTTAAATACCACTTCAGTCTTGGGTAACACCCCTACATCTTCCTCAGTAAAGACCGAAGCAAAGAATTCATTCAGTCTCTCTGCTATAGCCTTGTCTCCTCTTACTGCCCCTTTTACCCCTCTATCATCTAATGGTCCAATTGACTCTCTCACAGGCCTTTTGCTACGAATGTACTTGAAAAAGTCTTTATTTCGTGTTTTTGCTTCCGTAGCAAGTTTCTTCTCAAATTCCCGCTTTGCCTGCCTTATCAATGCTTTGCATTTAACTTGCCAGTGCTTGTGCTGTTTCCAGTTTTCATCATTTGGCTCTTTTTTTCCATTTTCTGAAGGTTGCTCTTTTGGCAGCAACAGCCTCTCTGACCTCACCTTTAAACCATGCTGGCAGTTTTTTTGGACTTTCTTCCACTTTTCTTAATGCGTGGAATACAGCTGGTCTGGGCTTCGAGGATAGTATTTTTAAATAACACCCAAGCTTGCTGTAAGTCTTTAACCTTTGGAACCGCTCCTTTTAGTTTTTTCCGAACTATATTCCTCATTCTATAATAGTCACCCTTTTGAAAGTTAAAAGGTAGTACTGTGGATTCCTTTACTATCTGTCCTCCACTGATTAAATCAAACATGATCATACTATGATCACTATTGCCAAGTGGTCCCAACACCCTTATTTCTTGCACCAGATCTGGCGTTCCACTAAGGACTAGGTCCAGTATGGCTTCCCCTCTGGTCGGTTCATGAACCAGCTGCTCCAAGAAGCAGTCATTTATTTCATCTAGAAACTTTATCTCTTTAGCTTGTCCTGCTGTGACACTGTCCCAGTCGATACCGGGGTAATTGAAATCACCCATTATTACTACTCTGTTGTGGCTTTTGTTAGCTTCCTTGATTTCTTTGAGCATTTCATCATCCATTTGTTCATTCTGGCCAGGTGGTCGATAGTATACTCCCACTGCCATCACCTTCCCCTTCATAAATGGAATTTCAATCCATAGAGATTCTACAGCATATTTTGTTCCCTGCAAAACTTTAATCCTTTCTGACTCAATGCCCTCTCTAACATAGAGTGCAACCCCTCCACCAATTTGTTCAGCTCTATCATTACGATATAGTTTGTATCCAGGTATCACAGTGTCCCACTGGTTATCCTCCTTCCACCATGTCTCTGAGAGTGCAATCATATCTAACCTCTCATTTAATGCTATATTCTAATTCTCCCATCTTATTGTTTAGACTTCTAGCATTGGCATACAAGCATTTTAGAGACTGCATTTTATTAATATTAATCTGGCTATTGGTAGGCATGGGTAATTGGGAATCTTTATGCTCTGTCTGCTCCTTACTCAAGGGCATTTGGGCTACTATACTCCCTTTTGGAACCTCACTGCTTTTGGTAGTATCCTTCAAGGATACCTTTGTCCGAACCGTGCGCTCCTGGGTGACTGTCGGCTTTCCCCTATTTTCTAGTTTAAAAGCTTCTCTATCTCTTTTTTAAAGGTTAATGCCAGCAGTCTGGTCCCATCCTGATTAAGGTGAAGCCCATCCCTTCGGAAGAGCCCCCCCTTTCCCCAGAATGTTCCCCAGTTCCTAACAAATCCAAAACCCTCATCCTTGCACCATTGTCTCATCCACGCATTGAGACTCCGGAGCTCTGCCTGTCTTTTGGGTCCTGCACGTGGAACAGGAAGCATTTCGGAGAACGCTATCCTGGAAGTTCTGGATTTCAACTTCCTACCTAAAAGCTTAAATTTAGCCTCCAGAACTTCCCTACCACATTTTCCTATGTCATTGGTACCAACATGTACCAAGACAGCAGACTCCCCCCCAGCACTATCTATGATCCTATCTAGGCGGTGCGTGAGATCTGCTACCTTCGCACCAGGCAGGCATGTTACCAGGCGATCCTCACGTCCACCAGCCACCCAGCTATCTACATTCCTAATGATTGAATCACCAACTATAACAGCTGTCCTGACCCTCCCCTCATGGGGACATGGCCCTGGAGAAACGTCCTCGGTGCGAGAGGGTTTTACATCACCTGGAGGACAGGTCCTAGTTACAGGATCACTTCCTGCCACACCAGGGTGATGCTCTCCTGTCACGTGACCTCTCTCCTCCATGGCAACAGGGATGCTGCCAGACTGGAGGTGGGACTTCAGGACTATATCCCTGTAGGTCTCGTCCATGTACTTCTCTGTCTTTCTTATGTCTTCCAGGTCTGCTACTCTAGCCTCTAGAGAACGGACTCGTTCCCTGAGAGCAAAGAGCTCCCTGCACTTAGTGCATATGTAGGACCTCTCACCAACTGGGAGATAATCATACATGTGACACTCGATGCAAAAGACTGGAGAACCCCCATCTCGTTGCTGGACCTCTGACTGCATCTTAGTTTAAAGCTTGTGTTTAGGTCTTTTAAATCGGTATATAATAAGGATTGGTGTAGATGCTTATACTAATAAAAGTGTATCTAATACCCCTAATACACCCTGTGTACCTGAAGCTAATTAATCACAGGTCCTCTGTGTATGACTGATTTGGATTAAGAGCTGCACCTGAGAGCAGCCCCTTTCCTCTAAGATGTCCAAGTACCTATAAAACTACAATTTCCCCAGGGGTGGGTGGGTGCTGGGGAGGGAGGGGGGAGATAAGTCCTATTAAAGAGGGCAGTTACAAGGTACCCTGTCCTGAACCCTCAGCAGGGGGATGGGGGTACCACACAAGGCCCAGTTAATTGAGAGAGGCAAGGTAAGTACAGCTGAGAAGGCTGAAACTTGCACACCACTAAGACAAACACTAAATAATTAAACAAACAACAGTTAGACAAACAGTAAATAATTAAATAAACAGCTAGAACTCACAGTAAGATGTCCCAGGAGGCAAAAATCCACTCACTAGCAGAGCTCTGTAAAAGTTCAGCCTTTCTCTGATCAGAGAAAAGCAAACTAAAACAGCCTATGCACACGTGGAGAAAACAGGAACAAGGTTACAGGATACCTCAGGGGGAGGGGGTCAGGGGGAGGAGTCACTCAGGCAGGCAAGGACAGGAAAAAGCTTAACAACAGCAGGCTCTGGGGAGAGAGATTAATTCAAAATGGCTACCACACACACAGGGGGAGGAGTCACTCAGGCAGGCAAGGACAGGAAAAGCTTAACAGCAGGCTCTGGGGAGAGAGATTAATTCAAAATGGCTACCACACAAGGCCCAGTTAATTGAGAGAGGCAAGGTAAGTACAGCTGAGAAGGCTGAAACTTGCACACCACTAAGACAAACACTAAATAATTAAACAAACAACAGTTAGACAAACAGTAAATAATTAAATAAACAGCTAGAACTCATAGTAAGATGTCCCAGGAGGCAAAAATCCACTCACTAGCAGAGCTCTGTAAAAGTTCAGCCTTTCTCTGATCAGAGAAAAGCAAACTAAAACAGCCTATGCACACGTGGAGAAAACAGGAACAAGGTTACAGGATACCTCAGGGGGAGGGGGTCAGGGGGAGGAGTCACTCAGGCAGGCAAGGACAGGAAAAAGCTTAACAACAGCAGGCTCTGGGGAGAGAGATTAATTCAAAATGGCTACCACACACACAGGGGGAGGAGTCACTCAGGCAGGCAAGGACAGGAAAAGCTTAACAACAGCAGGCTCTGGGGAGAGAGATTAATTCAAAATGGCTACCACACAAGGCCCAGTTAATTGAGAGAGGCAAGGTAAGTACAGCTGAGAAGGCTGAAACTTGCACACCACTAAGACAAACACTAAATAATTAAACAAACAACAGTTAGACAAACAGTAAATAATTAAATAAACAGCTAGAACTCACAGTAAGATGTCCCAGGAGGCAAAAATCCACTCACTAGCAGAGCTCTGTAAAAGTTCAGCCTTTCTCTGATGCAGTGTATGCAAATCTCTCTCATACATATTCATTGTGGTTATCCTGAAAACCCGACTGGCTAGGTGGGTCCCGAGGACAGGGTTGAGAACCCCTGGTCTAGTGGAAACAGGAGCGATCCCTGTTGCTCCTGCTCCTTGGAGTCCTTGGTTCAAAATGGTGTCCATGATCCTTAGTGGTAATCTTGCAGTATTAACGCCAGTACCATGAGATTACTGCCAGGAGTCACATGTACAATTTTGAACCCCACTGAGCAGGAATGACTAGGGATCGCTCCTGCTCACATTAGACATCACATGTTCAGAGGTTGAGTAGTTTTGATTTCTGCAACAATGGTGGCAGCAGCAGCTCATTCAGGGGTAAAACATCCCAGGTGCCAATGTTTGAGTTTTAGTCCCCATGGCGTCTACAATGGCATCCCATTAAAGCAACAAATGGTTTATGTTTTACTGTAATTTGCTATCTCCAGGAACAAGCAGGAATGAGTCTTCACATATGGGTACGTCGGTACCGACAGAGCCTGCGCGGGAATGCTCCCCAGCTTCCCAAAAAGGAAAGCTTTTGGGAGCATCCCACAGCGCCTGCGCGCTGCCTTCCCGCCTTTCCTAACCGCCTCTCCTCAGTTCTTCTTTGCCGCGGAGCCAGCAGGTCGTGTTCCTGTCACCGCTGAAGAAGTTCTTTGTTTTATTTTATTTCTTTGGTCGCGCGTCTGCCTCCCCCAACTTCGGACCGGTACCGCCGGTCTTTTCTTTCTTTTCTTAAAAAAAAATAAATATATATAGTTTTTCCCTCACTTAGTGTGTTTTTCTTCTTTTGGGCCTTAGGCCCCACAAAGAATTTTTCCTCATGGAAAAACAACCCTCCGGGTTTAAAAAATGCACTAAGTGCAGCGGTACTATTTCTGTTACTGACATCCATGAATGGTGTCTTAAGTGTTTGGGTCCTGAACACTCCATTCCGGATTGTCCATCCTGCTCTTTGATGTCTAAATGAGGTTTACAGAACCGAGCAGCCAAGCTCCATGTTCTGTTTCCCTCTGATGCAGCTTCAGTGGCATCGACGTCTTCCAGGGCTTCTTCCTCCTCCCATGGATCTCAGGTAACCAAACATAAATCCAGCCGGTCCTCGAAGGGTAGATCTCCTTCAAAGCATCGAGATGCCTCCGGGCTTGCCCTCGAGGATCCTGCACCGGCAAAACAACCCCGGCGGGAAGCTCTGGCTTCCAAAGCTCCACCTATGGGGTTACAGGTTGACATCGATGGCACGGCCTCGACCGATCACCTGTTAGAATGCTCTGGGGTACCGGCGCAACCTTCCGGTACCGAATTCCAGGCATTCATGGCGTCGATGGATCACTATGTTCTATCCATGCAGCAGGCTATCACGGCCTTCATTCAAGCTGTGACGCCGCTGATACCACAACAGACCCTGTTGTCGGTATTGGCTCCGGTACCGGCACCGACTGCATCGACATCGACTAGGATGCCGACTGCAGCGGTTCCCTGTCCAGGGATGCTCGTCGGTACCGAACCGGTACCGACGACGCCCGATGTCGATACCGCTCGATACGCGTACCGAACTTTAGAAGAGCACCCTGACAGGAGATATTTTGATTCCTCTGATGATTCTGATACATCAGAGGAGTCTGCTGAAGCCATAGCCCTTCCTGAAGAGCCGCCTTCTCCAAAAAGAAGAATGTCTCCTCCAGAGGACTTATCCTTTCAAGACTTCATAAGAGAAGTGGCTAAAGGACTTTCTATTTCAGTAACCTCTGAATCAGAGCCTAGAGCTAAAAAATTGGATATTTTAGGTTATTCTAAGGCTCCTAAGGAGGCAGTCACCTTGCCAATTCATGAGATTCTTTATGAGCACATGATTGACTTATGGGAGACTCCTCTCACTATCTCTCCTCATTCTCGAAGATTGGACACTATGTACCGTGTCCCTCCTTGTCCTGGTTTTCATAAAACACAGCTTCCCCACCATTCTATTGTGGTGCAGTCAGCTATGAAAAGGATAAAGAGTGCAAAAAGACACTCCTCTGCCCCTCCAGGACGAGAATGCAGGACCTTGGATGCTTTTGGTAGGAAAATCTTCCAAGCCAGTATGCTCATTGCCAGAATCAACTCCTATAGTCTTTACATGGGTATGTTTCTAAAAGAAGTTGCAGATAAGCTGCACACTTTCCTCCCTTTTCTTCCAGAGGATAAAAAGGAAGAATTCCTTCTTTGGCTCAAACATACTCAAGACATTTCAAAGTTTTCCGTGCAGCTTTTGACTCCTTTGAAGGTGCCAGCAGAGCTTCGGCCATTGCCATAGCTGCTCGCAGAATTGCTTGGCTCCAAGCTTCTGATTTAGAACCTTGGGTCCAGGATGGTTTAGGAAATCTACCCTGTACAGGTGAAAATCTGTTTGGCAAAGAGTGGCTAATAAAGGCCACTCAAATGGATGCAGAAAATTCTGCTCTGGATAGACTTTCAAAGTCAACCTCCATTCCTGCCAAGAAAAAACCTTTCAAGAAGTCTTTTTTAAAAAAGGGCAGATTCCCTTCTACTTCTGGCCAACAATCATCTACAGGTCGCTTTGCTACTAAGCGTCAGCAACCTAAACAGGCCAGGCCTAAGTCTACAGGGGCTGCTGCAACTCAGCAGTCCCAACCTCCTCAGGGTTTTTGACTTGATGCTAGAGAACTTAGCCTTTCTGGCTCTAAAACAGCCAGAGCCTCTCACCATTCCAGGAAGGTTAGCTCATTTTGTTCCCAGATGGGAGCAAATTACAACAGAGCATTGGACCCTCTCCATCATAAGGGAAGGCTACAAACTTCATTTCTCAAACCTTCCTCCTCACACCATGGTGAGACACTTCAATTCTCCAACATCTCTTCTCGACCTTCTAGGTCAGGAGGTGGCTACCCTTCTTGCCCAAGGGGCAATAGAAGAAGTACCTCTTCCTCAACAAGGGTCAGGGTTTTGTTGTTGTTAAGTGCCGTCGAGTCGGAGTCGACTCATGGCGACCCTCTGGATAGCTATCTCCCCCTATTTTCTCATCCCAAAGAAAACAGGGGGCCACAGACCCATATTAGATCTCAGAGAATTGAACAAATTCCTATACAAGGAGAAATTCAAGATGCTTTCTCTGGGCACTCTCCTTCCATACCTTCAGAGTCAGGATTGGCTTTGTTCTCTAGATCTCAAGGATGCGTACACACATGTCCTCATCCATCCTTCTCACAGAAGGTTCCTCCGTTTTCTTTTCCAAGGAAAGCATTACCAATACAGGGTGCTTCCTTTCGGTCTGGCCTCTGCTCCAAGAGTGTTCACCAAATGCATGGCGGTAGTAGCTGCATTTCTACGCACTCTGGGAATATTTGTATTCCCATACCTGGACGACTGGCTCATCCGAGCTCCATCTCAGTCAGAGGCCCAGATTTCCCTAGACTGCACAAGGCGCATTCTCCAGTATCTGGGACTTGTGGTAAACATCCCAAAGTCTCAGCTCACCCCTACTCAGTCCCTAGAGTTCATAGGGGCCTGGTTAGATACTACCACTGCAAGGGCCTATCTTCCTCAGGCCCGTTGCCTACGCCTAGTGCAGTTAGCCTCCCAGATTCAGTCAAAGAGCCATTTAACTGCCCGGGAGCTGCTGCAACTGCTAGGCCACATGGCATCCACAGTGCATGTGGTCCCCTATGCTCGCCTTCACATGAGAGCAGCTCAATGGACTTTGTCCACCCAGTGGACTCAAGCATCAGGTGCTCTGTCAGACAAAATAGCAACCTCCAGGCGCCTCTTTTGGTCTCTCCAGTGATGGAAGTCCACCTAAAATATGTTGCTGGGGTCCCCCTTCCAGCAGTTGTTACCCCAGGCAACCCTCACAACAGATGCCTCACAAACAGGTTGGGGAGCTCATCTGCAAGACCTCTCCACTCAGGGCCCTTGATTTCCACAGGAGACCTCTCTCCATATCAACCACTTGGAGCTCCGAGCAGTTTTTCTAGCTCTCAAGGTCTTCCATACCCTGCTCAGCTACAAGACAGTCCTCATTCATACGGACAATCAAGTAGCAATGTTTTACATAAACAAGCAAGGAGGAACTGGCTCTCTGTCGCTTTGCAACGAAGCTTTAAGATTGTGGGCCTTCGCCAGAGAGCATCAAATCCATCTCCTGGCCGTATACCTTCCAGGAATCCAAAATTCTTGGGCAGACAGATTCAGTCGAGTTCTGCTTCCACACGAATGGTCCCTGCACATGGACCAAGTACTCAGAATCTTTCAGGAATGGGGAACCCCGGACATAGACCTCTTTGCAAGTCCGTGGAATGCCAAACTTCCCCGGTTCTGTTCCAGAATTCTGTGTCAGGGAGTTCAGGCCAAGGATGCCTTCCTCCTTCACTGGGGTCAAGACTTCCTGTATGCCTTTCCACCCATTCCTTTAATTCCCAAGACTCTGTTCAAGCTCCAGAGCGATCAAGGATCTATGATCCTCATAGCTCCACGCTGGCCACGACAAGTGTGGTACCCTCTACTTCTACATCTCTCTCAAGCTCCCTCCCTAGACTTGGGAGCTGCTCCAGACCTTCTGTCTCAGGAGGAGGGGACTTTGTGGCACCCAAACCCCAAGTCCCTTCACCTCAGAGCTTGGTTGCTGAAGGCCTAGACCAGTGATGGCTAACCTTTTTGAGCCCGAGTGCCCAAACTGCCGCACAAAACCAAAGAATTTCCTCAAAGTGCCAGCACGTCAATTTGCATAAATATTTGCATAATGCTAACATACACTAACTTTTAGTAAACATGTCTCTTTATGAGTGTATGGATAAAGACAGACTAAAAGATTTCTACATTACTATAATCCAGTGCCAACCGCCAGGCACATTAGGAACTACTACAAACACTGCCCATTTAGAACCAATAGCAAACCCGCCGTATCCTAACAGCACTACCAGGACTCACAAAGCACCACACCATACCTATCAAAAGGCAACACTGCAAATATTAAACCAATACATTTCAGACAATAACAATACATGACCTACTGGGGAAAGAGAACAAGTGGCAATGTCAAAAAGGAATTACATAAACAGAATACCTCAGCTCAGTTACACAGTTGCAATTGCTCCAGCCACTTTCTTCTGGTTTCTTCATGTTTTCTGCTAACTCTCCATCATCTGCTGTCCATTTGTCCTTTCTTCTCTCTTCTAGTTTTTTTTTCCATTCTCTCTCTCTACATCCGCTTTAACATACTAATCTTTCTCCTTTTGCTCTTTCCTCATTCCTATTTCATCCACTCAAATTTTACCCCTCCATCCTCAATCCCCACTTACTCTCCCAATACCCGGCCAATTGTAGATTTTTTATCCCTCCCACACAAAATATTTTTCCCCTCTCCATTTTACTCTCCCAGCCCCATCCCATTCTAATCCTCCCCCAACATCAGCTCCCTTCTAGTTCCAGCCTCACCCAGCATCCATTCCCTTCTAGTCCCTGCATCAGCCCATTTCCAGTCCTAGTCCCCCATCAGCCCATTTCCAGTCCTAGCAACCCCCCAACCCAATACCAGTCCTAGCCCCCCCCCATCAACCCACTTCCAGTCCTAAACCCCCATCACCCCATTTTCAGTTTAAGCCCCCCCTATAACCCATTACCAGTCCTAACCCCCATCACCCCATTTCCAGACAGCCCCCATCAGCCCACAGCCCATTAGCAGTCCTACCCCCCCAGCCCATTAGCAGTCCTACCCCCCCGCCCGCCCACCCACCCACCCATTAGCAGTCCTAACCCGCCCGCCCATTAGCAGTCCTACCCCCCCGCCCGCCCGCCCGCCCATTAGCAGTCCTAACCCCCCCCGCCCGCCCGCCCGCCCATTAGCAGTCCTAACCCCCCCGCCCGCCCGCCCGCCATTAGCAGTCCTAACCCCCCTCCCGCCCGCCCGCCCGCCCGCCCATTAGCAGTCCTAACCCCCCCCGCCCGCCCGCCCGCCCGCCCATTAGCAGTCCTAACCCCCCCCCGCCGCCCGCCGCCCATTAGCAGTCCTAACCCCCCCCCGCCTGCCTGCCCATTAGCAGTCCTAACCCCCCCCGCCCGCCCGCCCGCCCATTAGCAGTCCTAACCCCCCGCCCGCCCGCCCGCCCATTAGCAGTCCTAACCCCCCCCGCCCGCCCGCCCGCCCGCCCACCCGCCCATTAGCAGTCCTAACCCCCGCCCGCCCGCCCGCCCATTAGCTGTCCTAACCCCCCCCCCGCCCGCCCGCCCATTAGCAGTCCACACCCCCCCAGCCCATTAGCAGTCCTAACCCCCCCCCACCGGCAAATTTTAAAAAAAAAAAAAGCAGGCTCTGGCTGCTGCCGCGGCAGATTGCAATGTCCCGCGGGGCCCCCTCCGCCCGCTAAGCCTCTCTGCAAGGGCTTTCAGATTCGCGAGGGAGAGCGTCTCCCTCGCGTCTCTGTTAAGCCCGCAGGGGCTAATGGGAAATTTCCCATCAGTCCCTCGCGTCTAAAGGGGCTGATGGGAAATTTCCCATTAGCCCCTGCGGGCTTAACAGAGACGCGAGGGAGACGCTCTCCCTCGCGAATCTGAAAGCTCTTGCAGAGGGGCTTAGCGGGCGGAGGGGGCCCCGCAGGACGCTGCATTCTGCCCTTGCCGCGTCCGCGTCCGCGGCAGCAGTCAGAGCCAGCTTTTTCTTTTTTTGCGGACCTTCCCACGTGCCAGCTGCAAGGCCTTCGCGTGCCACAGCTGGCACGCGTGCCATAGGTTCGCCATCGCTGGCCTAGACCTTCAGGATTGGAATCTTTCTCAGCAGGTGAAGGATATCCTTCATGCTTCCAGGAAACCTTCTACTAGACGTTCCTATGCTTTTAAATGGAAAAGGTTTTCCATTTGGTGTACTGAGAAGGGTCTTGACCCTCTAGCACTACCTTTGAATTCTCTATTGGAATATCTCCTGCATCTTTCCATTACAGGCCTTAAGACACATTCAGTAAGGGTCCATTTGAGTGCTATTGCAGCATCCCTTAAGCCCATCAATGGACAACCAATTTCCTCTCATCCTCTTATTGCAAGATTCATGAGAGGCCTAACTTTAACTAAACCTCCCATTAGACCTCCTCCGGTGGCATGGGACTTAAATCTGGTTCTTGGTCAGCTTATGAAGCCACCTTTTGAACCCTTAGCCACCACCTCCCTGAAATTTCTTTCCTGGAAGGTTATTTTCCTCATTGCAGTCACCTCAGCTCGCCGCATCAGTGAACTGCAAGCCTTAGTGGCTAATCCACCTTATACAAGATTCCATCATGATAAGGTAGTTCTTAGGACCAATCCACACTTTATGCCTAAAGTGGTCTCACCTTTTCATCTTAATCAAGAGGTATATTTACCTGTCTTTTTTCCAGCTCCTCATGCATCAAGTGCAGAGAGGAATCTTCATACTCTAGATTGTAAGAGAGCTCTTGCCTTTTACTTACAAAGGACACAGCAACATAGAAAGTCTTCTCAACTCTTTGTTGCTTTTGATCCCTCTCATTTGGGACTTCCAGTCTCTAAGAGGACACTGTCCAATTGGATTGCTCTGTGTATTTCTTTCGCCTACCAGAGTAAGAACCTTTCTCTGGAGAGCCATGTCACAGATCATAATGTGAGGGCCATGGCCACCTCTATGGCTCATCTAAATTCTGTGTCCATTGACCAGATCTGTCGAGCGGCTACCTGGGCCTCGGTTCATACCTTCACAGCCCATTACTGCTTGGACAAGGACTCCCGCCGGGATGCCTTGTTTGGTCAGGCTGTTCTCAAACACCTGTTCCATTCTTAATCAACTCCTGCCCTCCTTCCCAGAATGGATGCCTGAGGTCCATAGGAGGAGGTAGAGCCCTTCCCAGGGTCTCATAACTTGAGGGATCTCCCAGGCATCTCTAGCTAGGGAGTCCCCATATGTGAAGACTCATTCCTGCTTGTTCCTGGAGATAGCACAGTTACTTACCTGTAACAGGTGATCTCTGGTAACAGCAGGAATAAGTCTTCATAACCCACCCACCTCCCCTAGGAGTTGTATCTCTCTATCTATCTTTCCTTTCCTCTCTCTCTCTTTGTCTCAGCTTTAAAACCAAGCTGAGGAGAGGCGGTTAGGAAAGGCGGGAAGGCAGCACGCAGGCGCTGTGGGATGCTCCCAAAAGCTTTCCTTTTTGGGAAGCTGGGGAGCGTTCCCCCGCAGGCTACGTCGGTACCGACATACCCATATGTGAAGACTTATTCCTGCTGTTCCCAGAGATCACCTGTTACAGGTAAGTAACTGTGCTATCCCGTCTCTTGTAAATGGAGAAAGCAGTTTACATACACATTCAGATTAGAAAATAGAAAGGAAGTCCATTTATCAAAGGAAAGGAAAAAGAAGAGAGAACATTTTCTTTTGACCTGACAACTGCAATCTGGGACCCATTAGCCAGAGATACCAAAGGCTTGTCCTAAAAGGTAAGTATTGAGAACATTCTTGAAGTTTTATAGGATTGTTCAAAGCATGGATGGTGGAGGTAGACTGTTCAGGAGAGTAGGAGCAATGAAAAAAAAGCTGATATTTTGGTGGCTTCATGAATGGCTCGAGAAGGGTGAGGAGTATGAAATCAATTACCATGGATTGAACATACTGTAGAAAGAAGGCTGAGGTGTGTAGGGTGATAAGGGAGGCCATATAATTGGAGGGGATGAGGGTACCTGTATATAGCGCCATATGGGTCAGAGATAGGATCTTATAGGAGATCCAGGCAGAGGATCAGGAAGCCAATGATGCTGCTTTAGGAGGAGCACTTTTTCTTTGGCCTGAGTATTTGGCATCTTCAAAATTTGGCCTTCTAGGCAGTGGCCTATGTTGCCACTCCGTAAACCCTGAGTTCCTTATCGTTCCTCCAGTTTAGTCCTCCACCTCTGGGTAGTGTACCTCCTCCTGCAGCTTGGAGACTGGGCATGTTAAAAACATGACATCATTGGATGTAGTCTGCTGGTCTCTCCCATCAGCCCCAGTGTGTCCAGTCTCCATGCAGCAAGAGGACGTAGTGAGCCTAGATGCTGGGCTCACTTGAGGAATGGATAAGGAGCGGTTAGCGTAGCATTAGAATAGGTTATGTTTAATTTTCCCATCATCCTTTCAATTTGGTTAATTTGATTACTGTCGCTTTAAAAACAAACAAACCCCAAATCCATCTGCTTCTGTGCTTGTGCTGGTTCCTGCCTGCCCTCTCATACTACTGTTTCTGCTAGTATTGCCTTTTGGTCAGATCTCTGCCCCTTGGAAGTACGGGGCAGAGCTCTGCAGCTGTCGGCAGGAGTGGGTCAGTGGCGTTCTGAGCGGCCGCGATCCTGCTTGCTCGGTGGCCACAGCGGCAGGAAGCTTGTCCGGCGGCTCTCAGCTCGCTGTTGGCTGAGCAGAGCCATATGGGCTGGAGATCCACGGCATTGCAGAAGGAATAGAGCCGAGGTGAGAGGTTTTATTCTCTTTGCGATCGGAGGCACGCAGTCGGGGCTACAAGCAGGTTTACACACGCGGCAGGGCTCAGACAGGCGCGGGGAGTTTGGCACCTTTCTTAGAAGGCCAGCGGCCAGTGTATAGGCCACGTAGCTTTGGGAATCGCACGGTTTCATTTCCTTTAATGCATTTACGCTAATTTAATTTAATTTCCTGTATTTTGACTTCGGTTAAGTTACTTTGATTTCCCTTGTGCTTATTTTGATTTCTTTGTTTTCTGTTGCCATTTTTGCGCGGCCTGCACCTTTTGGGGATTCTGAAGGGGTAGGTTGCAGTGGGTCCGAAGGTTGTCTGAATAATACGGAGTGGCTCTTGATTATTCACCACTTTCGGCGGTTAGGGGATGGAGCCTATGGCAGCACGCCCGCAATGTGTGGTCTGCGGTACCCACAGGGGGGCTATCGATGACTCTGGAATCTGCAGGGGCTGCACGGGGGTCTCTACCAGCGTAGAGCAGCAGATGGAAGTTAAAGTGGGGCAGGACCTACAGGGTGCCTCGGCTGAGGCGGACAGAGAAGTCATGTTAGCCGCCCCGCTAGGAATCGGGTAGGAGACTCCAGCCAGACTCTTGGGGGTGGTGGCAGCTGGGGGGGTTGGGCCCGCGACTCAGAGATTTCTGTCCAGATTTTGTTTTAATCATGAATCAGGCGTTTTGTTTAAGAAGGCAGGGGAAGTTACCGGATCCCTTGCCTCTGACTACGGCGACGCAGCAGGCTGGTACAGCTCAGGCAGGTAGCAGCCTCATGAGACCCTTGAAGAGATCCAGACTCCCAGAGTTTTCGCCTTTGGAGGTGGAGTGGCAGGAGTCGGAGGACACCGATGTGGACTCGAAACTGGAATGGAGGAGTTAGAAGAGGGAGAAATTCCTGAGCCAGAGGACCAGGCAAAGATTATTAGGATCTTTCGGAAAGAAGAGCTAGCAGCCCTTATCACGGAGTCCTTACAGATGCTAAAGGTGGCTACGGAACAACCTACGGAGGAGGACAGTGGGGAAGACCCTATTATCCAGGCCATGAGACAAACGCAAGTAGTGTTTCCCTTCACCGTGTGGTGGACCGTATGATCCAGGACGAATGGGGTCAGCCAGAAGTGGGAATGAGAGGAATGAGGACTATGAACCGGCTGTATCCATTGGCGGATAAGGACAAAGAAAGGTTCCATTCTCCGCAGGTTGATGTGGCAGTGTCTGCCATAACTAAGAAGACAACCCGGTGGAAGGTAGCGCAGCCTTAAAAGATGCGCAGGACATGAAAGTGGATGGTTTATTGAAGCAGTCTTTTGAAATCAATGCCTTGTCATTACAGGCTTCCATTTGTGGAGCGTGAGTGGCAAGAGCGTGCCTCAGATGGTCACAAAGCTTACGGCAGACTACACAGCTGGAGCAGGAGAGTCTGCGGGAGCTGAATCGCCTCGAGTCGGGGGTCGGCCTATTTGGCTGATTTACATTACGACTTAATTAGGGTGCTAGCTAATATTATGGCATCCTTCGGTGGCCGCCCGTAGATCCCTGTGGTTGAGGAATTGGGCGGCAGATAACTCTTCGAAGTCGCAACTCAGTAAGCTGCCGTTTAAAAGAAAGTTGTTGTTCGGAGAAGATCTTGACAAGTTAGTTAAGGATTTAGGGGAGTCAAAAGGTGGAAGACTCCTGGAGGATAGGCCTAAGCAGGGGAAGTCCGCTCCGGCCTCTTGGGGTCAGTTTAGAGATTTTAGAAGATTTCGGACTTCTTGCTTGGGCGGTTTCCAAAGAGGACGATTTGCTTCTAGAGCCCAGGGGTTTCGTGGGTTTCAAGGAGCAAGTAGAGGTTTTGCAGCAGCGGCCGTTGCGATGACTCGAAAACTGCAATGAAGAGTGGCGGGCCCCGGTGGAAAGCAACCCGATAGGCGGGCGACTTTGGGGATTTCTTCCTGCCTGGGCCCAAATAACGACAGATCAGTGGGTATTGGAAATAATCCACGATGGTTATGCGCTGGAATTTGCAAAGCCAGTCTGAGAGTCGTATGTGATGTCTCCCTGCAGAGGGCAGAGAAAAACCCTGGCGGTCTGTCAAACGTGAAATCGACTGTTGCAACTGGGAGCGGTCACTCCAGTGCCGAGAGAAGACTTCGGCAGGGGTCGATACTCCATTTATTTTGTAGTGCCAAAGAAGGGCAGCGCTCTTCGTCCAATCTTGGATCTAAAAGCAGTGAACCGTTGTCTCAGAGTGCCTCATTTCAGGATGGAAACGTTACGGTCCGTTATAGTGGCAGTTCGACAGGGAGAGTACTTGATGTCTCTCGATCTTATGGAAGCATACTTGCACATCCCGATCAGAGCGGCACACCAAAGGTTTTTGCGTTTTGCTCTCCCTTGGGGACACTATCAATTCCAAGCGTTTCCATTCGGGCTGGCGACGGTGCCGCGTACTTTCACCAAGGTCATGGTAGTGGTGGCGGCAGCGTTACGAAAGAAAGGAATTCTGGTGCATCCCTATCTCAACAATTGGTTAATTTGAGCAAAGTCCAAAGCAAAGAGCGTCAGGGTAACAGCCGAAGTAGTGAAGTTCTTGGAGAGTCTCGGTTGGGTGGTCAATGTGAACAAAAATCACTTGGTGCCATCTCGAATATCTGGGAATGCAATTCAACACACAGAAAGAGGCGCTGTTCCTTCCTCATCATCGAGTTAAAGTCCTTCGACAGCTGGTACGCAAGTTCAGAGCCGCTCCGGCGCCCTCAGCGTGGAGTATCCTGCGGGTGCTGGGAACAATGGCGGCATCCTTGGAAGCGGTGCCATGGACCAGGTTTCATATGCGTCCTTTACAGCGAGCACTGCTTCGCTGTTGGTCGCATCAGGTCGACTCGTTGAGCAAACGACTTCTCTGTCCTCAGGGGGTCAGGCGCGCTCTTCTTTGGTGGCTGCTCCCAGGAATGCCTCTGGAGCAGCCGGAGTGGCTCCCATTACTGACAGACACAAGCCTGGTAGGCTGGGGGGCACATTGCAGAGAGCTCTACGCGCAAGGTGTTTGGACTGTTCAGGAGAGCAACTGCTCAATCAACCGGTTGGAACTGAGAGCAGTGTTTCTGGCGCTGCAAACATTCGAAGCAGCGGTGACAGGTCAGGCGGTACGAGTGCTGTTGGACAACTCCGCAACAGTAGCCTACATCAATTGACAGGGCGGAGCACAGTTTAGTTCCACCAGGGGACATTTGTAGAGTGGCCACCTGGTCCTCTCTGCATATGTTCAGTAAGCACTACCATCTGGATGTTCTAGTGGCAAGTGATGCCTTTTTTATGTCGGCGTTGTTGCATGCCGGCTAGAAAGGTCCCTTCCAATGATTTCTGTTCTATTACGTCCCAGAGGTGGAGGACTAAACTGGAGGAACGAAAAGGAAATGAAAATTACACTTACCTGGTAATTGTGGTTCCTCAAGGAACTCCAGTTTAGTCCAGGATGTTGTCGTTAGCAGGGGAGGTTCAGTTGGAAAGAGCCTGTGATTACCGGTAGGTACACTTATTTCTGTTCTTACTCTTTCTGTCTATAATTCTGCATGAAGTAGGAGGAGACAGCACAAGTGGAAAGGCCTATCGTCCTACAGCGGAGTTCCGTTGTATGTAGTTAGTGGTTATCAGTTCATGATTGTTATGAAGTTAAAATACTATATTTGCTACTTATTTGTTGCTCCTTTGAGTGTGCTTTGTCCATAAGACCGCTACTAAAAAACAGCAAACTTGACCCACAGAAGGTAGACTCCTACAGACCGATATCAAGCATACCTCTGCTGGCAAAAATAATTGAGAAGGAAGTCCTGATGCAAATTCAAGAACACATTGAAACCACTGCACCACTCGACCTTTGCCAACACGGCTTCAGAGAGGCCCATGGAGTTGAAACGCTCCTTACCACACTCTTCAACAACTTAATAGCAGGAATGGACAACATTCGCCAAGGTTTTGTCCTCATATTCATGGACATTGCAGCTGCATTCGACTCGGTGAGACATGAGCTTCTGCTGGAGCGTCTTAAGGAGAAGAGAATCACTCACAAAGCGCTAGATTGGTGCAAATCCTACCTTTCAGACCGATGGCAGCATGTACGTTCCGGGGCAACCTCATCAGACCCTTTCCACCAGAAGCAGGGTGTCCCGCAAGGTTCCTCCCTTTCAGCCTTGATGTTCAACGTATACATGCAGCCTATCTGCAACCTGATCCGGTCATTCAATGTCAACTGCTTGATATATGCAGACGACGTGCTGCTATACATGCCTTTCTCAACTGAAAATCCAGACCTCTCGCCACTGACATACTGCTTTAATGCAGTATCCGACTGGCTCCAAACCCAAAACCTCAGGATCCAACACAAGAAAACAGAAGTACTCTTCATGACGAGGAACCCAAACTTCTCCACACCTCCCTTTCTAAGAGTCAAGGAAGCAGATCTCCAGACCAAGCCTACGATCAGATACCTCGGTGTCACCTTGGATCAGAGACTAGACATGAAGGTACACATAGGCAATGTAGTTAGGGCGGTGTACCATAAGATCAGATCCCTCAGACCCTTACGATCGCTGCTAGAGCCAGAGGACTTTAGGACAATTTACCAGGCGCTGATCATACCACATTTTGATTATGCAAACGTGATCCTACATGGGCTCCCCCAGGCCACCCTAAATCCACTGCAGCTTGCGATGAACACTGCAGCGAGGGTCCTGTACGGTGCCTCCAAGAAAGACCATGTGACGCCCATACTGTAGCACCTACACTGGCTCCCGATACATATGAGACTCAGGTACAAAACACTACTGCTCACATTCCAGGCCATCTATGGGCTTTCATCTTCATCTCTAACTGAATTGATCCAGACCACCCCCACCAACAGGTCCAGAAGAGCGATAGCACTCAACACACTGATAGTCCCAAAATCAATAACCTAATGCTCCCAGTCAACTGCAAGCAGGGCCTTCAAATTCTGTGCGCCCAGATGCTGGAATGCCCTACCTCCCAACATCCGTGCAATCCCCGACCTATTCCAGCCTTGAAACACCACCTTTTTCTCCTTTACTACCCGATAGATAATGATGATATAGCCCTATCCACGTATACCACACAAGACACTCAGGGCTAGATCAATGTGGCGAACCCAACTCTGTTGCACGATTGTATATAGTTACCCTATGTTATCCAAGTTTTAACACCTGTTCATTGTAAACACAGAGTACCCTAGGAAATGTGTAGTTCTTTGTTCATTGTAAACCGCACTGGTGTTGAATAGCGCGGTATAGAAGAGACTGGAAATAAATAAAAATAAATAAAATAAATAAATAGTTCATTGGGGCTGATGGGAGAGACCAGCAGACTACATCCAGTGATGTCACATTTTTGACATGCCCAGTCTCCAAGCTGCAGGAGGAGGTACACTACCCAGAGGTGGAGGATTAAACTGGAGTTCCTCAAGGAACCACAATTACCAGGTAAGTGTAATTCTCATTTTACCCCTATTCTTTATTTAATGAAGATCTATCAGGGTTTTGTGTTTGTAACTATAGTGAAGTATTCTATAGGGGCGAGGTGGAGAACATCCAGCACGCCATCTCTACCCACTGTACTCACCTGCTTCCAGCAACTGTGGCTGTAAGAATTTATTGTTTAGCTTTGAATGCCCTATTCTCTGCTGACCTCCGGAAGGATTCACCTAAGTTGCCTGATGATTGGGCCGGCCCCTGAATTAATACTAAAAAGTCATTTGGGACCAAGAGTAAATCTACCATGCCAGTACTAATGTCCAATACTCACACAAGGACCCTACCTAGAAAAAGGCAGCACCATAAATATTTCAGTGGATCCTCAAACATCAATAAACTTATTAGGAAAGCTGAACAAGCCAGATTACTACACACTCTTAAACAGAAATTCCATGCTAACAGTCTTGGTCTGACACACACACACACAGAGGACTTTGCCAATAAGTGACCACAAAGTGAAAATAGAAATATGTAGACAAAAATTGAACTAAAACCTCAGAAAGCCAGATGTTGCATGCAGTGCAGCCCAAGAGACGCAGAAAGAAATGCATTTTCCCCTAAAAAAGATAGCAGATGTCAGGATTGGCATTAGGAGGGAAGCAACCTTGCTCTGGCGGTAGTCCCACCAAATCTAGTCATTGTCCCAATAGCTCCCTTGCCCAGGAGCGGCCAAACTAGCCCTGAAGTGGTGTACTTCACCCAGAACCTTTTCAGGGGGATACCCCTAGAATCGCCGACCTGGTTCCTGGTGACCACTATCACCAGTCTGGCTGGCTGGGGAGCCCATTTCGAGAGGCACTTTGCTCAGGAGCTCTGGAGCATGGAGGAGACCAGTTGGTCAATCAACAGACTAGAAATGCATGCGGTATTCCTGGTGCTCCGGAGTTTCAAGAAGTGGTTGCAGGGAAAGGCGGTGGACGCAAACATGGTGGCCTACATAAACTGCCAAGGCAGCATGGGCAGTGAAGCCTTGGAAGAGGAGGCCGAGGAGTTGCTAAGTTGGGTGAAGAGACGCCTCCAAGCTCTGTCGGTGGTGCACATAGCGGGAACCGACAACTGGACATCAGATTACCTGAACCGGGTACGAGTGGACCCGGGGGAGTGGGTGATCAACCAGCAGGTTTTCGCCCAAGTGGTACGCCACTGGGGCTCTCCAGTGATGGATTTGATGGCAACCTTCCAAACTGCCAAAGCGAGCCGCTTCTTCAGCAGGAGGTGAGAACGGATGTCAGAAGGCCTGGACGCACTGATACAAAGATGGCCCGAGAAGGGGCTCCTGTGCGTTTTTTCCCTGTGGGCTCTCATAGGTCGGATGGTGCAGAGGATCAAGGCTCACTGTGGCTTAGTAATATTGATAGCTCCGGATTGGCCAGGGCATCCGTGGTATGCTGACCTGGTGCGGCTTCTGGCAGATCGCCCATGGCGCCTACCGACTCGGGAAGACTTGCTGATGTAAGGTCCAGTGTGTCTAACCCAGGTGGATCGATTCTCACTTATAGCATGGCCCTTGAGAGAGTGAGATTGAGGAAAAAAAGCTACTCGCCACATGTAATTTATACCTTACTAAGAACCAGGAGGCGTTCGACCTCTCTAGCCTATGTTCAGGTCTGGCGAATCTTCGAGTCCTGGTTGGTGATAGACATATTCAGCCATCCAAATCTTTGATTCCAGATATTTTGTCCTTTCTGCAGGCAGGATTCGACAAGGGGCTAGCTGCTAGCTCCTTAAGAGTACAGCTGGCGGCAATTTTCTGCTACCACAGAAAGGTCCAGGGGGTATCCCTAGGGTCTCACCCGGATGTGGCGTGTTTCCTGAGAGAGTGATGCTTCTGAGGCCTCTGAGACGGCCAGTGGTGCCCCCTTGGGATCTCAATTTGGTGTTATCAGCTTTAGTGGGCAAGCCTTCTGAGGTGCTCAAAAGGGCGTCCATGAAGGATTTAACCCTCAAAGTGTTTTTTCTTGTAGCCATCTGCTTGGTGCGCAGGATTTCGGAGCTTTAGGCCTTGTCTTGCCAAGAATCCTTTCTCTCCTTCTCAGATGATAAAGTGGTTCTACGGCTGATTCTGTTCTTTCTCCCTAAGGTGCTTTCAGCCTTTCACTTGAATCAGGCCGTCTCCCTGCTGGTACTGGGAAACTGGGAAGGTTCCTCCGTAGGGCCTCAGTTATGCCTCCTGGATGTCTGGCGCGTCCTGAAGCATTACCTCAAGAGAACCGCGGCCTTCTGCAGGCAGCTCGCTTATTCATTTTATTTGACAGTCCATGCAAAGGGAAGGTGGCTGCAAAGGCCTCCATTTTGAGATGGATCAAGGAAGCAATTGCGTTGGCTTATATCTTGAAAGGGAGACCAGTACCGGTGGGGTTGTGTGTGGATTCCACGAGGGCACAGGCTGCCTCTTGGGTATAGTATGCCTTGGTGCTGTCGCTGGAGATTTGCAAGGTGGCGACTTGGTTAATGCTTCACACTTTTTCTAAGCATTGTCGTCTAGGTGTTCAGGCAGCGAATGATGCCTGGTTTGGCTCAGCGATTCTTCAGGCGAGTCTGACAGGACCCTCCAGTAAATTTAACTGCTCTGTTACATCCCAGAGGTGCGGGACTGGACTGGAGGGATGATGAGGAAAGTGAAATTAGACTTACCTGCTAATTGCTGTTCCTTAAGGAACTCCAGCCCAGTTCCAGATCCCTCCCTGAGTGCCTGAGGGCCAGTTGCCTGGGACCACGGCCTGACACGGGACCCAGGGAGAACAGGTTATGGAGGGGGGAAAGAATAGTCCAAGGGTGCTATGGAGCATTGATAAAGTGGCTAGCTCAGAACACTCATCCTTTTTCTGGGATATCTCAGGCGAACCTTAACATCCCTGATCCTGTGGCGGGGGGGGGGGGGGGGGGGGGGGTTGTAGGATAGCTACAGTATAATTACAGTGTATTTTGAGAGAGGTTTTACTTGATTTTCGATTAACCACTTATTTGTTGTTCCTGTGAGTCTGCTTTATCAATAAGTTACTGAAGCTGGTGAGAGGTGCCTGATGTATTAATATCAGTGTCATCAAAAGATGACATGATCAGTCTCCAAGCTGCTGGAAGAGGTGCACTACCCAGAGGTGTGGGACTGAACTGGAGTCCTCAAGGAACAGCAATTAGCAGATAAGTCTAATTTCACTTTTTAGAGGTTTTGTATTGCCTCACAAAATGTTGTGTTTTTATGGCTCTAACTGAAATAACAAAATTCAAAAATTCTTTATTGCATGGTTAGTAGTATGTGGAAGCATTCTAACAGCATACTTTGATATAAGAATGCCAGGTGTGCCATGCTGGATGAGATCATTGGTCCATCCAGCCCAACATTCTGTCTCCAACCCTGGCCAATGTGGGTCATTAAATTTTGCAAGTATTTATGAAAATGAGGTCCCACAATGAATTTCTGCATATACAGTAGAAACATCAAAAATGACAGCAGATGGGGTGGAGCCTAACTTCGGGCAAGATGGACGCGTGATAGCTATGCTCCGGAGGGACAGGTCAAGAATCCTGACTTCTACTGCTTTTATTAGAGCGGATCCTACCTATTTTGGAAGCAGTCAACTCCGGATATGTCTGGCCCCAAACCAACGCATCTGGATTATCAAGGAACACAAAGCGACAGTGCAAAGCGATCTAAAACAGAGCCTTTATTACCTCACAAAATGGTGGTTATCCGGGATTGCTCTGAGGCCTTGTAGGAACTTCTCTCTGAGATCCGTGCTGTTAAAGACATGGTTAAATCAAATGGAGACTCGCTGACCACAATGCAGGAAGATATTGCCTTAAAAAACAGCTTGGAGTCGATCACGGTGAGACTGGAGAAAGTGGAGAACATGGTTGCAACACATGGTGAGCGGTTCAGGGCCATTGAGAAGCAAGCAAAGCTGATCCGGTCATTGCAGAGAGATCTGGAAGATGGTAACAACCGTGCTAGGAAAAACAACATTAGGATCCTGGGAGTCCCGAAGGTGCTGAAGGCACAGATATGATGGCCTTTTTGCAGTCAATGATCCCGGGTATGCTAAAAGTAAGGTTTGCTATGCCATTTGAGATTGAATGTGCCCATCGGGTGCCTACTCAGTCTGTGGTCTCAGGCAAGCGTCCACGCCCAATCATACTAAATGTTCTGCGATTTCAACAAGTCACGCAAATCATGGAAGCAGCCAGATTGCACTCTCCATTGGAATATCAAGGGCATAAACGCCTCTTCTTTCCAGACTTTGCAAAAGCGACGGTAGACTGGAGGAAATGTTTTTTGGCACTATGCCCATGATTGCTGCAGTTGCAGGCCTGTTTTGGGCTGCTTTATCCTGCCCTTATGAGAGTCACGCTGCACAACCAAACTAGGGCATTCGGCGCTCTTTACACTCAGCGGTGGACATAAGCTAGCAGTGTACTTTAATCTTCCTTTTACGGGTGCGGTATTGCTGTGTTCACATTGTCCTCTTCTTTTATTCTTTTCTTTTGTTCTTTATTTTTCTCATCATCTGTGGTGTTTGGACTAGATCAGAAGGCATCAGGGCATCGAAAGATAGGATGGCCCTCGTATATTTACATTTAGCCTTTTGTGATCAAGTAATGTATTGGGAGGGGCCATTCTGCTCTAGTGTTTGAGCTTCGGCATTTGGGGAAGTTACTCTAGTTGTGGGTAGAGGTTAGCGTAAGGAGTTTTACTTGGCAGAGGAGAAGAAGTGAATCAGTTGGTTTTACCCTCCGTGCCTGTCTTGTCCTTTTGGTATAGCCCCCCAGGGTTTTGGTGGCCTTTGGTATTTAGATTCATGTTCTTTTTGGGCAATCTTCTATAAGGGCTATGGTCAAGGTGTGGTATTTCTGCTTGTGTTTTTTCCCTTGGGCTATTGATGCTGCTTCAATTCTGGGTGCCTCAAAGATGTGGATTAACATTGTAAATGGATATGTTACAACCTGGTATGTTTCTGTAACAATTGTGCATCATTGTGTGCTATATTGTCGCTATGTCTTCCTTTAAGATAGTCTCACTGAATGTTAAGGGCATTAACAATCCCATTAAGAGAAAAAAAATATTTTTATATGGGCGCAAGGAGTCTTTAAAATTAGACATGAAACCCTTTACACTTGTGGCTTTCTCAGCTGCTAATCATAAGAAAAATGGGGTAGCCATTCTGATAAGGAAATCTTTATCCCCTACTGTGCTGCAAACCAGATCTGATATCGAAGGGCGTTGGGCAATGGCTGTTATCAAGATAGGCTCTACTGAACTGGTCTTCATCAATATTTATGCTCCCAATGTAGACTGCCGTGCTTTCTTTAGCTCCATAGCGGCTCTGGCGCAAGGGGTAGCCAGATACCCGACTATTATGGGGGAAGACTTCAACCTCACAATAGACCCCTTGTTGGACAGGAGTCCTGTGAGAACTAATAAGGTCCCCAAAGTGCACCATGTTCTTTTGTCACTAATGCAAGAATTAGGCCTAGAATATATATGGCGGTTGCAGCATCCTGTTGATAAGGAATACACTTTTTTCTCCCCCCCCCCCTCATAACTCGGTATCGCACATAGATTTCTTCCTAGTTTCTAAGGGACTATGTTCCAGAATCAGTGAATCAAATATTCACTCTGCTCATATTTCTGACCATGCTGCAATCTCATTCTCCCTATTAGACTCAATGAGCTCTCCATCACATACACAATGGCATTTTGACAGAACTCTTCTTAACAATCAGGAGTTTCATGAAACCATTCTAGTGGCCATAAAGGAGTATTTTCAATTTAACTCGCCCCAGGACACTTCGGGATGGGCATGGTGGGAGGGTTTCAAAGCTAACATACGGGCCACCATAGCCATCTTTGCTATACGGCAGGCCAAACAACGTAAAGCAGAACTAGAAGCTTTGGATAGTCAGATCAAAGCGGGGGAACACTTCCTAGGTCAGAAAACTGATCTTACATTCTGACATGTTTACAACACCTTAGATTTAGATATAATTTGATCCTAACTACTGAAGCTTCACAGAATATTCAGGCACAGAAAGGGCGGTATTACTTGGAAGGCAATAGGGCCGGACGGTTACTAGCTAACTCGTTAAAAGGTCACAAAGAAGCTTCTCGCATTGCTGCCTTAAGAAATCCCAAGGTGCAACAATTGATTGTTGCGGACACTGAAATTGCAGAAACCTTTCGTCAATTTTATGCTCGGCTGTACTCCCCAGAGAGAGAATTCTTTGAGGAAGCTTTTGAGAGATTACTGGCCGATGTTCAGAGGCCTATTCTGGATCTGGAAACAGCTGCAGTTTTTGATAGACAGATCACGGTAATGGAAATTATCCAGGCCATCGATTCTATGCAAGTGGGCAAGGCTGCCGGACCAGATGGCCTTCCGGTTTAATTTTATAGAACCTTTTCCAAAGCGCTAGGTCCATATCTTCAGCAATACTATAGGTTTCTCTCGGAAGCAGATGTCCAGACTGGAGCGTTCGCCTCTGCGAACATTGTGGTTCTTGAAATCCTGGGAGGGACCCTCGGCTGGTCAGTAACTATCGACCAATTTTGTTACTAAACGCAGACTATAAAATATTTTCTGCCACCTTGGCCGGTCGTCTTTCCAAATTAATTCTATCTTTGATCCATCCGGATCAATGTGGCTTCACAGAGGGACGCTCTATAGCTGACAATGCTAGAGTGTTTTGCCATGTCTTGGAAGGAGTGGAGGGCTCGCTGGTGGGATTATCGTTGGATGCAGAGAAAGCTTTCGATCGACTGGAGTGGCCTTTCTTGTTTGCTGTCTTGAGGTGGTTTGGTTTCAGGGAAGGATTCCTTAAACTAATTAAACATATGTATGCGAGACCAAGTGCTAATATTTTTGTGAATGCGACTCAATATCGAGATTTTCTCTTAGGGCGTGGCACCCGTCAGGATTGCCCTCTCTCACCTATCCTATTCAATCTGGCCTTAGAACCCCTGGCCCTACTGTTGAGACAGAGTTCTGGTATTAAAGGTGTGCCCATAGCTGGTATGGAAATTAAGCTTTCTGCTTACGCTGATGATTTATTATTGTTCACTACGCCCAGTCCAATCCCCGCTGTTCTAGAGTTGATAGACCAATACTCAGGGTTATCAGGATATAAAATGAAGTGGACAAAGTCTGTAGCGTTCCCTTTAAATTCATGTGTTTGTAGTGCGGACTTGAATGACTACCCTTTTGTATGGGAACCCAAAATGGTAAACTATTTAGGAGTTCATTATTGCCACCCACGTATTGAAACTCTGCAATATAATGAAGAGACTCTCCTTACTACGGTACGAAATATGACTGCGAGATGGTTGCCGGTCTATCTTTCTTGGTGGGGTCATCTTGAAGCAATAAAGATGACTATCACTCCCAAGGTGAACTATGTTTTAGAAATGCTCCCGGTTTTCCTTTCTGATAAAACAAACCGACAAGTAGGAAGGACTCTTGTCCAGTTTTTATGGAAAAACAAACTACCTAGAATTGCTCTTAAGAAGCTTAAGGCTAAAAAAGAAGAGGGGGATGTGAACTTCTCCTGATTTTCAGGCCTATCACTGCGCTTTTCTGTTAACAGGGATCAAGATGAGTGGAAAAGAATAAGGGTCAACGCCCAGTATGTCTTGACTTGGAAGAGAGATTGACTGCTCCGTTCCCTTGAGTCTCCTCCCTGGCATGGTGCCTTCGGAGAGGTTGAAGTTTCATAGGGTTACAATGGACACCCAAAAGGCTTTCCAACAGTTAGGGAATGTAATTCCTCAAGGGGAATGCCTATCAAGGCTTATTCCCATTTGGTATAGTCCTTTTTTAAAAATTCATCAAAGTCCGTTCGCCTGGAAGCAATGGTTTAATAGGGACATTTGGTCTATAGGACTGCTGATATTTGAAGGCAGGTGGAAGCCTTTTGTGTGTGTACAGCGTGAATTTGACTTGCCTAAATCCTTATACTTTCAGTGGATTCAGCTGAGGCACTGTATAGAGAAATCCCTTATCGATATCAGATCGTTACCTGAGGAATTGGGGTTACTTAATATTATAGGAGCAGCCCAACAGGCCTCAGGGGTGGCTTCCTACTATCAGTTGGTAGCCCATCGTCCCTCTCCACATTCTATCGGCACTCAGTGGGTATGGGAGCATGATACGGGGGATACTCTCTCTCTGGAATTGTGAGAGAAATTTTGGGGTAAACTAATTAGAGTTTCTCAATCCGCCTCTATCTCCCAGGCATTATAGTTCTTTGCACACAGAGCCCATTTTACCCCGATAAAGGTCTCCAAGTGGGATAAGTCAATTGGAAATGTGTGTTGGTCTTGTCAGAGGGATGTTGGCACTTTAAGGCATGTGGTATATGACTGCCCTAATGTTCAGTCCTACTGGATTTCGATTTGGAACCGAATCCAAGAGGTCTTGGGATTCAGGGCCACTCTCTCTTGGTCTATTATTGTTTTTTGTTCAAAAATTGACATCTCGTCGTTACAGAGGGATTGTCATTTCCTGTTTGACTTTATGATGGAAGTGGTGCTGCATCTTGTAATTGCCAATTGGAAACACACGGCAGATCTCAGTTGGCACACATGATGGAATATTTTTTGTCTATGCTGTAAATATGAGCAGATGCCACGTTATGGTAGAATTCCTATGCCTTCTACCTTGCTTAAATGGAAACCCCTATATAGTTATATATCGAAAGCAAAATATGTTGTGTATTAGGGGTAATCGATCAATCACGTTTGCACACGGTATAGGGCAGGTTTTTTTTGTGGCACCATAGCCCTTGCAAGCCTCTTCTTTTTTTTTCTAATACCTTTCTAAGATGGTCGCATGAAGTGGGGAGGGTTGGTGTTGGGGTAGGCTGTTAAGGTCTTTTTTTTTTTACTTATGTTCAAAGGGATGTATTATTTTAATTGTAACCTTGTTTGGTCTTGTTTTGTTGTAATTTTGTCTGAAAACGTAAATAAAGAATAAAAAAAGAAATGACAGTAGATAAAGACCATATGGCCTATCTAGTCTGCCCATCCATAAGAATAAGCTCTACAATTCCTTCCTCTCCATCAGAGATAATCTGTATTTGTCCCAAGTTTTCTTTAATTCAGGTTCAGTTCTCATCTCTATTACCTTCACTAGGAGGCTGTTCCAGGCATCCTCCACCTGGCTGGAGAGTCTTCGCTTTACATTTCTTCGGTTTTGCAGTATTATGCTCCTGGACATGGGTTGCGATCGAAACTCTGGTAGGCAGGGTCTTCCTATCTGAGGAGAGAAGAGCTTTTCCACTCCTCGGGTAGGAAGACCCTGCCTATGAGAGTATCAAACCGCATTCCCAGATATTCTAGTAACAGCATCTTGACTGGCGGCCTTCCCAGCTCAGCAGGCTCCCAGACTTTGGGATTACCTGCAGCTTCTCAGCTTGACGGCAGCTTTGATTGAAATGGTGCCTTGGGCATGGGCTCATATGAGACCGCTTCAGAGGTCCTTGCTGTATTGATGGTCTTCGAACTCTCAGGACTTTGAGACCAGACTTCCTCTCCAGCCGACCATAGTGGCCAGCCTGCATTGGTGGAGACAACTCCAGCACCTGAAGAGAGGCATGCCTTTGGACAATCATTCCTCCTGTCGACATATACCAGCCTGTTTGGCTGGGAAGCCCATTGAGAGAACCGAACAGCTCAGTGCCATTGGAGCCAACCAGGAGTTGACGTGGCCCATAACCGCCTCAAGGCAAGTGCCATTCGGTTGGCCATTTTGCACTTTCAACCCTAGTCCAAGGCAGAGCAGTCTGGGTGTTCTTGAACAATGCCAAAGCAGTGGCAAATGTCACCCTGCAAGGAGGCATGAAGAGTGTCAGAGTGGCCTTGGAGATGACCTTCCTGTTCTCCTGGGCAGAGAAGAACCAACTGGCTCTTTTGGCAAAACAGATTGCAGGAGTAGACAACGTGGAAGCTGGCTTCCTCAGTCACCACTCTCAATCCCGAGGAGTGGGAATTGAGGGTCTGCATTTCAATGGATTCTGCACCTCTAGAGTCATCTCGAGATGGATCTGATGGAAACCCAGTCCAGTACCAAAGTGAGATGATTCTTCAGTCGCTGCAGGGAGGCAGGCTGTGAGGTCATCAATGAGCTAGTTCAATCCTGGCCAAAGAAGTACCTACTAAATGTGGTTTCTCTATAGCCACTTGTAGGGTGTGTGCTTTGCTGTATTGAATGACATTTTGGGCTTGGATGACCTGCTGGTGCCAGATTGACTATGGAGGCCAGGTTCGAAGACCTGATGCAACACTTACAGGAAACTCCTCTACAACTTCCCCTGGTCCAGGAGCTGTTACATCAAGTGTTGTTCCACTGGATGACTGGCTACCTTCTTTCTCACAGCTTGGCTCTTGAGAGGCATCGTGTAGTGTGTAAGGGATTTTCCCCTGCAGTAGTGTCCATGTTCCTCAAGGTGAGGAGACGTTCTTCCAATCTTGCCTTTTCAAGCATTGGTGCATCAGGTTAGTACTAATATGGTGGACTTGCTGTCCTTGCTTGCTTTTCTTCAGGATGTCCTGGAAAAAGGCCTTTCCCTTAGTTCTCTGAGGGTTGAAGTGGAGGGCGGTCCATAGCCTTGCACCCGAATATGTCTCATTTTCTTCAGGGCGTACAGCATCTGCATCCTCCTTTGTGGTGAGTCATTCCCTCATGAGATCTCTACCTGGTGCTCCAGGCCCTGATGTTGGAGCACTTTAAGCAGGCCATACTTCAAGATCTAACCCTTTAAACCGTCTTTGTTAGCGGTCTATTCAACAAGTCATATCTCAGAAATTAGGGAAGCTAGCAAAGTTTACAACACATGGGAGATTTCAGTTACCCCGGTATTGACTGGGTCAATGTCACATCTGGACATTCTAGGGAGATAGTTTCTGGATGAAGTAAATGACTGCTTCATGAGGCAACTGGTTCAGGAACCAACATGTGGGGACGCTATTTTAGACCTAGTCCTCAGTGGAACGCAAGATCTAGTGCTAAAGGTAACTGTTTTGGGGCTGTTTGGCAATAGCAATCGTAACATGATCACATTTGATTTAATAAATGGAGGGAGGATAGCAAGGAAATTGACTGTGCTAGAATTTAACTTTCGAAAAGGAGACTATAATCAAATGAGGAAAATAGTTAAGAAAAAATTAAAAGAAACAACTGCAAAGATTGAGTTTACATTAGGCCTGGGCGTTATTTAAAAATACTGTCTTGAAAGTCCAGAGCAGATGTATTTTGTGCTTAAAAAATGGTGGAAGGAAAGCCAAGTGACAGCCAACAAGGCTTAAAGGTGAGGTCAGAGAAGCTGTTATAGCTAAGGGAGAATCTTTCAGAAAATAGAAAAAAAAGCCAAATGATGAAAACAGGAAACCACATAAATACTGGCAAGTTAAATGCAAGGCATTGATAAGAGAAGCAAAGAGAAAATTTGAAAAGAAGTTGTCATCACCCCCCCCCCCCCCCGGTGGCCTGTGGCTGCAAGGGCAGGTTGAGCATTTTATTATTGATGGAGGTAAAAGACTCTTTAAGCCAGATGCATCCTGGGTATTGTAGTCCTCCTCCTTATACGAATGAGTTCTGTGAGCCAAAATGGAGGGTAAATAAGGCTTTTATTTCCCTTTTATGCACTGAGGTTCGCTAGGTAACAGAGAAATGAAAGTATTTCCTTCTTGTCAGGTTATTCTACCCAAAGCATAAGGTGAACAAATAAACTGTTACAAACTTTCACAGCTTCTTTGTAAGAACAACACAGGCTTTCCAACTTTGGAGCAAAAATAACTTGGTGAGCTTTTCTCTTTCGCTCAGCATAAACAAAACAATATTAGAGCTTGTCCATATACAATTACAGCTCAGGGAGTGACTCAAGGCTTCCTGCCATACACATAGAGCAATCCATTAAATCTTCCTGGGACGATATAATTGAATCCCCATATTCCACCTGCATGGGCTCTGGGTTATTTGTGCTTCCCTCAGCAATTGACCTTTCCCTGGCTGCAGTGGTTTGAAAGTTAATATTCCTTCTCCCTAGCCTCCAGCTGGGCTGTTCTAGGGCTTGTCCCCACACCTCTAAGCAATGGCTTGTAAAACTCCTGCCTGCTTTCTCTTCTCTCAGACTGCTTATCTGCTCTCACAGATGCTCTATGAGCTGGGTTTCTCTTTAGACAAAAAGAGTCACTGTACCTTGGCTTTGTAACGTCCGTGTGACCGGTACTTCTCCAACCAGGCACCTCTCTCTGGACACCACTGTTCCCTCTAAGCTGTGCGCGTGTGCGCGCGCACACACCTCGCCGAGCGAGCGCACATACTTTACAACAGAGCGCACAAAAATTACGGCTCTGATTCTGATAGAAAACACAGACGTCTTAAAGTTATGATTGTAATTACTAGAAATTTCCCGCTTCATTTAGTAATCGTCTATTTTCATTTAATTTGATTAAAATCAATGTGGTGTACATACTGTATTCTGACGTGTAGTCAAATTTTAAAGTATATAACTCCGAGTGTCGTTATGTGGCGCACAAAAATTTAACTTTCCTTCAAAAGCTGCGCACAGCTGATATTTTATGCGCACACAGCCTACAGAAAATTAGAGGGAACATTGCTGGACACGGTCTCTTTTGTAGACTCCCTCTGGAATCCTCCTAGATAGTGCTTGTCTTCTCTGCAACTTGGGAAGACCAGATAAAACCTCCAGGCTTCTTGGCTTTCTAGCACAAGTAATCCTCCTATCAGGACTTTCTCTTCCAATACCTTTAAATCTTGTTACAGACCCTTCTGGTGAGCGTAGACCTCTCTCTGTTTAAATACCTCCATGGCATAAATGTTCAGGGAGAGAGCCTCTTTCAATTGAAAGCAAGTTCTTCTACGAGGGGACATGGGATGAGGGTGAAGGGAGATAGATTCAGGAGTGATATGCGGAAATATTTCTTTACGGAAAGAGTAGTGGATCCATAGAATAGTCTCCCAGTGGAGGTGGTAGAGATGAGGACAGTAACTGAATTCAAAAAAGCATGGGACCAACACAGAGGATCTCTAAAGGTAAAAAGTGGACTGTTGTAGTTGTTGATATGGAAGGACAGACTAGATAGGCCATGTGGTCTTTTTCTATCATCATGTTTCTATGTTTCTCTCCAGGCTAGGCTCTCTCCTCCTGAGCTCACTGTCTCTGGGATTTCTTCTTACCGGGTCTCTTTCCAATATGACTCTCCCAGGTCTCACTCCAGCTCTTCTTGGTCTGTATCCTCCTCTGTCTCCTTCTGAGCTCTCCTCTGAGCTCTCTTCCGAGGTTCCTTCCTCCCTCCAGGCCGGCCTCTCCTCTTTTGAGCTGCCTCTCTGCTTATAAAGCCGTTTTACTTCTGAGTTCCTCGAGCTACTCTTCAGGTGGAGCTGATTGTGCAAGAGCTAATCAGTCTCCGGGTGTGTTAGCTCAGCCTCTGTAGGTTCATGCCTGCTCCCTCTAGCTGCCTTGCAAGGGAACTGCATCTTCTGCAAGTTATTTGTTTTGTAAGAAACAGCTTTTTTTTCTAAGTTTCTGCTTTCAGTGGCTTCTGCCTTATCACAAAGTTTACAGTGGAAGCAGAAGTGCAGAATAAAAACTTTTTCAAGAACTGTATATTTGTAGCAAAACACCTGTGAGGCAGTCAATTGAACCATTAAAGGGGTAAAAGGTGCACTGAGAGAGGAAAAGGCCATGGTGGAGAGACTGACTGAGTTTTTTGCTTCAGTCTTTACTGAAAAAGATGTAGGTGACTCTTGGGGAAATTAAAAAGCCATAGGATAGGAGGCAATGATCTATTGTGGATTAGGAACTGGTTGAAAGATAAAAAACAGAGATTAGGGCTAAATGGTCAATTTTCTCATTAGAGAAAGGTGAATAGTGGAGAACCCCAGGGATCTGTGCGGGGCCCACTGCTTTTTAACATATTTTTAAATGACTTGGAAATGGGAATAAAAAGTGAGGTGATCAAATTTGCAAATGACACCATATTATTCAGAGTTGTTAAAACACAAGAAGATTGTAAAAAATTGGAAGAGGACCTTGATAAATAGGGAGACTGGGCATCCAAATAGCAGATGACTTTTAATATGGACAAGTGCAAAGTTATGCACTTAGGGAGGCACAACCCAAAGTACAACTATAATGATGCAAGTCTCTCCACATTAGGAACCACCATCCAGGAAAAGGATTTAGGTGTCGTCATGGATAAGACATTGAAACCCTCCTCCTAATGTGCAGCAGCAGCTAGGAATTGTAAAGAAAGGAATGAAGAATACAACAAAGGAGATTATAATACCTCTGTATCACTCCATGATGCGAACACATCTTGAATATTGTGTGCAAGTCTAGCCACATATCTTAAAAAGGACATAGCAGAATTAGAAAAGGTACAAAGAAGAGCGACAAAAATGGTAAAGCAGATGGAAGGGATACCCCTATGAGGAAAGACTTAAGTCTTTTAAGCCACTTAACCCTCCATTGCCTCAGGTACACTTAGATTGTGAGCCCTTCGGGGACAAGGGAATAAAAAAAAGTACCTGTTAGTATACATGTAAACCGCACTGATTCTAAAGAGTGCGGTATAAAAAATAAATAAATAAAATAAAAGGTTAGGGCTCTTGAAATTGGAAAAGAGACAGCTGAGGGGATTTATGATGGAGGTCTATAAAATATTGAATGGAGTAGAATGGGTAAAGGTAGAACGGTTCTTTACCCCTTCAAAAAGTAGAAAGACTAGAGGACGCACAATAAAGTTAGAATGTAATACATTTAAGACTAATCGTTGAAAATATTTCTTCATTCAATGCGTAATCAGATTCTGGAATCCGTTACCAGAGGATGTAGTAAAAACTGTCAGTGTAGTCAAATTTAAAACAGGTTTGGACAAGTTTCTGGACGAAAAGTCCATAAACCACATGTATTGAAGAAGAAAATCCACTGTTTACCCTGGGACATACAGCATGGAATCTGTGTACCTTTTGGGAATCTGACAGGTACTTGTCAGCTGGATTGACCACTGTTGGAAGCAGGATACTGGGCTTGATGGACATTGGGATTGTAGCTTTGGTATGTCCCACTTGTCTGGACTGGTCTGGCAGAATGATATGGAAGGTGGCATTTTGCTTGCCAGATAATGTCCTTTCCTTGAGTCCTGCTAGACCAGTCCAGGACCTGCCTCTGGAACCTATTAATCATTTATATAGAGCTACAAGGCGTACCCAGAGCTGTACAAACATATAAAGAAGGAAACAGAAAGAACACCTCTCCTGCAGTAGTGAAGCACAAACAAAAGGGAGCAAGCAGAGCCACACCACTGGTAGACAGCTGTTATTTGTAGTCACAAGGGTCAGCCCTATACGTGTTTCGGCAGAAGCCTTCTTCAGGGGACTGTGACACCGAATCAACACTGAATCAATTAGATAGTGCACCACTAGGATGCTGGAGTAAAGCTTGAACAGCAAAAAAAAACCATTTCCCACCTTCTGCTGTTCCACAGTACCATTTCAATCTAATGTTATACTCATAGTAGAATGCAGCTTCTTGGAGAGGTTCAAGGGTATGTGAGGGCTTGTATCCTGCTGTCCCTGGAGAACACCTTTGATAGTTAAGTAACTTGATTAACTCCTCATAACATGGAACTTCCTAGCTACAGGCTGCCTTCAAAAGAAAAAGGGGATAATAGCTAACATGCAAGGTACTGCAGTAGGCAGACACCAACATCTTTTTGGTAGCAACCAACCTTTTTCATATTTTGTTTTTTTTTCTTTTTTGGAAGACAGCCTGGAACTGAATAGAAATAGGCTTAAAGGGAATGGTGTTGGATTCTAATCCGCAAGAGATTCAAGAGTATGTACTGGTCAAAATTTACTGTTGAATTGGTTGTCTCTTTCTAGACAGTAGTATGATGTGAATCTGTGGACAAAAGGCTATGTTGCAAACTTGCAGATTTCCTCCATGGAGACTGATCTCAAGTGGGTTACTGACACAGCCATAGCTCTGACATTGAGTCATGACATGACTCTGAAGAGATAACCTGCCTGTGCATGCACTAAAGAAATGCAGTCTGCTAGTCAGTTGGATAGAGTGTGTTTGGTAGTGGCAGTTCCCAGTTTGTTAGGGTCAAAATAAACAAAAAGTTGGAGGAACTTTCTAAGAGCTTTTAGACCACTCCAAGTGGAAAGCTAAGGTTTTCTTATAATCCGATGTATGCAAGTTACTGTCACCTTTTAGGCAGGAGATCTAAGAAAAATATTGGCAAGACGATAGACTGATTAAGATGGAAATCCAACACTACCTTAAACTTAATATAAGAACATAAGAAGTGCCTGGGTCGACCAAGGTCCATCAAGCCCAGTATCCTGTTTCAAACAGTGGCCAAGCCAGGTCACAAGTACCTGGCAATTTCCCAAAAAGACACACATGTTCCACAATGCTTGTATTAGGTCAAGCCATGGATTTCCCGGGTCCTCTTTAATAATGGTTTATGACCTTTCCTCTAGGAATTTGTCCAAACCTTTTTTTAAACCCAGCTACACTAACAGCTTTTACTATCTTTTCCAACGAATTCCAGTATTTAATTACGCGTTGGTTGAAAAAATATTTTCTCTTATTAGTCTTAAACGGGATACACTGCAGTTTCATTGCATGTCTCCTAGTCTTTCTACTTTTTGATGGCGTAAACATTCAATCTACGTTTACCTGTTCCACTCCATTCATTAATTTATAGACTTCTATCATATCTCCCCTCAGCCTTCTCTTTTCCAGTTGAAGAGCCCTAACCCTTTAAGCCTCTCCTCATAGGGGTATCCTTTCATCCCCTTTGCTATTTTGGTGACCCTTTGTCTGTACCTTTTCTAATTCTGCTATATTCTTTTTAAGATACTGCAACCAGAATTGCACACAATATTCAAGGTGCGATTGCACCATGGAACAATATAGAGGCAGTATAATATCCTTAGTTTTACTCTCCATTACGTTCCTTATGATTGCTAGCATTCTATTTGCCGCCTTGGCTGCAGCTGCACACTGGGCGGAGGGTTTCAACGTGTTTTCCACAATGACCCCTAAATCTTTTTCCTGGGTGATGGTTCCTAAGGGTAGAACCTTGCATCATGTAACCATAGTTTGAGTTGTTCTTTCCTAGGTGCATAACTTTGCACTTGTCCACATTCAATTTCATCTGCCATTTGAACATCCAGTCTTCTAATTTATCAAGGTCCTCTTGCAATTTTTCACAATCCTCTTCGGTTTGAACAACTTTGAATACATTTGTGCTATTTGCAAATTTGATTACCTCACTCGTTATTCCCATTTCCAGGTCATTTATGAATATGTAAAAAAGCAACAGACCTAGCACAGATCCCTGAGGTACTCTACTATTCACCTTTCTCCTTTGGGAAAATTGGCCATTTAGCCGTACTCTCTGCTTTCTATCTTTTAACCAGTTCCTGATCCACAATAGTACACTGCCTCCTATCCCATGACTTTTTAATTTCGCCAACAGTCTCTCATGAGGGACCTTGTCAAAGGCTTTCTGAAAATCTAGATACACTATATCAACCAACTCACCTTTGTCTACCTGTTTATTCACACCTTCAAAAAAAAATCTAACAGGATGGAGCAAGATGGCGGCGGCAGTGGTTGCGCTGAGAGAGATCATGAAGGAACTCCTGCAGCACTTACCATGCCTCAGAAAAGGAAGGGGAAAGCCGTGGCATTGGTGTCTGCATCCATGCCGAGGACGCTGCTGGAGTCGATCCTACCATTCTTTGTTTCAGTAACCATGGCACAACAGGTTTCTTTGGCACAATCCAACATGGAAGTGTTGGACACCATTTTCAGCTGGGTGTCCTTGAGCCCCGAGTTCTGAACAGCCTCACCATTGCTGTATCTGGATCTGTCTGAGGAGGGGCAAGAGGCCTCAGGAAGAAGCTCTCCTGGTATGTCCTTGGAGTGCTGTTGGAGTCTCCAGTTCGGGGAAATCATGAAGCAATGGTTGTAAGACCAGCTGTAATCCCACTTGTGCTGTGGGATGCCATTAGGTCTGTGGACTCCTCTTTGGCTAACTATGCAAATAGCTTTAAAGCTCAAGTGGATCAAGGCTTGGTTAGGACTATGAGCTGTGAAACTCCAATGGCTGACCATGCTGCCAGATTGGGAGCCCTGGAAGAAGCCCTCAAAAGCCTCTGAACTGTGAATGTTGCTCAGTTAAAGGACAAGGACGTTTTGAGTAGGAAGTTGTTGTTTTTGGAGAATCGAGTTCGGAGGAATAATTTAAGATTCCTGAACTTCCCTAAGTGTCCGATAATATCATCAGTAGACATGATATGGAAATATCTGGAGGAAGTATTAAAGATCACTGGAAATGCAGTACAACCGATAGTTTGGGCCCAATACCTGTCCCTTAGTCCTCCTGTTCTGGGGTCTGAAGGAGGCACTGGAGTGGCCCGAAACACTGATGTGGGGAATTTAACTGCCTTGTTGGAGTCATCTTTGGAGGTGGTTACTGAGAGATCTACACTAAAGGCATGCTTTGCCTTCGAGTCTGACATGGATGCGTTTTTCTACGTTTATTTTTCTGTTTAATGACTACTGAATGTTTAGACTTCAAGATTCATGTTTTTCCCGATGTGTCCCGAGATACTCAGAAAAAGCGCAGAGAGTTCCTGGCCCTAAAATCTAGGTCTTATTTCCTTGTAAATGCATGATTTCTTATTTGTCTTAAACAGTATGTATTCTTTGAGCCGGGTCAATTGCTACAGTTTCTTGTGTATAGAGAGGGCTCTGCACAAGGGGTGGTGTCTCCTGAGAATGTTACCGGTTAGCGCTGGCTGAGGTCTGAAATGCTGGGGTGTTGCAATCGCTAGTACTGTGATATTGCTTGGGTTAATTCCTTGGTTTGGTTTATTACAGACCACTGAGCCTAACGTCAGTACCGGGAAAAATGGTAGAAACCATAATAAAGAACAAAATTACTGAACATGTAGATAGTCATGTCTTAATGGGAGACAGCCAACATGGCTTTAGACAAGAAAGATCATGTCTTACTAGATAGACAAAGGTGAGTCGGCTGATATAGTGTATTTGTTTATTTATTTATTTATTTATTTGCCATTTCTTATATACCATCCCTTCCCAAGATCAGGGGCGGTTTACATTTTTAACAACATTATTACATGGAACAGAGCTTAACAGTGGAGATTTAACAAGGTAACAAAGTAGGATAATAACTAACTATGTACAGACTGCTGTACATAGAGTTATGTACAGGGGTGAATAAGTTTTTAACAATGTAACAAAGTTTCTTAACTATGTACATCAGGTCAGGCTTGTGCTATATACAGTGTGCAATGCATCTGAGTACATGTTATACTGTAGTGTGTGGCAGTTATGAGGGGGGTTGGGTTTGGGATTGTTCTATGTGGGGGGGAGTTTTTACTATTATTAACTCCACAGTGCTGGATGAAGAGGAAGGTTTTAAGTTGCTTCCTAAAAGTGTTAATGTCTTTAGTGCTGCGGAGGGAGGCTGGGAGGGCATTCCATAGCGAAGGTGCCGCAAGGGAAAAGGCACGATTGCTTGTGTGTTGCTTGGATTTTCTGAATGTGTGAGGGATCATAAGTGTATTTTGAGATTGTTGTTGTCTACTTCTTGTGTATCTGGACTTTCAGAAAGCCTTTGACCAAGTCCCTCATCAGAGACTTTTGGCAAAACTAAAGAGTCATGGGATAGGAGGCAGGTGTACTATTGTGTATCAGGAACTGGTTAAAAGATAGAAAGCAGAGGGTAGGGCTAAATGGCCAATTTTCCCAATGGAGAAAGGTGAATAGTGGAGTACCCCAGGGATCTGTGCTGGGTCCGTTGCTTTTTGACATATTCATAAATGACCTGAAAAAGGGAATAACGAGTGAGGTTATCAAATTTGCAGATGACACAAAACTATTTAAAGTTGTTAAAATCCATGAGGATTGTGCAAAATTGAAAGAGGATCTTGATAAATTGGAATACTGGGCATCCAAATGGCAGGTGAAATGTAATGTGGACAAATGCAAAGTTATGCACCTTGGGAAAAAAACAACCCAAACTATGGTTACACGATGCAAGGTTCCACATTAGGAACCACCACCCAGGAAAAAGATTTAGGCTTCATCTTGGATAACATGTTAAAACCCTCGGCCCAATGTGCAGCGGCAGCCAAGAGAGCAAATAGAATGCTAGGTATCATAAGGAAAGGAATGGAAAATAAAACAAAGGATATTATAATGCCTCTCTATCGTTCCATGGTGCGACTGTACCTTGAATATTGTGTGCAATTCTGGTCGCCGTATCTTAAAAAGGATATAGCGTTATTAGAGAAGGTACAGAGAAGAGCCACCAAAATGGTAAAGGGGATGGAAGGATACCCCTATGAAGAGAGGCTAAACATGTTAGGGCTCTTCAACCTGGAAAAGAGACGGCTGAGGGGAAGATATGATAGAGGTCTATAAATTAATGAATGGAGTGGAACAGGTAAACGTAGATTTATTGCTTACCTCATCAGAATATAGAAAGACTAGGGGACATGCAATGAAGCTACAGGGTAAACTATTTAAGACTGATGAGAGGAAATATTTTTTCACTCAACATGTAATCAAACTCTGGAATTTGTTACCGGAGGATATAGTAAAAGCTGTTAGTATAGCTGGATTTAAAAAAGGTTTGGACAAGTTCCTGGAGGAAAGGTCCATAAACCATTATTAAAAGGGACCCAGGATATCACTGCTTGACCAAATAAAGCTTGTGGAACCTGTGTCTTTTGGGGAAACTGCTAGATACTTATGACCTAGATTGGCCACTGTTGGAAACAGGATACTGGGCTTGATGGACCTTGGTCTGACCCAGTATGATATTTGAGGACTATGACTAGTTTGTATATTTTCTTCTTATTCTTAATTGCCTATTGAATTTTGGGGGGGGGGGTTTCTTGTTCATTCAATGTTTGGATGTATAATTGAAATCTTATAAATAAAAAATTACAAAAAAATATAACAGATTAGTCAGACAAGACCTTCCTTGGCTAAAGCCATGTTGCCTTTCTCCCATTAAACCATGACTTATCTACATGTTCAGTAATTTTGTTCATTATAATGGTTTCTACATTTTCCACAGTACTGACATCATCCTCACTGGTCTGTAGTTTCCCGGATCACCCCTGGAACCCTTTATAAAAATTGGCATTACATTCACCAGTCTTCAGGTATTACAGATGATTTTAATGATAGTTCACAGATTACTAATAGTAAGTTTGCAATCTTATATTTCAGTTCTTTCAACACCTTTAGATGTATACCATCCGGTCCAGGTGATTTGCTACTATTTATTTAGCTGTATTTATATACAGCCTTTTGCCGGATGAAGGCGGGTACATAAAACATGGTAAATAGCAAATACAGAGAACACTGTGAGAGAAACAGTAAATGTTTTAACAATGTAACTTTTAACATTTTGACATTTTAATATTTTAAACTATGTACAGCATGCAGTAGGTAGTTGGGGATGTGATAGTACATACATATGTACACATCTTCCCAGTTTATAATATTTCTTTCAGTTCTTCCGATGCATCACCATTAAATACCATTTCAGTCATGGGTAACTTCCCTACATCTTCCTTAGTAAAGATCGAAGCAAAGAATTCATTCAGCCTCTCCGCTATGGCCTTGTCCCCTCTTAGTGCCCCTTTTACCCCTCTATCATCTAATGGTCCAACTGACTCTCTCATAGGTATTTTGCTATGAATGTTCTTGAAAACGTTGTTATGCGTTTTGTTTACATGGCAGGCTTTTTTCAAATTCTCTCTTTACCTGCCTTATTAATGCCTTGCATTTAACTTGCCAGTGCTTATGTTGTTTCCGGTTTTTGTCATTTGGCTCCTTTTTCCATTTCCTGAAAAATGCTTTTTTGGCTACAACAGCCTCTCTGACCTCACCTTTAAACCATGCTGGCAGTTTTTTGGACTTCCTTCCATTTTTCTTAAAGCATGGAATATAGCTGGTCTGGGCTTCCAAGATTATATTTCTAAGCAACAGTCATGCTTGATGTAAATCTTTAACCTTTGCAGTTGCTCCTTTTAGTTTTTTCTTAACTATTTTCCTCATTTTATCATAGGGTCCGATTTCGCACAATCGCCACTGTTGTTGTTTAGTAAACAGACTCCATAGTCTATCTTTGAAAGTTAAAAGGTAGTACTGTGGATTTCCTTGCTGTCCTTCCTCTATTTATTAAATCAAACGGATCATGCTATTGCGGATCACTATTGCAAAGTGACCCTAGCACCCTTATCTATTGCACCAGATCTTGTGTTCCACTAAGGACTAAGTCCAAAATGGCTTCCCCTCTTGTCTATTCATGCACCAGTTGCTTTCATCTAAAAACTTTATAAGGTGGATCAGTTACTAGAGCCTAGAACTGTGGTGAAGCTACTGGCACCAAAAATAAGACTTCTGAAGTCAGATACTTTAGCTCACAGGTTTCCAGTGGCTCAAAAGGATCCTTCATCAGCTGGGATAAGACAATGTAGAGGTCTCTTGACATTGTTGGAGGCTTGATGAGAAGCAAACTCTGCATGAATTAAACAACTAAGGCTGTACAGAGATGGGTTTACCTTCTATATGATGATGATATGCACCATTCGCACTAAGTTGTACCGTTACTGAGTTGATTTTTAAACCTGACTCACACAACTGTAGAAGCTATGCACGAAGGCTCCAATATTCAATGGTGGCGGCTAATGCTTCTAAAGCACAGAGCCATAGCCATTGAAGACTAACCCTGGATATTCAATGCCAGGATCATATCCAGTCACCGGCATTTAATATTTGGGGTAGCCACAGACCCTGGAAGCTAATTGGGCTGCAGCGATATGGAGCCAGTGCCCAGTTACCTTCTGCAGGTAAAATTAAGCCAGCAATTTGCCTTGCCTGACTTTACTTATGAGTCGGTAACTGGGCAGCGGTTCAATATTGCCGCTGCCTGGTTAGCGATGGGTGCCACCTCTGCTCTGCCCTGGAACACCCACGACATGCCGTGATGCTAACCACATAGCATCGTAGCATGTAGTGGCAGCACCTGCGGGTATCCAGCAGCACTAACCATGTTAATGCCACTGAAATTCCCACTAACCAGCATTTACACAAGTAAGGATGAAGTTGGGACCTACGGGACAGTTAGTCTGACCTCTGTGGTGAGCAAATTAATGGAAATGCTGCTAAAACCAGAGGATAGCGAGGTTTCTGGAGTTCAAGAGAGCATAATTTTACTACAGGCAGGTCTTGTCAAACAAAGTTAATTAATTTCTTTGACTAGTTAACAAGAGTTTGACTGGGGGAGAGTCCTTGATGTGGTGTACTTAGATTTCATGAAAGTCTCTGACATGATTCTGCACAGGTGACATAAATCTTTATCTTTAACTTTATTTCAATATTTGATAAACCGCTTTGGCCGAAGCATTAAAGTGGTGTACAATAAAAAGGTCAGCACAGCAAATCATAGAAAAGAGAAAAGAACGCCATAAAAATAACAGGAAAGCAAAAGAAAGGATAGAACATAAAAGTCATAATGACAAGACTAGACCAAAGACACCAAAAGACACAAAAGACCAGAGAGCAAAGGGAGGGGACCAGACGCACATAAGAGCATTGAACGCCACAATCAACAACTAACTTCAGGGAGGAGCACCAGGAGGAAGATCAAAAGCTTGTTGGAACAGATGAGTTTTGAGTAGTGATTTGAACTGGGAGTAAGAGGGTTCCAGACGGAGGGAAGGTGGCAATGCATTCCAAAGAAAGGGACTGAGGAAAAAGAAAGCCGAATGTCGAGTTTGTTCTAGGCGGCTTGTGATGGGGAGGGAAGGGACAAATGGTTTGCATGAAGGGACCATAATTGCCGATAGGGAGTGTCAAGGGAAATAAGGTCAGCAAGATACCGGGGATTGTCAGTATGAATGGTGCGATGTGTTAGGATAAGGAACTTATAGCGAAAACGGAACCGGAGAGGCAACCAGTGCAATTTAAGAAGAATGGGAGTAACATGGTCAAAACGATGAGCAAATGTAATAAGACGGGCTGCAGTGTTTTGGATAGATTGTAAACGCTGAAGTTGATAACTCGGAAGGTTAGCCAGAAAAACGTTGCAATAATCCAGTTGACTGATAACTAGTGCTAGAACGAGGGTAGCCAAAGAACCAAAAGGAAGGAGGGAACGAACAGCCCGAATCTGACGGAGAACTGCAAATGAACGGCCGGTAAGGGAAGAGATATGAGTGTGAAAAGAAAGTGAGGAATCCAGAGTAACTCCCAAGTAACGAAAAGAAGAGACAAGTGGAATGGGGACTGAGTCAATCAGAGGGGCAACAGTAGGACAGGAGCCACTCAAGGATACCCACATAGCCGAAGACTTAGTAGGATTTAAGTGAAGGAAGTTCTGAGAAAGCCAAGAGGCAACATGGGAGAGGCAGTTATTGAATTGGGTAACATCCAGGATGAGCGGAGAGACATGACAAAGGAGGATGATGTCGTCCGCATAAATATACGAGGAGACAGGGTATTGTTGAATCAAAAGCGGCAAGGGAGCAAGAAAAATATTAAATAGCAGGGGAGAGAGGACAGAACCCTGAGGGACACCACAAGTGAGCGGAAGAGAGGGAGAGGACAAACCACCAGAGTGGACACTGAAAGAGCGAGCTGTAAGAAAAGAACGAAACCATTGTAAGACCGTGCCCCGCAACCCTATATCAGATAGACGAGAGAGGAGAGTCCGGTGATCAATTAAGTCAAAAGCTGCAGAAAAGTCAAGGGAAACAATGAGAGTAACTTCACCACGGTCATGGGCAAGATGAAGTTCATTTAAGAGTGCTGACAAAACAGTTTTCGTACTATGTCCTGGCCGGAAGCCTGCTTGACGGGGGTGGAGAGTATTGGTGGCCTCGACATGAGAATTCAACTGTTCAAAGGCAAACCGTTCCAGAAGTTTAGCTAAGAAAGGGAGGTTTGAGACTGGGCGCCAATGTGACAGGACAGAGGGATCAAGGGAAGGTTGCTTCAATAGGGGGCGGACAATTGCAGATTTCCAAACAGATGGAAAGAGACCGGATGACAGGCTAGAGTTAATAATGGTAGTGATAAATGGCACGAGTTGCAAGGATGGCTCAGATAACCATCTGGATGGGATTGGATCCAGCGAGTATGTGGTCCTTCTTGATTTGGACAAAACCTGTAAGACCTCAGCAGAAAGAACTGGCTGGAAGGAAGACCAAGTATGGGCAAGAGCTTGATTAGGCGGCGAGGCAGGGGGAGTCGACAACGAATTGGAGGAACGGCTGGGCATCTCACAAAGGGAGGCAGGAGAAACAGGGGATAGTGGAGGGGGTGGGGAAGGGTTTGAAAAGGATGAACGCAGGTTCAATACTTTATCAGAAAAGAAAGTGGCCAATAGATGGGGATCTGGGATTTTGGCTGCAGAAACGCAAGTTGGACCTGTAGAAGAAAGTTTCCGGAGGATTGCAAAGAGTTGCCTAGAAGAGTGCACGGCCTCAGAAATTTCAGCAGTGTAAAAGGAATGTTTGGCATCCCGGACAGCCACACGATATGCAAGAGATAATTGCTTAAAACAAAGAAGTAAATATGGAGAAGAGTGACGGGACCACTGGCGCTGCACTTGGCGGAGCTGGCTCCGCTGAAGACATAAGGAAGAATGAAACCAGGGGGAACGCCCTGAGCGGCTGGGCCTAGGAAAGGGACGGAGTGGTGCTAAATCATCTAAATAAATTGAGCACCTTAGGGATGGACCCTAAAGTGACTGACTCAGTTAGAAATTGGTCAAATGGGAGGCAACAAAGGGCATAGGTAAATGGAGCTTACTCTGAGGAGAAGGATGTTACCAGTGGTGTGCCGCAGGGATCTGTCCTTGGTCCGATTCTTTTTAACATGTTTGTAGGTGATATTGCGGAAGGGCTGTCAGGTAAGGGTTGTATCTTTGTGTATGATACAAAAATTTGTAATAGTGAGAAGAGATATAGTGAAGCTTGAAGAATGGTTGAGAATTTGGCAGCTGAGATTTAATGATAAAAAATGCAGGATCATGCATTTGGGCTGCAAAAATCCAAGGGAGCAATACAGTATAGTGGATGAAGTACTTCTGTCCATGAAAGAACAACAGGACCTGGGGGTGATTGTTCTTGATTAACTTAAAGAAGCTAAACAGATAGAAAATGCGACAGCGAAAACCAGAAGGATGCTTAGGTGCACAGGGAGAGGAATGGCCAGAAAGAAGAAGAATGTGATAATGTCTTAGATGAGATCTCATTTTGAGTACAGTGTACAATTCTGGAGACCATGCTTTCAAAAGGATATAAACAGGATGGAGTCAGTGCAGAGGGTGGCTACCAAAATGGTCTGTGGGCTTTGTTATAAGGCATATACGGACAGACTTAAAAATCTCAGTCTGTATATTTTGGCAGAAAGCCGGGATAGGAGAGATTTGATAGAGACATTTAAATACTTCTGTGGCATAAATGCACAGGAGAAGATCTTCTTTCCATTGAAAGAAAGTTCTGCAATGAGGGGGCATAGGAAAGGTGATTGACTCAGGAGTAATTTGCAGAAATATTTCCTTATGGAAATAGTGGCAGCTGAATGGAATAGTCTCCCAGTAGAGGTAATGGAGACAAGAACTGTATCTAAATTCAAGGAAGCATGGGACAAACACAGAAGATCTCTAAAGTTAAAAAGGGACTGCAGTATTGTAGTTGGTGGAAGTGCAGACCGGACAGGTCATAATGTCTTTATCTGCCATTATGTTTCTAATAAAATTATTAGTGAATTTAATCTGTTGAGGTTTAGAAAGCAGCTAGTGAAGCATTTCTGTTTCCAAATGTGTGAAAATGCTAATAGTCAAGATTGCTTTCTGGTGATATAGGTTTCACTGGTAGGTGATATTGATCTTTAGTTTTAATTATAAGCCACCTTGCATGTTATTTGCCCACACAGAGTAATATATAAGATTTAATAAATAAATAAAAAGAAGAGATCGGTAGCATATAGAGACATCTCTGCTTTGTGACTGATGGTCCAGCCAGCTCCCACTTTCCATCTGTGTGCTTTTAGTTTACCCTGTAACATGCTGCAATTCCTGGTCTGGAACATTACCAGAGATTGCTAGCAATGCTAGACTATAGTGTTTTATATGAGCAGGGTTCTGCTAAAGATTAGAACGAGAGATCACTATAACTAATCAAGCTTTTCACCTAAGAATAAGTACATTCAGAGGTGAAAAATCAGAGCACTGTAACTGCTGTTCAACTTGGAATTTATCCAGCTTTCTTCATGTTAAAATGGCTGGTGCTGTCCCATAGATGAAGTATCTCTGTCTCACTATTTATTTTGCTTTTTTCTGAAAAGGTATTAGAAGATTTTCAAAAATGTAAGCATTCAAAATAAATCAGCAATGGAAAATGCCACATTAGCAGTAGTTTCTTAACCACTGCTTCAACGCAATCTTTGCTCCCAATAAACATATAAATGTTATTGTCAGTAGAACTAACCAAAGGATAAACACTGTCAACAGTGGCAGTGATTAACCACATAACAAACTGCTTTTCCACTTTGAGAAGAATTTGGAGAGATGACTCATCCCACATCTATTCTCAGAAGAAGGGTTGGATCAGTGTTGATTTACATAAGCTGTGCTTTTTCATGTGTGTCTGGCTAGCGCATTGGTTTGCACCAGTCCGGTTACAAAATCATCTGCTTTGAATACAGAATTATAAGTTAATGGAAATGCTCAGTTTAATTCTAGCCAGTCTTATTTGTTGGAGATCTGGGTTAAGATCCCTCAGAAATACCATGTTTCACAAATAAAAGCATCAAATTGAATCCAAGCAAACGCTCCACCTCTGAAATTTAAATAGTTATTTCATTTCTAAATTATAGGCATCATATATGGGCTGAAAGCTGCAAACTAATTCTCTACCTTCAACTTTTCTTTAGAATCATCAGTCCATGTAATAATAATTTTTGAAATATTTATATGCATTTTAAAACCTATGAGAAAGGAGACTGAAATATATCATATCTAACTTGAAAAACCATGGCTGTAATCATTAATCAAGCTGCTCATCTCAAAAATTCTGCAAAAGTTGTCCGACATGGGCTCATGTTTCAAATCATCTGCATATGAGATCAAATAATACCTTTTCATGGTCAGACCATATTTAAACAAGGACTTATTTCCTTTCTGTTCATATAGAAAAACATTTTTTATTGAATAAGACCCTTTCTATTTTTTCTGTTAATTCTTTTCTTCTGTACTTTTCATCAGGAAATAGCTGATGTGCTAGTCGTTGGTTCGGATCTCCTTTTTATTTCATTCTTCCTTACTCAGCTTATGCTTGTCAACAAGCCAAGACAGTCCTGCTCTTGCCCCCTGCCTTGATGGGTAATAGTCTGATTTAAAAAGTGCAGTTTAGGGCAAGAGCTCAAGCTTTATACTAATAGAAACATAGAAATATGATGACAGGAAAAGACCACATGGCCTATCTAGTCTGTCCTTCCATATCAACAACTACAACAGTCCTCTTTTTACCTTTAGAGATCCTCTGTGTTTGTCCCATGCTTTTTTGAATTCAGTTACTGTCCTCATCTCTACCACCTCCACTGGGAGACTATTTCATGGATTCACTACTCTTTCCGTAAAGAAATATTTCTGCATATCACTCCTGAATCTATCTCCCTTCACCCTCATCCCATGTCCCCTCATAGCAGAACTTGCTTTCAATTGAAAGAGGCTCTCTCCCTGAACATTTATGCCACGGAGGTATTTAAACATCTCAATCATATCACCTCTATCCTGCCTTTCCTCTAAGGTGTACATATTAAGATCCTTAATATTTCACTTTAATTGGTCTTTGACACAGAATGATGTTTCCAAGCATGGATCCATATCACATAACTTTTGGAGAATTTTATTCTCCTTTGACAAGCAGGAAAAATGTCCTCATGTATGGGTGACGCAATCCAACAGAGCCCTGCCTGGGAGCATGCCCAGCTCCTCCTAGAAGCTTTTGGGAAGCTTCATCATGCCTATGTTCGTCTTCCTGCCTGCCGTCATGGTGATATCTAGATCTCAGTCCATTTCTTTCCATGGAGCCCAGTGGATTCATGTTTGTATTTTCCCCTCATCCTGTGTAAGTTGTTTTCTTATATAACATTTTTCTCATCATTTTTCTTCCCCATCTGCTGTTATATGCTACCCATATAGTTTCATAGGGGTCCTTTTACTAAAAGTATTAATGTGCGTTAACTTTATTAACATGTTAAGTGCCCACAACCCTTTTATTTCTAATGGCACGATAGAACTTAATGCGCGTTAAGTTCATTAACGTGCATTAAGCTTTAGTAAAAGAACCCCTTAGTTTAGGGGTTTTGACTTTTTAACGTTCCCTTTCTTTTTTTATGGTGACTCAGCCCATTTATGCCCTTGGCTCTATGGCTGGGTGTTTTTTTCTCTCTCATCAAAATTGACTGGTGTGATTTTACTGTGGCAGTTTTTCCAGACATGTCCCATAATCTCGCCAGCTGTTTAAAAAGTGTACCAGGTCCTCAAGGACTATATCCATTATGGAAACTCATAAATGGTACCTTCAATGCTTGGGACCCAACCATAAGCCCTCTTCTTGCCATTTGTATTTATGGATGACAAACTGAGGGCTTAAAGGCTAGAGAAACAGCGCAAAATAAGTTTGGTGCTTCTAAATTCCATCTATCAACATTAGCGATGGTGGCATAGGTCTTGATGGTTTCAAATGCCGCACCAAATGCTGGCAATACATCCGTAGATCCCAGGGCATCGATCATCAACCATTGTTCTTCTGAGGACAACGAAGGATTCATCTAGGTCTTCATCAATATCGAGAAACAAGGACTTCAAGCATTGGGTAAAGGCTGAGATGCATTGATGTCAGAGCCCTCTGGGATGTGTTACTGTGAAAATATCAAGGGTTTGCAAGAGTGCCTCTATAAGCTGCCTAGAAGGGAGTAGAACTCGACCTCTGTACATACTGAAGGCAGTGACAGCCTACCCAGAGCCGAGACTAGTCAACTGATCTTTCCCATCAGTTTCTGGGAACATTGACAGATTCTTCTGCAGCCCCTTTGCCGTTGGAGACTGCAGCTATGGAGAAGTTTCTTTTGAGGTCCATCGAGGAAGGCATTTAGTGTCATGATGCTCTTCACCATGCAGACACTAAATGCCCCTATGCTGTCTACAATGCACCAATCAAGGATCGAGCCTCTCCTTGAGAGACATATGCCACCTGTGGTAGAGGCATCAAAGGACATCGATGATGGTACCTGACCAACCGATATATCTTTCCAGATAACTTGGGTCAATGCACCATCAAAGCTTGCTAAGGCATCTGTGCATCAATGCTTCTGCTGGAGCTCCAGGTCCCCAAAGGGAAGGAAAGTTGACCAGGTATAGAGAAGATCTGCCAAAATGATAAAGGGGATGGAAGGATACTCTACAAGGAAAGGCTTAAAAGATTAGGGCTCTTCAGCTTGGAAAAGAAACAGCTGAGGGGAGATATGATAGAGGTCTATAAAATAATGAGTGGAGTGGAATGGGTAAACATGGATCATTTGTTTACCCCTTCAAAAAGTAAATATCTCAGACGCCAAGTCACCATGGCAACCAAAAATTTGTATCTGGTGCCTGGGATTTTCTTCCCTGTGCTGCTTTAAAAAAAACATGTGATCTCAGTTAGAAGACCACCTTCTGTCTGCCCATGGGGATTCAGTCTTCCACGGGCAGAAAAGGATAGATGGGGGAGAGACAGCAAAACAAAAGGAAGGAAGATGGGAGGAATGGAGGTAAAGGGTGGGAGTGCAAGGTGATGGGAGAAGGGGAAAGAACCTGGAAGGGGAACAGAGAGTGGGGAGGGGTTGAAAGGAGGGAGGGAAAAGGTGTTTGGGGACAAAAGGACACAATCTGTATATGCCATAAGGTTCATCCCCCCCCCCCTCAGAACACACACCACATTACATAAATGTACACAAACATGTAGTCACCCTGCTTCCACATGACAGAGACACACAAGCACCCTGACACACACACAAGTCACCACATGCACACATTTTGCAACATAGGCACCTCACCTTCTTACCACTCATCACACACACACAGGTCCCCACCTCTGCACCACATACACATAGGCTCCCCAGCTCTGAAGCACATATACAAACGTTCACCGCAGCCCTGCATTCCACCTACACAAAGGCACCCACCGCCATATCCCATGCACATACAGGCAAGCTTTGATGGTGCATTGACCCAAGTTATCTGGAAAGATATATCGGCTCTTCGGACCAGCAGCGAGCAGGCAGGAGCCAGCTCCAACCGCACGTGCAGCCTCCTCTGCCCAATCGGGGCACGCCAGAAGCGCCACTTAAGGAGCGCCATCGGGGAAGCAAGTTCTCTTCGGACCAGCAGCGAGCAGGCAGGAGCCAGCTCCAACCGCACGTGCAGCCTCCTCTGCCCAATCGGGGCATGCCAGAAGCGCCACTTAAGGAGCGCCACCAGGCGCACCCGCGCCTGAGGGCCTCGCCAGAGGGCCCTTTGGCGTGGCCCTTAGGCAGTGGCCTACGACCAGGAGGGCACAGGCACTCACAAGCTTTACACAACGCCGAAGATTGAAGCGGCATAAAGGAAAAGTGAGATCCACATTGGCCCAGCAACCTACAGCTTAAGCTCCCACAGTACTGAGCTTACTATCTAAACGTGCCGCCTACCAATATCGCCGCGAAATACAAAACACCAAGACGAGGCCCTTCCCTCGGCAGCCTTGATCTAACTATCCAGCAAACGCCAACAATTGAAGCTTGAGCTCCCCACACCTACCCAGGTTGAGCTCGCCTAGGTCACACACCACCACCAATCAGAAACTGAACTCGAACCCTACCAACTTTGTAGACGCCGCAAAAGCAACAGTGACCCGAACAGCCACCTGCTCATCCCTCAACTACATATTGCAAGTATACCACTGCTATATTGTTGCAAGCACCACACCTTGCCACTTTTGTTGCCTATACTCTGCTACTATTATTGCTAATAGTTGTGACTGTAGTCTTGATACTATTGTTGCCTATATTTTGCTACTATTATTGCTAATAGTCCGCTGATATTTAATAGTATTGCAGCCATTAATACCTATAGCCTTGCTGCTATTATTGCATATGTTCTGCCGCCATTATTGCTAATAGTTCTGCCTGTAGCCTTGCTACTGTTATTGTCTATTTTGCTACTATTATTGCTAATAGTTTGCAGATAACTGTCAACAGTTTGCAGCCTTTACTACCTGTAGCCTTGCTACTATTATTGCTTATACCCTGTTACTACTATTGCTAATAGTTTCCGCCTGTAGCCTTGAGACTGTTGTTGACTTTATTTTGCTACTATCATTGCTAATAATTTTGCTGCTTCATTAACAATAATATTGCTACCATTGTCACTAGTATTGCCACCATTGTTGTCAGTATTCTTGACACCACTGTGGTAGAAAACTGACTCACTTACCTGCTAGTTCATCACCATATCACATAACAGACCACACGTATCCCAGTTGGAAGCCCTCCAGCATACACAACATCTCCAACGGAATCCTAACACCAGATCAATATGTCCACCTCCTTTATATACTGACTCCAAAACCTAATACCTCACAAGTTCTCTCTATATTACTGTTGCCAGTAGTATTTCACTATACATTACTGTTGCCAGTAGTATTTCATTATTCAGATCAGTTGTCAGTAGTCAGCTAGTAAGTAACTCTATACACTTATTACTGTTGCAAGTAGCATATTATCATCAATCAGTACTGTTGTAAGTAACTTGTTCACATTTATATACTGTAGCCAGTAGCTTTCATTGATCAAGATTAATACCGCTTCTAGCAGCTACCATTTCAACTTCTGCATAACACACCCTCCTAGTTACATTCTTATTCCCCCATATTACTACCTTGGTACACAACAGCTTAGCCCCACTAACAGCAGCTCATCTAAAAAAAAAAAAAAAAAATGACACGTACAAACATTACGCTAATGAAACTATTTTATATCGGTATTGCCTTAGCAATACTAACCATTGACCTAACTCTAAGCCTAAACAGCATAAATCTTAAAACAATTCCCATAATTCACACACACACCCGAAACAACTACAATATTGGACACATTTGTACAAACAAACATCCTAGACCAAATATCCAGAGACTAATCCACATAAAACAAACAAACCTACATCAAATAACCAAGGGAACATGCACCAATAACACTACGTCCCTTTCATGCATCCTTATCAATGCACGCTCGATGAAGAATAAGCTGCCCATATTTAATGACTTAATAACTGACCTAAATCCAGACATATTATGTGTTACAGAAACCTGGCTCTCCGATACCGACACAGTCTACATAAATCAACTTAATAATGAAGAATATGACACTTTCTATAAACATAGAACCAATAAGAAAGGCGGAGGTGTACTAATGATGATGCAAAAGGTACTAAGTGCCAAAGCAATACAATCAAACATCTCCAACAACATAGATACATTATTAATAAAAATTGGTCCCATGAAACTCTGCTTAGTATATAGACCCCCAGACCAAAAGCCAGACTGCCTTGACGCCTTTATTGAACTACTTAGCTCTTCCACTGAACAACACCCTATAATCATGCTAGGAGATTTCAATCTCCCCTCATTACCAACAAAAGACTCTAAACTATTCCTTGATACCATAACAGACATGGAATATCATCAGATAATAAACAAATCTACACACATAAAAGGTGGAACTCTCGATCTTGTCCTTATCCCTAATACACTCTCCAAACTAATCAATCCAAATACAGTTGAATGTACACAGATACCCTGGTCTGACCACTACATCATCAAATTAATTCTTACATATCCATTCACTGGCACTAACAAACTCTCTAGAAATGTCCCAACCACAAGATTTAGGAAGTTCAACAATGAAGAATTTATTGACTTAACAATCCCCCACCTCTTATCACCTGCAACGAATTTAGATGACACTATCATGAACTGGAATGATACCATCAATAATGCAGCCAAAATTAATTACATACACAAAAAGATCACTTACCCAGAGAATAAAACCAAACCATGGTTCAATAATACACTAAAACAAATGAAACGGAATCTTAGAAAACTAGAACACAATTGGCGCAAATCTAAATTGACAATACACAAAGAAATATACAATACCCACCTCACCAAATACAAAGAAACCCTGGACAGCATAAAAAAAGAATATTATGCTAAAATACTATCAAAATCGTATAATAGGCCAAGAGAGCTATTCACCATTATCAGAAACCTAACCAACCCACAAAATTCTGACAGCGAAATTACTGACATCTCAGTTCAAACCTTAGCCCACCATTATCAAAATAAAGCAAAAATACCGTCAATGTCTATTGACATTATTAACTTATCACACCAGCCATCAGATGAATGGTTAGAGTTTAATCCCATAACTAAAGAGACACTAAAACACATCATCACCAGTCTCAATACCACAACATCATATTTAGATCCATGTCCAGTAACATGGATAAAAAATACACTACCAATCTTATTACCATACATTCTCTCAATAGTGAACCTCTCCCTAACCCAAGGTTATCTCCCACCATCACTCAAACACGCACAAATACGGCCAATCCTCAAGAACAGCAAACTTGATAAAACTATGCCTACATCATATAGACCCATATCAAGCATACCATTTTTGGCTAAAATAATTGAAAAAGTGGTTCAACTACAGACACAGGACTTCCTAGACTCCTCTTACCCACTAGATGAGCAACAATATGGCTTTCGGCCCCGCCATGGAGTGGACACACTCCTCACAGTTTTAATAGATGCACTCCTAAGAGGGATTGACAACCATAACCAGGCCTTCATTCTACTTTTTATTGATATCTCTGCTGCGTTCGATAGCGTACACCACACCATAATGCTCAACAACTTGAGACAAATAGGCTTAAACTCCACAGTACATAAATGGTTCTCATCCTACCTAAATAATAGAACGCAAAATGTTAGAATAGGGAATCAAAATTCAACCACATATAAACAAGAAATTGGATTACCACAAGGTTCAGCGCTGTCAGCATTGCTTTTCAATATATACATAAAACCAGTCTGCAACATATTCAAAAAATTTGGAGTAAAATATCATCTATACGCAGATGATATAATGATGTATATTCCATTCACGATACCCAATCTACCTCTACAAATCCTATCAGACTGCTATAATGAAATTACAACCTGGCTAAATGCACAAAACCTCCACATAAACCACACTAAAACTGAAGTTCTAATTGTGACTAAGAACAAATCTTATATCCCCCCAACACACATAAGACTACAAAACCAAGAAATTAAAATAAAAAATGAAATAAGATATCTAGGCGTTATACTAGACACACACCTTACAATGGATACACACATTAGCAATACCATAAAGAAAATCTATTTCAAACTCAAAACCCTCAAACAACTTCGTCCGTTAGTATCTACGCAAGACTTTATCAACATAATCCAGGCCACCATAACCCCACATTTTGACTTTGCCAATCTAATTCTAATAGGCATATCAAAACAAAACATCAAACGATTGCAATTAGCGCAAAACGCAGCGGCCAGAATTACACTGAAAATCAACTCATTCCAACACATATCACCAATACTAGCCTCCCTCCATTGGCTACCAATTCAAAGTAGAATAATCTATAAAACAATAATAACTTCATTCAAGGCCTTATATGATATGGCCCCAACTATGCTATGCAACTTAATAAACAAAGAACCATCTAAGCTCACACACAGAGAAGGACAAATGAACAGATTAAAGATCCCGAAAGATTACACAAGAGCCCATAAATCAACAAATAACAGAGCCTTTTCCCACATAGCCCCAACAACTTGGAATTCACTCCCAGAAGAACTACGAACACTAACGGAGATCATGGAACTCCGTAAAAAACTGAAAACTTATCTGTTCACCAAACACTATAACATAGACAACTCATCACCTGCCTTAGACAAAGGTTAAACAGGCACCTATCTGCATCAAGCAAAAAAAACCTTAACCCACACTGACAACACACACTCATGATGATTTCACAACTTATGTCCTTTTACTTACATGTATATATATACATATATAAAATTGTATATAGTTTACTCTGTTCTGTATTATTTCTCACTATTTAGACTGTATATTCTATTTATATTATGATGTTCCTTGTAAATATGTTATGTTATAATATAACGTTCACTGTAAAACAAACTTGATTTGTTAATTATTTGTTCATTGTAAACCGCAACTGAACTTTGGAAGATGCGGTATATAAATGTGTATAAAAATAAATAAAATAAAATAAATAAACCACCGTGGCACCACACAATCAAACATACACACTTCATATTTCTCTCTAAATATGCCTCAAACAGTCCCTGCTACCATAACAAGACACATTTTCTTATCTCTCTTTAAACTCTTCCACCCTCCTCAGACATGTATGAGTTTGCAAATGGAGGAACGTCAGTGGAGAATGGAAGCAATAGGGGTGAAGGGGGCACAAAGGGGTCACAGCCACAGGCTCCTAAGATTTTGGCAAGACTCGTAAATCCAAACAAAATTTGTCAAGGCCTGGACTAGGGGACACACAATGAAGCTGCATGTAGCACATTTAAGACTAATTGGAGAAAATTTATTTATTTATATTCTCTTATATACCGCGCTATTCTACATCAGTGCGGTTACATTGAACAAACTGAAATTACATTGAACAGGGCATTATAACTTGGAGATAGCTATTTTACAGGGAACATATTTTTTCATTCAACGTATAATCAAACTGTGGAAATTGTTGCCAGAGGATATAGTTAAAGCTGTTAGTGTAGCTTGTTTAAAAAAGAAGTTTGGACAAATTCCTGTTGGGAAAAGTCCATTACCCTTTATTAAAGCGGACTGGAGAAATACACTGCTTACCCCTGGGACAAGCAATATTGAATCTGTCCACCTTTTGGGAACCTGACAGGTATTTGTGACCTGACTTGGCCACTCTTGGAAACAGGATACTGGGTTTGATGGACCCTTGGTCTGACCCAGTATAGCATATCTTATGTTCTTATATTCAAACAGAGGCTCAGAAATATTTTGATTTTCTCTCTGATTCAGATTCAGAAGGCTGGATTCCAGATGAGGACTCTGATTGCCTATCAGAGGATAGATCTCCAGAGCTCCCTTCTGATCCTTCTCCACCTCATAAGAGGTGCAAATCCCCTCCTGAGGACATGACTTTCCACCATCTTCTATGGGATATGGTTAAGGCCATACCATTTTCATGGAGATGGAGGAGGAACCCAGGGCAGAAGAACTGGAAATCCTCCAGTACTTCACAGCCCCCAAGGAAGAGGTGATAGTGCCCATGCCCTGCATCTTACAGTTACAGATGAGAATGTGGGAGATCTCCCTCTTTGTACTTCTAGTAAGTAGAAAAATAGTCTTCATGTACAGAGTTCAAAAGTCTCCCATATTTGAGAAACTCCCGTTTCTGCACCACTCCATGTTCACGCTCAACAGATCCAGAGGCTCCAAATCGCATTCCTTGGGGAGGCTCAGACTCTGGATTCTTTGGTAGGGAAGGTTTTTCAGAATGCCATGCTTGCTTCCCCTGTGGCTTCTTACCGACTCTATAATGGCATGTTCTTACAGGACATCATGTGCAGCCTAGATGATATGTCTGGGTTCTTGCATAGTATCATTCCCTAGTGAGTTGTCACAGCAAGGACTGCTCAAAGAACATGGTCTGAGCAACATATGACATTTTTTATTACACTATTCAGTGCTTCTGCCATGAGTTCGGGTTTCAGACTTGCAACAATCTGTGCAGGATAAGCTCGCTAACATACCATGCCACGGAGACAATCTCTTCGGAGATAAAGACATTGAGAAACAATCTAACATGCTTCAAATACTTTCTAGATACGTGGCCAAGTCAGACTCCTATTACAGGCAGTTTCATGGTGACAGTCAGAGGAAATATGATTACTCAAAGGCACAGGTATTTATCTGTCTCTAGCTATATCCAATACAAGCAGACTTCTTGTGCCCTGCCTAAGCAAGAGAAATCTCAAAAGGCCTAACTGCACCCCAGCCAAAACCAGGGGTGGGGTTTTGACTGGTTTCTGCAGAGCATAACCTCTCATAGTCTTTACAGAGGATTCACTGATCAGAGGAATGCTTACTATTTTTGCACAAATATATGGGTCCTTGTAACCTCTGACTCTTGGGTTTTACAAATTATCCAAAAAAGGCTACAAGCTTCATCTCATTGAACTCCCTCCAAATTGTCCTCTGCGGTGTCATTCTCTAAGCCCACAGCTCCAGGAGCTGCTTTTTCAGGAACTTTCCGCTCTTCAGACTGTGTCCACAATCAAATCCATTCCATTAAGGCAGGAAGTGTGGGGATTTTACTCAAGATAATTCCACATCTCCAAAATGACAGGGGGATTCTGTCCCATTCTAGACCTAAAAGATCTAAACAAATATTTGGTCAGAGAGAAGTTAAGAGTGATTTCTCTAGGCACCCTACTTTCCCTATCTGCAAAAGGGCGATTGGCTATGCTCTCTAGATCTCAAGGATGTGTATGCCCACATCCAGATACATATCACTCACAGGAAGTCTCAGATTTGTTTTGGGAAAGCAGCACTTCCAGTACTACATATTGCCCTTTGACCTCGCCTTAGCACCTTGAGCTTTCACAAATGCCTCATCATTTGTGAAACGGTTAGAGCACTGGCTTGGGAACCAAGCGACCAGAGTTCAAGTCCCATTAGCTGGCCTTGGACAAGTCACTTAGCCCTCCATTGCCTCAGAAAAAATATCCAAGTTATTAATGTCCCTGTTTAAAGTATATTACCAAGTTTAAATTACAATGTAAACCGCTTTGACTGAAATGATGAAGTGGTATAAAAAAAACCCTGTTAAATAAATAAATACAAATAGAAGCAGCACGTTTTTCCTTTTTGGATGATTGGCTGCTCAAGAGCACTGCTTGGAAGACAGTCTGGCATCTTTAAAAGTCACCATTCAGATGCTGAAATTACTAGGGTTCATAATCAATTGCCCTGAATCCCACCTCAGCCTCTCACAACAATTGGAGTTTATCAGAACTCTGCTTGATCTGACATGGGTGAATGCTTTCTTTCCACATAACACATTATCCAAATTGATAGCGATAGTGCATGAGGTTCAAATGAGTCAGCAGACATCAGCTTATGCCATCTTGAGGCTATTGGGCTACATGGTCTCAGCCTTTACTCTTGGCGTGTCTTGATATGAGATAGCCTCAGTGGCCCTTGAGCACTCAGTGGACTCAAGCCACCAGGAAGCTCAGTGGCAAGCTGTCATTCACTGAAGTAATCTATTGCCTGGTGGATTCTCCACTGCAGTTTGACCAAAGGTCTTCCCTTCCAAATGCTTCTTTTCAAAAATTTCTCATGACAGATGCATCCAAACTGGATTGGGGAGCTCACCTCAATGGGTTCTACCCTCAGGGGAATTGGCCCCTCCAAGAAAGTCTTCATCAGATCAACTTATTTGAAATGAAAGCAATAGGAAACGCTCTAAGGCTTTTCACAGATTGATTAGCGAAACAAATCGTTCTGATCCAGACTGACAATCAGGTTGTCATATTTTACATCAACAAGCAGGGAGGAAGAGTACTGTACCACCTGTGCTAGAAAATAGTCAATTTTTTCCTTTAGAGATCTTCTGTGTTGGTCCCATGTTTTCTTGAATTCAAATACTGTCCTAGTCCCTACTACCTGCACTGGGAGACTATTCCATGCATCTACCACTCTTTCCATAAAAATTATTTCTGTATATCACTCCTGAGTCTATCCCCTTTCACCTTCATCCTATGATATCTCATTGCAGAGCTTTCTTTCAATTGAAGGAGACGCTCCTCCAGTGCATTTATGTCACGGAGGTATTTAAATGTCTCTATCATATCTTTTCTCTCCTGCCTTTCCTCAAAAGTATACATATTTAGATCTTTAAGTCTGTCCCCATATGCCTTATGATGAAGCACACTGACCATTTCGATAGCCACCCTCTGCGCCAACTCCATCCTGTTTATATCCTTTTTAAGGTGTGGTCTTCAGAATTGAATACAATACTCCATATAAGGTTTCACCAAAGACTTATTCAGAGGCACTATCACCTCTTCCTTCCTGGTGGCCTTTCCTCTCCTTATGCACCCATGTCCTTCTGGCTTTTGCCACTGAATTTTCTACCTGTTTAACCACCTTAAGATCATTAGAAACAATCATGCTCAGGTCCCGCTCTTCTTTCATGGACAGAAGTACTCGCCCCCTATACTGTACTGCTCCCTTGGATTTTTGCAGCCCAAACGCATGACCCTGCATTTTTTAGAATTAAATCTCAGCTGCCAAATTCTCTACCATTCATTAACCTCATGTTATCTGCACCTTCCTGGGTGTTGACTCTATTGCAAATATTGGTATCTTCTGCAAAGAAGCAAACCTTACCCGACAGCCCTTCTGCAATATCACTAACAAAAATGTTTAAAAAAATCGGACCAAGGACAGATCCCTGCAGCACAACACTGGTAACATTCTTCTCCTCAGAGTGAGACTTATTTACCTTTATCCTTTGTTACCGCCTACTCATCCACTTTCTAACCCAGTCACTTCAGTCTCCATTCCTAGAGAGCTCAATTTATTTATAAGTCGCCTGTGTGGAATGGTGTCAGTGGCTTTCCTGAAATCTCATTACACCACATCTAGGGCTCTTCCTCTGTCCAACTCTGTCTCCAAGACAAAGAAATTAACCAGATTTGTCTGATAAGACTTACATCTGGTAAAACCATGCTGCCTCAGATTCTGCAATCCATTGGACTCCAGAAACCTCACTATCCTCTGTTTTAGCAGCATTTCCATTAATTTGCTCACCACAGAAGTCAGACTAACTGGCCTGTAGTTCCCAACCTCATCCTTACTTCCAGCTTTTGTATCAAGGGACCACATGTGCCTTTCTCAGGTCCTCTGGGACCACTCTCAACTCTAAAGAAGCACTGCAAAGGTCAGACAATGGAGCTGCTAGAACTTCCCCAAGTTCCTTCAATACTCTCGGATGTATCCCACCTGGTCCCATCGCTTTGTCTTCTCCCCCCCCACCTCAGGAAAGCAGTCTTCTCCGGGAACAAGTAGGAAGTCGGTCCTCACGTATGGGTGATGTCTGCGCCGATGGAACCCATATGTGAGGACTGATTCCTCCTGTCCCCAGAGAACACCTGTTACAAGTGAGTAACAGCGCTTTCTGAAAATCACTCAAGATCCCCTACACTTCTATTCCTATATGTGGGTGTTTTCTGAGGTCCTTCTTCTGGCCCTTCATCTGTGAACTCAGAGCAAAAATATTTGTTAAGCAATTCTGCGGTATTCTCATCAACTTCTTCATATTTCTTCCCTTTACCTTGAGTCTGACAATATCACTTTTGCACTTCCTCCTCTCAGTAACATATCTGAAAAATGTTTTGTCCCCCCATTTTACTGCATTGGTTGTTTTTCCATGTATTTGTATCTTTGCTTTACTGACTAATTTCCTAGCTTCTCTAAACATTTCCAAACATAGAAGCATGATGACAGGAAAAAGACCACATGGCCTATCTAGTCTGTCCTTCCATATTGACCACCACAACAGTCCCCTTTTTCCTTTAGAGATCCTCTGTGTTTGTCCCATGCTTCTTTGAATTCAGATACTGTCCTCATCTCTACCACCTCCACTGGGAGATTATTCCACGGATCCACCACTCTTATCGTAAAGAAATATTTCCCATATCACTCCTGAATCTATCCCCTTTCACCCTCATCCCATGTCCCCTCATAGTAGAGCTTGCTTTCAATCGAAAGAGGCTCTCCTCCTCTGCATTTATGCCATGGAGGTATTTAAATGTCTCAGTTATATCATCTCTATCCCGCCTTTCCTCTAAAGTGCACATATTAAGATCCTTAAGTCTGTCCTCATATGCTTTATAATGAAGACCACTAACCATTTTAATACCACCCTCTGTACTGATTCCAGCCTGTTTATATCCTTTTGAAGGTATGGTCTCCAGAATTGCACACAATACTCCAAATCAGGTCGCACCAAAGACTTATACAGAGGCACTATCACCTCCTTTCTTCTGCTGGCCATTCCTCTCTGTATGCACCCAAGCATCCTTCTAGCTTTTGCTGTCGCCTTTTCTACCTGTTTAGCAACTTTAAAATCATCAGACACAATCACACCTAGGTCCCGCTCTTCTGTAGTTGACAAAAATACTTCACCCCCTATACTATATTGCTCCCTTGGATTGCTGCAGCCCAAATGCATGACCTTGCATTTTTTAACAGTAAATCTCAGCTGCCAAATTCTAGACCATTCTTCAAGATTAGCTAGATCCCTCCTCATGTTATCTATACCTTCTTGGGTGTCTACTCTATTGTGGATTTTGGTTTCAGCCGCGAAGAGGCAAACCTTACCCGACAGCCCTTCCGCTTTATCACTAACAAAAATGTTAAAAAGAATCGGACCAAGGACAGATCCCTGGGGCACACCACTGGTAATCTCCTCTTCAGAGTGAGCTCCATTTACCTGTACCCTTTGTCACCTCCCACTCAACAAATTTCCAACCCAAGCAGTAACTTTAGGGTCCATCCCTAGGGTGCTCAGTTTGTTTATAAGTCACCTGTGAGGAACGGTGTCAAAGGCTTTACTGAAATCTAAATATACCACATTTAGGGCTCTCCCTCGGTCCAACTCCCTGGTAACCCAGTCAAACAAATCAATCAAATTTCTCTGACAAGACCTGCCTCTGGTGAATCCATGCTGCCTCAGATCCTGTAATCCACTGCACTCCAGAAACCTCACTGTTTTCTCTTTCAGCAGCGTTTCCAATAATTTACTCACCACTGAAGTTAAACTAACCGGCCTGTAGTTTTCAACCACATCCTTACTTCCGCTTTTGTGTATAGGGACCACATGTGCCTCTCTCCAGTCCTTTGGCACCACTCCTGACTCCAGTGAGGCATAGAAAAGGACAGTCAGTGGAGCTGCTAGAACATCTCCAAGTTCCCTCAGTATTTTAGGGTGTATCCCATCCGCTCCCATCGCTTTGTTTACTTTAAGTTTAGCTAGTTTCTCACAAACAGTCTTCTGAAAATTGTTCAAGATGCCCTTCGCTTCTTTTCCTGTTTGTGGGTGTTTTCTGAGGTCCTGCTCCTGGTTCTTCATCTGTGAACACAGAACAGAAATATTTGTTAAGCAATTCTGCTTTATCCTCATCAGCTTCTACATATTCCTCCCCTTCACCCTTGAGTCGGACAACACCACTTTTGCCCTTCCTCTTCTCACTAACATATCTGAAAAATGTCTTGTTCCCCTATTTTATTGCATTGACTATTTCCTGCTCTTTTTGAATCTTTGCTTTCCTGACTACTTTGGTAGCTTCTCTAAGTTTTTCCAAATATAGATGCCTGTCGTTCTCTCTCTGTGATCTCTTGTATTTCATGAAGACCTCTCTTTTTCTTCACCTTTTCAGCTACTTCTTTGAAAACCATAGCGGTCTCCTTTTCCTTTTACCTTTATTTACCATTTTAACAAAAAGGTTGGTTGCCCTTAAAATATCCCCTTTCAGTTTTGCCCACTGTTTTTCTACCTCCCTCAGCTGTTCCCATCCTGCTAATTACTTCCTGAGGTATTGGTCCATCTTGGCAAAGTTAGTTTTCCTAAATCTAAGATGCTTTTGAATGGATTCTAACAGCCCTAGTCCTAATACTGAACCACACCATCTGGTGATCACTGGATACAGAATGATCTCCCACTATAATATCTGAAAGACTTTCACCACTGGTAAGCACCAAGTCCAATATGGCCCCTTCACGTGAATAGTTCTCCCTGTAGAGAATCCAGGATCTCATTACTTCTAGATGATACTGCAGTCGGAATGCGCCAGTCAACATCTGGCATATTGAAATCCCCTATCAGTATCACTTCCCCTTTCCTAGCAAATACGCATATGTCTTCAATTAATTCTCTGTCTACCTCTTCCCCCTGTGAGGGAGGTCTGTATATCACACCAATGCAAATAAATTTCTCTTTCCCTCTTTCTAGTTTAACCCACAGTGCCTCCTCTCTCCCTTTTAAGCTTTAATAATATTTTTTACATATAGTGCCATTCCTCCTCCCCTTCTTTCTACCCTGTCCTTTCTGAATAAAGTATAGCCTGGTATAGTTACATCCCAGTCATGGTTTTCTGTGAACCATGTTTCTGTAACTGCCACTAAATCCAAGTCAGCCTCTCCCATTAAAGCTTCAACATCTGGGATCTTATTTCCTATGCTACGGGCATTTATACACATCGCTTTCCATATATTGCCCCTTTTACCCATTTCCATAAAGGTATTTCATGTTTCAATTACCTGGGGGCTTTCACTTACCTGGGAGCTTTCTTCACTCATCCCCAACAAATCTAGTTTAAAGCCCTCTTCAGTAGATTAGCCAGTCTGCTACTAAAGACACATTGACCTTTCTTGGACAGAGGAATGCAATCTCTGCTCTGCAACCCTTGGAACAGCATCTCATGGTCCAGGAAACCAAAACACCCTCGATGACACCATCCACACAGCCATGCATTCATCTCCAGGATGTGAGCTTCTCTGCTTTGGCCTTTACCCTCAACAGGGAGGATCAAAGAGAATGCCACTTGCACCCCTATCTGCTTCACCCTCTGTCCCAGAGCCATGAAGTCACTTTTGATACACTCAGAGGGATACCTAGCAGTATTATTTGTGCCGACATGGATTAGCAACATTGGGTAATAGTCAATAGGCTTGATGAGTCTCAGCAAACTCTCTTTAACATCTTGGATTTTGGCACTGGCAGACAGCATACCTCTCTGGACGTCAAGTCTGGTTGGAGATGGATGCCTCAGTACCCCTCAGAAGAGAGTCACCAACCACCACCACCCTTCGCTTCCTTGTGGTCACTGATTCTGCAACTGTGGGTCACTTGAGTTCTGATTCTTCCCTTTCCAGGGATGCTTTCACCTCCTCCACTTCAAGGGCTGCATAATGGTTCTTCATTCAAGAGCTGGAGAAGTTGGATTGGTGATTCTGCAGGCTCTGGTGACTTGTGTCCAACCTTTGTCATTCTGTAGGCACCCATCTTTTCCTCTGCTGGAGAGCTTGGATGTTGCAAGAAGCATCTTATCAATGTACTTCTCACTGTCTTGAATGTTCCTCAGCCTTGCCACCTCCTCTCTGAGTCGCTCCACTTGTTTCCTGAGAGTTTCCTGAGAAGCAGAAGCTGTAACGCGGGCAACAGCTTTAGCGATACGATTTTTCCCAGACATTGCTCAGTTTGTGGAGCTTAGGTATCTGTTAAAGCAAGAGAGAGATCTACCAGCCGGTTTTCCAGCTGTCCTTTCAGAGAAAAAGCAGTTAAATCTCTTTAAATGTGTTCAAAATGTGCTGTTCCCAGTCCTTGTGTGTAGTTAATTGGGGAGGTGCCCTGTAAAGCAAGACTGCTCACTAGGGATGGGTGGGAATTAGGGGGTAGGGAGGGAACTAACACATGATGAGGTGTCAGTAGATTCAAAAAACTGAAGAAAGATACTAAAGCAGAGTTTTAAACTTACCTCACTAAACAAAATATTTCTCCTTTTAAACTAAAGCACCAAAAAAAATGGAACTGTTAGTGTGTTATCAATGTCCTTTTGTCTTCCAGGAGAGCTTTGACAGGGACATCTTATACTTTCAAATGGAAGAGATTTGCTTTTTGGTGTGGGGAACGATCCGTAGATACTTTTGCCTGTTCCATACAAACACTGCGTGAATACCTTCTATACCTTTCAGAATCAGAAAATAAGGCAAACTCAGCAAGGGTTCGATTGGAGTTTATCATTGTGGCATAGAAGGTAAACCCATCTCCATACCACCCTTAGTAGTTTGCTTCATGCTTCTACTCATGGCTCCTCAGGCTACCCATAGTGTCTTGAGATCTCAACGTGGTTCTCACGCAGCTGATGAAATCTCCTTTTGAGTTGCTCAATTCCTGTCCTCTAAAGTTCTTGACCTGGAAGGTCTTATTCTTGGTGGCAGTTATTTCAGCGCACAGAATGAGCAAGCCTCAGGCCCTAGTAGTTCATCCACCGTATGCAAAATTCTTCTACAACAGAGTGGTTCTTCCTATGCATCCCATTTCGTCCAAAAGTGGTTACAGGTTTCCATCTTAACCAGTTAATCATCCTTCCAACATTTTCTCACAAACTCCATTCTCACAAGGGAGAAGCTGCATCGCACATGTTGATTTTTAAAAGGGCCAAAGAGGCCTATTCCATTCAGGCCATGCAGCCCCTGTACGGCCGGGCAGAATCGGGCTGTGCAAAGTTAAACCTGATTCTGATCCCGTGACCCCCACGGGATCAGAATTGGATCTAGCGCCTGGATGTGCAGGCTGGGACCCGATTCTACCCGGCTGTATGTCCCGGCAACTACAAGGCTAACTCAGCCGGGCTCGTGAATAGAGCCACAGTGCCATGGTATCCCATCGTCATGGCACCGTGGCTCCATTCACGAGCCGTGATTGCTGGCCGCACCAGAGCAACTCCCATTCCCCTCAGCCTGACCCCCAATCTGGCCTTCCAAGGCCTTGTTTGGGCTGCAGGGAATCCCCTGAGCCCCCTCACTTGCCTGCCCATGTACTGCACCGTGGTCCTCCGCCATCCATGGGGACGTTTTCCACCTTTGAGGTGGAATAAGTCCCCCATCTGAATCGGAGGCCCTGGACGTCCGGGGTCATGGCCCGCCCATGCCGTGCCCTCTCTCTGCCTCCAGAACGCCCCCTCCCACCCCCATCTAGGCCTCCCCATACAAACCCGTTGTTCATATGGGGAGGCTATGGCCGGGGCCGGCAAGGGGATGAATAGCATGACAGAATGACCCCCTTAGCGTTTTACTTTGAGCAGATGAAAGGCCATACAAATTCCATCCATCCTTTTGGTTTTTTTGACCCCAGCAAGCTAGGGACTGCTGTCTCCAAATGCATGCTATTAATGTGGCTTGCAGACCGCATCTCTTTCATTTATGCCCAAGCAGGTCTCAGCCTTGAAGGTTATGTCATGGCTCATAATGTCAGAGCCATGGCTGCATCTGTGGCCCACTTATGCTTGGTCTCCATCAAAGAGATATGCAAAGCTGCAACATGGATTTCATTTCATACCTTCACTTCTCCCTACTGTTTGAATGGGAATTCCTGATGAGACAGCAGATTCGGTCAATCTGTATCGGGGAATCTTTTTGGAGAGTAAAATCCAACCCATTCTCCCTAGGCTTATTTCTTTTTGTTCAGACTGCCTTAAAAATATACAAAGACCTGTTGCCAACAAAAATCTATGTTTATGAACCTAAGTTATGCTCTTTGTTTTCTTCCTATTTTTGTTCAAGGCAACCTGTATCTAGGGATTCCCATATGTGAGAACTTTTTTCCTGCTGTTTCACAAAAAAAGCATGGTTACTCACTTGTACGAGTAGATGTTTTCTGTGAATAACATAAAGCCCTCACAACACTTCTTCTTACCCTTGAAGTTATGTTCTTCTCAGCTCTCTAATGGACTGAGATCAAGATAGTGTCAGGGCAGTAGGTGGGAAGATGCACACAGGCATGGTGAACCTTTCCAAATGCTTCTAAAAGCAGCTGAGGATGCTTCTGCATGGTGCTCCATCGGATGATGTCACCTATATGTGAGGGCTTTTCCTGTGGTCAGTGGTGAACATGTGCTACAGGTAAGTCACTACGCTTTCTATGTAACCCAAAGAATTATACATAAGGGGTCAAGAATGTCTGTCTGTCTGGGAGTAAACTTCTCTCTAAAAATTATGAATTGGACCAAATTTGGAATGGGGAAAAGCCTGTGAAAATTTGTAAAGCAGCAAACTGATTCTCCCTTCCTACCTCTACCTTGCACAGTTTATTTGGTCATGCTGTGCTACCCAGTCAATAAGGGTGATACTGCAACTTTTGCACTCTTTATGCACAGGCTTCTCCGGAGAAATAGATTACACATAAAGAGATGAGTAGCCCTAACCTTGAGAGTAACCCTCTCGCATGCCTGACTAAAGTCCTGCTCGTCTATTAAAGAAACAACATTGTTGCTCGCATGTAAAAGGAGTTTTCCATAGACAGCAGATTTGATCAAGCACACAATTTCTCTCACCTCCCCAATAGTTGCATTATCTCTTGAGCTATAGAACTAACTGAAGAGATGAGGAGACCATTCCTTGTGTGAAGGGCAGCACATGCTCAGAACATCATGTTCCGAGCTCTGAGAGAGCAGTTCTGTCTCAGTGTTGTGCAATAACATCACTCACATGTGCCTGTTCAGCTCTCCTGTCTATGAAAAACACTTTTTACAGGAGAGCAACAGTGCTTTATATACATTAATGGCTGATGTGGGGCACTATAAAACCTAGACCTATACTATTACTGTTCTGTACTGCTGATTGCATGACTTCTGCTCTGATTTTATTGAGAGCTGCAGACCAATTTATTGTTCACATCTGTGATGAAATCCCTTCATAATTATATTCAGTTTTGCTTGTACATTTGGTATTAATTTAGGTTCTTAGGATAAATGGACAAGGCAGGTAAAGAACACAAACTAACCTTTCCTGAAATGGTTGACACTATGGTGTCTTAGAAATTTCTGCCCCACATATTCAATGGAAATAAAATTGCAGCAGTTGTTTTTGAAATACTGATATTTTCTGGAGAAGATGATTCAAACTATAAGAGCGTGCCCTCTATTCATTGTGAAGAAATTCTAAAATAGTTACAGCAAATATTGCATAGATATATATTTAAGCTGGAAAAGGAAGTACTCCTGTTAGCATTTACTAGTGGAAATTTTTAATTTAGTGTAGACCAGAATTGTTTCATTTTGGCATTCTATGGATTATGAATCCAAACCCAAATAAGTCTAAAACTTGCTTCTGAAGGGAATTAAAAACCATTGTGGTTGCTTTGGTTTGGATTGCCGCCTTGGCTGCTTAAGCTTATTCTTTTTATAAACTATTCCAAGCCAGATTGTTATACTGTAATTATGATAGCTTTTGTATGCTGTAGTGCAAAATTGTCACAGGTATCCCCATATTGTAAATTATTCCACTTTGGCTATACTGAGATACATTGCTTGTTTGAATTTTTATACCTTCTGACAAAAGGAGGCACAGAGAAATAGCGAGGTAGGCCCACTAACAAAGAATTCACAGCTATAACATTGAGTAATAAATTTTAGGAAACATACATTTTCATAAGAATTAATATTTACAAATTGAGAAGAGCTTTTAGTGTTTTTCCTTCACACCGCTACACGTGTTTTGAAATATGTCAGAAGAGAATTGAAGTATCGGTGGCTGTTGGGAGACCAGACTCTTTAGTTTGGTGATCTGAATGGCATATGCTTCCCACTGCTTCTCTAGAGGCAGTTTACACAAATTGTAGCTCATCATGACACTCATCTCATCTTTAAGTTATAATTTTTTGCTGAAGTTTCACAATGAAGTCCTGAATGAGTGAGCGAGACTCTAGTGTAGACAACAGAACATACAAATGAAAATAGAAGTGGGCAAGCTAGACCATAAAGATGGAAATAGAAACAGGCGAGCTAGACAATCTGGTATGGGAGTGGCTGTAAGAATCAAGTATTCTGAGTCTCTGGTGCCCACACAGAAAACCGCCTTAAAGTACTAATTGCAATCCTTACCAGAAATAACTTTTTTAGCCTTCCTGTGCACCCTTGGTGGTATCCATATCCAAAATGGTCTTCTTTACTTTCTGTGCATTTAGACAAACATCTTTATTAAAAAAGGACCTTTCTCTTTTTTTTCTCTTCCTGCCTCTTTTCCTCCTTCCCAGATCCGAGGGAATAGCACTGCATTTCTTATCAGGGCTGTTAGCAGATTAAGATCAATTCCTTTATCATCTACTTCCTTGCTGAGCTTGTACTTATAAAATCCTGTCACCTCACCTGTTTTAACTAGTAATATTGTGATTTAAAAGTATAGCTTTATGTCATTATAAAATTTTACTTTTCTTTTGCTGTTTATATTAATGTAACGTCCACTTCACTACAGGATTATAACTTTCTAGGGAGAGAAAAGAAATATCAAAGAAAACCAATAAGTAAAAACTACAGTGTCTTTATCTTTATCTTTATTTTACACTTGATATACTGCCCAGGCCAAGGCATTAGAGCAGTTCACAATAAAATATCAATGCTGCAGAAGAACAGGAAAAGAACGCCATTTATGTGATAGGAAAATGGTAGGAGATACAGTGACAGCCAACGGAGATAGGAGGAAGCAAGAGGGAGGGGAGACTAATGAGGGTCAGTGCCAGGAATGTTATAAGCCTGTTGAAATTAGTGTGTTTTGAGAAGTGTTTTAAATTTCAGGTAGGAAGCTTCAAGGCAGAGCGAGGATGGTAAAGCATTCCAGAGTGAAGGACTGAGGAAGAAAAACGCAGCATGTCGCGTTAGTTCTAGATGAGCCTGAGATGGGGATGGGAGAACAAGCTGATTTGCATGAAGAGAATGAAGTTGACGGTAGGGGGTGTATAGGGTTATGAGGTTGGATAAATACTGAGGAATTGATGTATAGAGAAATTTGTGTCAAAATCAAAAACGTATATTGAATCCTGTAGTGGAGGGGCAACCAGTGAAGACATATCAGCAGAGGGGTAATATCAGAGCGCCTAGCATAGGTAATGAGGCGGGCTGCTGTATTTTGTAGTAATTGTAAACGCTGAAGTTGATAGAGGGGTAGGCTAGCAAGGGCTACATTACAGTAGTCCAGCCTACTCATCACCAGCACCAGCAAGAGGATAGTAAGTGAAGAGGGCGCTAACAATGGTCAAACTGCTCAGATCTGACGAAGTGCACAAAAGGACTGGCGGACGAGGATGGATACATGCTCTTGAAAGGAAAGTGAAGAATCCATATAACACCCAAATAACGGAATGAGGAGACCAGGGGGATAGCAGTGGAATTTAACTGTTGGGTATTGTTTGGACAGAGGGTGCTTAAGGAAACCCACATGGCCGTAGACTTGGATGGGTTGAGGTGGAGAAAGTTGTTAGAAATCCAAGTGGCAATGTGGGTAGGACAATCATTAAGAGGTGAAAGATCAATAGTAACTGGGGATGTGTGGTAAAGAAGAACTATATCATCAGCATAGAGATATGTGGACACCGGATACTGCTGAATGAGGAAAGGCAGAGAGGCAAAAAAATGTTAGAGTAATGGGGAGAACATAAGAACATAAGATATGCTATACTGGGTCAGACCAAGGTCCATCAAGCCCAGTATCCTGTTTCCAACAGTGGCCAATCTAGGTCATACGTACCTAGCAGTTTCCCCAAAAGACACAGTTGCCACAATGCTTGTACTGGGTCAAGCATTGATATCCTGGGTCCCTTCTTAATAATGGTTTATGGACCTTTCCCCCAGGAACTTGTCCAAACCATTTTTAAAGCCAGCTACGCTAACAGCTTTTACTACATCCTCCGGTAACAAATTCCAGAGTTTGATTAAACGTTGAGTGAAAAAATATTTTCTTTTATTAGTCTTAAATAGTTTACCCTGTAGCTTCGTTGCATGTCCCCTAGTCTTTCTATATTCTGATAACGTAAAAAATCGATCTACTTTTACCTGTTCCACTCCGTTCATTAATTTATAGACTTCTATCATATCTCCCCTCAGCCGTCTCTTTTCCAGGTTAAAGAGCCCTAACCTTTTTAGCCTTTCTTCATAGGAGTATCCTTCCATCCCCTTTACCATTTTGGTGGCTCTTCTCTGAACCTTTTCTAATAACGCTATATCCTTTTAAGATACGGCGACCAGAATTGCACATAATATTCAAGGTGCGGTCTCACCATGGAACAATATAGAGGCATTATAATATCTTTTGTTTTATTTTCCATTCCTTTCCTTATGATACCTAGCATTCTGTTTGCTCTCTTGGCCAACGCTGCACACTGGGCCGAGGGTTTTAACATGTTATCCACAATGACGCCTAAATCTTTTTCCTGGTTGGTGGTTCCTAATGTGGAACCTTGCATCATGTAACCATAGTTTGGGTTGTTCTTCCCTAGGTGCATAACTTTGCACTTGTCCACATTAAATTTCATCTGCCATTTTGATGCCCAGTCTTCCAACTTATCAAGATCCTCTTGCAATTTTCCACAATCCTCTTGGGTTTTAACAACTTTAAATAGTTTTGTGTCATCTGCAAATTTGATAACCTCACTCATTATTCCCTTTTCCAGGTCATTTATGAATATGTCAAAAAGCAGCGGACCCAGCACAGATCCCTGGGGTACACCACTATTCACCTTTCTCCTTTGGGAAAACTGGCCATTTAGCCCTACCTCTGCTTTCTATCTTTTAACCAGTTCCTGATCCACAATAGTACACTGCCTCCTATCCCATGACTCTTTAGTTTTGCCAAAAGTCTCTGATGAGGGACCTTGTCAAAGGCTTTCTGAAAGTCCAGATACACTATATCAACCGACTTACTTTTGTCTACCTGTTTATTCACACCTTCAAAAAAACATAACAGATTAGTAAGACAAGATCTTCCTTGTCTAAAGCCATGTTGGCTGTCTCCCATTAGGCCATAACTATCTACATGCTGAGTAATTTTGTCACAGAGCCCTGAGATACTCCACATATTAAAGGGAATGATAGGGAGGACACGTCATTTAAGAGAATACAAAAGCTACAGGAGGTGAGGAAGGAGCAAAACCACTGCAGCACAGTACCCTGAATCCCAGAGTCATGAAGGCGAGAGAGCAATATACAGTGATCTACTAAGTCAAAGGCGGAGGAGAGATTTAATGACAGAACCAAAGTGATATCCCCTCGATCGTGTGCAACATGTAACTCATTCAACAAGGCAAGAAGAACAGATTCCGTGCTGTGGCCTGCACGGAAGCCAGACTGACGCGGATGGAGAACATTAGTGGCCTCAACGTGGGATGCTAGTTGAGAGAACACTGTTTTTTCCAGCACTTCTGCCAGAAATTGAAAGTTTGAAACTGGACGCTAGTGTGCCGGAACAGAAGAGTTGAGTGAAGATTGCTTAAGTAGTGGCCGAATAATGGCTGACTTCCATGTGGTAGGAAAGATCCCAGTAGATAAGCTGGAATTAAAAATAGTTTTAACAAGAGGCAGTAAGGCAAGAGATGGTTCAGATAACCTGTTGGAGGGAATGGGATCCAGCGAACACGTTGTCTTCCTGGAGCTCGAGAGAGTCTTAAGTAGCTCTGTTGCTGAAATGGGTTGAAAAGAAGACCAGGTATGGCCCAGAGCCTTATTTGAGGGAGTCGAGGCTGAACTAGAGGTGTCAACAAGGGGAACAGACGATAGGGAGAGAGGGGGAGGGGGCAGAGACAAAGGGGAGGGGTGGGTTGGGAAAAGTGGAGCGCAAGTCAAGTACCTTCTCTCAGAAAAAGACAGCAAGGAGTGTATGATACAGTAATGTAGTCAGATGGACAGGATGAGTAGTAGGTGCAGATAGAGTATGGACATTGGAATAAAGCTGACTGGAGGAGTTGGAGGCTGTGGAAATGAAGGATGTGTAATGCGAACGTTTGGCAGAATGGACAAACGAACAGTAAAAAGAATATACCTGTTGAAAACGTGCACGGGCTTCTGGGGAGGGGTTCTTGAGCCACAACCACTCAACACGACGAAGCTGTGAGTGCAGCAAAGATAAGCCTGGGTGGTACCAAGGGGAACAAATACATTTTGCTGAGGTAGGGAAGGGGCGGAAGGGGGTCAAGTTATCCAAAGAGGCAGTAAGCACATAATTCCAGGTGCAAACCTGAGCAGTAGGTGACTGAGAGGCAAAGTCTGAAGGGAACAAGGTTTGTGCAGGTGGAAACGCAAGCAGCTTTGCTGGAGTGATATGATGGCATAAGCGGCGGGATGGCTGGGGATTAGCAGAATCAGCAGCTGTGACTGAAAAGGATGTAGAAAAGCAGATGCAATGATGGTCTGACCAAGGGACCACAAGGGCTGAAAAGGAGGATAGAATAAGACCAGAAGCTGGTGGGGCAATGACCAGGTCTAATGTATGGCCCGCACAATGGGTTGGACAGGGAACATGCTGTGTAAGAGACCTGGGCCTGAGAGGTGAATCCAAATGGGCATTGAAGTCACCTAGAATAATAAGATTAGAATAGGTTAGGGTAGTTTCAGAAATAGTCTGCATTGCCATATCCCGTAAGTCAGTGGCGAGGGAAGGGGGAAGGTAAAGCAGAAGGAAATAAAGAGGTGGGGACGATTGGAGCCGCAGTAAAAGAGGTTCAGAATAATGAACTGAAGCAGCCCTAACTTCAGTGATGGCAAACCGGGAATGATAGAGGAGAACCACTCTCCCCCCCCTCCCCCCATCTACCCAGCCTGGGTGTTGAGTAGACCGAGTACCCCGAAGGTCCTCACCAGTGACTGAAAATTTAAATATAAAAAAGTTACTTCAAATTGGTTCCTGGCTCCTTAATTGGCTCATCTTGTACATGCAGTCTTGTGAAATCCAGCACTTACAAGAATATGTTTCTAGATTGGCCCCTACATAAGTCGTTACCTGCTGTGCTTATACATGTAAAGCCCCAAATGATATTTCTTCTTCACTGTACATGTTAACAAATAAAGTTATAATTACCAGTGTCCTTATAGATATTTTATAAAAGGATCCACATTCTGTAGAACCTTTTGTAAAATATTTGAGGAACTATGAACATCCCCTCTGAGACTTCTTAGTTCCTACCTCAGGTGTCTGTGTAAAATGGGGTGTCATATGTTTATGGATTTCAGAAGACATTTGCAAAGTCCCTCTGAGAGACTCCTCATGAAATTCAAATGTCATGGGATAGGAGACAATGCACTGTTGTGGATTGGGCTAAAAGAGAATAAGACTAAATGGCCAGCATTGTCAGTGGTGAAAGGTAGTAAAGTGCTCAGAGATCAGTGTTATTACTGGTGCTTTCTAACTTATTTATAAATGATATGGAAAAGGAAATCATGAGTGAGCTAATTAAATTTGCAGATGATAAAAAATTATTCAAAGTTGTTAAATCATAATTTGACTGGGAGTAATTGCAGGGGGACCTGGTGAGACTGGGAAACTGGGTTTCTAAAACAAATGCATTGTGTCTCTTCGAGTCAATGCTGACACCTGGTGACCCAGCAGCTCCTGAGATTTCTTGGCAGTGTGACCCGAAGTAGATTGATAGGCTTTTCTTTTGAGGCAATGGAGGGTTAAGTGACTTGCCCAAGGCCACAAAGACTGCCAATGGGAATTGAACCCTGGTCTCTTGGTTACCAAGCTAGTGCTCTAACCATTAGGCTACTCTTCCACTTCATGACAGATGAAATTTGATGCGAACAAGTGCAAATTCATGCATATAGGAAAAAATAATCTTTACTATTGCTACATGATGTTGCATTCCATATTAGGAATGAACATGCAGGAAGAGAATCTTGGTGACATTGGGGATTATACACTGAAATCCTAAGCTCAATGTGTGGTGGTGGTCAAAACCACAAATAAAATAATATAAATTATTCAAAAAAGGATAAAAAATAAAATGGAGAATATTACAGTGCTTCAGAATCATTCCATGGTGCAATCACACCTTGAATACTGTGTGCATTTCTTGTTGCCCATCACAAAAAAAGAACTAGAAAGGGTATAGAGAAAAGCTACTAAAATGGTAAAGGGAGCGGAATGGCTTCCCTATGAAGAAAGACTGGATAAGTTTGTGTTCTTCCACTTAAGAATTGATGGCTGAGAGGAGATGTGATGAAAGCCTATAAAATCATAGGGGGGTAGGATGGGTAAAAAAGAAGAAAGACATGCATAAAATCAATGTCTTTGAATTATGGTGTTGAAGAATACTATATATGCCAAGGACTGCCCGAAGAACAACTCAATCAGAAATGAAAAGAGATCAAACTTAAAATTTCCTTAGAAGCTAAAATGACAAGACTTTGAATTTCAAATTTTGGACACATCATGTGAAGAGAATGATCTTTAGAGAAAGGCATCATGCTTGTCAAGGTTGAAGGTCAGTACAAAATAGGAAGACCAGCAATGTGATGGATGCCACTCTATCAGCAATTAGCTACAGCTGCCCGAATCTTTTATGGAGCATCAAGCATTCACCATATCACACCCATCCTAAAACAATTTCACTGGCTATCTTTGATAAGTTGAATCAAGTATAAGGTTCTGTTAGTCATCTTCAAATTAAATCACAACTTATCTTTACCATACCTACAGTCCATCTTGCACAAAACGCCAAACAATAGAGCCAGGAGACCCTGTACACAAAATATGTATGCTGTACCTATGAATGGAGTGGAAGGGGTAAATATAGATCAATTGTTTAATCCTTCAAAAAGTAGAAAGACTAGGGACACTCAATGAAGCTATAGTGTAGCCCATTTAGGACTAATAAGAGAAAATATTTTTTCACTCAACGTGTAATCAAACTCTGGAATTTGTTACTGGAGGATGTTGTAAAAGCTGTTAGTCTTGCTGGGTTTTTAAAAAGGTTTGGACAAGTTTCTAGAGGAAGAGTCTATAAACTATTATTAAAGAGGACCAGAGAAATCCACTGCTTTACCCCAGGATAAGTATTATGGAATCTGTGTACCTTTTTGAGAACCTGACAGATACTTGTGACCTGTTTGGCCACTGTTGGAAACAGGATACAGGCTTGATGGCCTTGGTCTGACCCAGTATGGCATTTCTTATGTTCTGCTCAGGAAAACCAAGAGCACCCAAACAGAATGTGCACGTGCCTTCTCACTATATGCACTAGGACTTTAGACTTTAGGACTGAGATTAGAGTTTTCTCAGAACTCCTAACCTTCCATAATGAACTAAAAACTCTACCTATTAGGGAACACTTCAGAAATGAAACATAATGTATGTAGACCTAACCAAAGAGTGACCAAGACCTAACCAAAAAGTAACACAAGGACTAGTTTATAGTGAGACCCAAAGTGTCATCTGCAGCCATCTCAGTGGCTGCAGTTCATCAGTGTCCTCTTGGACACCATGCGGGCCCGATCCTTTCTCCCAGAAAACACTGTAAAGCAGCTTGTGGAGATGATTGCCACCATCTGACAAAATCTGCACACTACCTTTTCACCGAACACTACAACAGCATATGAAACACACAATCACAGGACTGAAATTACTACACAACTGTCCCCTCCCAATAAGATGTCGTCCAAGCTAAGTATCTATATATTGTATATAGTTATAACTTTGTAAACAGTTAAATGTACATAGCTCATTTGCCGTTCTTGTTCTGTTCCACTGTAAACCCTTTGATAAAATGAAAAGTGGTATGTAAAAAAACTTTAAATAAATAAATAAATGCAATATATAAACTACGGCACAGGTGATGCTGTGCATGTTAGGCCACATGGCCTCCGTAGTGCATGTGACCCCATTGGCCCAGCTCAGGATGCTCCGGGCACAGTGGATGCTGTGCACCCAGTGAAAGCAAGTCACAGGTTACCTCAGGGATCGTGGGGTCATCACAGCACCCCTCAATGAGTCCCTCGAGTGGTGGCTGCAGCCCCGGCACTTGCTCCAAGGTCTTCCTTTCCAGCTGACACCATCCCACAGAATGCTCATCATTGACACATCCAAACTTGGGTGGGGTGAGCACTTGGATGGCCTGTGGATGCAAGGCCTCTTGTCAGGGCAGGAGAGCCTGAATCAGATCAACTTTCTGGAACTCCAGGCAATTGCAAATTCCCTCGGGGCCTTCTAGGCTCACTTGACCAACAAGATGGTCCTTATCTAGACAACCATGTTCTACGTTAACAAACAGAGGGGCACAGGTTCATATCTCCAGTGCTGGGAGGTGGTACACCCCTGGAAGTTAGCAGTGGCCCATGGCATGGAGCTGTAGGCGACCTACCTGCCCAGGGAGTTCAATATGCTGGCAGACTACTTCAGTCGGGTCCTCCAGCCCCATGAGTGGAGCACATCTTTCGGGAGTTGGGCATGTCAACACTGGACCTCTTTGCCTCACTCTGCAATGTGAAGGTGGATCACTTCTATTATTGGGTGCCCACGAAGAGCAGGCTGGTGTCAGGTGCCTTCCTCCTCAACTGAGGAGTGGGTTTGCTCTATATTTATCCCCCGATTCTGCTGGTGATGAACATACTTCTCAAGCTCCAAGTGGACAAGGGGACCATGATCCTCATTGCCCCATACTGGTCCAGGCAGCCATGGTTCTCCCTGCTGCTACAGCTCTCCAGTTCGGAGCCTATCTGGTTGGTTGCGACCCTGACCTCATCTCTCAGGAGGACGACATCCTTCTGCACATGAATGTCCAATCCGTGGCTGAGTGGGTAGTCCTGTCCAAACTCAACTTCCTGGGGGAGGTGACAGATGTCCTCCTAGCCTCCTGCAAGGACTTCACCCACCACACCTATGCCTTCAAGTGGCGCTGGTTCTCCCTATGGTATGCAGGAAAGGCATTGGAACCCTTCTGCCCGGTCAAGGATTTGCTGGAGTATCTCCTGTATCTCTCCAATTTGGGCCTGCCACCAGGACTTTGAGAGGAAACCCAGGAACTCTGCTCAGCCTTTGGTGGCCCTCTTCATGTGGGGCTTGCTCCTACCCAGGCCTCCGATTAAGCTCCCGTTGATTGTGTAGGATCTCAACATGGTCTTGGGACAGTTGTTGTCAGTGCCCTTCAAACCGCTCACTACCTGTCCACCGAAATTCCTGACCTGGAAGGTCGTCTTTCTGGTGGTGCTCACCTTGGCTCATTGAGACAGTGAGCTTTAGGCTCTGGCAGCTCACACACCGTACATAAGGTTCTACTATAACTGGGTGGTGCTAGGCACTCACCTGTGCTTCTTGCCTAGGGTGGTTTCGGTCTTCCACCTCAACCGGTTGGTGGTATTGCCCATCTTCTTTCCTAGGCCTCGCACCAAGAGGGTGGAGGCCCAGCTGCACATTTTTGGATTGCAAGTGGGTGCTGGCCTTTTACCTTGAGTGGACCAGCCCATATCGTCACTCTACCCAGCTGTTCATCTCCTATGACCCCAACAGGCTGGGCATAGCGGTCTCCTAACACATGCTGTCTATTTGGGTGGCAGACTGCATATCCTTTGCCTATGCTAAGGCAGGACTGAGCCTCGAGGTCATGTCACGGGCCACATGTCTAGGCCATGGCTACTTCCATGGCCAATCTGTGCTTGGTCTCTATGGAGGAGATTTGCAGGGCTGCCACATGGTCCTCTGTCCACACTTTCAAAGCCCACTACTGTCTGGATGTTGATTCCCAGCTTGAAAGTAACTTCAGCCAAGCTGTACTCCGGCATCTGTTTGGGACTTAGGTTCAACTCTTTCCCACCGACCCTCTGTCCAGCCAGGCTATCGAAAGAATCGTCCTGATGTTGATGCCTGCTGTAGACTTTGAATTGGTTGAGTCCCAAAAGGGGACTACATCTGCTTTTCCTCTCGATCCTTTTTGCCCCTGTTGGGCTAGTTTTTCGTGTTCGGTAGCCTGTAGCTTGGGAGTCCCATATGTGAGGACTAACTTCCTGCTTGTTCACAGAGAAAGTGTAGTTACTCACCCGTAGCAGGTGTTCTCCGTGAACAGCAGGAATAAGTCCTCACAACCAGAGCCGGCCCAAGGGTTTCTGCCGCCCTAGGCAGAAACCCCGGCCTCAAGGTCCCCCCCCCCCTGACACTGCCCTCCCCCTCTGACACCACCTCCCTCCAGTTGCCCCTGCGCCCTCCAGCTGCCCCATCCAGCTGCCGCCATCACCGCCGCTGACCCCCCCCATCTGCCGCAGATTTCATCTAGGGAGGGGGAGGTGGGCAGCAGCAGTATTTCCAAAAGCACGCCCCATTTGGAAATAGTGCTGCTGCCTGCCTCCCCTCCAAACGGAATTGACGGCGGCGGCTGCCCATGTGTGTCATTACTGCTCACCTGAACCGGCCACCCCACTCGCCTAGTGGAGGGGCCGGCCCTGTTCACAACCCTCTCACCTCCCGTGGAGTTGTTTTGGCTACCAGCTTTTGTACCTTACCAAGGAGAAGATGGCGCTGCTGCAGGCAGGAAGACAGGCGTGCATGCGTGATGGAGGCTCCCAAAAACGTATGAATGGAAGCTGAGAAGCCTTCCTGCATGGGTCTCCATCGGGGGATGTCACCCATATGTGAAGACTTATTTCTTCTGTTCATGGAGAACACCTGCTACAGGTGAGTAACTGTACTATCGGCTGGGTACTTGTGACCTGGATGCAGGAGAAAGGACTAGATGAACCTTTGATCTGATTCAATATGGCACATCTTGGGTTCTTCTGTTCTAATTTATTCAGCTGAGGAGAAATATGATCATGGAGGCCAAAATTCAAAGGATTCATTCTCCTAACTTTGTGACTTATTTTCCTAAAATGGCCTCTAAATTTAGGAGCATATAAAAAAGGTTGCAATAGGGGTGGATTTAGGGCAGGGGAGAAAAGATAGAAGCTTAGCACTTATTTTCAACACTAGACACATAAAGTAGCCTCATAAATCTGTGAATATGAATGTCAGGCTTTACTTTATAAACTTAAATTTTAAACTCCTAAATTAAGATTAATTTTCAGCTGAAAATAGGGCACAAATTTAGGATCCTAAATATAGGAACTTGTTTTTAATATTGAGCCCATGGGATTTAAACTTCAGAAGGAACCTTGTAGCAATATTTGGTACTGTTATTTAGCATCTTGTAAAGACCCATGTACAATGCTTTGCAAAAATCTTAACAACTAAAAGTCAGTGTGTGAACAACTGTTGCCAAGTTTCCCTGTGAGAGATGGGGGCATAAATTACAGATAAGATGCATTTGCACTAGCAGTGAATTAATAACAGTATTGATTTGAGACTGCATGCCCAACTCACAGTCCAAGATGACCCCCAGTACTTTTAATTCAGTTTTAACTAGATAAATGCTGCTGCTGAATAATATGTCAAGAAGAGTAAAATTCATATTGGGTTTCTTCACCCATAATACCTAATTCTTACTAAGATTCAAAAGAAGCTTATTTCTTGATATTCAATTACAAACATGATTCCATCTTTTAGATAATTTTATAAAACAAAATCCAATTATTGCCTAATTCATAGTACAGCTGAATATGACCGTCATAGAAGTCAACTTAACTCCTTACTTGGGCATTTGCAGTTAAATACTAAATAGGAGGATGCGCAAAATGGAATCCTGTGAGAGCTTGCAGTGGCATTCAGAAGAATCAGTTATTTTACCACTGAATGTGCTTGTTGAGTTCTCTCCTATAAGAATGTTTTAAACCAAACATTTCACTCTCAACAGCAGAGGATCCAAGACAAAAGGATCTCATGGTCATTGGTGTCAAAGACATTAGATAAGTCCAAGGAAGCAAGAATGGAATCTACTCCCCTATCAAAACTTTTACATATGGCATTAGTCAAGATAGCCAATAGACTCTCTATATCGTGGCCCAGGCAAAGCCCATCTGATGGGGGTGCAAACAATTTCTCTCCTGGACTATTTCTTATAATTCAATAAAAGTTGCCTATTTAATTAGTCTACCTAAATATGACCATGTCAAAGTGGATCTATGACTACCAACTTCATCCAGATTTCATGGTAGGTTTCTTCAAAATTAGGCATACCATGCCCCTTTTTAGGCCTTTTAGGGAAAAAGCCTGACTGAAGAGAAGGACAGTATTAAGCAAAGTCTGCAAAATACCAACAATTACACATCACAGTTTTTCATAAATCATACAGGAATAGAGTCAAAAGGACTAGCAGTGGGTTTGGAGGACCTAAGAATAACCAATTTGTTTTCCTCACTAAGCAAAGTACACAAAATTGCCTTAACATCCAGTCGGTTATCCCATAAAATATTCTTATCTGAAGCTAATGAAAATGTAACCAATTCCTCACTAATTTTATCCATTTTGGCTATAAAGTGTTGTGCGAAATAAATTATTCAGAAAATAATTCACTCCAGATTTATCACCATCACCAACACCACCAGCTTACCCCGAAGCAATTGTTGCTGCCCAATATCTTTTTGTTGTGAAGGCATGTTTTACAAATGACGTCCGAGTGAATATGTATACAAAAAGGCCAGCCATGTGCATGTTTCATCCCGATTTTAGAAATATATATGTCCCTGAAATGGATGGTGGTGGCCACAGCCACATAGATGTCCCTGCAATAAAAATTCAGGATGGGGACATTTGTCCCATGCTGCATACACCCTATTTTTCAAGCAGAGACATGCATCAGCATTCCAACCATAAAACAAGTGTCCTCATCTCCCTTCATGTTCCTTTAGGTCATGAAAAATATTGGGGACAGCAGAGTACCTTCTTCTCTACTCCCTCCAGGTGTTTTTGTGGCAGAAAGAGAGCTGTTTTGATGTCTATTAATATCCTGAAGTAGGAATAGACATGGACATCACCACTGATGGGTTGAGACGTGCTGGCCGTTTCTGAAATCGGACGCACATGTGCATCTTTCACTGAACACTCTGGACACACCTGCACCTCGCCCTATACAACATTGATGAGTTTGCCTTGGAGACATCCATATACCCAGCTTTCTAAAATGGATATGGGGATGTCCTTGTGATTTGCATGTCTGAATGCCCAATTTCAGATATCCAAATCACAAATAGAGATTCTAGAATTACTGCCTTTGTATCTGATTCACATCAAATTTACAGGACTAGTCAGGGGTAACCGAAGCACAGCGGACGCGGTGCTCTCCCCATCACACCCCCCCTCGCCCCGTAATAATCACACAACTCCAATGTTGGCATAACAACAGTTGCAGCTTTATTAACTTTTAACCACAGTCAACAATAATTCCAAACAATCAATTTAAACCTCCACCTCAACAGTAATGACTCACCAGCCATATGGGTATCAAAGTGAAGTCATTGCCATTGCCATCTCAGAGAGTCTACAGGATTCAACCTACCACCCCTTCCTCCAGCTTTGCCATATTACTAGCAAAAGCCCCACTGGGGTTATCCGGGTCGGGGGTACCCCACCCCCGCCCTACTAATAGCTAAGGCTCCGGATCCCGGAAACCTCTGGGATCCCGCCACCAGTTCAGATGATCCCAGATCCCTGAACCGCCCCCCCCCCCAAGCTGCGACCAGCGAACATCCTGCCTACCACCCATTCCACGGCCTCCTGCCAGTCGTTAAGGAGCAAGTCTAGCCCAACCGGGCATAAATGCACCCCATCCTGCCGGTATAAACCTGCGCAGGTAACCTCTACCCAGGGTATCTGGTAACCCCCTTGCTCCACCACCCAGCGCCTGATCTGGCGATTGATCTTCGTTAAACCGCGAGACCTTCGCCGCTGCTCCCCGCAGGCAGGCCATGGAATCATATCCGACCATAACAACATGACATCAGGAAACATCCTCAACACTTCGCCCATATCCTGTTTTTCCGCCCGTATCAACTGTTTACAGGTCCAAGAACCCAGGTCATTGCCTCCCAGATGTATAAGAATCAGATCCGGCCACTCCTTCATTCGCCCGTGGTGTCGCAGCAAAGGCAAGAGCTGCACCCAACGCAGCCCCCGCTCGCCCAGCCATAAGACCACCACCTCCGCTGGGTCCATCCCAAGATTAGGCCCCACTGGCCGTACCACTGCTCGTTGCTCCGCCCAGTGCACAAAGGAGTGACCAATCAACCAGCAAGTACCAGGATTCCTTTCCCCATCTGCAAGACAAAACAACAGTTAGCAGCCCCCCAAAACCCTTCAGCCCCCTCACAACCGCACATAACCCCGAAATGCTTGTGAACGCCATCGACCTATCCGTTGGATCTCTCCTTGCGGCAACCCTGCCGCCGCTGCACTAGTTGCGGCACCGATCTGGAAGGAATGCGGGGCAAACCCCAAAGGCTCCACACCTAGCCATCTCAGAGCCAACCGCAGCACCACCGCAAACTGAAAACACGTCAGCAGGCTAGCACCCTTGTGCAAAAATAGCTGCCCCTCCACCGCTGGCTGCACCCTCAAGTAGTCCCTTACCGATGCCACTGGGCAGATCGGGGAATTCCCGATCGCCCTTAACACTATCCACTGACCATGTTCAGCTGATCTGTCTTAGACCTTGCTAGCAATATGAGCATCTCCCGTTCCCGGAGACATACCTGACGCCTCCCTATCCCAGTCCCTTGAGATACCTGGCGCGAATCCGCCACTAACTCCCCCACCCGGAATGTGCCAAAAAACTCTAGGCAGAAGACTGCCCGAAACAGCCAAGTTTCGTAAGGGGAGGACGTGACCCGTGGCAGAGCCGCACAGATCCGCACCAACAGCTCATGCGTGATTGGCCACCGCCCATCCCGTGGAGTCGGCTGGGACTGCTCCCATCCTTGCAATAGCCTCCGTGTCAAGAATCCCCCAACCTGGAAGCCCCAACCCACCGCCCGCACAAAAAAGGAAAACCCTGCCAGGTGCGCCCGCACTGTCACTTTCGACACTCCAGCAGCCTTCGCTGCAACTACATATTTCGCCAACAACTGATTAGGCACCTGCCCCTCACACCACCCTCGAGTCACCAGAAAGCTGACCACTCTGTCGCAACCATGCTCATACTTTGTCCATGTCCCAGACGCCACCGACCGTCGCAGCAGCCTCAACATCTCCACCAGCCAAGCTGCCATAAGTGCTCCGGGACCTGTGCTCCCTCGCCATCTGCTTCTGGCGCCAACGTCCGGAACTGCTCCCACTTAAAACGAGAAAGAGCATCCGCAATACTGTTAGTGCTACTCGGAATATGGCGGGCCCTAACTGACACATTCAGACGCAAACAGGCTAACACTACTGCTCTCATTAAGGCTGCTACCTGCAGACAACGTGGCGTATTATTGACCACACTAACCACTGCCTCATGGTCACACCACCACACCACCCTGCGATTGCGCGGCTTGTCTGGCCAGAGTTCCCGTACCACTAAGAACGGTGACAACTCCAAGAATGTGATATTTGCAGTCAGCCCTTCATCCCGCCAAGACTGTGGCCAGGACGCCGCACACCACGCACCACCAAAGTAAATACCCAAACCCCCACCACCGGCCGCATCCTTGAAAAGTTGCAGATCGACAGTAGAGTTCGCTGCCTCCATCAATACCGATGTGCCGTTGAACTCCTGCAAAAACACATCCCATACTCCTAGATCCGCGTGAATACTCCGCGACAGCCTGATACGGTGATGAGGCCTCGTCACTCCCGCCGTAGCCACCGCTAAGCGCCACAAAAACACTCTGCCCATTGGTATCACCTTGCAAGCAAAATTCAGAGAGCCGATTAGGGCCTGTAACTCCCTCAAAGTGATCTTGCGCGATCCCAATGCATTGGCCACCAGCATTCACAATCGCCCTATCTTCTCACCCGGCAAGCGCGCCACAATTGCCACTGTATCCAGCTGTATGCCCAAAAAGGTGATGCTCGTAGCCGGACCCTCCATTTTTTCCCCTGCCAATGGCACCCCCCACTCCCGCGACAAGGCCACAAATTCTTCCAAAAGCGCCTGGCACTGCAACGTCTGAGCCTCACCCACGAACAGGAAGTCATCCAAATAGTGCACCACATTCGCGCATCCCACTGTTTGAACCAGTGCCCAATGCAAAAACATGCTGAACATCTCAAAGAATGCACACGAAACCGAGCAGCCCATCGGCATACATTTATCAAAAGACCAGCGCACTTCAAAACAAAATCCCAACAACGGAAAGGCCGACAGGTGAACCGGCAGCAATCGGAAAGCTGATTCGATATCCACTTTTGCCATCAAACTTCCTGTGCCGCATCGGCGCACCAAATCCACCGCTGCATCAAAGGACGCGTAACGCACCGTACACCGCTCTTTCGGAATCCGATCATTGACTGACGACCCTACTGGGAATGACAGGTTGTGAATCAGCCTGTACTTCCCTGGTTCCTTTTTTGGTACAATGCCCAAGGGGGACACCACCAAATTTGCGAACGGCCGGCTTTCAAAAGGACCGTCAATTCTGCCCAATTCCCGCTCCTTCCGCAATTTATCCTGCACAATATGGGATAACCGTCTAACCGAGACTGCATTATCTGCCTGCACCGACACTACCGTCCCTATCACCGGGATATGAAACCCGTAACTAAAACCCTCCTCCAGCGTCCTCCGGTCCCTCAGCCTCAGGTAACACCGAAGCCAAGGCCGCAGAGCTTCCAACCGTATCGGCGTGGAAGCCCACTCCCCCAAGTCTACACTACTTGGGAGCTGAGAGGGGGGGGTGGGGCACCACGTTTCGCGCATTTGAGGGCGGAATGCCCCCCCCCCACACAGATGGAACAGGCATGCCGAAACTTACAGTCAGGAACTGGACACGATGATTTGTTGAATCACCAACACACATCGACCGTTCCCTCCCCCCCCCCCCGCTCTCTGAGACACAGATGGCCCTTCCTGAAAGGATCGCCCCCTCCCCGCTACTCCTGCTCCCCCCCCCTTTCACACCCCCTGGACCCCCCAACCCCCCTGACCCCCCGGTTCTGGCAGACATTTGAGTCAACCACAAACTGATATCCTGTGTCCCCCAGGACAACAGTTTATTTTCTTCCATCTTGTCCCAGAACCGCTCATCATAGTTGAGCCAGGCCCAACCTTCGTGCGTCTGAGCGGCTTCCAATATAGAATCCGCATATGCAAGCAGCATTCCGTATTGCTCCGGATACTGGTGACCCCACACACTTGCCAACCTCAAAAAAGCCCTAGTCCAATTTACCATGTTACAGGAAACTCGTTTGATCCTTCCTTTCTCTTCTTACGGCTCTCGCACGACCGACGCCTCCCCTCCAACAACCGGAAGATGTCTATGTACCTCCTCTTTCGGATCTTCAGCCGCAACGCCCGTGGGACCCCTTCCCACAACTCTGAAAAGGACGCTAGCGTCGGGGTACCCCCACTCCCCCAACCCCCGCGGCCATCGAAACCGCCGCCTGCCATGCCGCATCCTCCCCAGAGGTATCCATTGATGACTCACCCGACGAAGACGACAAAGTCTCACCCTGCAATGCCGCTGACAAGCATGCTTCCGCTTCTTTCGCGCCTTACCCCCACACCCACACTCGACCCTTCCCTTTTTTCCGCCTCCCCATCCCCCCGCCGTTAACTCACCTGCCCGCTCCGCCGTATCCCCAGCAGCAGGTGCACCATCCATCAGTTTTTTTGGCAGCTCAGGCTCCAGGTCGCTCTGTGGTCCCCCAGCATGCTCAACTACAGCAGCCATCCTCGGAGTCAGTCTCGTCGCCCCAGTCTCCGTACCTCCCGCACTGCCCGCTCCAAACCCACCAGGTTGCTATCACACCATAGGATTCTGTGAAGGTAATAAAGGAAACACGGGGGGGGGGGACTGCCACTGGCCAGGCAGGTTGCCAGGCTCCCAGCCAGTCTGCTCTGGATGGGCCTTGCCCCCCGCCCCCCCCAATAATCCCATGCCATGGGACCGCCTGCCAGGAAATATCCCTCCTGCCTCATGGACCCGAACCTCCGGCCATGGTTACTGTGCCCCGCAGGGCTATCCTGTATGCCCCCCACAGACCCCCCTGCCTCACTACCCCACCCCAGAGAAGGCCGTACCCCTTGTCCAACCCCCACCGCCATCCCCCCTAGCTGACCTGCATTGAACACTGTTGGAAACAGCATACTGGGCTTGATGGACCCTTGGTCTGACCTAGTACGGCATATTTTATGTTCTTAGGTTTTCCATACAATCTATGCCCAATCTTTTGGAAGTGTCAGTTGTCAAAAGGAGTTGAAAATGGGTATTTTCCCTTATCCACCTAGGCACATGCATATGTGCTCATGTATTCAGGAAAGTAGCCACCATTAGGTCTGTCTGGAACCTCTAGTTTAATAAATTAATTTGTCTTTGAGATATTACAGGTGTTTATCTTGCATCTTGTAATGGATGTATGGATACCTCTTTTGCTGCTGGAGGTCCAACTCATTTTGTGATGTCCAACTCCAAAGCTGTGGTTGAAGGAATCTTTTTGGAAGGGCTGATGTTCATTTAATATGGTGGGTAATCGATTTCCAAATGAATATGGTATTGGAATTTTGCTCGGCTGTATGCAATGCATAGTGTGTTTGAATTCTAATAACATTTTTGCACTCATTTACTAACTGTTAGCACACTATGGGGGGAGGGTAATTTTATAAAGTTATTTTCGTGCATACGTGGCAATATACAGGTTTATAATGGCTGTTATAAAATTATTGCAGGCATAAAGGTATGAATCATGGCAGCTGTTGCCAAGAGCAAGGCCCGGGCAGAGCGCGGACAGAATTGCAAAGCAGGCATGTAGATTATAAAATACCTTAATTTACGCATGTACTTCAATAATGCATCGACATTTACACCTGCTCTTGAGCAGGGTCTCCATAATCTCTGTAGGATTTATGTCAGCGTTTTATAAAGATAACTAGGCACCATTCTGATCTTTATAGAAGAGGCACAAAATAGATGTCTTCCAGCCCACCTAATCTGGGCCCCCTGTTATAAAATAGTTTAGTTTTTATTTATTAAAACCTTTTTATATATCATATTTGTAATTAAATGCTATTCAAAATGGTTTACAAATTCAATAAGCCAGTCTCAAAATTGGAATAAAAGAGCATTCAGATTGAAGAACAATGCAAGTAATGACAATCTTACATATTGTATATTATAAATGTAAAAGATGTGCATAATCTTTCCTGCATTTTCCAAATATCAATAGTAATAGAATGGCTCAACAGTCCAACAGAACAATAGTGAATGGCTCAATAGTCCAACAGAACAATAGTGAATTTACTCCTTAACAGGGAATAATATTTTTCAATCACTTTCTAAAATTCATTTGATTCACTTCCTCTCTCAAGAAGTCAAGCAGAGCATTCCATTGCACCGGACCAATCATGCTAAATGCTCTTTCTTTCCATGTATCAAAGTGGAGATATGATACCTCGGGTATGTTCAAAAAATTACCAAGAAGAATGGAGCAGTCGTCCTTGGTTATATATTCTTCTACTACTACTACTAATCATTTGTATAACACTACAAGGCAAATGCAGAACTGTTGTAATCTGTTCTTCGGAAACAAAGATCTACCTAATCTAAGTGTTTTAAAAAATAATCATTAAGAACTTAAAATAGCATCTTTCCTTAATGGAAAGCCAGTGCAACTTCTTCAACAATAGTCAAGCATTCTCATTTTTCTTTCCACCTAATAAAAACACACAATAGCATTTTGCATAACCTGTAATTTCTTTAACAATTTTCCTTTTAATCCTACATTTAATATATTACAGTAATCAAGTATACTTGATTGTGTTAATAACCATAATTCAGTGTCTCCTAAATATGGTTTAAGTCTTTATAGACCAATTGCAGTTTGCTATTCAGGGCCTGTAGGAATAAATTATGGGGCTTGTTTACAAAGCCGCGGTAGCGGTTTCCGATCGTTATCGTAGCTGCGGCCCCATTGATTTCAGTGGGGCCGCGGCTCCGATAACGATCGGAAACCGCTACTGCGGCTTTGTAAACAAGCCCCTTTATTAGTAGCAGCTGATATTCCATCAGGTGTTAATGTAGAAAATCATTTTGTTTTTGTTTTAGTGTTGTTGCCATAGTCATATTACACAGAAATAAAAAGGCATTTTTTAAATAGAATGTGATTGAGACATCATGGTCAGGATGTGCTCAGTTCTGTGACAGTATTTTAGGAGCAGCTCTTCTAAACATGAAGCCTTTTCTAAAATACATGTCCACGTGCAGTGGGAGGAGCCGTTTCAGAAATACACACATGAGAAAATCGATGGGAGGAACCTGGCTATTTACATGTGCAAATGTTCTCACTTAACCATGTACCTGGGCCATTTTGCAAATGTGGATTAAGTACGAAGGACTCTGTTTCGCTCCCATTTCAATCTGATGGGGGGAAATAAGCACTAGGGGATTAAGGGGATATCCTCTCTAATTTCTTCTGTAAAGGGATGGCCAAAGGAGCACTTCTTTTTTTTAAATTGTATATTCATTGCTGTTTACATATAATACAAAACCGCAACATATGACTCCATTCCACACAAACTCCTACTTGCAAGACTACAAGCCATTGGAATAGGTGGCACCACACTCAAATGAATCCAGTCATATTTGTCAAACCGTCACCAGCACGTATGCATAGGACCAAACAAATCAGCCCCATACAAACAATATAAAGGAGTTCCACAAGGCTCTGCATTATTCTCACTACTCTTCAACATATTCATGCAACCAATATGTACCATCTTCCACAAACATGATGTTCAATACAGAATCTATGCAGATGACTCCAAACCTAAGCAAAATAACTACCTGCTTCCAAGAAATCTCACAATGGCTACATGAACAAGGGCTCCAGATCAACTACAAAAAAAGAACTGCTCCATATCTCCAGAAACAAGGCATTTTCACCCCTCAAATCACTCAAATTTGATAATATGGAACTAGAAATCAAGCAGGAGGTAAAATTACCTGAGCAAAACAATTGACCAACAGCTTGACTTTTCACCCCACATTACCAGAACCACAAGAGCTATATACCACAAGATAAAAATACTCCTCAACCTTCAAGCTCTACTAGCAATGTCCTGCTTCCGCTCTACTTCAGGCACTCATCTTCCCCCTCCTGGATTTCTGTAACAGCATATACCAGAGACTCCCCAAACATGCACTTCATCAACTACAAATGGCCCAACACACCGCAGCATGCACCATACTAAAAGCAAAAACAAGCAACCACATTACCCCATTTTAAAAGATCTACACTGGCTACCTGTATGCAGCTGAATTAAATATAAATCATTAATGAACATATTCAAAAATTTACATGACCAATCATCACCATACCTAAAGTCTCTCATACATACACCAGCAACCACCAGAAAAAGGTGGAAAATGCAACCAGAACTTACTTGACTTGCCAGCGGAAATTACATAAATCAATCAAAATACTCACAACAGAGCCTTCTCTACTTATGCATTGGATCTATGGAATGCACTCCTCAACGATCTCAGAGAAATACCTGAGCGAACAAAATTCCGCAAAGATCTCAAGAAATTCTTATTCAAGAACACTTCAAGGACTAAATGGTGTTGTCCCCATGGTACAGCAAAACTTATTGACACTTATGCCACTGCCAATATGTATCACCTTCCCACACCCCCCACTTTAATCCTCCCCTCCACTCCCCCTAACATTACACAACCCCGGATTTACATAATCTCTGTTTTGTAAATATAGACCAGACATTATAGTTACCAACTGTAATTGTACCGTTCAGTGTTATTAAGGTTTTAAAGCTTCTATGTAAATCAGTTAATTTTTTTGTTCTCTGTAAACCACTTGATTTCCTGATAAGGCAGTATAAAAAAAAACAGATGAATAAATAAAAGAAAACATAATAAAAACAAAACGTATCAGGAGAATAACAATGCCATTACCAAATTAGCCCACAATATATAGGGGAGGCTCCAAGAACAATACAATAGTAACAAGGCAACAAGTGCCCTTAACAAAAAGGAAAAAATAACTTACATAGCAGGCAGGGACTTATGTGTCAGCCATATGGGACAGAACTGCAACTACAGGTTCTTCCCTAGCCATTAAAAACTCCAAAAGTTGCTTAGGCTCAACAAAAAGAAAATGTTTATCTTTGTAGGTAACATGACAAGAAGGAAATTTCAACACACAAGTCACTCTGAGAGAGGACCCTGGGCTTATATCCCAGAAACTCCTTTCTCCTCCACTGGGTGGCCTGAGCGAAATCAGTGAATATCTGAACTTGAGAGCCCAAGAGCATCTCACTGAAGTTTTTAAAATATGTATGAAGAATTAAGGACTTATCAGACTGTAGGGCCAACGTAACCAGTAGGGTAGACCTCTCGGTAACTACCTCTAGGGAGTTTTTGAGGATCCCCAAAAGGCCCCCTCTCTCAAGGGAACAATACTAGGTCCAACTCCCCGGTCCCCAGTGCCCAAGGACAGGTGCTGTGCCTGGGTCATGAGAAGCAGACATTCCTGGGGGATTTTTAAGGCCTCCCTGAATTATCTCACCATTTCCAGTGGAGATAGGACTGGAAACTTAGGAAAATTAAGTAATCTAAGATTATTTTTTTGAACTTGGTTTTCCAAGTACTCAGTCTTCCGAGATAACAGAGTCCTATCCTTTATCTGGGCAGCATGTAACTCACAAAGTTGCCCCAGTTAATTTTCCATCCGACACATCTTCTCAGCTTGATCTGCTTGCTCCCTTGGAGACATCCAGGAAATTACTTTTAACTTGTGAAAGTTCAGTACTTAGAGAACCCACTACAGCAGTAAGGGAAGAGTTAAGAATCGCTAAAACATCCCATAGTGCTCCAAAGTAATAATGGCAGGCTTAACCAGACTGCAAGCTCCAGGAGGTTGCAATCCGCCAGGCCTTAACACTTGCAATTCCATACCAGGAAAAGATATCCCTGCATTGCCATCTCCTTGTATCAGCCTGAATAGGATTGCAGCAGGCACCGGAGTGCCATGTTCACTTCCTTCCCTGCAATGGCATGTGCTCATTGGCAGGCCAGAGGGAAGCACTTCTCCGGCATACAATATACTTCTGGGTTGTGGTGGTGGGAGGGGGTATGCTGCTCCAGGTACAGCCAGATCCTCCATGCGCTTAGGATCACTATGAGGCCCTGCCGAAGACACCGCTCTAGTGCCAACTGCCAAAACTCCACAGGAGTCCAAGGTCTTCTGATCATTCGGAGTAGAATGAGCCAAACCCGAGGATAGACTAGCCTGTTCCACTTTCTGCGTCCCATGACAAGCAGGAGCAGGAGTGGCAAAGGACTTTGAGAGGTAGGACACTATGCAGCTACAGCGTTGGCACTTCTTCCTGCCGCCATCTTTCCTCCTCTCATCCAAAAGGAGCACTTCTTAAAACTATCTTCATGTCAAGGAGGAGGTGTAAATTTGCATGTGCACAATTTTGGGCTACACATATATACCCTGTATGAAGTGGGGAATACATGTGTAGATTTTTGTTCTGCCCATGGCACACCTTTGATACGCCCCTATTCTATTTTTGATATAGTGCAGTGAGCCATGTGTGTAAATTCCACCTTTTCCAAAATAGGAATTTAGATGTGAACATGATTTACATGTGTATAGCTGCTTACACACATTTAAATCGTGATTAGGGCTTCTAAAATAATTCCCAGTGTCGATACACAAGCTGTAGGTGATACCTGTTGAATGATCAAATACAAATTAATTTATTTAAAAGAGATTACCTGTAACTTGTTTGTTTTATGAAATATGAGAACAAATAATCACCTTTCCCAGAAGAGTTAGTTGGCAGACCTTTTTTTTATATTCTTTTTATTTTATTAGGTGTTTTAGATAGGGAGAGTTTGTATAGAAATATTTATTGAAAATCTGGATGGAAATTTAAAGAGTTCAAAAGTAAGATTTGCTGGGCTACATGTGGAATTCCTGTTTTTAGGCTATATAAGTTATACATTTAGGTGTTTATTTTTTTTTTAACTATTTTAGAATTTGATGTTGCTATATAAACATGTTTTTAGTGGTTTTCGCTACCCATAGTTCCTTCCCACAACTCTCTCAAGCCCTTTCTTTCCTGTTGCTAGGACTTAATTTGGGGGGGGAACGGCCGGGAATACAGTTCCACCACTTCTTTTCAGACTTCAGAGCAGCCAGTGCTACGCTGCTCCAGCCCCTTCCTGCAGAGGAGAAGAGAGGAAGGGATGGAGCAGAGCTGAGAACAGTCGCTGTGCTCCCTAATCCAGCCCCTCTTTTCCTGTTGCTGCTTGCCTGCCCCCTCCCCCATCTCCACGGTTCCACTTGCTTTTTGTCTACAAATTAAGCCCTGAATGTTGCTACTCATAATCCTCTTCCCTTAACTCTGATCCTCACTATTGAAAACAGCTGTGTATTGAATTAGGAAGGGGAAAGGCAGTGGAGGCCAATCAGCCAGTATGAATTTGTATAACTGCAGAACCACTGCACAGAAAAGATACAAAGATAAAGGGATGGGTTGAGCGGGTCCTGGGAGCAACAGTGTTTTTCTGGAGTTTATCCAATAAACAATGATGTATTTCTTTTTCCAACAGAAGTGTTGTGTCAGTGTTTATACATTAAAAACTTAAAACAGAAGCTGTAATTACTTATATGTTAAAATATTACAGGAATTAAATAGTCATTCAATTAAGACGGCGTCCACAAATTTACGGGACAGAATTTTTTGAACAGAGCAAACTGAGCTACTCATTTGTTATTAGGCTTATTCTGTGAGTGAATGGAGTCAGTTTATGATGGTATACCACTTAAATTTCTAACTTCACACATTGTCAAATTGCTCTCTGAGAACAAGCAGAACAGTAAGTTCTCACATGTGAATGATGTAACCGATGGCATGTGAAAGCTTTCCCCTAGTCTTTCTAAAAGTATGAAGGATCACATATTGCATCGACATGCGTCACCAGCTTGCCTTTTCTGGGGAACCAACCAGACATCTCTCTTCTGCAGTCTTTCTTTCTTTGTGGGATATTTTTGAATTTTTTCTTAACCTGTGTTTAATCATTTTTTTATGTGGGTCATTTCTCTTTTTCCCTTTTTGTCTCCTTAGGATTTTTGATACGTTAATATTTCCTGTCTGTTTTTGTTTATATCCACCTCTTTACTATTCTTTCCTGGTGGCTTGGTTGGTCCTTCTTAACAAAATCTAGTCATTTGATTCCTCATCGGTTATTTTTTCAGCAAATGGCCCAGGAGAGAATCCCAGATGACTTTACAAAGTGTTGGCTGTACAGCAAAAGGAAAGGCTCTGGTTCATTCATCAGCATCTGAGGTATTGGACCCAAAGAACCTTTAAAATTGCACAGCATGCTAGGGATGCATGGACATCGAGCAGACCTCTGTCTCCCTCGATATACAGCATTACTAAAGGGTTGCATCTCTTTAGTATTGGCATTGAAGGCTTTCAAAGTTAAATATCAGTCAGAGGCACTGAAGTATTAACATTGGAACTTGTCAGAACATAGTTGTGGATGCAGTCAGATACTGGCAGCAGCCCTGTACAGAGAAATGTTCAACCACATTGATATCGAATGGCATGCGACTGACTCGAAGTGCCTAGGTCTGATACCATGCCATCGACGCACCCCAGGTGACCCAGGAATATTATGACCAACTCCTTAGTCTACGCATTGGCAATCCTCCAAGAGTAGCTGGATAGAATAATTGAAGAGTGTTTTGCCTGCCAGCTGGCTGAAATAAATGTGTACAATTATCAACATTGATATCAAGGTACATAGAGGTTATACTGTTCCTGGAAGCACACACTTTGCTTGGAGGTCTGTCATCAATGCCAGATCCCGAAAAGTATCAGGGTAGATATCAGCTGCCTTAATGTCCACAACAAGTGCACTGAGGAAGGAAATTTCTCCAAAGATCAATTAACCTCAAGGTCTAGAAGTCATAAGAACGTAAGATATGCCATACTGGGTCAGACCAAGGTCCATCAAGCCCAGTATCCTGTTTCCAACAGTGACCAATCTAGGTCACAAGTACCTAGCAATTTCCCCAGAAGACACAGGTTCCACAAAGCTTGTATTGGGACAAACAGTGGATTTCTTGGGTCCCCTTTAATAATGATTTATGGACCTTTCCTCCAGGAACTTGTCCAAACCTTTTTTAAACCAAGCTACACTAATAGTTTTTACTACATCCTCCGGTAACGAATTCCAGAGTTTGATTACGCGTTGAGTGAAAAAATATTTTCTCTTATTAGTCTTCATTATATGTCCCCTAGTCTTTCTACATTTTGATGGCGTAAACAATTTATCTACGTTTACCCGTTCCACTCCATTAATTGATTTATAGACCTCTATCATATCTCCCCTCAGTCATCTCTTTTCCAGGTTGAAGAGCCCTAACCTTTTTAGCCTCTCCTCATAGGGGTATTCTTCCATCCCATTTACCATTTTTGTGACTCTTCTCTGTACCGTTTCTAATTCTGCTATATCCTTTTTAAGATATGGCGACCAGAATTGCACACAATATTCAAGGTGTGGTCACACCATGGAACGATACAGAGGCATTATAATATCCTTTGTTTTATTCTCCATTACTTTCCTTATGATTCCTAGCATTCTATTTGCTCTCTTGACAGCCACTGCACACTGGGCAGAGAGTTTCAACATATTATCCACGATGATGCCTAAATCTTTTCCCTGGGTGATGGTTCCTAATGTGGAACCTTGCATTGTGTAATCATCTTTCCTAGATGCATTAACTCTGCACTTGTCCTTATTAAATTTCATCTGCCATTTGAATGTCCAGTCTTCCAATTTATTAAGGTCCTCTTGCAATTTTTCACAATCCCTTGCATTTTAACAACTTTGAAAAATTTTTGTGTCATCTGCAAATTTGATTACCTCACTCATTATTCCCATTTCAAGGTCATTTGCGAATATGTTAAAAAGCAGCAGACCCAGTACAGATCCCTGGGGTACTCCACTATTCACCTTTTTCCATTGTGAAAATTAGCCATTTAGTCCTACCCTTCTGTTTTCTATCTTTTAACCAGTTCCTGATCCACAATAGTATACTGCCTCCTATTCCATGACTTATTAATTTTGCCAAGAGTTTCTCATGAGGGACCTTGTCAAAGGCTTTCTGAAAATCCAGATACACTACATTGACTGACCCACCTTTGTCTACCTGTTTATTTACATCTACATCTTCAAGAAAATATGTTGTTAATAATGGTTTCTACCATTTTGCCCAGTACTGACGTCAGGCTCACCGGTGTGTAGTTTCCTAGATCACCCCTGGAACCCTTTTTAAAAACTGGCATTACATTGGCTATCCTCCAATCTTCAGGTGTTACTGATGATTTTAATGATAGTTCACAGATTAGTAATAGTAGGTCTGCCATATCATAGTTTGGTTCTTTCAACACCCTTGGATGTATACCATCTAGGTCATAGGTGCCAAACCTGTCCTGGAGGGCCACAATCCTGCCAGGTTTTGGGATAGCCCTAATGAATATGCATGAGATATATATGCATTAGAGATAGCCTGCCAACCTGACTGGTTTGTGGCCCTCCAGGACTGGATTTGGAGACCACTGCTTTACACCTCTGTCATTTAAGATGGTGAGTGGGCAAGGTACAGATGTACTAGACATCAAAAGGGTAGCTAGAATGTGTCACATTCATCCTCGATTCTCACCACCACCAAAAAGATGTCTAATGGACAATATTTTGGTGGTGGTGAGAAGTGAGGAGGACTGTGACAAATTCTATCTAACCTTTTTGATGTCTTGGACATCTGCACCTTGCCCACTCACAATCTTAAATGACAGAGGTGTAAAGCAGGAGTCTCCAAATCCAGCCCTGGAGGGCCATAAACCAATCAGGTTGGCAGGCTATCTCTAATGCATATATATCTCATGCATATTTATTAGGGCTATCCCAAAACCTGGCAGGATTGTGGCCCTCCAGGACAGGTTTGACACCTATGATCTAGGTGATTTGCTACTGTTCAGTTTATCAAATAGTTGTAATACATTTTCCTGGTTTATCAATATGTCTTTCAATTCTGCTGCATCAGCTTTAAATACCATTTCAGGCATGGGTAATTTCCCTACATCTTCTTCAGTAAAGACCGAAGCAAAGAATTCATTCATTCTCCAGGACCAAGCAGGAAGTCAGTCCTCACTTATGGGTGACGTCGGCGCCGACGGAGCCCTCGCGGAGCAATTTTCCCCAGCTTTCAAAGAAAGCCTTTGGGAATTGCAGCGCGCATGCGCGGTCGTCTTCCCGCCCGAGGGTGCCATCTTAGCCAGTCTTCTTTTTTCCGCGGAGCCCTACAGACGTCCCCGTCTTGTCCCCGCGAAAAAGTTGATTTTCTTCCTTATTTTATCCTTTTTTCTTTCGGTTCGACGCCGATCGTTTTCCCGCCCGGACTCGCGACGCCGGTCTCGAGTCCTCTTACTTTTTTCGGTTTTTCTGACTTGGTCAGCTTTCGTTTTCGGTTTCCCTGGCAGCCCGATCCTTTGACCTCGCAGGGGCCCTTTTTTCCCCGATGGCTGCCAGTGGGTTTAAGCGGTGTGGTCGGTGTGACCGAAATATGTCACTAACCGACACACACGACTTTTGCCTCCGCTGCCTGGGCCCGGATCATGAGGAACTGATCTGTGGGCCCTGCAGCAAACTGTCCTCAAAGGCGTTGAGAAGTCGGCGGCATCAGCGTGAGAGAATCTTCGCTGACCCCAGCCGTACCCGGACCTCGTCGGAGGCCTCCGTGTCGAAAGGCTCCAGCTCGGACCGTCGCCGGAGCTCCTCCGACCGAGGTTCTCCCTCCGGGGACCATCGTCGGAAGGAAAAACCCGCGAGGGCGGCGTCGGTGGACGCTCCTGGTTCCGCGAGGGCCAGGTCGCATAGCCCCGACAGCCGCCCCGGGTCCTTGGAGAAGGAACACATCCCGAAGCGACCTCGCCTGGAGTCGGAGATGCCTGCCCGGGTAAGTCCTGTGGTCCTTCTGGACTCGCCTCCGCGACAGCCGACGTCGGGCCCGACGCCGTCGGGGCCCGAGTCGGGGGCTGCTGGGTCACCTGAGCTTGGACTCAGGTTGACGGCCTTGGAGAGCAGACTGTCTGCCTTCATGGACCAGCAGAGGGCACTGCTCGCTGGCCTCGCTGGCGCCGCTGCCCCGACCGCCGGGACGTCGACATCCAAGTCGACCCCGGAGACCGAGCCGATCCTCGAGTCGATGAGAACTCGAGTCGATCCTCGGTCGAGGTCACCCTCGGCCTCCCGTTCGGGACCGAGGTCGCCGACGCCGACTCCCTCGGCGTCGGGGCGGCTGGCGCCGCACCCTGCCCGGGCCGACCCCACCGAGTCCTCGTCGGAGTCGGTCTGGGAGTCTGAGGAGGAAGAGTCACCTGATTCTTTCCGGACTCGGTGTGTCCCATCGGACTCACCGGAGTCCGAGCCTCGGAAGCAGTCCCCCCCGGAGGATGCCCGGTTCTCGGACTTCGTTAGGGATATGGCCAAGGCTTTGGCCTTCCCTGCGGATCCCGAGGAGGAGCCTCGAGCCGAAGAGCTCGACGCCCTCCAGTATGACTCTCCCGCGAGGGAACACTTTACTGTGCCGGTTCCTCCTATGCTGGAACGACTACTCTTCCGCATGTGGGAGAGTCCGGCCTCCTCGCCGGTCCTGAGCAAGCGGGTCGATTCTATCTATCGGGTCCGCAAGAGCCCTGGCTTTCAAAAGGCGCAGCTGCCACACCATTCCATGGTAGTGGAATCGGCCATGCATCGTCTTAAGAGCCAGAAGATGCACTCCTCGGTGCCTCCTGGAAGGGAGGCCCGTAACCTGGATGGCCTTGGCAAGAAGTGCTTCCAGGGCTCTATGCTCGCATGTCGTGTCCAGACTTACCAGCTATACATGGGCATGTATCTCCGGGATCTGGCTAAAGAGTTAGCCGGATTCTCCGCTGGTCTCTCCGAGGAGCCCTTGCGGAGGTTCCTAGCCTTGTCCACGGGCATTCGGGAATGCTCAAAGTTCATGTCCCGAGCAGCCTATGATGGCTTTGAAGCCTCGGCTCGAGTGGCCGCAGCCGGCATCGGTGCCCGCCGACAGGCTTGGCTTCAGTCGTCAGACCTTGAGCCCTGGGTACAGGACAAGTTGGTCGATGTCCCCTGCCGAGGCGAAAACCTCTTTGGCAAGCCCATGGCGGAAAAGGCTGCACAAATTGAGACTGAGACTCTCACCAGGACCAGGCTTTCTAGGAAGACCTCCGCCCCTTCCCAGAAAAAGAAGGGCTCGGGGAAAAAGTCCTTTTACCCGAGGAAGGCGGCTGCCTACAAACAATACCCCCATTATCAGGCCCCTGCAGCTCCCCAACAGGGCCAGCAGGCCAAGGGACGGGGTAACGGGTCCCGTAGGCAGCAAGCCCCCAAGCCTGCACCACCAGCCCCTGCTCCGCAGGGTGGGGGTTTTTGACTCGCTCAGCATAGCCTCTCCCCCCCCCGCTGGTTCCTCCCAGCACCGGAGGCCGGCTGGTTCACTTCGCCCACAGGTGGTCCAGCATCACCGCAGATGCCTGGGTGCTTCAGGTCGTGTGAGAAGGCTACCTTCTCCACTTCCATCAGGTCCCTCCCTCCTATTTTCCGGGAGAGCCTCCGCGCCCCCCTCTACACAGGGAGTTGCTCCTTCAGGAGTTAGCAGGTCTTCTGCAGGAACAGGCGGTGGAACCGGTGCCACACCACCTGAGAGGTCAAGGCTTTTATTCAAGGTATTTTCTGATACCAAAGAGAACAGGGGGCCTCAGACCCATCCTGGACTTGCGCAACCTCAACAAGTTCCTTGTGCGGGAGAAGTTCAAAATGCTTACCCTTGGAATCCTTCTGCCCTACCTCCAGCAGGGAGATTGGCTATGCTCCTTGGATCTAAAGGATGCCTACACGCACATCCTCATCCACCCAAGCCACCGCCAATACCTAATGTTTGTGGTGGCAGGAAATCATTACCAGTACAGAGTACTGCCCTTTGGCCTGTCCTCCGCACCGCGAGTCTTCACAAAATGTCTCGCGGTCGTGGCGGCCCATCTCCGGCTTCACGGCCTCTATGTCTTTCCGTACCTCGACGACTGGCTCATCAGAGCAGCGTCCGCTCAGGAGGTCACCAACGCCACGTGCCGCATGGTGACTCTGCTGCAGCACTTGGGCTTTGTTATAAACTTCGCAAAGTCCACTTTGCTCCCCTCACAGGATCTCGAGTTCATCGGCGCAAGGCTGCACACTCCTCAGGCGCGAGCGTACCTACCGCTCGACAGGGCTCAACGGCTCATGGACCTAGCCGACCGCTTTCGCAGCCAGCCCCTGGTCTCCGCCAGGCGCTTCCTGAGACTGCTCGGCCATATGGCTTCCACCGTCCATGTGACCCCCAATGCCCGCCTGAATATGCGGTCTGCTCAATGGTGTCTCCGCCAGCAGTGGCGACAAGCCACGGGCGGCCTAGCAGACCTAGTGCGCGTTTCCGAGCCGCTGGTCTCGTCCCTCCGGTGGTGGCTCCGGCAGCCGAACCTGCTATTCGGCATGCCTTTCCAGTCCCCTCAGCCGACCCGGGTGCTGACCACCGATGCATCCCTCCTGGGCTGGGGAGCACATTGCCAAGAGGCACGTACTCAGGGCCTCTGGACCGCGTGGGAGTCTGCTCAGCAGATCAACTTCCTGGAGCTCAGGGCGATCCGCCTAGCTCTCAAGGCCTTCTCCCACCTGACTTCCCAACAGTCCGTCCTTGTCCAGACGGACAATCAAGTTGCCATGTTCTACGTGAACAAGCAGGGGGGCACGGGCTCCTTCCTCCTCTGTCGGGAGGCACAGAAGCTCTGCTCTTGGGCCGTCAGTCACGGCATTCTCCTCAAGGCAGTTTATCTCCCGGGCCAAGAAAATTGCCTTGCAGACAAACTCAGCAGGGTCCTCCAGCCGCACGAGTGGCGTCTGGATCCCTTGGTAGTTCAGAAGCTCTTCCTCAAGTGGGGTCTCCCCACGGTGGATCTCTTTGCCAGTCCTCACAACCGGCAGCTTCCTCGCTTCTGCTCTCGTCAGCCGCACCCCCTTCGGGTTGCGGCGGACGCCTTTCTGATCTCGTGGTCGGGGAGCCTTCTGTACGCTTTCCCTCCCATCCCGCTAGTCTCTCGGACTCTTTTCAAGGTTCTCCGAGACAAAGCCTTCATGATCCTGGTGGCCCCTCGCTGGCCCAGGCAGCTGTGGTTTCCGCTCCTGTTGCAACTGGCGGTGGAGGATCCAATCCCTCTGGGGGTACAACCGGATCTCCTCACTCAGGATCAGGGGTCCCTCCTGCACCCCAACCTCAGGTCTCTCAACCTCATGGCATGGCTGCTGAGAGGGTAGTCCTTGCTCCCCTTCTCCTGCCGGCGGAGGTGGAGGAGGTCGTCTTGGCTTCGCGACGGCCTTCTACCCGCAAATGCTACGCCCTTAAATGGCGTCGCTTTGCAGTCTGGTGTACCCAACAGTCTCAGGATCCCTTCTCCTGCCCGGTGTCGGTGATCTTGCAGTACTTGCTGCACCTCTCTAATCTGGGACTTAAGTCCAACTCCGTCAAAGTTCACCTCAGTGCTCTTTCAGCACATCATGTGCCGGTGGACGGCAGACCTCTCTCCAATGACCCTCTCGTAGCGAGGTTTCTCCGAGGTCTCCTTCTACTTAAACCACCTCTGCGCCCGCCAGCGCCTGACTGGGACCTGAATGTGGTTTTGCAGCGGATCACCTGTCCGCCTTTTGAACCTATGGCTACCTGTTCTCTCCGTTTTCTGTCTTGGAAAACACTGTTCTTGATAGCCCTCACTTCCGCTAGACGCGTCAGTGAATTGCAGGCCCTCGTGTCTGATCCCCCTTACACTAGGTTCTACAAGAATAGGGTGGTCCTACGGACTCATCCGAAATTTCTGCCTAAAGTGGTCTCCCCTTTTCACATCAATCAGGAGGTGGTACTTCCAACCTTCTTTCCCAGACCACACTCCAGCCGAGCTGAGACGGTCCTCCATACCCTGGACTGTAGAAGGGCTCTGAACTTCTACCTTGACCGTACGCGGGAGCACCGTAAAGCTGCTCAGCTTTTTGTGTCTTTCGACCCCAATAGATTGGGGCTCCCGGTCTCCAAGCGTACTCTGTCCATCTGGGTTGCGGACTGTATCTCTTGGGCTTATGGGGCAGCCGGACTCTCCTTAGAAAGTCGAGTCACGGCTCATTGCGTTTGGGCAAAGGCCACGTCAGTGGCTTACCTCCGCTCTGTTCCGCTGGCAGACATCTGCCGGGCCGCTACTTGGTCTTCGAGCCAGACTTTTGCGGTCCATTACTGTCTCGAGAGGGAGTCCCGTAGGGACAGTGCTTTCGGACAGGCAGTCCTCCGTAATCTCTTTGAGGTCTGAGCAACTCCTACCCTCCATCCCGGATGTGGGCTACCGGTGGGTGATAATTCAGCGAAGATTCTATCCTTCTGTGCTGCTGAGCTAGAGGGAGCTCATTTTTGTGCTTAGGGTCTCCGGTAGCCTTGAGCTTGGGAGTCCCATAAGTGAGGACTGACTTCCTGCTTGGTCCTGGAGAAAGCGTAGTTACTCACCTGTAACAGGTGTTCTCCAGGAGCAGCAGGAATCAGTCCTCACTACCCTCCCTCCTCCCCTTGGAGTTGCAATCGTCTGCTTATGTTCTTTTGCAAATTTTTTATGCTGTCTTTTTTAGCTATGTCATCTGACTGGCTAAGATGGCACCCTCGGGCGGGAAGACGACCGCGCATGCGCGCTGCAATTCCCAAAGGCTTTCTTTGAAAGCTGGGGAAAATTGCTCCGCGAGGGCTCCGTCGGCGCCGACGTCACCCATAAGTGAGGACTGATTCCTGCTGCTCCTGGAGAACACCTGTTACAGGTGAATAACTACGCTGTCTCTTCGCTATGGCCTTGTCCCCTCTTACCCCTCCATCATCCAATGCTCTAACTGACTGACTCACAGGTTTTTTTTGCTACAAATGTTCTTGAAAAAGTTTTTATTATGTGGTTTTTCTTCCACAGCAAGCTTTTTTTCAAATTCTCTCTTTGCCTGCCTTATCAATGCCTTGCATCTAACTTGCCAGTGCTTATGTTGTTTCCAGTTTTCATCATTTGGATCCTTTTTTTTCCATTTCCTGAAAGATGCTTTTTTGGCTACAACAGCCTCTCTGACCTCACCTTTAAACCATGCCGGCAGTTTTTTGGGACTTCCTTCCACTTTTCTAAAAGCGTGGAATAAAGCTGTTCTGGGCTTTAAGCAACACCTATGCTTGATGTAATCATTAACCTTTGCAGCTGCTCCTTTCAATTTTTTCTTAACTGTTTTCCTCATTTTATGATAGTCTCCCTTTTGAAAGTTAAAAGGTAGTACTGTGAATTTCCTTGCCGTCCTTCCTCCCTTTATAAAATCAAATGCTATCATGCTGTGATCATTATTGCTAAGTGGCCCCAATACCCTTATTTCTTGCTGTAGATCTTGTGTTCCACTAAGGACTAGGTCCTAGATGTCTTCCCTTCTTGTTGGTTCATGAACGAGCTGCTCCAAGAAGCAGTCATTTATTTCATCTAGAAACTTTATCTCCCTTGCATGTCCTGCTGTGACATTGACCCAGTCAATACCGGGGTAATTGAAATCACCCATTATTATTTCTGTGCTGTAAATATTGTTAGCTTCCCTGATTTCTTTGAGCATGTCATCATCCATTTGTTCATTCTGGTCAGGCAGTTGATAGTATACCCCCACTGCCATCGCCTTCCCTTTTTTACAAAGAATACATTCACTGAGGCCTTGACTGCTAGACAGGCCCAGACTCAGACTTCTATAACTGAGTATCCGAATTTTAATTTTGAAGATTCTCTGGTTCTTAATATGAATCAGCAAAGTTCACTGAGAAAGAGGGCTCCATTGGTTTCCACATAAATTCTCCATGAGAAAAGAAAATGCCTCCCCAGAAGATCTTGCCTTAATATTTTACAGGTGAAATGTAAAATGCCTGTTAGAGGAAGAGGAACCCATGGCAGTATTATTGGACATTCCCCTCTTACTTGACCTTAGTGCTCTTTCCTAAGGTTCAGTGTTACATGCAGATCATAATGTGAGATATCCCCCTCTATTTACATCCCATGAACAAGAAAGTGGATTCTATATACAGAGTCCAGAAGCCTTTGACAAAGTTCCTTCTGAGAGACTCTTGGGGAAATTAGAAAGCCATGGGATAGAAGGTAATGTACTATTGTGGACTAGGAAATGGTTGAAAGATAGAAAAAAGAGAGTAGGGCTAAATGGCCAATTTTCTCATAGTAACATATTATATGACGGCAGATAAAGACCGGTATGGACCATCTAGTCTGCCCAGCAAGGCAGCAAGAGTAGGTGCACTTGCTGCTCCATGCAGGTCCCCCTCCCAATGCCTTTGTTTAGGGGTATACCCACCACTACTTGTTGGTCACCCCTATTTGTTCAGATATAAGAGAGAGTTATGTTTATTTTGATTTTATCCTGTTGCTATAAAGGGAGCCACTGTGTCTGTCCCATGCCATTTTGAATTCTGTCACTGTGTTTGCCCCCACCACTTCCCTTGGGAAGGTATTCCAAGCATTCACCACCCTTTCAGTGAAAAAGTATTTCCTAACATTGCCTTTCAGTTTACCCCCTTGCAGTTTCATGTTATGTCCTCTAGTTTTACAGCTTCCCCGTCTTTGGAAGAGGTTTGTTTGTCCATTAATACTCTTTACGTATTTAAAGGTCTGAATCATATCTCCCCTGTTCCTCCTCTCCTCCAGAGTGTACATATTTAGGTCTTCAAGCCTCTTCTCATAAGTCTTCTGACGCAAGTTCCAAATCATTTTGGTCGCCTTCCTCTGAACTGCTTCCAGCCTTTTTATATCCTTTGTGAGATATGGTCTCCAAAACTGAACACAATATTCCAATTGAGGCCTCACCAGCGACTTGTACAGTAGCATTAGTACCTCTTCCTTTCTGCTGATAATTCCTCTCTGTATCAACCTAGCATGACAAGGCTTTTGCCACCGCCTTGTCACACTATTTCGCCATCTTGAGATCATCAGAGACAGTCACTTCGAGGTCCTGCCCCTGGTCCGTGCACACCAATCTCTCACCCCCTATCGCATACAATTCCTTTGGATTTCTGCTTCCCAAGTGCATGGCAGTGCACTTCTTCACATTAAATCTCAACTGCCAAGCATTAAACCATTCTTCCAGCTTTTCTAGATCTTTTCTCATGTTATCCACTCCTTCAGGGGAGTCTACTCTGTTGCAGATTTAGGTGTCATCTTCAAAAAGACAGATTTTTCCATTTAGCCCTTCGGCAATATTACTCACAAACATATTGAACAGTACTGGTCCCAGGACAGAACCCTGGGGCACACCGCTAATCACCTTCCTTTCATCCGAGTGAGTTCCATTTACCATCACCTTCTGTCATCTATCAGTCAACCAATTTCTGATCCAGTTCACCATCTTGGGACCTATCCCCAAGCTATTGAGGTTATTGATAAGCCTCCTATGAGGAACAATATCAAAAACTTTGCTGAAATCCAGGTAGATGAAATCCATCGCATGCCCTTGATCTAGTTCTCTGGTCACCCAGTCAAAGAACTTGATCAGATTTGTTTGGCAAGATCGTCCTTTGATAAAACCTTGTTGCCTCGGATCTTGCAACCTGTTGGTTTCAAGGAAGTCCACTATTTGCCCTTTGAGATGCGCCTCCATTACTTTTCCCGCCACCAAGGTAAAGCTTACTGGCCTGTAGTTTGTCACTTCTTCCCTATTACCACTTTTGTGGAGAGGTACCACATCAGCCCTTCTCCAGTCCTGTGGAACTTCTCCTGTCTCCAAGGATCTATTAAAAACATCCTTTAAAGGCCCTGCAAGAACCTCTCTGAGCTCTTTCAGTATCCTGGGATATATTCCATCTGGTCCCATAGACTTGTCCATTTTCAGTTTTGCAAGCTGTTCTACAAGAATACATCATCTTTTGTGGATGGTTTGGTATCTCTCCATTCTCATTTGTATATTTGTCAATCACAGGTGGTCCTTCTCCAGTGAAAACAGAACAGAAGTATTTGTTTAGTATTTTCGCTTTTTCAATGTCACTTTCCATGAATCTGTTTTCAGCACTTTTGAATGCTGCGATTCCACCCCTGATATTCCTCCTCTCCCGATATACCTGAAAAAAGTTTAGTCGCCACACTTCATGTCTTTAGCCATCTTTTCTTCTGCCTTTGATTTGGCTATCCTTATTTCTCTTTTTGTCTCTTTTAGTTTGATCTTGTATTCGTTTCTCTGTTCTTCTGTTTGCAAGCTTCTGAATTTTGTGAAAGTTGTGTTTTTTGCCTTTATTTGTGCAGCCACTTCTTTGGAGAACCAAATAGGTTTCCTTTTCCTCTTGTTTTTATTTACTTTCCTTACATATGTATCTGTTGTACCTTTTATTGCCTCCTTTAGTTTAACCCATTGCAATTCCACTTCCTTTATCACCTCCCACTCTACCAACTCTTCCTTCAGGAACTTGGCCATTTTACTAAAGTCAGAGTTTTTGAAGTCTAGGACTTTGAGCTTACTGTGATTGGATTCCCAAATGGCTTTTATCTCTAACCACACTGTGTGATGATTGTTGCCACTCACATGGGCACCCACCTGGATATTCGATACACTATCTCCATTGGTGTGCACTAAGTCCAGCACGGAGCTCTCCCTGGTCGGTCCCATCACTATTTATTTAAGTGATGCATCTTGGAAGGCTTCCACAATTTTTTTACTTCTTTCCAGATCTGCAGAAGGAACACTCCAATCCACATCGAGTAAATTAAAGTCACTCAGTATGATCACTTCCCCCTTTATGGCTATCTTTGCAATATCAACAATCAATTTGCTTTCCATTTCTGCGATTCGAGATGGAGGCCTGTAGACCACACCAGTATGGATGACAGTGCTATCTCCTCTTTCCAACACAATCCATAGCGCTTCTTTTCCCCACGTTCCCTGCGTTTCATCAACTTTAATATTGCTTTTGACATACAGGGCTGCTACTCCTCCTTTTCTACCCTCTCTATCTCTTCTAAATAGATTATAGCTAGCTATGGTTATATCCCATTCATGTGACTCGTTAAACCATGTTTCTGTAATGGCCAGAATGGCCAAGTCCATTTTCATTACTAGGGCTTCCAGATCAGGAACTTTGTTAGCTAGGCTTCGAGCATTTGGACTCATTGCTTTCCAGCATTTGTTGAATTGTTTGCCTGCCTTTTTTGTGGATTTTGTCCTACACTCCCCTTCCCGCTTGCCATTGATGTGGTGTTCAAAAGTGTGGCTGTTTCCAATGTTGTTTTGCTTTTGCTGGGAGTGACATACTGAACTTGCCCTTCTCTATCTGTCACCCCCTTTTCCTAGTTTAATTGACTAAGGAGAGATCAGGGGAACCAGCATTCATAGGAAACAGTTGCAAGATGTCATCTGCATGAAAATTTGTTGAAACACCCTGTTGCTCAATCAGGGTAGTAAGAGGTGAAAGAAAAAAAACATTGAAGAGGAGAAGGGCAAGGACTGCTCATTGAGGTACACCACAATAAAGGGTATGATAGGAAGAATCAGAATCTTGATAGGAAACATGAAAAACCTAGAAGAGAGAAAAGAATGAAACCAGTGAAGTACAGTATCTCCCAAGCCTGCCGAGACGAAACTAGCAAGTACAAGAGAGTGGTTTACAAGATCAAACATAGAGGACAAATCTAAGGAGACGGCCAATGTGACAGCACCCTTATCTAGTGCAGTATGAATCTCATTGAAAACAGAGAAGAATAGTGTCAGTGCTGTGACCAACTCTAAAGCCAGACTAGCAGGGATGTAAGAAATTAGTCTGGGAGAGATATGTTGAGAGTTTTTCAAAAACAAGTCATTCAAGAAGTTTTGAAAGAAAGGGTAAATTGGAGATGGGGCAAAAGTTTGAAGGAAGGGAAGGGTCAAGGGATCAAAGGAAGGATTCTTTAAAAGAGGACAGATAATGGCATGTTTCCAGCATTGTGGAAAGGTTTACTTATTTTATTTATTTATTTATTTAGCTGTATTAAGACTAGTTTTAAAAATGAGAAGTATGAAAGGTAAGGGAGCCAGAGACATCAGAAATCCAGGCAGAAGGTATGGGATTCAAGGAACATGTAGTCTTGTGTGATGCAGTAACAACTTTAGAAAGAACAGAAAGAGTAATGGAAGTAAAGTGTGACCAGACATTGAAGAAGTTTGACATACATGGTGCTGTGACAGAGGAAAAGGGAGAAGACTTGCCAGAATAGCATTTTGGAGATTCTGATTGAGGTAAGCAGAACTGAGCTTGAAGATCAGATATTTTGTCAGAGAAAGAAGTCAGATCATCAGCTGTAGGTCTGGAAGAGGAAGGGGTAGACACTGGGCAGTGAACTAAAGGTCATACTACAGAAAAAAGTTGCTTGGGTTGATTACACAGGTACACTAAAAAAAAATTTTTTTAAACTGCCTCTAATGTTTCGATTGATTTTTACGTTTTTTGGTGCGCTGAATCCAAATCTGGTAACCAATTTGCTCCATCACGTACACATTTTTTGCTACATTGGGTTAGCAGTTTGAGGTGAACGTTTCAGATTGAGTGCAATCGAGATAAAAGTTTCTTGGATGAATTCTTTATACTAATTGTTTAGTAGTTATTCAAATAAGAATAAAGAAAATTGTAACAAGGCAGCACATAAGAATAGAGTAATGTCAACAAAACACACTGTGATGGTAGCAAAATTGTCTGCACTTAAAACAGCCACATACATGTGCACAAACATTGAGCATATAAGAGCGAGGTTAGACACAAAGCAAAGCAATGTGCAAAAAATGTTGTACAGGTATGTATGTAAGAATAGAAAACGCAAACTGCACCATTGCAATACATGAAGACAAACACCCGATGGTGTGAAAATAAAATTCTAATAAATGAGATCCGACACTGTGGTAATAACTAGCAAATTTTTATTTCAAAGTTTAGTAAAAACACGATATTTGTCAACACAGTTTAGATTTTAAAGTCATTCTTGGGTCAATCAATCTCCTGGTGGGCCCGTTTCTTCTTCCCCCGAATGCTTCTCTTGGTGCGCTGCTTGGCGTATTTTTCATCTGGGGTTTCCCGCAGCAGCAACCAGCAGAAATCAGCCATCATAGTGGTGTTCCATCTTCCTTGGTACCTTCTCTCTGCGTCCTTGATGTCCTGGTGAAACCTTTCACCTTGTTCTTCACTGTACGCCCCCAAGTTTTCGGGAAAGTAGTTCACATGGGAGTGCAAGAAATGGACTTTCAGGCTCATGTTACAGCCTTGTTCTTTGAAGGCATTGAGCATCCTGGCAACAATATCCTTATAGTTCTCACCCCGCCTGTTCCCCAAGAATTTGAGAACAACATCCTTGAAGGAATCCCAGGCTTCTTTTTCCTTCTCAGACATCGTTTCAGCGAATGCTCCATCTGAAATGTGTTTCCTTATATCAGGGCCAACAAACACGCCTTCCTTTAGCTTTGCTTCAGAAAGTCGGGGGAACTTTGAGCAAAGGTACCGAAAGCACTCACCATCTTTTGGAAGGGACTTGATGAATTGCTTAATGAGACCCAACTTAATATGGAGAGGTGGTAATAGAATTTTATCACGAGGTACCAAGCTCTCATGAAGAACATTTTTCTCACCGGGTCTCAAATACTCCCGAATTGGCCAGTCTTTTTTCCCCCAGTGTAGGTCGCGGGCCCGGCTATCCCACAAGCAAAGGAAGCAGGGATATTTGGTGAAACCGGATTGCTGCCCTAATAGCATGGATAGAATTTTAAAGTCTCCACAAATCATCCACTTATGCTCATCATAACGAATCTTCTGAAGAATCAGGGCCAAATTCTCGTATTTTTCTTGGAGAATAACAGAGTGAGCAATAGGAACTGAAGCGAATGTGTTGCCATTATGAAGAAGAACACCTGATATGCTGTCTTTTGACGAATCAATGAACAGCCGCCATTCAGCAGGATCATACTTGAGTTTAAACTTTTCCATCACTCCGTATATATCGTTGCAAAATACCAAATCTTCCTCTTTGCTGAAATACTTCACAAATTGTGTCTCGCGGTTGCGGTACCAATAAAAAGTTGTTCTTGGTGACAATAGATTTTTCTGTTTAAGCCGAGAACCTAGCAGTTGGGCAGCATCTTTTGGGAGTCCTAAATCCCGGACTAAATCATTCAATTCAGCTTGAGAGAAAAGTTCAGGTTTCGGATCTGGTTCAGTTTCAAACTCGGAAGTACTGGACTCATCGGGAAAAGCCATCTGATGAGTCTCATCATGATCAGAACCGTCCACACAAATATGATCCAAAGATTTTGGTGGTTCAGGCACAGGTACTTCGTTGCTATGAGGCATAGGCCTAATTGCTGAGGGAAGGTTGGGGTAACTTATTACGTTCTTATTTTTTAAGTTGTATTCCTTCACAATGCAAGAGCAAAAATAGCAGTCACTGCTGTGGTCTCTTTGTTCACGCCACATCATAGGTATTCCGAAACGAAATGATTGTTTTTTACCTTTCATCCATAAGCGTAGATCTTCCTCACATGTCTTGCACACTTTGTGAGGAGCCCACGGTTTGTCTTGATCGCCTAACTTCAAACCGAAATAGGCGAAATATAATTTTTTAAATAAATGCAGAAATGTTCCTCTGCCGCTTTTTCACGGTATATTCCCCACAAATAAAACAAAAACTGTCCGGAGAGTTGACGCAACCTCTGGTTCTGTGAGCCATCACAAATACACAGCACTGCAAACTACAACTGTAGTGAACCACTTCAGAATAAAGCTGGATTACGACTGAGCAAACAAAAGGTAATAATGAACTTGCAAGAAACTGAAATTTGACAGGAACGTTCATGTCACAACCACCGTGTTTGAGCGAGCGAACGAGGCGAGGCGGACAGGAAAGAACATGCGCCAGCGCGAGTACTGGATTTAGCCCCCCGCCTCCCAATTGTCCTGTTAATGTATAAAATGAATACAAAACACTCTAAAATATCATGAGGGAGTGTTTCTAGTTAGTTAACCATTACAACCTCTATTTTGGGCCAAGAAAATAAACTGCAGTCGGCTAAAAAGAAATTATGTGAACATTCCTTATATTGGTAAGAAATCTAATTTTGCAAGAAAACGTGACGTGATGGAACATTTTGGCTATTTTTCCTGGATTCAGCACCCCAAAATCTATAGGAATCAGTTGCAAAACTGGAGGCAGTTTTTTGGTAGTGTACCTGTATTACTAGCATGGTTTATAAGATCATCATAGTGCTTCTTTTTGGCAGTAAGAATAGCCTGCCTATATAAGTATTGTGAGCTTGTTTGAATGGAATGGAAGGGGATAGTTCAAATATTTATGTATTTAAATTTTTATATACCGTCTTTCTACAATTCAAGACGGTTTACATGGAACTCATCATGTAACAGAGTGGATACAGCTGTTGTACGTAGAATATTATCAACAACAATTTTTACAATTAACAGTTATGGTGTAATGCTGGAAGGCAACTATATACAATGAAAAAGGGGGGGGAAGGGGGAAGATTGGGGAGGACCAAGGGTTGTAAAAAGGGGGGAGGGAATGAAATAGTGTGCTTGTAGAGTAAGAGGGTTAAAATGACTATGTTACACTTGATCAATTGTGAATTTGAATGGTAGAGTTAAAGTATTCCTGGAAGAGGAAGGTTTTGAGTTTTTTACGGAACTCTGCATGGTCAGAGCAGCTTCTTAGATCCAGTGGGAGGGCATTTCATTTCTGTAGGGGGGAAAAGGGAGAAAGCACGATTGCAGGTGGATTGTTTGCATTTTAGCTTTTGGGCTGGGATGTGTAACAAATACAGTAGAATCAATGGGATTCATGGTGCGGGAGGCCCACAACGTACTTTTCAGTGAGTGCCTGAGGTCTGAGCAGGTTATGTCGGTGGAGTCAGCACTGATGTCACAGCAGGAACCAGCACCGAATGAAAGGCTGGCTAACAGGCACAGAATTCTGTGGGGGAAAAATCACTCAAATGAAAACACACCGGAGATTAGAGCAGGGCAATAGGGGACATTAAAATACAGTAGAAGCAATGGGATTCACAGTGCGGGAGTTTCCTGATATACTTTTCAGCGAGTGCCTCAGGTCTGAGCAGGTCATGTGGGCAGAGTCAGCATAGATGTCACAGCAGGAACAAGCACTAGAGCTGGTGTAAGTGACTGTAACAATATGTATGTGTACCTGAAGACACTTACACTAGTATTCCATAAAGTACAATCCATGCATTTTTGACTTGAAAGAATAGGTGCCATCAATGAACATAGACTCACATGGACATCTTGGAGCCATTCAGAAACAAGGGAAATGCCGCGCCTGCAATGTCACCAGGCACAAAGAGAGCAGGGCAGGAACATATCGTGGAATTTTGGACACTTTATTAAAAAACTATTGGTCAGCCCAACACATGTTTCAGCCAGTGGCCTTCTTCAGGGGACAATGACCACTTGATGCAAAGGTAGAGAAATAATTTGAACTGCATATGTCTGTAGCGAATATCCAGCACTGAAGGATGTTCATTACAGGTTTATGCATTTCAAATTACGCCTCTAGTTTTGCATCAAGTGGTCATTGTCCCCTGAAGAACACCATTGGTTGAAACACGTGTTGGGCTGACCAATAGTTTTTTAATAAAGTGTCCTAAATTCAATGGTGTGTTCTGTCCTGCTCTCTTTGTGCCATTTGGGCACCATTTAGAGAATTACTCTCCTTATGTTCCCGCCGCTCGAGAAGAAACATTGAGTGAAGTTGTGCATCTAGTATTGTCAGTTTGATTAGCAGTGATTCTCTCTCCTTTTTTTCTTTTTATTTTCACTTCCTCCTTTTGGCTCTTACATCTTTCATATGGTTTGCATGAGATATTTTTATAGTTATCCTTATATATGTCTTTATATTTGTATTGTTCTGCTATATAATTTTACTGTATGATATTGTTATCATTTTATATGCATGTGAAGTTGCCCCTGAAGTAGGCAATTTCTGCAAAACATGGTTTAATGAAGTTGTTTTTTTGGGAGTTCTGACTACCCCTGCTGTGTTTTTTCACCGATGATAAAAGACAAATGGGTATTGAAGGTAGTAATGCAACATTATCACCTGCATTTTTACCTTTTCCTATCGAGTTGGTTTATTTCTGCTTCCTTGCTTAGCCAATGACACAGCTCTTTACTTCAAAAGGAGATAGCAATCCTCTTAAAAGAGGGAGCCGTAGAAAGTATTTCCAAATGAGAAACCAACAAAGGCTCTTACTCTAGATATTTTTTTAAATTCATAAAAGTAATGCACAAAAAGGTTTTCATCCCCAAAACAGAGTACAGAGACTTTCTTATGGATCATCATGAATCTTTAAGTGCAAAGCAGCTTTTTCATTTGATTCCCATATTGCAGGCATGTCCAACTTCGAACAGGTCGTGATCTACTTTTTCCGGCCAAAAGTGCCAGTGTGCTACCACCATGAAAATTAAGTTTCAAATTAAATTGTAACCCAATAAAGTTGGAGGATTCCCCCCCCCCCATTTTTAATGAACCTTCTGTCATTTACTTGGATGTGATCAGCTGTTAAGCAAATTAAGCAAAAACAAAACAGAGAGACAAAGATCAAGTAAGAACTGCGAGGGGAAATGGAAAGTACATTTTTTCTTAAAGTTTTTTATTGAGTAATAACTTTCTTTAACTGTCTTAATAACTTTAACTTTTACTGAGTAATTTGTAGTAAATTTAGGTCGAGTATTGCTCCAGGCTGATCTTGCACAATCTTTAATATTTCGCTCTTGCTCATTAGTGAGATGTCTGAGCCTGCATTTCATCCACCAGCTTTTTGAAGTTGGGTGAATATTGCATGAGGGCCAGTCTCAGGGAATCCTGGAGATGTTTATCTGTCATGTTATTTATTTATTTATTTACATTCTCTTATATACCGCGCTATTCTGCATCAGTGCGGTTTACATTGAACAAACTGAAATTACATTGAACAGGGCATTATAACTTGGAGATAACTATTTTACAGGGAACATGGGCTATGGAGGGTTAAGTGGCTTGCCCAAGACCACAAGGAGCACCTGTGGGACTAGAAACCCCAGTCCTTCTGGCCCAAGGTTGCTGTCCTCTAGTGGGATTTGAACCCCTTACCTTCTGGCCTGAAGTACCTTGCCCCAACCACTAGGCCACTCCTCCACTCCATATTGGAACGTTATGCACTCTTTGTCATTTTCAGATGGGAAAACACAGATTCACACAAATAAGTTGAACCGAAACAGGAGTGTACAGCTTCACTGCATCTTTTCAAGTTCGGAAATTTGTCTCTAGGCACTAGCTTCCAAAACGATTCTTGTTCAGCACGGGTCTTGAGAAAAATGTCATTTTTAAGGGTTAATATTTCATTTTCAAGAGATGGCTTGTCAATGAGTATTTTTTACTGATAGAAGCTGCAGTTTCTTTAATGTCCACATCTACTTTGAATGGGTATGACAAGTACTCCACAACTGTTCCAATTTTTTGGAAGTCACAGAATCTATTTTTGAATTCCTGGATAACAGAACAGATTTCTGTCACATACTTCTCGTTCTGAAAAACAAAATTTGGATATTGTCCCAGATGGTCCTGCGTATTAGGAAAATGATCAAAGTGTTGTTTGCAAGGTCAGTCATCATTAGCTCAAATTTGCTCTTGTAGGATGAAACTGTACTCATCATCTCGCCAATGCATTTACCTTGTAGTTCAAGGTTCATATCACTTAGTTCGTCTGTAAAGTCAGCGAGAAATGCCAGATCACATAACCACTCCTCATCTTCCAACTCTGCTTGGTCATCTCCCCTCTCCTTCAAAAAACTTCTTATTTCATTCAGCAAATCACAGAATCTTTACAGAAATTTGTGCCTACTTAGCCACCTTACCTCTGTGTGCAAAATGATTTCCGCTGCCCCTTCATCAAGAGTAAGATTGAAAAGCTGTCTTTGAAGTGATCTTCCACGAACTGAATTTACAGTTTTGAAAGTGATGCCCATGACAGTCTTCGTATTGAGTATCTTGCTTGCCAAAACTTGCTGGTGAATGATGCAGTGGTAAGAAAGGAAATCTGGGAAGTCGTCATGCTGTCTGCAGAGGACTATGAAACCATTAACCTCACCTGTCATTGCTCTTGCTCCATAAGTAGTGATGGAAACAAGTCTATGCAATGGAAGGTTACACTTTGTCACAAAAGAATAGAAAGAACTGAATATTTCCTGACCGGTACTTCTCCCTTTTAAAGAAATCATTACAAGTAGTTCTTCTTTAACACTGAAGTCTTCAAAAACCATCCAGATAAAGACTAGTAACTGGGCTATGTCTCTTATGTCTGTAAATTCATCCAGTTGGCGTGATAAAGCAATACAATTTGAAACATCCTCCAACAATTGTTCAGTTGTGTCTCCACACATCTTTTCTATTCGCCACACAACGGTGTTTCTTGACAATTGTACATCTTGAATAGCAGCCATGATCTCTTTCTTATTTTTAAATCCTTCAAAAAGATTGTCAGCTGCTCCAAGAAAACAATCTTTTACAAATTCCCTTTCAGTGAAAGGTTTGCATTTCTTTGCAATCAGGTTGCTGACCTTGAAGGATGCTATAGTTGCACTCATTGAATGTGACCTTGGCTTCGCCATCAACTGTTGCTGAGTAGCCAATTTCGATTTAAGTTCTTTGAGCTTCAGTTTACGAATTTCACTTTTGGGTGGAAACTCAGCATCAAACTTATTGCTATGCAGAGCCTTATAATGACGGTCCAGATTACCCTTTTTGGGCAAGGATACTGGGGCGTTACAAATTAGACAACAACACTTGTCTTTCACCATGATGAAGAAGTAGTCCATTTCCCATTCATCATGAAAGTGGTAGGTTTTGCTCTTCTTTGGAACACTCATCTTCGTTATACTGGGGTGGGAAGACCAAATCTACTAAGTTAGTATAAACACTGGCTGAATCTGGTCCAAAACTGTCACTGTCCCAAAGTATTAAAGATCAACAGGAACGGAAGACCTCTGGATGATGTGCAAAACCATACATGCAGTTCTAAAAGTAAAAAAAAAGAATTCATCATATTGGCACCAATAATCAAATACCACCAAACAATCATCAAAAAAACTCAAAACACCTGTCCAGCAAACCACATAAAATCATATAGCGCCAAACAAGTTCAAATACCACCACACACGATTTAATAAATTCTGCACACAGTATAGAATCAATGCAAAGACTAGGCAAAATAAAATTGCGAAGGCAAGCAAAAGTCACAGTGGTTTGAACCAATTCGAAGGCAAAGCATAGCCAAGTTAGAACAAAATTGGAAAAGCCTGCCAGAATCACCAAATTCTTGACACTTTGTCGTCTGCCCGAAAATGTTTAATGAAAGTAAACTATAAAGTGACCAACGACCAGCACACGACACAACTAATATGGTAAGTGTATTCAGGTAAAGCCCGGGCGAATGCATATCGCCTGGTATATAACACACTTCTAAGGGGTGTTGGGGCGGGGGCAGGAATGGGTGATTCTGAGAGGCAGGAAACCAGGTATGATGTTGGGCCTGTGGCGTCTCGTCGCGGGGCGCAGGCAGCAGCCCCCTGGGGTACCCACAAACTAGTGGCACGAAAACAACAAGCGCCCCCAATATACCTGCAGGCAAGATTCCCGCAGGCAGGGAAAAAAGACAGGCAAAGGATCAGCAGCGGCGGCAAGCCTCGGTAGACGACCTGCCGGCACGATCTCTCTCCTAGCAACGGGGCGAGCTGCTGGAGAGATGGAGCCAAGTGGGGCTGGCGATCTACCTCTATATCCCTCCGCGATCTACAGGTAGATCGCGATCTACCTGTTGGACATGCCTGCCATATTGTATTGTTGGGGTATATGGCAGCCATGGTCCATGTTCTCCCTTTTGCATTGCTTCCATGCATCAATTACAGTGTGTCTTAAGGTTCCACTGGGATTAGATGGCACAGCCATTGTCTGAGAAACCAGAAGAAGCGAGTGGCATAAGGAGGTCACAGGTGCCTTTATTTGTAAAACCCCTACGCATTTCGGGCTGCTACCTTCCTCAGGGGGTACACATCTTGAAAAAAAAATGAAATAAATAATAAAAAACATTAAAAACAAGCATAGCAATTAAAATAAATTAAATACATAAATAATTAAAAAGCATATGTGAATAATGAAGTAAAAACATATAGTGAAACGTAAAAAGTATAAACCATCAAATGCATAAATCATTAAAATCATTAAACAAAGGGCTGGAGGATGTGAAAACACATGACAAACCTAAAATCTTATCTAAAACCCATATGTGGGAAGAGAGATAAGGAGGAACAATAGGAATCCAGTTATGGGAAGCCATGCTTACTCTTACACTCTGTGATTGTCCTTTGGAGTACTAGTATTGTGCAAATATATTCCTGATCTAAGATCACGAGAGATGGGGGTTTTATAAATAAAGGCAATATGTGAATAATGTAAAAACATATAGTGAAATATAAAAAGTATAAATCAAAAATATTTTGACCTCTGTTTTTAACATATTTTAACACATAATTTTTGCTCTGTCCTTGCGGCGCAGCCATCTCCTCCTTTCCCTCCCTTCTCCTTTTCTTTCTTCCTTTTCCTCCCTTCTCCATCCTTTCCCATTCCCTTTTTCTACTTCCCCCTTTTCCTCTTCCCCTTCCCCTCCCCTCCCACTTCCTCTTTCACCCACTCCCCTCTTTTCCCTTTTTCCCCTTCCTTCCCCCTTCTCCTCCCTTCCCCTTTCCTTTTTCCCCCTCCTTTGTTTTCCCTTCCTTTCCTTTCCTCTCCTTTCCCTTTTCCTTCCCTCTCCCCCTTACCTCCCTTCCCCCTCTCCCCCCTTTTTCCCCCTCACTTCCCTTCCAGTATTATAGTTTTAAGTTATTTATTATGTATTAGGTTGTATTGGTCTACATGACATCCTTTAGGTTTTTTATTGTAGTGTATTTATATCTAGTTTCCTATATGTGATTTCCTTTTGTGGTTTCACTTTGCTTTTTTTGTTTGAACTATGTCTTTTATAATAGTTTTATGATTTTATTGTTTTTAAATCTTTTGCTGCCCTCCATTACCTCCCCTCCTTCCTTTCCTTTTCCCTCCCCCCTCCCCCCTCCTTCCCCTTTTCCCTCCCCCCTCCTTCCCCTTTCCCCCTTCCCTTTCCTGCCCCCTCTTCCCCTCCCCTCCACCATCTCCCCACCCCACCCCCTCGCCCCCTTTTCCCTGCTTCTCCCGTCCCCCCTTCCCTTCCTTCCTTTTCCTTCCCCTTCCTTTTTTCCCCTTCCCCTCTCCCCCTTCTCCTTCCTCCCTTTCCTCTTTCCCCCTTCCCCTTCTCCTCTCCTCCCTTTTTCTCCGTTTCCCTTCAGCTGAATATCTCTATATCTTGGCCATTTATGCACCATTGCTCACACTGCATTTATCTTGCTCACTCTTTTCTCTTGTTTTGATAGTTTATCCACGGTTTCACTGATCTCGATGGTATTCGTTCATTTTAGTTGGCTCTTCATCATTTGATCAATTTGCTTTAAAATTAATATTTTTTGGTCCTTGGAATGGTGACCTCTGACCTCTACTTTGGCATGATTCCGAATGTTTAATTGCTTGCACAATACGGCGCGCTGGCATAGAACTCGCCGTAGTCATAGGTTCGCTCTGCATGAAAAAAGTTAGAAAACTTTCTTTTGGGCACGGTATGTTCCGAATTTTATGTTTTACATGTATACATTAGGAGATTAATTTGCTTTTAAACAGATTCCTTGTAATAAGTTTTCTATTTGTTTTTATATTGTTTGCTTGAATTTAACACAGCGTCCACTGTTCTTGATTGCAATACGAATTTTCCCACTGACACAGCTCACAATAAATTTCATGTATAGCATAGCGTTTAATCCAGTTTTTTAATTTTGACAAATGTATTTTCTATTTACTATATAATTCACCAACTAGCCTATAATTTCTTTAATTTATAGTTTTCTCTCAGTCTCTACATTTGGTTATACTCAATATGGTCTGGCTACAACATGACAGCACGTTATTCCCCTTCCCCCATCACTTTTTCATTATCACTTATGTGTACACAAGAAATCTGATTTCTGATAAATCCTTCTCCCCTCTTTTTTACAATGAAGGCTGGATGATAAATTATTTTTTATTTGTAAGGTCTGTCAATATTCGGCTTACTACCTTTCTATACACTACACAACTGGCTTTTCTAGCCATTCCCGTTGTCCCATTTCTTTCCTGTTTTTCCGTACCTCCATGGACATAGTATTTGCATACAGTTTATAGTTTATAGTTTTATATTATTTTATCTCTCATTATCTTAGAAAAGGAATATATTTGCGCAGTACTAGTTCTCCAAAAGAAAATCCCCATGGTTGGATTCCTATTGTACCTCCTCATCTCTCTTCCTATGTAGGGGTTTTAGATCAGGTTTTAGGTTTGTCATGTGTTTTCACATCCTCATGCCCTTTGTTTAATGATCTTAATGATTTATGCGTTTGATGGTTTATACTTTTTATGTCTCACTATGTTTTTACTTCATTATTCACATATGCTTTTTAATTATTTATTTATGTATTTTTATTTATTTTAATTGCTATGCTTTTTAATATTTTAATTATTTATTTCATTTTATTTTTTCAAGCTGTACCCCTGAGGAAGGTAGTAGCCATAAGGGTTTTACAAATAAAGGCACCTGTGATATCCTTAAGCCACTAGCTTCTTGTGGTTTCTCTCCTACGTACTGCGAGGGCTTTGCTCTCTTTTTGTGATTCACAGCCATTGTCTGTCAAGAAACTACTAATCCTTTGCTGGTACTAATCCATTTCATGAAATAGTTTTTTGAACTTCTGGAATCAGGTGACCTGAAATATCTGACACAAAAGGTCATCTTCTTAATAGCAATAATTTCAGCCTGAAGAGTAAGCAAATTGCAGGAGCTCATCTGTTGTTCTTTTTACATACAGTGCTTCCTTAACAGGTTAACCACCCTGAATTTCTTTCAAAAGTATCAATAGCATTCTAGATTGATCAGTCCATATTTCTTCCTACTTTTTACCCTAGGCCTCATGCATACAGAGCTGAACCAGCCCTACAGGTGATGGACAGCAACAGAGCACTGGCTTTCTACATGAAAAGAACAGAGCTAACCTGCCAACAAATTGGGAACTTCAGTATCTAAAAACAGATTTTGAATTGATGAGAGATATTTTCCTAAAGTGATGCCAGTGCATGCAAATATATCTCATGCAAATTCTTTAGGGATATCCTGAAAACTTACTTGGTTTCTGGCTTTTGGGCATATCACTTCACCCCCCCCCCCCCATTGCTCCCAAGTACAACTTGGATTGTAAGGTCATTTGGGCAGGAAAGTAGCTGGGGACAAGAAAATCTACTGTACCTGAATGTAGCTCGCCTTGAAGTATTATGCACCTAAATGTAATCTTCCTTGAACCTGGATTTGCAAAAGTTCAAGTAATCTAAATCCTACGGGCTCAATATTCAAAAGAGTTTCTCCAGTTAGCAGGACTTGTTAACAGATAAACTGTACTAAGGGATACTCATTGGCACTATCTGGACCCTCTAATAGCTGTGACACTATCCAGATAGTGCCAGGGCAGTCTGTGGGAAGGTCAAGGGCAGTGTACTGACCTATCCGATTAGCTGCGATTTTCAGTCCACTGACCGTATAAGTAATCACATAAAGTTGTGCTGTTTTGTTATCTGGATAGTGTTAGTGGTCAGTGCTGAAACTGGATATTTGGTGCCAGCCACTTTCTGGAGTCTATTGCTGAATATCCGATTTCATTTTTAAACACTGCAACTGGTGCTTAAACACACACCAACTGTGGAGTTTAGTTATTAGCCTGTAAAATCCAAGGGCCCAATATTTGAAAGGCATTTACACAGTTAACAGCCTTGTAAACCGTGTAAATGCCTTAAGTCAGATATTTGATGGTACTTACGCAGTTAGTGCCATTGAATATCCCCTTCTTCTCCAGGACCAAGCAGGAAGTCAGTCCTCACATATGGGTGTCATCGGCGCCGATGAAGCCCCAGCGGAGCATTTCCCCAGCTTTCCATGAAAGCCTTTGGGAATGCAGGCACGCATGCGCGGTTCCCTTCCCGCCTAAAGGTGCCATCTTACCTCAGTCTCTTTTTTTCCGTGAAGCCCACCGGACGTGTGTCCAGTCCTCCCGGTTAAAAGGAGATTTTTTTCGGCGATTATCGTTATTTTTTCTTCCGGTTCGACGCCGGTTCCCCTCCCGCTGGGTTCGGTACACCGGTATCAAGCCCGATAATTCTTTTTCGGTTTTTGCCCTTCGTGGCTGGCGTTCGCGCCCCTTTTTCACTTTTTCCCTGGAAGGCCGGTCTTTTGACCTCGCGGGGACTCTCTTTTCTCCGATGGCTTCCAGTGGTTTTAAAAAGTGTGATCGGTGTAAGAAATTAATGTCTCTCACGACACACACGACTGCTGCCTTCGGTGCCTCGGCCCGGATCACGACCCTTAGTCATGTGGGCCCTGTGGGAAGATGTCTTCCAAGGCACTCCGAAGTCGACAGCAACAAAAAGAAAGGCTTTTCTCGGACTCAGCCTCCGGCCGGGCCCGGACCTCATCTGAGGCCTCGACATCTCGGGATTCCGATCCCGAGCGCCGTCGAAGCTCCTCGGACAGGGGGTCCCCTGACCGGGAACGCAAGAGGAAGAAGTGGCTCGCGAGGGCATCGTCGGAGGAGGTCCCTGGCTCCTCGAGAGCCAGGTCTAAGACCCACGACCGTTGCCCCGGGCCCATGGAACACGAGAAGCCTGCAAAGGTTCCTCACGTGGAGCCGGAGTCTGCTGGACACGTAAGCCCCGTAGTCCTCGAGGACTCTCCTCCCAGGGAGCCGACGTCGGGCCCGGCGCCGCCGCCGGGGCCCGAGTCGGTGGCTGCTGCGTCTCCCAAGCTGAGTCTCAGGATGACAGCCTTGGAGAGCAGACTGTCTGCCTTCATGGAGCAGCAGCGGGCACTGATGGCCAGCCTGTCTGGCGCATCTGCCCCGACCACCGGGACATCGACTTCGAAGTCAACCCCGGAGACCGAGCCGATACTCGAGTCCATCGTGGCTCGGAGTCGACCTCGGTCGCGGTCTCCCTCGACCTCCTGTTCGGGACCGAGGGCTTCGACGCCGGTGCCTCCGGTGTCGGGGCGGGTGCTCCAAGGCCCCGCGGGGTCGGACCCTGACTCCTCCTCGGACAAGTCAGCTTGGGAGACGGAGGACGAGGAGTCCCCTGATACCTTCAAGACTCGGTGCGTCCCATCAGACTCACCGCAGTCTGAGCCCCGGAGTAGATCCCCCCCGGAGGATACTCGGTTCTCGGAGTTCGTCTGGGATATGGCCACCACCTTGGCTATTCCGGCGGATCCTGAGGAGGAGCCTCGAGCTGAAGAGCTTGAAGCTCTACAGTATGACTCTCCTCCGAAGGAGGCCTTTACTGTCCCAGTTTCTCCGATGCTGGAACGGCTCCTTTTCCATATGTGGGAGGCACCGGCCTCGGCGCCGGTTCTCAGCAAGCGAGTCGACTCGATCTATTGACTCAGAAAGAGCCCTGGCTTTCAAAAGGCACAGCTACCACACCATTCTATGGTTGTGGAATCGGCCATGCATCGTCTGAAGAGCCAGAAGATGCACTCCGCGGTGCCCCCTGGCAGGGAGGCCCGAAACCTCGATGGCGTCGGTAGAAAGTGCTTCCAGGGCTCGATGCTTGCTTGCCGTGTCCAGTCGTACCAGCTGTACATGGGCATGTACTTGCGGGATCTTGCCAAGGAGTTGGCCGGGTTCTCTGCTGGACTCTCCGGGGAACCCTTGCAGAGATTTAAGTCCTTGTCCTCGGGGATTCGGGACTGCTCGAAGTTTATATCCAGCGCCGCCTACGATGGCTTTGAGGCTTCGGCTGGAGTTGCGGAAGCCGGCATCGCGGCTCAACGCCAGGCATGGCTGCAGTTATCAGACCTCGAGCCATGGGTTCAGGACCAGTTGGTCGATGTCCCTTGCCGAGGTGAAAACCTTTTTGGCAAGCCCATGACCGAGAAGGCCGCTCAGCTCGAAACTGAGCATCTCACACGGACAAGGCTGTCTAGGAAGACCTCTGCCCCTTCTCATAAAAAGAAGGGCTCGGGTAAAAAGCCCTTTTACCCGAGGAAGGGCACTGCCTACAAACAGTACCCGCAATATCAGGCTGCCCAAGCTGCCCCCCAGGGTCAGCAAGCCAAGGGGCAGGGTAATGGGCCCCGTAGGCAGAGGACCCCCAAGCCTCCGGCCCCTGCTACCACTCAGCAGGGTGGGGGTTTTTGACTCCTTGAGCGTAGCCTCTCCTCCACTGCTCTCCCAACCCTGCACAGGAGGTCGCCTCGCCCTCTTTGCCCACCAGTGGCCCCTTATCACCGGGGATAGTTGGGTGTTGGACATAGTTCACAGGGGCTATGCACTGCATTTTCACCAACTGCCTCCGCCTTACTTTCCAGGGGAGCCTCCAAGGCCTCCCCTGCACACAGACCTTCTCCTTCAAGAGCTTCAAGGTCTGCTGGTGGACAGGGCGGTGGAGCCTGTGCCTCCTCACTTGCAAGGTCACGGATTCTACTCCAGGTATTTCCTGGTACCCAAAAGAACCGGTGGCCTACGACCCATTCTAGACCTCAGGAACCTCAACAAGTTCCTAGAGAAAGAAAAGTTCAAGATGCTTACTCTTGGAACACTTCTGCCCTACCTCCAGCAGGGAGATTGGCTATGCGCCTTAGATCTAAAGGAAGCGTACACTCACATCCTCATTCATCCAGACCACAGAAAGTACCTCAGGTTTATGGTGGGAGGAAACCATTATCAGTACAGAGTGCTGCCTTTCGGCCTCACCTCAGCTCCCAGGGTCTTTACCAAATGCCTGGCAGTGGTAGCGGCCTACCTGAGAAATCAGGGAATCTTTGTCTTCCCCTCTCTGGACGACTGGCTCATCAGGGGTCAGATGTGCCAGGAGGCCAGACAAGCCACCCTCAGGACTATTTCTCTTCTTCAAGGCCTGGGATTTGTCATAAACTTCGCAAAGTCCACTTTGCTCCCCTCCCAAAACTTGGAGTTCATAGGGGCAAGGCTGAACTCTGTCCTGGCAAAGGCATTCTTGCCAGCAGACAGGGCCCAAAGACTGATGGACTTAGCAAATCAGTTTCTCAGGGGGTCAGTGGTCTCCGCCAGACTCTGCCTGAGGCTGCTTGGCCACATGGCTTCTACAGTACATGTGACCCCCAATGCCAGGCTCCATATGAGGCCTGCTCAGTGGTGCCTTCGGACTCAGTGGTCACAAGCCACAGGCAGCCTCAGAGACAGGATAAGGGTGTCCAGACAATTTCTGAACTCCCTCAACTGGTGGCTGCACCCACCCAATCTTCTAAAGGGGGTATCTTTTCAGATTCCTGGATATACAGTGATACTGACCACAGACGCCTCCCTGCAGGCCTGGGGAGCTCATTGTCTAGGCAAGTGCACCCAGGGCCTGTGGTCTCCTTGGGAAGCTGCACAGCAGATCAATCTCCTCGAGCTCAGAGCTATTCGATTAGCACTCAAAGCTTTCTCTCCTACCCTGGCTCATCAATCTGTCCTGGTTCAGACAGACAACCAGGTAGCCATGTTTTATGTGAACAAACAGGGCGGGACTGGGTCCAGAATCCTTTGTCGGGAGGCTCAGGACCTTTGTTCATTTGCCCTAAAGCACAACATGCTTCTCAAGGCGGTGTACCTCCCAGGCCAGGACAACTACCTGGCCGACAGGTTAAGCAGAATTCTGCAGCCCCACGAGTGGCAGCTGCATCCTTCAGTAGTTCAGAGGATCTTCCTGAAATGGGGTCTCCCTTTGGTGGATCTCTTTGCCAGTCCAATGAACAATCAACTGCCAAAGTTCTGCTCCAGGCAACCGCATCCTCTGAGAATAGCAGCAGATGCTTTTCTGATTCCATGGTCTCAGGACCTCCTGTATGCGTTTCCTCCCACGCCCTTGGTGGCCCGAACTCTTTTCAAAATTCTTCAGGACAAGGCCTCGGTCCTGCTGGTGGCTCCCAGGTGGCCGAGACAGCCTTGGTTTCCTCTTCTGCTTCAACTGGCAGTGGATCCCCAACTGCCTCTGGTGTTGCAACCCGACCTTCTCTCTCAGGAGCAGGGTTCCCTTCTGCACCCCAATCTCAAAGCTCTCAATTTGATGGCCTGGAGGTTGCAAGGGTAGTCTTGGCTCCCTGGAGCCTGCCTCAGGAAGTTGAGGAGGTTGTCCTAGCCTCTAGGAAATAGTCCACTACAAAAAGCTATGCTCTCAAATGGAAAAGGTTTTCTGTGTGGTGTCAGCTACGTACAGAGGATCCTTTCTCCTGTACTTTGCCAGTGGTGCTTCAGTACTTACTGCACTTATCAAATCAGGGACTTAAATCCAATTCAGTTCGGGTCCACCTCTCAGCTCTAGCAGCTCACCACTCATTGGTGGAGGGACATTCTCTGTCGGGTCACCCCTTGGTGTCCTGCTTTCTCAGGGGCTTGCTTTTGCTCAAGCCTCCTCTCCGTTCTCCTGCCCCTGAGTGGGAGCTGAATGTGGTCTTGCAGCAGCTGACTCGCCCACCTTTTGAGCCGATGGCTACTTGTCCTCTGCGCTTCCTCTCCTGGAAGACACTCTTCCTGATAGCCCTTACCTCGGCTAGGCGAGTGAGTGAGCTTCAGGCCCGGTCTGTGATAGGCCTTACACCAGGTTTTATAGGAACAGGGTAGTCCTTAGGACTCATCCAAAGTTCCTCCCAAAGGTTGTCTCCTCTTTCCACCTCAATCAGGAGGTGGTTCTTCCAACATTCTTCCCAAGGCCTCATGCAAGCCAGGCTGAAGCAGTCCTGCATACCCTGGACTGTAGGAGGGCCTTATCCTTCTACCTTGACCGTACGCAGGGGCATAGAAGGGCTACTCAGCTCTTCGTATCCTTTGACCCCAATAAGTTGGGGTTGGCTGTCTCCAAGCGTACCTTGTCCATCAGGGTGGCTGATTGTATCACCTTGGCTTACAAGACGGCTGATCTTCCTTTGCAGGGTAGGGTCACGGCCCATCGTGTCAGGGCGATGGCTGCCTCAGTGGCTCATCTCCGCTCTGTACCCTTGGTAGACATCTGCAGGGCTGCAACTTGGTCTTCAAGCCAGACTTTTGCGGCCCATTACTGTCTGGAGAGGGAGTCCCGTAGGGACAGTGCTTTTGGCCAAGCAGTACTCCGGAATCTCTTTGAGGTTTAGGCAACTCCTGCCCTCTGTTGGGCTGCCGGTGGAGGTTGTGTCCTTGAAAAGCCTTTCTTTGCTGCTGAGACTAGAGGGAGTACTCTTGTTCAGCCTGGGTTCCTCGGTAGCCCAGAGCTAGGGAGTCACCCATATGTGAGGACTGACTTCCTGCTTGGTCCTGGAGAAAGAGTAGTTACTCACCTGTAACAGGTGTTCTCCAGGAGCAGCAGGAATCAGTCCTCACAACCCTCCCTCCTCCCCTTGGAGTTGCAGTTGTACATAGTTTATTTTTTCATTTTTATGTGCTGTTCTTAGCTATGCCATTTGACTGAGGTAAGATGGCACCTTTAGGCGGGAAGGGAACCGCGCATGCGTGCCTGCATTCCCAAAGGCTTTCATGGAAAGCTGGGGAAATGTTCTGCTGGGGCTTCATCGGCGCCGATGACACCCATATGTGAGGACTGATTCTTGCTGCTCCTGGAGAACACCTGTTACAGGTGAGTAACTACTCTTAACTCCCCTACATGCCCCGATGCTATCCGGTTAGCATCAGGGTGCGTCAGGGGCATTCCAGGGTGGAGCAGAGGTTGCAACAAGCGATAAGCGGGCAGCAGTGATATTGCATTCTGCTCAGCTAGCGATCTGTGCCGAAAATATAGGCGAGGAAAACTCTCACCTGTCTTTCGGTGCAGGAACTAACCAGGTAGCATATAATAGCGCTGCTTCCTGGTTACCTAATGCATCTTCCGGAATATGCAGCGATCCCCGGATATTCAACACCAGGGTCACATATGACCCTGGCATTGAATATTCGGGTTAAGGGTCGGCAGGCAGGGCTATGCTCCGTAGTGGTGCGTAGCCGGCCCAGACGAGTATCGGGCCCCATGTCTTTACCCCGTATTGGTATACATAATCCACTTTAATTCATACAGCTTTTTCTTCCCATGGGTTTGATTTTATCTCTCAGGAGTCCAGAATCTTAAATATAGCAATAAACATTATTCCAGCTGCTATTAATTAAGTCAGTTACTTTGGGGCTAATTCAGACCTTTACATGTGACCCATATCTTTGAGATAAAAATATGTACCAGAAAAGGGTGAGTTGTCATTGACAAATTTTGGTGTCTCAAGTTTAGATTAGCCTTGTGCCAATTTAATTAAACCTTACCTCCTGTAGGGAAGAGTCCTCTAGTAATAGAGATCAATGCTGGAGCTTAGAACCTGCTCGTAATTACTTTAGTTCCAGCTAGAGTCTAGTATGGGTAACAAATTGAGATGCTTTACAATGGGGTTTCTTCATAGAAGTAAACAAAATATTTCATCACTGAAATCTGAGAGAGAATATGTCACTCTGTACAAAGAACAGATAAAGTGTACCAAAGCATGTTGCCAAAAAACACACTTTATTATGGTAATTTGTTCAGCATGTGCCTTTATACCTTTTTTTAAACTCTATACCACATCCTTTAGTTATGTGCAATATCAGGTTTCTGTTTTGAAGATGTTATGTCAAGTGTTTTAAACATCAGCTCTTTAATTTTACTGAAAGTACAAAGGCTTATTTTAATTATATGTAGTTCACTCGTAAATTAAGTATACTTGTCTGCAATTCTGAACTGATATTCTATAGTTTTTGGTTGGGCCTGTTGAAGTTTGAGTTCTGGATAAAATTTACATGCTACTAAGCGAGCTTATGTGTTATGTGCTGTAGGTATTGAATCTAAGATAATAACATAGTTCACATCCTGAAAAGCATTAGTCTCTCTCATTAGTTTGACCACAAGCTGTGCAAGGAAATACTGGACAGATTTAGAGGGTAATTTTATAGCAGGCCACCAAACTTGTGTGGCAGGTATGTCCATAAGTTAAACCAATTTTCTAAGGGAAAGTATGTGCATGCTTTCCCTTTGAAACTTACCTCATAGAAAATACATGCACAAATTTACACCTACTATTTCTGTACCCAAATGTCCGTGCTTATTTTACATGCATATCTCCATAGTTTTATAACATATGTGCATAAATGTTAACACTTTCTCAACACTCTACCTCCCCGGACGCCTCCCCTCGTGTCAGATAAACATTTTGCATGCACGTAAGGTTATGTGCATATAGTCCAGGCATGGGGGGGGGGGGGGGGAGGGGGGGAGTGACCTGCATGGAGCAGTAGGTACAACTCTAACACAGGCATGGGGGGTGGGGGTGAGATTAGCACGGAGCGGCCACCTTACTGGGCAGACTAGATGGACTATACTGGTCTTTATTTGCTGTCATATACTATATTACTATTTCTGCACGTTTGACACTTCTCTCAGAGGAAATGTCTTTGAAATTACTCTCTTAATGTAGCAAGGTTTGGCAGCAAAATTACAAATTTGTATTTACTGAAACTAGAGGGTTTTTTTAGAAAGAAAATGAAGAAAGCTTATTAAAAAGAAATAACACTGAAATTATATGTTAGTAATCAGAAACCTGCTGTGCAGTTAGGATGGCTGAGTAAATTTACCTGGTTATCTCTATCTAGATATTCTGCCACACTTACCTGGGTAAAATTAATTGAATATATGGCTAAAAATAGTTCATCAAAATTTAATCTGCTAGACGTGCTAACAGTTAATGCATGCTTTAGCACACACTAAACAGTTAGCACAGGACTTCAGTATTTGCAGCCACACTGTAAAACAGCCAGTATATTAAAACTCCTACGCAGACTGCTTAGCATGTGATGTGACAGATTAAATGCAGAGAGTGGGCATTGACTGCACATTGCGGTTACTGTGGGGAATATTAATGTGCATTAATTGTCAATGTTGCAGTTAAATGCAGCCACATTAATTGCAATTGCCACTGCCATGCATTGGGGTACTGTTCAGTGCAGTAACTGCTGGGAGCATGTTGGACACACATCCAACAGTTTGCACAGGGCCATCTCCCTTACCAGACATTAGTTTGTGCTCTGAACGCATGTTTAAGTGCAAACCTTTAGCGCACCTTAATAAACATACCCCTTGCAGTGACTGAGTTCCCCAGCTATGTTCTTGTTATGAAGAAAGAGGCTAGCAATCCCCATCCTCCTCCCTTCCAATAGATACCTAGTGTAAAAAAGTAAAAATACCAAATGTTTCTCCTTGTCGCTCCAATCTTTCTTTCTCAGTAAATGGTAAAAAACAAAAACTTTAGATGTGCCCCTCCCCTCTTTATCCTGATGGAGAACTGTGTCGTTCCCCCCCCCCCCTGATATTCTGTGACATCCCATAACCATTCAGAGTAACCTCAAGGAAGCTTGAAAGACTATTTATTTCTCCCTCATTCCCTGGACAATGAGGCTTGTTTTCAGAGTAACAAAAGAAGCTCAGTTGGCAGGAGAGAGGAGAGAAAACTTCTGCTGACTCCCTGAAGACGGCTTTGGGGGCATCTAGGGGGAGGCAATAGGGATCAGCAGAGCATGGGGAAGTTTGAGTGGGGTTTGAAGGGATATCATTCCTCTCTTGTTTTATTTTTTATCAGGTGAGGAGTGGAGGATCATGGTGGGTTTCATTCACAATTTATTTTTATCACTACATGAGATATAGGATGCTTGGGATGAAGAGGGTCCATGTTTTGGAGGAGAGAGGATACTAAGTTATTTTTTGTATGGGAGCTCACGGAGAGTTATCCAGACAGATCTAGGCTGCTACTGGAATTCCTAAATTTGTCCAGATCAAATTTATCAAGTATTATTGAATATTGCAGTAACTGGCTAAATACCTGACTTTTACCCGGGTACGCCTCTAAAGTGGCCCTCTTTTTGATGGGCCAGACTTGTACATACAGCAGTAGTGTACAGATTTAGTCGGGATTTTAAACCAGAGAGATATAACTATCAGTGTTAGCCAGTTAAATCTTTTTAAAATTGACTTCATACTGTAATGAAATTCAGTGTTTAGTCTGTTGCATTATGCATTAACAAATTGCAAGATTAAATGGACTACTGAAAATCTGCCATTTTTAATGGTATATCCCCAAAATGAGCTACTTAACTACCCAGAAGGAGGAGGGACAGGGAAGATTCTCCGGGACCAAGCAGGAAGTCAGTCTTCACATATGGGCGATAGAACCACGCAGGAAAAGCTCCCCAGCTTTCAGAGAAAGCCTTTGAGAGTTCAATAATGCATGTGTGCCCATATTACCACTTGAAGGAGCCATCTTACCTCAGTCTTCTTTTTTCCACAGAGCTCTCCAGACGTGCGTCTGTGTCCCGGAATTTAGCTAATTTTTCTTGGCTGGTTTCCAGTCTTTTTTTCTTTCTTTTTCAGGTTGCGTGTTTTTTCGGTGTCTACCTGCCTGACTCTGGAAGTATCAGTGCCTCGATGTCGCATTTTTCAAGGTTTTACTTTTCTTTCTTTTTTGGTGCATACGTTTTTTCTCTTGCGCCCCCCTGGTTGGTGAGGACATTGGAGTCCTTTGACTTGGCGAAAACAGTCTTCCCAACCATGTCATAGCCACCCAGTGGCTTTAAGAACTGTTCCCAGGGTGGTTGGACCATCTCAGATATGGACAACTGCAGTTGGTGCCTTCAATGCCTCAGACCCACCATGAGCCCTCGTCATGCGTTCTCTGTTTACAGATGACACACAAAGGGCTGAAGAACCAGGAACACAGTGGAAAACATTGTTTGGTTCTGAGGCAGTGGCATTGTCCCTGACTTTGATGCCCTTGAAAACCCCCACAAAGGCTTCAGCTTCGCGCAGTGATCAACTCACTCAGAGATGAGAGGTCGCGGAGCACTGGAATGGCAGCTGTCCTTCAAATAAGAGTGCCCCCAGAAGGAAGGTCTTCGGCCCCTTCGGCATCGAAGGGTGATGCCAAGTCCAAGGATATATCCCATGGACATCGGCATTGCAGCCTTCAATGCGATTCTGAGGGCGAGAGCCAGGAATGGCCCTCCAAGTTGGCCCAGCAAGAGGACTTGCCTCCTGAGGCCCAGGAGGTTCAGCCCGGGCATCCCAAGGCTGTTACTATTGAAGAGTCCCCACAAAAGGAGCTGGCATCGGTGCCGGCATCTGAGACCTCGCTCCTTGTGGAGAAAAGGCATTGGAGCGTAGCCTCTCTGCCTTCATGGATCAGCAACCTCCCAAGAAACAGGTCACCTCTGGTTCTTCAGCGCCGATGATGGCCTGCCATCAGTGGGTGCCTCACCTGCCGAGGTGCAGCTCATTTTGGAGACATTTGCCATCTCGGGCAGTTCCTGTGAATGGTATCGCCACCGAGACCATCGGGGTCATGGGTTCCCCTGACTCTGCCCGAGCCATTGCCAAGGGTGTCAGTCGGGGAGGTACTTTGAATTCCTCTCTGACACCAACACTGAATGGGAGACTAAGAAGGAATCACGAGAGATGGTCCAGCGCCATGACCTTCCCTTCAATCCCTCACCCTCATTCGAATGCAGGGAGTCTCCCCTGAGGCCCTCTCCTTCCTCAAGTTCATTCAAGTCATGGGAAAGGCTTTGTCCTTCACCATAGAGGCAGAGGAGGAGCTTCGGGCAGAGAAACTGGAGATCCTCCAGTATCTGATTCCCTCAAATGAGGCTATCACGGTGCCGGTGCACCTCATTCTTTAAAGGCTTTTCTTTCAAATGTGGGAGAAGTTGTTTACAGTGCAACTCCCTTTACCAAGTGCACAGGAGCCCTGAGTTTGAAAAGGCACAACTTACTCACAACTCCATGGTGGTGGAATCAGCCATGTACCAGATGAAAAGTTACAGGACTCATTCCTCAGTGCCCCATGGTCAAGAGACACGCACCATGGATGGCTTTCACACAAAGTGCTACCAAGGCTCAATGCTTGTGGCTGGAATATGTACCAATGGACCTAGCAGGGGAGCTAGCCTGGTTCTTTGCGGGTCTTTCTGGAGAACACCTTGAGCGCTTCTGGAGCCTGTTGGGGAAAACTAAGGAGGGCTCCAAATATGTCACCAGGGCTGCCTTCGGTTTCGAGTCCATGGCCAGGGTGGCTTCAGTTGACATTGATGCCTGACGCATGGCATGGCTACAGTCCTCAGACCTGGAGCAGTGGGTTCATGACAATTTGGCCGATGTCCCTTGCCAAAGGGAGAATCTCTTCGGCAAACCCTTGATGAAGAAGGCTGTTGAGTTTGAGATGAACCATGACCCACCTTTCAAGGAAGACCGCTGACCCAACGCGAAAGAAGGTCTCGGGTAAAAAGTCTTTTTACCCTAACAAGAGAAGGTATTACAGTATGTACACCCCATACCATTCATACCAACTACCCCAACAGAGGCAACAACCTAAGTCTCAGGACCAGAAGCAATATTGCAAGTTTAAGGCCCCTAAGCTCCATCTAGCACCGCAGCCACAACCTGATGGGGGGTTCTGACTCCTGCATGAGGATCATGGCCCTTCTTCCTTTCCCAGACTCCATTCCACCTCAGGTGGGGGGCCAGCTGGTATACTTTGCCCACAGGTGGCCCATTGTAATCTCCGACACCTGGGTCCTCCAGGTGGTCCGTGAGGGATACCTGCTACATTTCCAATAGCTTCCGTCCACCTTCTTTCCAGGGGAGTACACTCTCCAGCAGCACCATTGTGCACTTCTCCAACAGGAGATCCAGACCCTCTTAGCAGATCGAGCTGTGGAACATGTTCTACTTCCACTACTTCTTGGTCCCCAGAAAGATTGGTGGCTACAGACCCATTCTCTGACCCTTTTCAAATCCAGGCTGAAAACTCACTCTTTGCTGCTGTTTTCAGATCTCAATCAGCTGTTCTCCTTTGTGTTTCCTTATCATTGCCCCTAGATGTATCCCCGTGTCTACAGCTACTATGTTGTCTGTCTTGACTAGAATGTAAGCTTTGATGAGCAGGGACCATCTTTACATGTGTCTGTGTAGTGCTGTGTATGTCTTGTAGCACTATATAAATGCTCAGTAGTAGTAGTATCTCTGCAATTCCAATCACTTCCTGGAAAAGGAGATGAAGATGGTCTCCCTTAGAACATTGCTGTCCTACCTCTACCGGGAAGATTGGCTGTGCTCTTGGATCTCAAAGATGCCATGCACCATCAGTACCTCCACTTCATACTCGGTGGACAGCATTATCAGTACAGGATTCTACCCTTTGGCCTTGCCTCCGCCCCATAGGTCATCACAAAATGCTTGATGATTTGTTGCCGCCTTCCTTCAGACCCAGGGCATTTTGTCTTCCCCTATCTGGATGACTGGCTCATCAGGGGCGCATGTCTGAAGAGTTCCGGCAATCAACGACCTGTACCATTTCAAGTGCTGGAGCAGCTGGGGTTTGTCATCAACTACCTTAAAGTACCACCTTCAGCCCTCTCAGTACCTCGAGTTCATTGGAGCTCTCCTCAACACCTCTCTGGTTCAAGCTTTTCTCCTGGCAGCCTGGGCCCCATGCCTAGCCATCCTGACGCATGAGGTTCAATGTTACTCATTGGTCACAGCTCAACAAATGCTGCACCTCTTGGGTCATATGGCGCTTTGCATGCACTAGCGTCAGGCAACTGGCTGTCTCTTGGAAAGCATAATGATTACCCCGCCGCTCAAGGAATTCCTCTCCTGATGGCAGGATAAACAGCATCTTCCTTATCGTCTCTCCGGGCCCGTCCAGGAACAAGTGGGTTGTCAATCCCCTTCAGCAACTGAGGACTGATATCTCAAACTTTGAAGAGCTGGCATCTGGCTCCCTCTGCTGGCCATACTCAGTCTTATCAGTCCTCAGCAGCTGAAGGACGTGTTCCTGGCTGGCTCCCCCCTTCAGATGCTTAAGGCGTTGATAATTTTTATTTCTTTGATTTCTTTTTGGTGTTTTCAGAACCAGGGATCCTAGCAGGGTTCCTTTCAGTAGCACTTGCTGCCGACAGCTTTTTGTCGGCGCTCAGAGGCACGGAGCTGAAGAGGCAGGGCCTGTCTCAATTTTCAGCTCCGGATGATACAGAAGAGAGCAGAGCGGTGCTGGGAGCCCCAGATACCTGCCTGCTACCCCCGCTACTCAGCTTCCTTCCCCGCTAGCAGCGGGTGTTAAGAGCTGAAGGAAGAGCTGTTTTTCTTCTTAAGGTTAGTCGGTTTTCAGCTTCTTAGTAGTTGTGTGAGTTTGGCGGCCATTTTATTTCTTCTCAGGATGCCTTCTTTTTCCCGCGGCACTTCTGAGGGCCGGTTTCGCGATGGCTTTGGCTGAGTTTTTCAAGTTGCTTGGGTGACTCGGCTGGCTTTTTTGGGCCTCTTGGGCATCGAGCCGACCGTTGCGGAAGGCCTTCTCAGCGGTTCATTTTGGCGGGAACGGCTTCCGGGCTGCTTCTGCGCCCATAGCCGGGTTTCTTCAAGTTAGGTACCTAAGGTTATGAGGAAGGGGCGAAGGCGCTCTCTTTTTTTCCTCAGTAAAGGAAAAATCTTGTCCTCGGGAGCCCGTGTCTTTGTCCGAGCAGGGCAGTTGGGGCACTACATAAATGCAGCTGAAGGACGTGATCCTGGCTGGCTCCCGCATTCAGATGCTTAAGACTTAGATCTTTTGTTTTTATTTCTTTCTGTTTTTATTTTTTCTATTTTATTTTGTGACTTGTCAACAGGGGTACTGAGTAGGGGGCCCTAGCAGGGTTCCTGTCAGTGTCGTTTGCTGCCAACGACTTTTTACCGGCGCTCCGATGCACCGGGCTGAAGAGACAGAGCCTGTCTCACTTTCAGCTCCGTTTACTAGAGCAGCGAGCAGTGCGATTCTGGGAGCCCCAGATACCTTCCTGCTGCCTCCAGGGCTCAGCTTACCTCCCCATTAGCAGTGAGTGCCAGGAGCTGAAGAAACAGGAGTTTTTTGGTTCTTCAGGTTGGTCATTTTTTGTTAGTTTTCTGTCTGCCGGTGGCCATTTTATTGGCGTCGGTATTTGTTGTTTTTCCCGCGGCGGCTTCTCGGGAGCCGGTTTCAAGAGGGATTTTGTTTTCTTCCTTCGTTTTAGATTGGTTTTTGACGTTGGGTATTTCTGTTTGCTCCATTTTGGGGCAGGGCCTCTCCGGCGTACCTCCTGCCTCGGAAGCAGGCCTCTCCAACCGTTTAATTTTGGCGGGAACTCCCACCCGGGCTAATACTATTCCTGTAGCCTTCCTGCACAGTCAGGTCGGTTGAGCTCTATAGTCTCTGGTTCAGACCGCAACCATGGCTTAAAACCGGGTACTAGTTAATCTTTTAAACTGCGGTTTCACTATCCTTGGCTCCTCAGGATAAGCCTGCTAAGGGACATCCCTCTGCAGTCACAGCGGCGGTTTTTAAGGTCCGAAGCTCCTTCACCCTCTAGTGCTAAAGAGGCTCCAGTGAAACTTGTTTGAGCTATTTTTTTCGGCCTCACAAGATCCAGAATAGGTTCATGGGGCTGTTTTTCTCATCTTATTTTCACTACTGAAAGGCATAATGTGCCTCACACTATGTAAGCAAGTAAGCTTTGGGCCATTGGTATAAAGCATTTTCAAGTGCTGGCAGGATATACTGTGATCTCTTCAGCACAAGGTTTCTACACTTGGAATCAATAACCATTTTCAGATTCTTAGGCATTTTTACTATGACCACACTGAGGTTCCATTCATTTACTACAATCTCAGGGGTGTTGCAGCCATCAGCTTCATGCTTTTCTGGCTGGACTTTCACTTCTGGCATTATGGTAACAGGTCTATGGTGTGGAGCACAATGTTTTCGTAAAATGCTGGGGTCGAGTTCTAAATGACGCATCTCAGAACCGTCTCCACTGTCTTGCATATTATCTTAACAGGAATAATAAATTGAATAGGTCCAAGGTGCTTTCACCTTGGGGCACACAGCAATGGTTTTTACTTGTTTTCACTGACTCAATTTCATCTGAGTATCTCCACATAGGCTGTATTGTAAGTGGAAAAATCCCACGGATTGCGTAACTTATCCTGAATATATTCCGCTTTAGGGGTATGGTTGGTGCCCTTATTTGGCCTTTTCATTATATAACATTACACACCCCAGAGTCCAATTGACAAGGCTGTACCATCTTTTTCAGTCTAAAATTTGCAAATTAATTTTGCCCTTTTCTTTGGAATAGTACCAGGGTACTCTTGAGGAAATTGCATCAATACTAGGCAAGTCTGCATCGTCTTACTCTGATATCTCTTCAGACGTATGCAGCTTACTTGCTATATTCAGCTTCCTGCTTGATAGCACTCCCTTACCAAACGTTCATGGCCACCACATAGCTGACTTGTTTCCCATAGGTGGGGGACTACTACACAAAGGCCCATTTCCAACCTGTCCCTTACAATTACCTGCTCTGGCACCTAAAATTGGCAAGGTGCTTCACAATCTTCCTCTCTGATACTGTTTGGCCAGATTAGCCACAGCAAGGCGTGTGGATAACAATTTCCTTACGGGAAACTATTAATATATGTGTTTATCTGCAGGACGGGTAGGATCTTTGCTGAGCACCATTTCCACAGAGGAATAGCCATGGGCCTGGCTAAACAGCTTTATTGGCTTAAACTTTGGAAGTATGATTTCAACTGATGTGTTTTTATAGGATCATTTTGGATACCTGATAGTGCTGTAGATATGGTGGTTGGATTTCACTCTCAAATTTCATGGTACGGAGGCTTAGAGGGCAACAACGACTGAAGGCTAGCTTAAAGCTCAAGGTTCTCCTTGGATTCCTAAGGCCTTTGTACTTCGGCCGGAGCAGCACCATTTTGCTCCGTTTTACGGGGCATGGGAGTCATTTAATGTAAATGACTGTTCAATGTAAACCGCGCTGATGTCTAATAGTGCGGTATATAAGAATTGTTAATAAATAAATAAATAAATTTCAGCTTTCCGCTTTTTCTGGTTGGCCTGGCTGCGACGACCCGCACCTTCTTACCAACATTCCAGTTCTTTCTAACGGGCTATGGAGCTTCCGATGACGTCAGCTTCTCACTGATGGTAGTAGTGGCAGCGGCCTTACGGAGAGGGGGCGTTTTTTTCGTGCTCCCTTGCCTCGAGTTGCCATCTCTTAGCGTTGTCAGCTGCGCATGTGGCAGGCGAGCAAAATGTGCAGGCAGCTTTTCTCTGTCGCAATACCCTCGATCCCGGAGGATGGGAGTTGAACCTTGCAGTGTTTCCCAAACTGGTAGTACGTTGGGGTCAGCTAGTGATGCATCTTATGGTGACGTTCGGCATTGCGAAGACAAACCGTTTTTTTTCAGCAGACACAAAGAGCACATGTCAGAAGGATTGAATGCTCTAGTACAACCTTGGCCATTGGACACTCTGTTGTATGGGTTCCCTCCTTGGCTGCTGTTGAGTCGGCTTATTCAACGCATAGCGGGTCATTGAAGACTGGTGATTCTGCTTGCGCCAGATTGGCCGCGGCGTTCTTGGTATGCCGATCTCATGCGACTTTTGGTAGCTCCTCCTGGGCGCCTACTGGATCGGATCAAGCTCTTAAATCAGGGCTCAGTTCTCCTGCCACGAGTGGATCGTGTCTTGCTTCCGGCTTGGCTCTTGAGAGGGCTCGGTTAGGCATGAGGGTTATGCGGCTTCATAAGTAGCTCCTTACTTCGGTCTAGAAGGCCGGGAACTTCTCTCGCATATGTGCGGGTGTGGAAGTTTTTTTTGAGCATTGGTATAACCAACGTATTTTTCTTCCGGCTCTAACTATTTACCACAATTACTTTTATTTCTCCAAGAGGAATTAGCGAGAGGTTTGGCACTTCATACTCTTAAGGTGCATTTAACAGCGCTTACCTGTTTTAGAGCTTTGGGGCAGAATGGCTTCCACTTGGCCCAACTTACGCCATTTCACATCTGCAGTAGCATTTTTCCAGCAGTTCAATTCTTTGAATTGCGGTTGGAGGCGTTACTAGATCTTCTTTTCGTCCGCGTAGCCATTTCTCCCTCAAAGGACTCTTGGGAATTGCCCTTCGGGGTGACTTTCCGTTCCTCGTCCTAAGGGTTAGGTCTACCTGTCTGCCTTCTCGGGCAACAGGGGACTGTTATGGATGGTTCCCTCCTTGCTTCCAAAACTCTTCTCGGCTTTCTATGTCGCTGAATCGCTCTCTACCCTCTGTTTGAATCGTGGCCGATTCTTCCACTGTCGACGGTCTACGCAGGCTGCAGAAATACCTCCTACCGACTGCGTCTTCTGGGGGTCGGAGCATTAATTTCTTTGCCGGATCTACGTCAGCTGCGGCCGCTTCTCCGTCCTCCCTGGCTAGTTCGGTGAAACTCGTGATTGGGGTGTCCTTTCGGAACATAAAGTAGCTTCCTCCGGGGGAGTCTTTGTGCTTGTTCTACCCGCGGTCCAGAGGCGTTTGGGTGGCGTCTCTTCCCTTCAGACCGGTGATTTTTTCTTGGGCGGCTACGTGATCGGCGCATCTCCCGTTTGCGGAACATTGCAGGCAGGAGATCTTGACAGACGGTCGTGCCTGCCCGAAGGCGTTTTTCCGCCCTAGCGGGCCTATTCGGTCCCTCCCGTGGTTGGGTACTGCTTTGGTACGTCCCACTTGTTCCTGGACGGGCCCGGAGAGACGATAAGGAAATAGAAATTAGACCTTACCTGCTAATTGTCTTTCCTAGAGCTCTCTCCGGGCCCGTCCAGGACCCACCCAGGTTTTTGGTCATATTTCAGTGTGGCGCGGGAGTCTCTGGATACTCTGCGGATAGTGACGAAGTCCGCGCCAGGAGTTCTAGAGTGTGGTTTCGGTTCTTGTTCAAGAGTTGCCTTTTTACCTTGTTGGTTGTTCTGTGCAAGGAAAAAAAAAAAAAAAGAGCGAACTTGACGTTTTTGCCTGTTAAATCAGATAGCAGCGGCGCTGCTCTGAGTTCGTTCTTCCTCTCAGCCTCACTACAAGCTACTGTGTTTTGTTATCTTCACTATTTTTGTCTCGTGTCTTTTGATCATGGGGCACTACTCTTCATCTGCTTTGTTAAGGTTAGACTGAGTATGGCCAGCAGAGGGAGCCAGATGCCAGCTCTTCAAAGTTTGAGATATCAGTCCTCAGTTGCTGAAGGGGATTGACAACCCACTTGTTCCTGGACGGGCCCGGAGAGAGCTCTAGGAAAGACAATTAGCAGGTAAGGTCTAATTTCTATTTCTTGGTGGTATTCCCTTCCAGACCCTGCCACATCAGAGAGTGCTGATGACGGATGTCTCCAAGCTAGGCTGGAGTGCACACTTGGATGGTCTGTGCACAACTGCAAGGAACCTCTATCAAATCATTTCCTCAAGTTCTGAATCATTGCCAATGCCCTAAGTGTTCCGACAACAGCTCTCAAATCAGGTCATCCATATACAAAACGGACAACAGGTGGCCATGTACTGCATCAACAAACAAGGCGGCACGGGCTCATATCTCCTCTGCTGGGAAGCAGTCTGTCTCTGGAAGTTTGCCTCCATCCACAACATGCTCTTCCTGTTGATTTATCTACCGGGGGAGCTCAGTGCGTAGGCAGATCAACTCAGCAGAGTTCTGAAACAGCACGAGTAGTCTCTCAATACCTGCGTAGCCGACAGCATTTGTCAGATATGGGGCACCCCATCCATGGATCTTTAGGCCATTCCTCACAATGCCAAACTGCCACAGTTTTGCTCCAGAGTCTCCTGCAGCATTCGGATAGCCTCCGATGCCTTCCTTCTGGATTGGAACGATGGCCTTCTCTATGCCTACCCACTGACTCCATTAGTGGCCAAGACCCTCTTCAAACTGCAGACAGACAAAGCCACTATGATACTCATAGTGCCGCGTTAGCTGAGACAGCCCTGGTTTCCCTTGCTGCTTCAACTCTCCCGGATGTCACTGATTCCTCTCGGCTATGCCACAGATCTGCTAACTCAGGAGGAAGGAACCCTCCTCCATTCCAACCTCAAATCCCTATCACTCATGGCTTGGATGCTGAGTGGATAGCTCTTGCAAACTTCAGTTTATTGACAGATGTTGAAGATATTCTTCTTACCTCCCGCAAGGACTCCTCTAGATGTGCCTATGCTTTTAAATGGCACAGGTTTTCACCTTGGTGTGTGGATAGGGCTTTAGACCCCTTCTCTTGCTCTGTGGAGATGGTTCTTTCTTACTTGCTGCATCTCTCTAACTCTGGATCGAAATCTACCTCACTGCCTTGGCTGCTTTTGTTCTCCCATTCCCTGATCCGGTTGCCATCAGTTGCATGGTACCTGAATGTTGTTCTTCGCCAGCTGCTTACTCCAGTCTTCGAGCCGCTCACCTCCTGCCTTCTCAGATTTCTAACCTGGAAGGTTATCTTTTTGGTAACACTCACTTCGGCATACAGAATCAGTGAGTTACAATCGCTGGTAGCACATCCACCGTATACCAGGTTTCAGAAGAATAGTGTATTCCTCTGTACTCATTCCAAGTTTCTTCCCAAGATGGTTTCTGCTTTTCACCTCAACCAGTCAGTGGTTTTGTCCTCCTTTTTTCCAACGCCAATAGAGCTAAGGCCTTCTGAGGACAGCACTGGCTTTCTATCTGGAACACACTTAAAGCCCACCGCTGCTTTCCCCAGCTCTTCGTCTGTTTTGGCCCCAACCAACTAGTTGTCGCCATCTCCAAATGCACACTCCATTTGGATGGCAGAATGCATTTACTTTGCTTATGCCCAGGCTGGGTTTGATTTGGACTGCCTTGTCACAGCACACAATGTCCAAGCTGTGGCAGCTTCTGTAACTAACCTCTGCTCAGTCTCTGCAGTAGAGATTTGTAGGGCTTCTTCGTGGTCGTCTGTCCACACTTTCACAGCTCACTACTGTCTGGATGCAGATTCCTGGTGTGACAGCACCTTCAGCCAAGCTGTACTCCAGCACCTCTTTGGGAACTGATGCAACTCCTTCCAACCGGCCCTTCTGACCGTCCAGGCTACCATAGAGTTGACTTGATATTGATGCTTCTGCTAAATGCTGATTCTCTGAACTGTTAAGCATTTTTCTGCTGTTCTTCCCGGATTGTTTTTTTTTTTTCTGGTTGCCCCTTTGAGCTGTTTACAGTTTGTTTGGGGTTTTTTTTTGGGGGGGGGGGGGTTGGTAGCTTGGGAGTCCCATATGTGAGGACTGACTCCCTGCTTGATCCCGGAGAAAGTGCAGATACTCACCTGTAGCAAGTGTTCTCCGGGAAAAGCAGGAATCAGTCCTCACTACCCTCCCTCCTCACTACGGAGTTGTTTTCTGTTTTAGGCTTTCTTAAGCTATATCATCATACTGAGGTAAGATGGCTCCTTTGGACAGGAAGACAGGCAAGCATGCATGGTCGACCTCCCAAAGGCTTTCTCTGAAGGTGGGGAGCATTGCCTGCATGGGCTCTGTCGTTGACTTCATCCGTATGTGAGGACTGATTCCTGCTGTTCCTGGAGAAAACCTGCTATAGGTGAGTAACTATACTATATTTGAAAATCTTAGAAAAGCAGGAAAAGTGGTTAGGATGGCAAAGAAGTGAGTTAAAGAAAAAGTAGCTAAAGCAGTATAGTCTGAAGACTCTTTTACAATAGCAGTGAAAGGAGGAAAGAGGTGGTGGGATAAGACTTAGAGGAGAAAAGGAGGGCTTATAGAAGACGACAAGACAAAATAAGAAACACCTTGGGCTAGTGGTTATCAAAGAAGTGGAGAAGGACCAGTAATATTTCTCAGGGTTAGGTGTGGTAGGGTAGATGCCACATAATTTAGGGAAAAGAGATTTAGCATGAAAAAAGCTGAACTGAAAGTAGACAAAGGGACATTTTCGCTAAAAGTTAACATACATTAAATGTGTGCTAATTTAATTAATGCTCTTTAAAACCTTTAGTAAACATGCCCCAAAAATATTAAACAGAATGGGATACATTCTAGGGTATTAAGTGATGTCAAAGAGTTTATGACAGCCCTACCCGATGGATCTGTTTAAACAATTTTTGGAGACAGAAATAATGCTGGAAGAACAGATGTCATTCCTCTCCATGAAGTCTAATTGTGACAAGATTGAAAACTAAAGACTGATTAATCTTGCCTCAGTAGTGGGTAAATTAATGCAGATGCTTCTAAAGCAGTGGATAGTAAAGTATCCTGCATGAAAGCAATCCAGAATTCAAAGATAGTGATAATCAACATGATATTAAAAGACACCATCAGAAGGAAAGCTTTAAAAGCTCCAGATATATGCTGATAGTAGAGGCTTACTATCATTTCATTCATTGTCCCCATAATTACTTTAAGTCCATACTTTTATTATATTAATCATCTAGAAGAAGTTTTTTGAAAATCTATTTCTTTGTTTTCTATGCTCTTGTAAATAAAAATACTTTATCAGCAAAGGTTCTTATTTATTTATTTATATTCTCTTATATACCGCGCTATTCTGCATCAGTGTGGTTTACATTGAACAAACTGAAATTACATTGAACAGGGCATTATAACTTGGAGATAACTATTTTACAGGGAATATGGGCTATGGAGGGTTAAGTGGCTTGCCCAAGACCACAAGGAGCACCTGTGGGACTAGAAACCCCAGTCCTTCCGGCCCAAGGTTGCTGTCCTCTAGTGGGATTTGAACCCCCGACCTTCTGGCCTGAAGTACCTTGCCCCAACCACTAGGCCACTCCTCCACTCCATTCTTGCAGTGCTAAACATTCTTGCAGTGTAAATTGCAATACTAGAAAAACTGCACCATCATAAAACATGAAAATACACCAAAATATGTACTGTACTTCATAAATGGCACACTGTTGTGTAATACAATTGCTCACCAGATTGTGGTGAGCTGTGCACTTGCTTTAGCATGTCAAGAGAAGGTGATGATTAGCTCTGCATGTTTCTTGTGGACATATAGACACCTTGACAAAGCGCATAGCGAAACGCTTGGTCAACGAGATGGTGGTGTCGGGGTGTTAGATCCATGCCTTGGAGATCATTTCAGTTAAGTTGTTTGAAGATCTGCTTTAGAAGAGAGTATTGTAATTTAATTGTAATTCAAAAAGAAAATGAAGTATTGAAAATTGAATATTGTAAATTGAAAAATATAATTATTGATAAGGAGTGTTTTGGGCTATTGATGTGATGGAGATGGCAAAGACATGCTTGATCATGTCTGCCTGATCCGTGTAGTCTGTCAGACGGCTGCCTGGGTGAGAATCTTCACAGTCTTGGCAAGTGCATATATCTATATGATTTGCAAGGGATTGTGGGCAATGCAGTTCATTCACACCAGACACAGCTGCTCACAATAATTTAGTTGTGCTCAAGGGTAAAGCCAATAAGATATTTATTTATGGGGTTATTTCTCCCAACACAGATGTGCTTGGTAGCACATAAATCAGGTTACTTGCTTTCAGTGTTAAACTTGGAAAAACAAAATAAGGAAAACAACATTTGAACTTGTCTGGCAATCAAAGCAAAAGAAATAAGACCTGGTTGGCAACAAACTGGTCTTTTCTGTAGACTTTAGCTAATATTCTCTTAGCAATGTATCAAACAACAAACCAAAAGCCACAAAGAAAGAAAAAAACTGTTCTTTTCAGGTAAACGTCTTATATCTTCCCACATAGATTCAGAAGTGATTCTCACAGAGCTCACAAGCAATTAGGTAAGGCTCAATTGCTAGCAGTTATCCAGCTGAAACCCCTTAGCTGGCTTGCTTTCTACTGCGTGGCTAAAAATCCTACACAGGAGCTTTTCTGAGTAGATTAAAGAACAAGTTTGTATTTCTTTGTCATGGTTGCTGTACTTTATAACAGAAAATCACCAAAGGAGTTTAGACAGAGAGCAGTCCATGTAAACAGATTCTTCATCTGCTATCACCCCCTCTTCTTCAACAAGCATTGGTTCAATATCATGGATTGGCACAGATGAATCTCCCAATGGAGCACTTTCAGGAGAATACTTGTTTCCCTGCTGTCTTTCAAGGTTATAGCTAGGGCATAGATCAGTGTTCATACCTGAGCTTCCATTGCTGTTAGAGTTCCTCTCTATATAGCCTGGCCAGTATGTAGTCCAGTTCTTATGTCCAGCCTTCCAATCCAGATCCCTGGACACTGGATCTCTCTTCACATACCTTCTGGCACGGGTCTTAGGGTCCCTTCCACATGCAGCCGTCTCCCTCACAGGTATCGTCTGGAGATTCCTAGCTCTGCAGCACCATTCCTCTGGCTTTCCCCAGTCCAATGGTGTATGCTGGCCCTTGGAATGCCTCCCAGTATACGTACTGCTCTGGACTCTTCTAGACCTCTCAAAGGCTTTTCTCCTCTTTCTTCCAAAGGGTTTCTTTCCCTCTCTGTCCGTCCGGTTTGGCTTCTGATGATCCTTTAGATGAAACTGAGGATAATTCTCTGTAGAATAAACTCTACCTTTATTCTGCTTAGATGAGTGCTCCTCCCTAACACAGCGCAGCTGTGCTGAATCAGGCCCTGCCCTTTGAGATGAGTGCTTAGGGATTACCTCATAGCCCTCCTGATTGAACACACGTTTCCCCACTTCAGCTCCTCTAATGGCTGCTGGAAGCCTGGTGCATTCTGGGACTGGTAGTCTTTTATGGGAAAATTCTGTTTTCTTATTTCTACCAGAACTGACAGGTTGCTTGTTCAGAGTCACTTCACCTTTCCTATAGCTCCTTCCTGAGCTATGATAAGCTTCCTTATCACAAGTCTGAAGCCTTTTTTCTCCTTTACTTCACCTGTGATAAGATAGTTTACTTTTGTGGTTTTTGAATATCTTGCCAATTTTTGATTGAACTATGTTCATTTCACTCTGAAGCCGAAGATTCATGGTTTGTGTAGTCACAATGGAAGACCAGATATGCCTGACATAATATCAAGTTAAATCTCTGCTTCAAGGATCGGTTTTACAGATCTGCCACTTCTGATCCTTCAAAACTCAGAATTAGAACTCTGCCTCTCACCACTCAAGGCGCTTCACCAGTTTCTTTGTCTTAATTAATTTCTTTCTGTTCCAAACACTGCCGAATCATTGAGAACGCTCTCACGTTCTAATTTAAATGCTCCTTTGAATTACCTAGCAGATCTGAGATAGTACGATTCTGTTTTAACAAATTTGATCAATTTCTTTGACTGGGTTACGAGGTAATTATATCAAGGGCATGTGTTAGATACACTGGGGACACTATTCAAAGCACTTATCAAAGAAATGTAAAGGCCAAATGATACTTGGTTGTCCACGATCTCCTGAGATGCAAGCATAGTCTCTGCCAAAGTGGGGAAAGTGCTATTGTGAATTTTTCTTGGAAAACCAGATGGCCTCAGATTTGTGTGGATTCAATTTTTGGGTCCATAGATGTTAATCTGCAGAATCACACCAACACTGCAGGTATGCAGAATGTGTACATTGAGGGAGATAGTGAAACTGTTGAGAAATAGCATGCATTTAAGATCCTCTAGAGAGACATACTATGGGAGTAAGAACACAATATCCTGGACGTTGGAGCCTGTGAACTAATAGGCGCTAGCATCAATACCTTGTACTAAGGCCATTAGTATGCAGCATTCTGCATCCATGGTAATGTTATTGGATACCACTGACAGCAGGAGAGAGACCAGTTCCCTCTTGCCACTGAAGATGTTTTGGAGATCAACTGGGGGAAGGGGGTTGAAGGCAGTGGCATCTAGGGCTAGGAACTGGGGCTAGAAATCACACTGTCTATTGTGGCAGTGAAGGGGATTTAATCCTGAAGGATCTTTGCCATATTTGGAAGTGCAGCTCAGTAGTTTAGGTCCTGAAGGGTCTCTTCTAACTTTGAGAGGTTGGGAGTGTACTGATGTTCTCTTACAATAACTGGTTCCTTCACTTTAGGCTGGTTATCCAAGGGAAAATTGATCAGCAACGTTACTGCGGTGGTTGGAGGACATTCAGACCCAATAAAATGACATTGGTGCAATTCTCCCATCCTTTTGGACTCTGATCAAATATCCAATAAATAGTACAAGGTTCCTCTGGAAATACATGATGTATTTTGTTATTAAAATCTATGCATTTTATTTAGTAAAAAATAAAAAATATTTCCTATGAAAAAAAAATATTTGTTTTATAAACAGGAAAAAACCTTTTTTTAGGAAAAGGAATATCTATTTTAGGTGACTTTGAAAATATTAAGTAATAAGGCCTCGTAGCAATATGAAATTTTTCACTACACAATCAAAACAAAGCTTTATGGTAGCTATGTGCTCTCTGCATGCAAACCTTTTGCTGCTCTCACAACATCTTTCTGATTTGTAGTCCAAAGCAATCATCAGAGTTCTGATTGGCCTGGTCAGATTACTGCTATTTTGTAGTTTTCATTTGATCAATTCATTGATTAACTACTCTTCCAGTTGAGTTAGGAACAGATGCTGTTTCTCAATGTATTATTCTGCTTATCCAAACAACAAAATTAGTATTTGCATTAACATCCATCAAATCAAAAACATTGTTATCAGTCATCTCTTTGTTTTGAATTTGCAAGTAGTTATATGTACTAAATGATCCAGATTATGAACCCTATCTTTGATTTTGTTATAGTCCATAATAGGTATTTCTTTTCCTCTTCTACTACTGTCATTCATAGTGCATTGTTGATAACATTACCGGAAATGTGGAACAAATTGCTGGATGAACTTTGGGGGATTAGTAGTATATAGTATGACAGAAAAAGTTTAAAATTTTGTTTCCATGGCAAAGTATGATGATTATTGTATTTTAACAGGTTATTGGATTTTAGAATGTTCTATTCTCAATTTTATGATGTCTATTCATGCCCGAGGACAGATATAGACATGGGCATGTGTGCTGGTGTGTTCCAACATCCAGCGCCACTCTAAAATTGGGCACACACGTGTATCTTTTTGGTAAGGCTCCACCATGCCCCCCATAAGACATGGATGTGATTGCGCTGGAGACATGTAAACTCAGGGCTTTCTAAAATGGCTCTTAGGATCTCAGTGTGATTTACATGTCTGAATGGGCCTTTTCTGATGTGGAAATCATGAATAGTGCTTCTAAAATGACTCCCTTATTCTTGCATTTTAATATATTTTTTATGTTGGCTTTAATTGTTATGAACTTCTTTGAATAATCTTCTTCAGCTGCGAAAGCAGTACATAAGTCTTTTTAAATAAAATAAAATAAAATCATCCACAACATTTATTATTGATTGTAACAGGGCTAAGCACGTTTTTATACACCATGGCTGCCTGTTCATAATGTTCTTCCCCAGCTTGTTTGCCAAAGTAGCTATTTCCATTCAGGGAGTACAATGTTGCTGTATTGCAGCACCATAAAATCATCTTCATGTTTTCAGGGTAGTTTTATAATAGGACGCCCAGGCTTTGAAGGCGTATAGGCACATGTGTTACACCTATCTGCCATTATAAAATAGCTCCTCCATAAAACTGCCACATAAAGTTATACGTGCTCTGAGGCAGGCATAATTTTGTGTGTGTGTGTATGCTGGTAAGCACGGGTCCTTATGTGTCTATTATTATTATTACTAAATCATTTGTAGCCGCTTATCAAAACATTCTAGGTAGGGTAAAATCAACACAGATAAGCTATAAAATACTACTACATAAAACAACATAATAACAATTCAGTTCTGTAATAAATCACTAATAGAGCAGCAAGCTGAGAACCATGGAATCCAGGTTTGAATCCCACTGCCACTCCGTGTGATCATGGGCAAGTCACTTAACCCTCCATTCCCCTTGGTGCAAACTTAGATTGTAAGCTTTATGGGGAAGGAAAATGCATACTGTACCTGGCTATAACTCGTCTTGAACTTCTGAAAAAGGCATGAGCTAAATCCAATTAAAATTAAAGGCAGAATCACTCCTTTAAAGAAGATTATTGGTGAGCCTTAACAATTGTACCTTCAATTGTTTTCTGAAGTACTGCACATTCAATAAAGCCCAAAGATTTGCCAGCAGACCATTCCAGGCTTCGAGGTGAACAACCAAGAAGAGGACAATTTAATAATTCTTAATTGCATGATCTGAGAGGGAAAATTATTACTACAAATAGGATCTCATACAGGACAATAAATTCCACTTCTGTGACAACAATCCAATCCTGTAGACCAAATTATTCCCACTTAAATTACTTTTCAATAATTTTTTGTTGAACTTCATTTCAATGAAGCTGCTAACATTCAGCTACATGCTGTCATGATAGTCATTTTAATTTTATTACTTTTATACTTTTAAAACTACTAAACAAGTCCAAAAATGTAATAGTAGATCATCTACATTTTTGGACTTGTTTAGTAGTTTAGAATTAATAGTAGATCATCTACAAGTAATAGTAGATCATCTACTCTCACTTGGTTTGCAGCTTGTCGTGCTGTGAGGGCTTGTGTGCATCAGTGATGCTGAGAGCTAAACTATCGGTAGTTTAACTACTGGCAGGGTCTCCCAAGATGGACAGGTCTCAGCTGAGGTGCCAGACGAAGACAAACCACCCATCTGGGCAGCAGCAGAATGGGATAGTGTTGACGGCGGAGGATCACATTTCTGTGACAACGGCAACAACACCAAACTCAAACTGCGCAGAAGGAAGGCCCGGCAATCTACTTCTGTATCTTGCCATGAAAACCCAATGGATAGTTACAACAAAACAAATTGTGCTATGGTGCTGGAAGATGAGACTCCCAGGTCGGAAGGCACTCAACTAGCTACTGGGGAAGAGCTGAAGACTTTTCAGAGTAAAGCCAGCATTTATGATGTGGTTGGATCAAAGCCCTCGGGAAGTCTGACTGCTGATGTAGCTGCGCATGAAATGAGAGTCAGAAGCTGTAAAGATGTCTTACACATTGGAACATGGAACGTACGAAGCATGAACCAAGGGAAGTTGGAGGTGGTCAAGAATGAAATGGAACGTGTACAACTTGATCTGTTGGGTGTCAGCGAACTGAAATGGACTGGCATCGGGCACTTTGCATCAGATGATCACATGGTCTACTATGCTGGAAATGAAAGACAAAGAAGAAATGGTGTTGCATTTATAATAAAGAAGAAACTTGCAAGAACTGTAATGAAATACAATGCAGTCAGCGAACGCTTAATCTCTATTCGTCTACGAGGATTGCCTATCAACACAACTATAATTCAAGTATATGCCCCAACAACAGCTGCAGAAGAGAATGAAATTGAAGAGTTCTATGAACAAGTACAAGCTGAAATTGACAGAACATGCAAACAGGATATCCTGATAGTCATGGGTGACTGGAACGCAAAAGTTGGCAACAAAGAAGAAGGCAAAGTAGTTGGAAAATATGGACTTGGCAACAGAAATGAAGCTGGAGAAAGATTGATAGAATTCTGCAAGACCAATGATCTATTCATCTCAAACACCTTCTTCCAGCAACACAAGCGGCGACTGTACACATGGACTTCACCCAATGGATTGTATAAAAATCAAATTGACTACATCTGTGGAAGTCAACGATGGAAAAGCTCTGTAACATCAACAAAGACAAAACCTGGAGCTGACTGTGGTACAGATCATCAACTACTAGTATGCAAACTCAAGCTAAAGTTGAAAAAGAGCAAACCACTCATGAATGCAGCAAAATATGACCTTGAGAATATACCACTGGAATTTAAAGACTGCCTGCAAAATCGATTTGCTGCTTTAGATACAAATGACAGAACTCCGGAAGAGTTATGGAATGACATCAAGAAGGTTGTGCTGGAAGAAAGCGAGAAGTCTCTACAAAAGGTGAAAAAGCAAAAACGGCCAAAATGGATGACGGAAGAAACTCTGAAAATTGCCCAGAAACGCAGAGAAGCTAAAGCCAAAGGAGAAAGAAAGACAATTGCAGAACTCAACAGAGATTTCCAACGTGCAGCAAGACAGGACAAGGAAAAGTACTACAATGACACTTGCAAGGAAATAGAAGCAGAAACTATTAGAGGAAGAACAAGATCGGCTTTCCTAAAGCTGCGAGAGTTAAAGAAAAAGTTCCAGCCTCGAATTGGAATGTTACAAGATGCTCAAGGTTCTATGTTGAATGATGCTGAGAAGATCAAGAAAAGGTGGAAGGAATATACAGAGTTTTTATATGATAAAGACCAAGTGGACCAACAGCCGTTTCAACCTATACCTTATGATCAGGAACCATTGGTGATGAAAGAAGAAGTTGAAGCAGCATTGAAAGCCTTATCAAAGAACAAAGCACCAGGCATTGATAGCATTCCCATAGAAGTATTGCAGCAATCTGATGCAGCTGTTACTGTACTTACAAGGCTCTGCCAAGAAATATGGACGACAACATCATGGCCAACTGACTGGAAAAGATCTGTGTTTATACCAATACTAAAGAAAGGTGATCCAACTGACTGTGGAAATTATCGCACAATCGCTTTGATCCCACATGCCAGCAAGATTCTACTGAAGATTATTCAAAAGAGACTACAGCCATACCTAGAACAAGAACTACCTGAAGTGCAAGCAGGGTTCAGGAAAGGGCGAGGAACGAGAGACATCATTGCGGATGTGAGATGGATCCTTGAAAAGACTAAAGAATACCAAAAGGATATCTATTTGTGCTTTATCGACTATAGCAAGGCTTTTGACTGTGTAAACCATGAGAAACTCTGGGCCACATTAAGAAGCATGGGTATACCAGAACACCTGATCGTTCTCTTGCGCAATCTGTACATTGATCAAGAAGCAATAGTTCGAACGGAACAAGGAGAAACAGAATGGTTTAAAATAAGCAAAGGTGTAAGACAAGGCTGCATACTTTCCCCCTACCTGTTTAATTTATATGCAGAACAAATCATCAGAGAAGCAGGATTGTATGAAGACAACAGAGGTGTGAAGATTGGTGGAAGACTCATCAACAACCTTCGCTATGCTGATGATACCACATTACTGGCAGAAAGTGAAGATGATCTGAAACATTTGCTTCTCACAATCAAAGAACATAGTCTCAAAATGGGCCTGCACCTTAATGTAAAGAAGACAAAGATCATGACAACTGGCATAATCAACAGGTTCATCGTTGAAGGAGAAGAAATTGAAATCGTGAACAACTTTAACCTACTTGGATCAACTATCAATAAAGAAGCAACAAGCAGTCAAGAAATCAGACGACGCATTGCTCTTGGCAGAATGGCTATGAAAGACCTAGATAAGATTCTCAAGAGCAGAGATGTCTCTCTCCATACAAAGATTCGACTTGTTCAAGCCATGGTATTTTCCATAACATCATATGGATGTGAAAGCTGGACAGTGAAAAAGACAGACAGGAAGAAAATTGATGCCTTTGAATTATGGTGCTGGCGGCGAATACTGTGTATACCATGGACTGCCCGAAGAACAAACCAGTCGGTACTAGAGGAGATCAAACCTAAGCTTTCTTTAGAAGCTCAGATGACAAGACTTCGACTTTCATACTTCGGACACATCATGCGAAGAGAGAGATCATTAGAGAAAGACATCATGCTTGGAAAGATAGAAGGTCAACGCAAAAGAGGAAGGCCAGCAATGAGATGGATCGCTACAATAACAGCAGCTACGGGTACCAGTCTGTCAACAATGAGCCGCCTGACTGAAGACCGAACACAATTTAGGATAGCTATCCAGAGGGTCGCCATGAGTCGACTCCGACTCGACGGTACTTAACAACAACAACAACAGATCATCTAAGTACCAACCATGGCTGCCACGGTTTGAAGGGACTTCTGCATCAGAGCTCCAACATTCAATGTAATCTTGCAAAGACTTATCAACTTGAAGGTTTCTTTTATCCGATCCTGGTGTTAAGAATTTCAATTCTCCAATCTTCTTATCTTATTGAGCACTCCTGACTTTACTTTCAAAGATGGCCGCTGTGCTGTTTATTGCAAAACTACACCCCCCCCCCAAAAAAAAAATGTCCACGAATCAGGTCACAGTATACCAGTCCACTTGTTGACTAAGATCCACTGGTTGGACCATATATAGAGTGAAAATCCAAAATTGCTCTTGGTAATTGAGTCATGCTTGGAATTATCTAGTGGTTTTAAAATGGACTATCATGACAGCATGTAGCTGAATATTAGGGACTTCATTGAAATGAAGTCTGACAAAAAATTATTGAAAAGCAATTTACGTTTAGTGGGAATAATGTTGTCTATAACATTGGATTGTTGTCACTGTTGATCTGAGAGGGAAGCATAGGTGGTTGATCCTTCAGCTACTGTTGGCAGCTCTGGTGGTTATAGCCTGGAGGCAGAGAAACGGATCAGGACCATAGATTATTTGATTTATAAGGTAGGGGCACTTATGTGTTTCAAAAAACTGGACTGAAGGGGAAACATCTTTTTAATCAGTTGTGTCTTCTTTTTGTATGCACGTTTTCTTCTGAGTAAGTATGTTTGAAGAATGTTGTCAAGGTTGGATTGAAGGCCATTACACACCCATTGGAAGAATGCACAGTCCAGCAATTTTATTTTTGTTTCTATTTTTGATTATTGGTTATTGTTGGTTGTGTACTGTAGTAAAGCAGCACAGTCTCTTTGATTGGGGTGCTGTGCCCTGTGTGAGCTATGTAAATAGAGCAGTTCATAAGGAGTTGAAGAATGTGGTAACAGTATATACTCTGAATAAATAAAGTATAAAAATAATACATTATGGTTCATGTAGCCATAGTAGAAAACTCTCCTCTAGCCCCACATTGCAAGAATTTGAACAGAACCACAAGAGGTTTAACATGAGTCTGATTTTTTTACAGGAAGCCACTGTAAGAATGTTAAACTAGATGTGATATGTTCATATAGATGAAAACCTGTAATAAGTTGAACAGCTGTATTCTCCACAAGCTGCAATGTTTTTATTGTAACAACTGACAAGCCTTCATAAAGTGAGTTACAATAATCCAGTAAGGGAAGAATCATAACTTGCAGAATTCTAAAATGTCATCTTCAGAACCACTGTGAGGCACCAAAGCAAATGTAATTTTACAAGTGCCACGGAGTTTGGGGGTGTGATCTAATTGAACTCCCTGATAATGTACCTCAAAGTGAATCAGAATAAAAACATCCTCTTGAGAAATGAGGGAGTGCCATGCTGCTAAAGAATTAAAACCTCAGTTCTACATAAATTGATCCAAAAACTAATTTCCTCTAGCCATTTATTTAATTGGTTTTGCTATTACATTTTTCTACCAGTCAAAATGATATATAATCAGCAAGGTATGGACAGTGGGGAATAAGAGTTTACATCAAACATCAACGTTGTGAGTATTTGTTATTGAAAGAACAGTTTAGATGAATCTTCCTTGTTTGGAATGGAACTTGTCAAATGGGTAAGGGTGAGGGAGGGGAATATTTATTAGATGGGTGCTTATGGGGGTGGGGTAGGAGGGATGTTGTGTGTTTGATGAGGGCAATCTATGCCGTAGTGTTCCTGGAAGAGGTATGTCTTTGGGATTTTTTTAAAGGCCTGAGATGATTGGATGCTTTGCATTGTGGGGAGTAAGGCATTCCAGAGGGTAGGGGTGTAAAGTGTAAAGGTTCTTAGGCAAGCATATTGGGTGCTCTTACAGATTTGTGAAGGCAGGTTGGGTAGGTTCTCCATGCTCTGACTTTGTGGCCTGTTGGTGCTAGGGGTGCTGATTAGTGCCTGAAGTTGTTCAGAGGTGATGTTTTTGCAGGCTTTATGAATAATGGTGTGAACTTTGTGTTTAATTCTTGAGGCAACTGGTAGCCAATGGAGAGATATCAGTATGGGTGTGATGTGGATGTATCTGATGACTCCGAAAATGGTGCATGAGGCAGTGTTTTGAGCAAGCTGTAGTGATAGGATGGTGCCATTGCATCATGGCAGTAAAACATTTAGATACGTTAAATGATGGGAGATCCTAATCGACTGTGAAAGGTAAGAGAAATATAATATTGTCTGCATATAACCAGAAGAGAACATAGCTCCCTTTTCCTTGAGGTTGATTCTTCTGGTACTCAGGAGCAGCCAAGACTTGAAGCACTAAGATCCCAAGGAAAATGACATTGACGCTGGACATTGGGTAGAGGAAGAGACAAAAGTAGTACCGGAAGGAGAACTAGTCCAAAACATCAGGCAGAGTAGGTTTCTTAATGAAAGACAAGTATTACTCAGAAAACTACTACACATAACAACAACCCAGAACAAAAGATCAAAATGTGAAAACACTGTATTCTTATCGAATATCAAATCTTGTTGTAACCTATTCAATGTATATATAATTATGTATAATTATTTAGATAGTTATTCCCCAGTTCACACCCAGTTGATTTTCCCTGTTATCTGTAAACCTAGATCAGTCATGTACTGACAGGTATGTTGTTGTTCAATGTAAACCGCACTGATGATGAATAGTGCGGTATATAAAAAATGTTAAATAAAATAAATAAATAAAATAACGTCAGACATCTAGAATTAAACAGGGAGCAAGGTACTCAGAACTCGCATGAAAGACCTATCTAAGGATAGAGAATACTGGGAGTTTCAAGGTATGTACATGTATAAAGAACCAATTGGTGAAAACCTCCTTCAAAGTCCAGTCAGTCCAAGGGATCTTAAGAACATAACATGATATGCCATACTGGGTCAGACCAAGGGTCCATCAAGCCCTATATCCTGTTTCCAACAGTGGCCAAGCCAGGTCACAACTACTTGTCAGGTTCCCAAAAGGTACACAGATTCCATGCTGCTTGTCCTATGGATAAGCAGTGCATTTCTCCAGTCCTCTTTAATAATGTTTTATGGACTTTTCATCCAGAAACTTGTCCAAACCTCTTTTAAATCCACCTACATTAACAGCTTTTACTATATCCTCTGGTAACAAATTCCAGTGTTTGATTACGCATTGAGTGAAAAAAATATTTTCTCCAATTAGTCTTAAATGTGCTACATTATAGTTTCAATGCATGCCCCCTATTCTTTCTACTTTTTGAAGGGGTAAACAACCAATCTTTATTTACCCATTGCACTCCATTCATTATTTTATGGACTTCTATCATATCTCCCCTCAGCCATCTCTTTTCCAAGTTGAAGAGCCCTAACCTGTTAAGATTTTCCTCGTAGGGATAGCCTTCCATCCCCTTTACTATTTTTGTCACTCTTCTCTGTACCTTTTCTAATTCTGCTATAGCCTTTTTAAGGTATGGTGACCAGAACTGCACACAATATTCAAAGTGTGGTTGCACCATGGAGCAATACAGAGGCATTATAATACCCTTTGTTTTATTCTCTATTCCTTTTCTTATAATTCTTAGTATTCTGTTGCTTTCTCAGCTGCTGCTGTACACTGGGCAGAGGTTTTCAATGTATTATCCACAACAATACCTAAATCCTTTTCCTGGGTGGTGGTTCCTAATTTGGTACCTTGCACCGTGTAACTGTAATTTGGGTTGTTCTTCTCTAAGTGCATAACTTTGCACTTGCCAACATTAAAAGTCATTGGCCATTTGGACACCCAGTATCCCAATTTATCAAGGTCCTTTTGCAATTTTTGTAGTCCTCTTGTGTTTTAACAATTTTAAATAATTTTATGTCATCTGCAAATTTGATCACCTCACTCATTCCTATTTCCAGGTCATTTATGAATATGTTAAAAAGCAGCAGGCCCAACACAGATCTCTGGGGTACTGCACTATTCACTTTTCCCCACTGAGAAAATTGGCCATTTAGCTCTACTCTATTTCAGTCTTTTAACCCTACTCTGTTTTCTATCTTTTAACCAGTTTCTAATCCACAGTAGTACATTGCCTCCTATCCCATGGCTTTTTATTTTTCCTTTCATAAGGGACTTTGTCAAAGGCTTTCTGAAAATTAAGATACACTATATCAACCTGCTCACCTTTATCTACCTGTTTATTCACAGTAGGAAGCAATTGGGCAGTGCCACTTCATAGGGTGGGGCAAGCAATAGGATAAATCCAGAAAGAAGCCCTGGCTTATTTCTTATTTAAGGCCCAGTTCCTGTGAAGTGTATTGCACTGACATGGACCTAATGATCCCACAATTAATAAAGCACTTTTTTTCAAGAAGCTTGTTGAAGAAAGAAAGATTTGAAATAGGTCGATAATTGACCATATCCATTAAGTCCAATGTTGGTTTCTTAAGCATTTGTCTTATACTCGCCTGCTTCAGTAGTCAGGACACATACACAAGATCAGAAAGAAACTTACACACTTCCTATCAAAGGGCTCAAACTGGCCATAGTATTATTCCTCGACATTAATATTATAGAAACATTAGCTGGGCTCACTAATGAAAAAAACTTCCAAAACACATCCACCTCAGTGTTGTTGTACAGCATTACTGAGCTCTGAATCTCCTCTGAAGGTGGAAGAAGATTGAGATTTTACAGCGAATAATAAATTCCAGATTGTCCAGTATATATAATATGAAGAAGTTGCCAAACCATATAAAAAAAGTCTGAGGATGGTTTAACAAGGTTTTAATTTTCCTGGAGAAGAAAATTTCTCTTCTTCAAATGTAATTGCTACTTATACTCAACTAAAATAGGATTTTCCTTCACTTGGTGGCTGGGCTTATTTGCAATTTTTTCTTAGTCTTGAAGTAAGGTTCTCTTTTTATTTGCCAAGGTAACTGATCCAGAGAGAACAACTAGACCTATTCCTTGGCTTAGTAACTGTTGGAAGACACCAGCTTTAAAACAGTTGAATTCCACAAGTTTACCAAAGAAGCGACATCCATTTCAATTGGTGCTCTTGTGATAAGTGGCAAATTCGCAGAAAAACTAGAGGGGTCAACCTTCTGGCTCACACAGCCATTTTTACCTGGCTTTCTGGTGATCAGTCCAAATAAGTAAGATACTCGTAAATTAAAAGAAAAAAAGGGATGATCCAACCAAGGCAGTGGTTTGATCATCAATGAGGAACACAAAGTTAAATGATACTTTCCATCACAGAAAAAGCTCCAAGGGACATGTTTACTAAATGTGGCAGTGTATTGCACATTAAGCCCCAAAACCTAGCACAGGGATAGCACCATATCTGCATTAACAAATGGATTCATTGCTACCCCTGCACTAAGCGGTTTGCCATTATTACTGCAAGTGCACTTAACACTACTATTGAGGAGGCATTAAGTGCACCTATGCTAAGTTCAGTATTGATTGTTAGCATGCATTGAAGACATCTGTGCTAACCATGGTATGCACACTCTACTCCTGAAATGCCAGGCTCCGCCCCAGCCTGTGCTAAGCGGTTAGCATGAGATTCTTAGCACAGCCGCATTTTTGGCACGTGATAAGTTACCGCAGCACACTTGGTGCATGGTAAACCCTGCGCTAACCATTACCACAGTGTAGTAAGCAGACTCCCAAATCTGTGTGTCCTTTTTCAGATGTTGGTTCACCTACCTTCTGAGAGTATCCTAAACCCGTCGTCATAAGTAAAAAAAAAAAAAATCACCAGCCAAAAGAATAAGAGGCAATTCATCTACATGAAGATTAAAGTTACCCAAACATTAAAAGAAGCAGTATTGACACATGCTAAAAATTTTTTTATCTATTAGGATTTATTAACCACCTTTAAGGGAGGAGTAGCCTGGTAGCAACAGCCTAGTACCCAAGTTCCTTGGGCAAGTCATTTTACCCTCTATTGCCTCAGAAGAAAATGCTTAGCAATCTACTTCTGGTCATACCTTGCCAAGAAAACCCAGGGGCTGCTGGGTCACCAGGAATCAACATTGACTTGATGGCAATTTTTAAAAAAATGAACCACCTTTATGAAGAGATTCACCCAAGGCAGTGTACGACAGACAACTTACAATAGCAAAATAACTGCTATGTCAGCATAATAGACAATTAGAACAGTAAGATAAACTTGGAGGTAGGCAATAATAGATACCAATATGATGCAATGTCAGTTGTAATGTACACCTTAAAACAATACAGCATTCATGAAATATAAATATGATACATTGCCAACCAAATACAAATGATATACCTTGATAGGCAGCCTATTAGAACACTCAAATAACATAGGTACTTACAATATCAGCATAGACCAAATGATGTACTAAAAAAGCCAATACTGTAGAACATTCATGGCATAAATAGTGTCACCCACTAAAGTACCCAGAGGCTAGAAAGGGCTTGGGTCGTTTGATGGGGCAGTATTTTTATGGCTTTAGAGTTCCTATGAAGGCATTTTGCAAAGCCTTCTGGATCCTGTAGTTTTCACCATTAGCCAAAGAAGTGTAGTTGAAGCAAGAGGGTAAGGTTTAAACTCAGGCTTTATTCCCCGTCCGGGTGGATTCATAACAGTGGAACTTAAAGCAGGTCAGACCCTTCGTCTGATAACACAATTAAAGAAAAATACTTTCAACAAAACTTAGCTTTCTTCAGCATTAAACCATGAACAAAAAGTAACAGAAAACAGTTCCTTTTACTCATGGAACTCTTGCGCCTGTTTCTTCTCACAAACAGTTCTGGCTGCTTTTAACATAGAGATGCTATACAATCAGATAATGTGTACGTGCAATCCATCTCATTTTCCTCTAAGGATTCTTCAAGAGGTTCAATCTGCATCTCCTCTTCATCTGAGTAAACCTCTGGCTCCCAACTGCCGTTAAAGTTATAAGGTTCTTGTCGGGGAGTTAAAACACTCTCCTCCCCCACTATACTAGTGGTCCATGGGTAACTACCGTATTTCCTGTAGTTGGGTTCCTGAGAACTACAGAGCTCCTGGTACGTGCATAGAAAGTCAGGGTATTGCAAACCTCTCTTATTAGGGTAAATACGCCTACCTTTAGGCACTGCTATTTCCTGTTCTCTCGGATAAGCACAGCTCTGCTTGGAAGCCCCTTTTCCACGGTGTTTCTCTGACTCATTCAAATGTGCTTCAGGATAAAAGTTTTCCCCTTCTGCATTTCTGGTGTTAGGTAATTTATATCTTAAAGCCTTGGCTGTTGGACTGCCTTCTCTGCTTGCCTCACAGCAACGCTCCTGGGGATGTTGAGAGGCTGTGCACTGCTGTTCCCAACAGCTTCTCTGAGAGTCACCAACCTCCTGTGCTCTGGATAATCCCCTTGGCTCCGTCCTCACAGCTCCACGGACACTGCTCTCAAGCTCAGCAGTTCCTAACGGTTCTCCCGTAGTTCCAACTACAGCCCTTGTAGTTCCTACTATTTCTCTCTCCGTCTCTCTTTCTCCTTTCGTTTTCTCTCTACCTCCCGGTAAGTGATTTTTAAGTACGTTCAAATTGGTGTTAGCCTGGGCTCCGCCCCCATGCAGGTGCTCTTCATTTTCTAATGAATTCTGTGCTCCCTTTCTGTTCGGGCGTTCCCTAACACCTCGTGGCTTTGTTTTCATCTGTTGCTCATAGCAACCTTCCCCCATGTGTGAACCTGAGCTGTCAGTTTCCCTTACATTTTGCTCACAATCCCCTACTTCCATGGGTTCTGATGGCGCTACCTTATGACAATAGATATCTAAGGTTACTCTATTAGACAAAATATAAAACAGACTGAGGCCCCAGGATTTAGTACATAGAAGTAAATCTTTTAAATCCTCGAGAAAAACCACATCCAAAATTTGTAATTTGAACTCAGATGGCCCAAATTAGCACCCCACTCCTTTTACCATGTAAATGTGATTGGTGTTCAGTCTTGTAAACCATAGGGCACAGTTAATTTAATAGCATTTGATCTGATTCGAGAAACCATGCTTATGAATACATAAAACTGAAATACCTATATAAACTGCTTTATCTCACAGAAGTTGATGCATGCTTACTCTGCATAGTTTGCACATTAACAAGAAAGACCCAAAGTCTAAGCAATTGTCTTGGCTGAATTATAGATGAAATATCAGTCAGATTGTTATAATCCCATTTTCTATTAGGCTTACTTACAGAATTTGAATAATATCAGCACAAGCGCGCCCCCCCCCCCTCCGAAAAATTAAGGATACAGCTCCATTACACAAGAGGTCTCACCATCATAATAGGTAAGGCTATCACTTCTGTATATCACAAGTTGATCCTGACACTATCGTCCTGGCTCCAAAGATTCTGACCAAAAGAACAAGCCATTAAAAAATGAAAACGCCACCCAATGAAAACACAAAGGGCCCTTTTGACAATGTGTGTGCATTTTCAAGTGGAGGCATGTGATGATTGTTGACATCACTAGGGGATTGGAACTCGCTGTTCACTAGTCTCAGAGACAAAATAAAGTGCATAGTGGGAGAGACTGTAGGTTCATAAAACCCAAAGGATTAAGGAATTAGGCTCCCAAGTTCAGCAGTGATTTCAGCTTCAAGTAGGTAGTCAAAGTGCTGGAGTGCTTCCTGCCAGTAGTGCTGCATTTAATATACACACTTGCTAACCCTGTCCTTGCTCTGCTCATATTTTACTCTTGGGAACGCCTACACATGTATCATATAAAAGTAAGTGCCGTATTTTCTTAGGACCTACTTTTATGCGTGTAAATACAGGGCAATTTTATACAGAAAGCATCTACTTCAGCATGTAAAATGCTGTTCTAAACACTTGAGTTGTTTATAAAATTACATCATACTGTCAAAAAGGAGAGTGACCACTGAAAGCTACTACCTGCCTATCCACATTCAGGTGTATTCCTGGCATGTACCATTTTTCAGTTTCCTCCACAAACAGAAATCCACATATTACATAAGGTAGCAAACTTGTCCACAGTTCTCCTCTCCTCCCGCATAACTTTATTATCAAAATGCATGTACATTGCTTTTGGAATCTTTCCAGAATCTCTGTGGCATGAAAAAAGGGTGACTTTTATGTTTGGAAATAACTCTTATAGGCCAGTCAAAATGAGGGTGCCTATGTATGCATTCAGTTCAGCATCATCAGCTGCTTCCATGTTATGCTATCAGAATGGCTTTCATTCCACTTCTTGAACTTATGCTCTTCCTCTACTCTCACATTTATTAAGAAAATATGGTTAGATATAAATAAGACAAAGTTTCTGAAACATTGTTTCTCTAGCTTGCTTGTGTTGTGCTATCTTATTCTATCTCATTCATGCACAATGTTTTTTGTCTCCGTTTGCTACACACCTATACTGGATTTTTTTGCCACGGCCTGCCATTTTTTCTTCTTATGGTGGCAGCATCAGGGATGTCCTCAGGGGTGTGGTAGCTGTGGTTTCCTGGACTGTGAACTCCATGGGATGCTTCTCTTTCCCATACTATTGAAGGACTTGTCATCTTGACTGCTGGCTGAAGCAACTGTAGATGACTGTTCATGGAAAAGATGAACTTGTTTAGAACAGTTATCACCCTCTGGAGGAAAGTATGGACCATCATTGGAATAGCCCTGAAATAATAAATTCTCCAGGACCAAGCAGGAAGTCAGTCCTCACTTATGGGTGACGTCGGCGCCGACGGAGCCCTCGCGGAGCAATTTTCCCCAGCTTTCAAAGAAAGCCTTTGGGAATTGCAGCGCGCATGCGCGGTCGTCTTATCCCGCCCGAGGGTTGCATCTTAGCCAGTCCTTCTTTTTTTCCGCGGAGCCCTACAGACGTACCCGTCTTGTCCCCGCGAAAAAGTCGATTTTCTTCGTTTTATTTTTATTCTTTTTCCTTCGGTTCGACGCCGATCGTTTTCCCCGTCCGGACTCGCGACGCCGGTCACGAGTCCTCCTACTTTTTTTCGGTTTTTCTGACTTTGTCAGCTTTCGTTTTCGATTTCCCTGGCAGCCCGGTCCTTTGACCTCGCAGGGGCCCCTTTTTTTTCCCCCCGATGGCTGCCAGTGGCTTTAAGCGGTGTGGTCAGTGTGACCGAAATATGTCCACTAACTGACACACACGACTTTTGCCTCCCGCTGCCTGGGCCCGGATCATGAGGAAACTGATCTGTGGGTCCTGCGGCAAAATGTCCTCAAAAGCGTTGAGGAGTCGGCGGCATCAGCGTGATCGAATCTTCGCTGACCCCAGCCGTACCCGGACCTCGTCGGAGGCCTCCGCGTCAAAAGGCTCCAGCTCGGACCGTCCGCCGGAGTTCCTCCGACCGGGGTTGTTCTCCCTCCGGGGGACCATCGTCGGACGGTGAAACCCGCGAGGGCGGCGTCGGTGACGCTCCTGGTTCCGCGAGGGCCAGGTCGCATAGCCCCGATAGCCGCCCCGGGTCCCTTGGAGAAGGAACACCTCCCGAAGCGACCTCGCCTGGAGTCGGAGATGCCTGCTCGGGTAAGTCCTGTAGTCCTTCTGGACTCGCCTCCGCGACAGCCGACGTCGGGCCCGATGCCGTCGGGGCCCGAGTCGGGGGCTGCTGGGTTCACCTGAGCTCGGACTCAGGTTGACGGCCTTGGAGAGCAGACTGTCTGCCTTCATGGACCAGCAGCGGGCACTGCTCGCTGGCCTCGCTGGCGCCGCTGCCCGACCGCCGGGACGTCGACGTCCAAGTCGACCCCGGAGGACCGAGCCGATCCTCGAGTCAATGAGAACTCGAGTCGATCCTCGGTTGAGGTCACCTCGGCCTCCGTTCGTGAACCGAGGTCGCCGACCGCCGACTCCCTCGGCGTCGGGGCGGCAGGCGCCGCGCCCTGCCCGGGCCGACCCCACCGAGTCCTCGTCGGAGTCCGGTCTGGGAGTCTGAAGAGGAAGAGTCGCCTGATTCTTTCCGGACTCGGTGTGTCCCTCGGACTCACCGGAGTCCGAGCCTCGGAAGCAGTCCCCCCCGGAGGATGCCCGGTTTCTCGGACTTCGTTAGGGATATGGCCAAGGCTTTGGCCTTCCCTGCGGATCCCGGGAGGAGCCTCGAGCCGAAGAGCTCGACGCCCTCCAGTATGACTCTCCCGCGAGGGAACACTTTACTGTAACCGGTTCCTCCTATGCTGGAACGACTACTCTTCCGCATGTGGGAGAGTCCGGCCCTCCTCGCCGGTCCTGAGCAAGGCGGGTCGATTCTATCTATCGAGTCCGCAAGAGCCCTGGCTTTCAAAAGGCACAGCTACCACACCATCCCATGGTAGTGGAATCGGCCATGCATCGTCTTAAGAGCCAGAAGATGCACTCCTCGGTGCCTCCTGGCAGGGAGGCCCGTAACCTGGATGGCCTTGGTAAGAGTGTTTCCAGGGCTCTATGCTCGCATAGTCGTGTCCAGACTTACCAGCTTCTACATGGGCATGTATCTCCGGGATCTGGCTAAAGAGCTAGCCAGATTCTCCGCTGGTTTGTCCGAGGAACCCTTGCGGAGGTTCCTGGCCTTGTCACTGGCATTCGGGAATGCTCAAAGAGTTCATGTCCCGAGCAGCCTATGATGGCTTTGAAGCATCGGCTCGAGTGGCCGCAGGCCGGCATCGGTGCCCGCCGACAGGCTTGGCTTCAGTCGTCAGACCTTGAGCCCTGGGTGCAGGACAAGTTGGTCGATGTCCCCTGCGAGGCGAAAACCTCTTTGGCAAGCCCATGGCGGATAAGGCTGCACAAATTGAGACTGAGACTCTCACCAGCACCAGGCTTTCTAGGAAGACCTCCGCCCCTTCACAGAAAAAGAAGGGCTCGTGGACAAAGTCCTTTAACCCGAGGAAGGCGGCTGCCTACAAACAGTCCCCCCCATATCAGGCTCCTGCAGCTCCCCAACAGGGCCAGCAGGCCAAGGGACGGGGTAACGGGTCCCGTAGGCAGCAAGCCCCCAAGCCTGCACCACCAGCCCCTGCTCAGCAGGGTGGGGGTTTTTGACTCACAAAGCATAGCCTCTCCCCCCCCCGCTGGTTCCTCCCAGCACCGGAGGCCGCTGGTTCACTTCGCCCACAGGTGGTCCAGCATCACCGCAGATGCCTGGGTGCTTCAAGTCGTGCGAGAAGGCTATCTTCTCCACTTCCCATCAGGTCCCTCCCTCCTATTTTCCGGAGAACCTCCGCGACCCCCCTCTGCACAGGGAATTACTCCTTCAGAGTTAGCAGGTCTTCTGCAGGAACAGGCGGTGGAACCGGTGCCCCACCACCTGAGAGGTAAAGGCTTTTATTCCAGGTATTTTCTGATACCAAAGAGAACAGGGGGCCTCAGACCCATCCTGGACTTGCGCAACCTTAAACAAGTTCCTTGTGCGGGAGAAGTTCAAAATGCTTACCCTTGGAATCCTTCTGCCCTACCTCCAGCAGGGAGATTGGCTATGCTCCTTGGATCTAAAGGATGCCTACACGCACATCCTCATCCACCCAAGCCCCCGCCAATACCTAAGGTGTGTGGTGGCAGGAAATCATTACCAGTACAGAGTACTGCCCTTTGGCCTGTCCTCCGCACCGCGAGTCTTCACAAAATGTCTCGCGGTCGTGGCGGCCCATCTCCGGCTTCACGGCCTCTATGTCTTTCCGTACCTCGACGACTGGCTCATCAGAGCGCGTCCGCTCAGGAGGTCACCAACGCCACGTGCCGCACGGTGACTCTTCTGCAGCACTTGGGCTTTGTTATAAACTTCGCAAAGTCCACTTTGCTCCCCTCACAGGATCTCGAGTTCATCGCGCGAGGCTGCACACTCCCCTCAGGCGCGAGCATACCTACCGCTCGACAGGGCTCAACGGCTCATGGACCTAGCCGACCGCTTTCGCAAGCCAGCCCCTGGTCTCCGCCAGGCGCTTCCTGAGACTGCTCGGCCATATGGCTTCCACGTCCATGTGACCCCCATGCCCGCCTGAATATGCGTCTGCCCAATGGTGTCTCCGCCAGCAGGTGGCGACAAGCCACAGGCGGCCTAGCAGACCTAGTGCGCGTCTCCGAGCCGCTGGTCTCGTCTCTCCGGTGGTGGCTCCGGCAGCCGAACCTGATCTTCGGAATGCCTTTCCAGTCACCTCAACCGACCCGGGTGCTGACCACCGATGCATCCCTCCTGGGCTGGGGAGCACATTGCCAAGAGGCACGTACTCAGGGCCTCTGGACCACGTGGGAGTCTGCTCCGCAGATCAACTTCCTGGAGCTCAGGGCGATCCGCCTAGCTCTCAAGGCCTTCTCCCACCTGACTTCCCAACAGTCCGTCCTTGTACAGACGGACAATCAAGTTGCCATGTTCTACGTGAACAAACAGGGGGGCACGGGCTCCTTCCTCCTCTGCAGGGAGGCACAGAAGCTCTGCTCTTGGCCGTCAGTCACGGCATTCTCCTCAAGGCAGTTTATCTCCCGGGCCAGGAAAATTGCCTTGCGGACAAACTCAGCAGGGTCCTCCAGCCGCACGAGTGGCGTCTGGATCCCTTGTAGTTCAGAAGCTTCCTCAAGTGGGCCTCCCCACGGTGGATCTCTTTGCCAGTCCTCGCAACCGGCAGCTTCCTAGCTTCTGCTCTCGTCAGCCACACCCCCTTCTGGGTTGCGGCGGACGCCGTTCTGATCTCATGGTCGGGGAGCCTTCTGTACGCTTTCCCTCCCATCCCGCTAGTCTCTCGGACTCTTTTCAAGGTTCTCCGAGACAAAGCCTTCATGATCCTGGTGGCCCCTCGCTGGCCCAGGCAGCCGTGGTTTCCGCTCCTACTGCAAAACTGGCGGTGGAGGATCCAATCCCTCTGGGGGTACAACCGGATCTCCTCACTCAGGATCAGGGGTCCCTACTGCACCCCAACCTCAGGTCTCTCAACCTCATGGCCTGGCTGCTGAGAGGGAGTCCTTGCTCCCCTTCTCCTGCCGGCGGAGGTGGAGGAGGTCGTCTTGGCTTCGCGACGGCCTTCTATACCCGCAAATGCTACGCCCTTAAATGGCGTCGCTTTGCAGTCTGGTGTACCCAACAGTCTCATGATCCCTTCTCCTGCCCGGTGTCGTTGATCTTGCAGTACTTGCTACACCTATCTAATCTGGGACTTAAGTCAAACTCCGTCAATTTTCACATCAGTGCTCTTTCTGCACATCATGTGACGGTGGACGGTAGACCTCTCTCGAGCTACCCTCTCGTAGCGAGGTTTCTCCGAGGTCTCCTTCTACTTAAACCACCTCTGCGCCCTCCAGCACCTGACTGGGACCTGAATGTGGTTTTGCAGCGGATCACCTGTCCGCCTTTTGAACCTATGTATACCTGTTCTCTCCGATCCGTTTTCTGTCTTGGAAAACACTGTTCTTGATAGCCCTCACTTCCGCTAGACGCGTAAGTGAATTGCAGGCCCTCGTGTCTGATCCCCCTTACACTAGGTTCTACAAGAATAGGTAGTTCCTACGGACTCACCCAAAATTTCTGCCTAAAGTGGTCTCCCCTTTTCACATCAATCAGGAGGTGGTACTTCCAACCTTCTTTCCCAGACCACACTCCAGCCGAGCTGAAACGGTCCTCCATACCCTGGACTGTAGAAGGGCGTTGAACTTCTACCTTGACCGTACGCGGGAGCACCGTAAAGCTGCTCAGCTTTTTGTGTCTTTTGACCCCAATAAATTGGGGCTCCCGGTCTCCAAGCGTACTCTGTCCATCTGGGTTGCGGACTGTATCTCTTGGGCTTATGGGGCAGCCGGACTCTCCTTAGAAAGTCGAGTCACGGCTCATTGCGTTTCGGGCAAAGGCTACGTCAGTGGCTTACCTCCGCTCTGTTCCGCTGGCAGAAATCTGCCGTGCCGCTACTTGGTCTTCGAGCCAGACTTTTGCGGTCCATTACTGTCTCGATAGGGAGTCACGTAGTGACAGTGCTTTCGGACAGGCAGTCCTCCGTAATCTCTTTGAGGTCTGAGCAACTCCTACCCTCCATCCCGGATGTTGGGCTAACGGTGGGTGATAATTCAGCGAAGATTCTATCCTTCTGTGCTGCTGAGCTAGAGGGAGCTCATTTTTGTTCTTAGGGTCTCCGGTAGCCTTGAGCTTGGGAGTCCCATAAGTGAGGACTGACTTCCTGCTTGGTCCTGGAGAAAGCGTAGTTACTCACCTGTAACAGGTGTTCTCCAGGAGCAGCAGGAATCAGTCCTCACTACCCTCCCTCCTCCCCTTGGAGTTGCAATCGTTCTGCTTATGTTCTTTTTGCAAATTTTTATGCTGTCTTTTTGAGCTATGTCCTCTGACTGGCTAAGCTGGCACCCTCGGGCGGGAAGACGCCCGCGCATGCGCGCTGCAATTCCCAAAGGCTTTCTTTGAAAGCTGGGGAAAATTGCTCCGCGAGGGCTCCGTCGGCGCCGACGTCACCCATAAGTGAGGACTGATTCCTGCTGCTCCTGGAGAACACCTGTTACAGGTGAGTAACTACGCTTTACTGCTACTATCCATGAAAAACATTGTGATCATTTCATCAAACATGCAGTTCTACTTCCTTGACACTCTAGACCATAGAGCCAATATAATATAATAGCACAATGAAATGTAAGACATAGGACATTATTGTTGGCTTCTCCCTCCCCTACGTGAAAAACTCTAGAAATGGCACAATTTTGCAGATCCAGAAAGAGGACAGAATTTCCACTCATTATCTGAAAAGTGCAGGCAGAAACAGACGACATTATCTCCTTCAACCCATGACAAAGATATTTCCAATCCAACCGATAAAAAGCTGGATGCAAGGAAGCTAGACATAGAGGTAAAGGAAAAGAACATCAGATGACATTGATTATAGAGGTATCAGTCCTAAGTAACTATTCACATTGAGAGGGAGAAGATCTTCAAGTACCAAGAAATGCAGTCAGAGACCAAGAAAATGTGGCAGAAAAATACCAAGTTGTTTGTTATCACGTTGGGTGCCACAGACTTGATTAAGAAAAATTTCCATGCACACCTTGATAAATTATTCATACATAATTATGAACTCCAGATGGAGGCTCTCTTTGGCATGATGCAAGTACTACACTAAGCATTAGCAATAAATTTGAGGGATTGAGATCATACCCTAGCTTAGAAGTGAGGTTCATGACTAATGATATGCGCAAAACTAACCCATTTGGAGAAATTGCCCAAAGAAGCTATCAGAGGTATCTATCGTTAAAGCAGAGCCCATTGTATGTAAGATCAGTCCTATATATAGAGTCATCCTCCTCTCTTGCATAGAAACATGATGACAGAAAAAGACCACATGGCCTATCTAGTCTGCTCTTCCATATCAACTACTACAACAGTCCCCTTTTTTCCTTTAGAGATACTCTGTGTTTGTCCCATGCATTTCTGAATTCAGACACTGTCCTCATCTCTACCACCTCCACTGGGAGACTATTCGACGGATCTTCCACTCTTTCCGTAAAAAAATATTTCTGCATATTACTCCTGAGTCTATCCCCTTTCACCCTTAGCCTACTGTATGTCTCCCGTAGCAGAGCTTGCTTTCAATTGAAAGGGGCTCTTCTCCTGTGCATTTAAGCCATGGAGGTATTTAAATGTCTCATTCATATCGCCTCTGTCCCGCCTTTCCTCTAAAGTATACATATTTAGGTCCTTAAGTCTGTCCTCATATGCTTTATAATGAAGACCACTAACCTTTTTAGTAGCCACCCTCTGTACCAACTCCAACCTGTTTACATCCTTTTGAAGGTGCATCTTCTTTCCTGCTTGCACTGATGGGGCAAAGAAGTACATACTTATCTACAAGAGGAAAGAATACATGTGACTTTATTTGAGAAAAGAGGTGTTGACTTGACTTCCTGAAATCAGAAAGGTCATAATGAAGTTTTTGTTGATGTCTTCCAAAGTGTTCAAATACTTAAGGAGAGGTTATAATAAAAATTTCTGAGGGCAGAGATGAGACGGGATTAAGATGAAATTACTTGTTGGACAAAAAGTAATGTGTTTCTCTAAGTATGGTATAGTAAAAGTGGGTTTATAGTCGACTTTGGCACACCCTGATAAGTGTTTCCTCTAAGGACTCATGGTTTGTGTGCAAAATTTTCAGTCCATGTGCAAAAATTCCCACCAACCAAATATGTGAGTATCTCTGTGCAGCAGAAGTTTAATCGTTTAAAAATGCCAGTGACCAATCAAATGAGAGACAACTAAGGAATAAATGTTTATTATCTTAAAAGTAATACACTAATACAGTTCTCACAAGGTTGCCCATATGGTCTGCTTCAAAACAGTTGCTTGCACATAAGACACACATACGCAAATCTCACCCTCTGATACACACATTCACACACCTTGTTATACCCCCTCCCCTTTCCCCCACATATATTGCAGGCGCTCACACGTGAATTCCTTAATTGACTCCATGCATACCCACAACCTCAATCCCTCACCCCACACAAACACTCCCTATTTGGTACCCAATGTAAACATGACAAGCAGCCATGGGGAAAAATATTCAAATTCTGATTTCAACTTAGTAACAGTAACACATACTTTCTCCATTACAAGGGACACTGTGAAGTAATGCAAAAACCCACTAAACCTACCATACCCAAACAGCACTAACTGCCAGGATGAAAACACTAATAGTCCAGCATTTCAAAAATATTACAGAAGAGGCACATCAATACACCTCCTACTAGAAAACAGAATAAGTTAGATTACTAGACATGCCTGTACAAAAACGACATAATAGTAGAATCTTTTACATAAGAACATAAGATATGCCATACTGGGTCAGACCAAAGTCCATCAAGCCCAGTATACTGTTTCCAACAGTGGCCATTCTAGGTCATAAGTACCTAGCAGTTTCTCCAAAAGACACAGGTTCCACAATGCTTGTATTGGGTCAAGCAGTGATATCCTGGGTCCCTTTTAATAATGGTTTATGGACCTTTCCTCCTGGAACTTGTCCAAACCTTTTTAAACCCAGCTACATTAACAGCTTTTACTGCATCCTCCGGTAACAAATTCCAGTTTGATTACACGTTGAGTGAAAAACTATTTTCTCTTATTAATCTTAAATAGTTTACCCTGTAGCTTCATTGCATGTCCACTAGTCTTACTATATTCTTTTCTATCAGTAGGTCACATATGCAGGTTATATATGTCCACTTGAGCAAGGAAATACATTCAGGTAAGCAAGTTAACATACTACAATTGTTTATTGTTTATCAAATCTAAACACAGAGAGAGGCCCGCAACAAATGCAGGATAAGTGATCACATATTAGAAAACATGCAGAAAATAAAAACTGAAATGGAGACCTCACAAAACTGGACTCTGCAAGCAATACAATACTAGAGAGACAGAAGCACATATCTTATATACTGTACAAAATTTAAACATATGAGATACACATTCCAAAGTTGACCCATTCCAATCACTATAAAGTAAAATTCTCTTTTTTTATACCTTTGTTGTGTGGACATTTTATTTCATTGTTCTGGTCTATTTTTTTTGCCAGTTTGCTCCTCAACATTTTTTTCCTTCCCTTGCCACCCAAATCATCATCACATGCCAGAAGAAAAATTACCTTTAGCAGATTTTAAAATAGAATCTGTCTTTTAGACATAAATAGTTTTACTTGCTTAGCGACCACGTATGTAACCACATCCAGGCAGACTCAGTGTGTCCAATCCAAAATATATTATAAGGGGCATGGGGGAAGAATAAAATATCAAATTCTAAAACTTGTGAAGATCTTTGTAGACCCAACTATACTATTAATCTTGCCCACATCCTGTGGTAAAACATTCCACAGCTTAATCATGTATTGACTGCTAATATACTTTCTTAAATGTGTTTCAAATTTGCTAGCAGTTATGATATTGGTGATGCTTATCGTCCATTTTTTTTCCTTTTGTTATCAGATTTAGTGCAACTTTTACAATGTTCTCATCTCTTCTGTATTAGTGAGATACAGGGGCATTAGTTTTCAGCAAGTGAGGCATGTTGCAGACGTTTTACATTTATATATGGAGAATACAGCTACATGATGCTGGATGGGACATTAGGGGAGCTGCTGCTGTAGCAATATTCGCCACATATAAATGTAAAGGGCCCGATATTGAGTTAGGAGGGCTATGAGCCCCTTTGGCGCATAGCCCTCCCCGCTAACCTATAACCCTGGATATTCAATGCCAGGATCATATGCAGCCCCGGCATTGAATATCCAAGATCACCGCACTGCCTCTCAGCTGCAGTCTATATCCGGGCAGCAGCGATATTGCATACTGTCAGTTAGCTCCTGCGCTTAAAGATAGGTGAGCTTTTGCCTCATCTATCTTTTAGGTGCAGGTCGCTAACCGGGCAGCATGCAATATCGCTGCTGCCTGGTTACCGATTATCACTACCTCAGCTCCTCCCTGGAATGCCCCCAACATGCTCTGATGCTAAGTGGTTAGCATCGAGGCATGGAAGGGAGAAGAGAGAGGATATTCAGCGGCACTAACTGTTGAATAACCCGGATAGCGACATTTTGACGGTTTACAGGGTTGTAAACCGTGTAAATGCCCTTTGAATATTGGGCTCAAAATGAAAACCCGGTGATTGGGGCCAGGGCCAGATGCAGGGGGGTTCCCCGCTGCCCAGTTCAGGCCATGGCAGGCCAGCCTTGAGAAGGGCGGTGGGGAAAAGGGGGGCCGTAGCCACGGGAATTGGGGGCGTCTGCAGGGAGGACGTCCCTGCAGGGGCACACCGGGCCATCCTCGGGCCATATTCTGCTGACCGTGGGAAAGTTTTGCTCCCGTGGTCCAGAATGATGTCCAAATGAGCCTGTTTTGCTTGAGGCTGTCCGGACAGCTCGGATATGCCCCTCTCTGAATCGGGCTCCATGTCTAGTTAGTTGGTCTAGTCTGGCTCCTCTTATGTCACTCCCTCTGTCTCAGGCTCCACATAGTGGGGAAATAGGTTGTTGCAGAATTAATATTTTTTCTTTAATTTTATTCTAGTTTATGCCCCTTAGAGAATGGACACATTGGATAAGCATGCCTTTTTCCATAAGGGAATGATACAAAATGTCTTACATCAGTGCTTCCCAAACCTTTTTTTTGATGTGAGCCCATTTTAGCCACTGAAAATTCACATGACCCCAGATAATAATCAAAGCAATTATGCAAACCTAATAGCAGCATATTAATTGTATTTCTTAAAGATTCAATAACATAAATATGTAAATATGTTTTTTAAAAGTAATTATTTATCTGACATACTCACCAGGTCTGAGACACAGGTTTGCAAACACACACATTCAGCTTCTCAAACTTTCTGCACCAGCACAGCCACAGAGACATCGGAACAGCCATCCTCTTTTTTTAGGTGGAGGCTATGGTAGGAGGAGAGGTGAAGGGGTTCATACTGGTATGCAGTTGAGGTGTCTGTGCAAGTGTGTGTATTTATTTGAATTTTAGCTTTAACAGCTATCTTGCTTGTAATGGACAGGAAGAAATTTTAGTTTCAATTTATTTAATAAGTTTATTTTCCATTCATTGTGGAAGTCTGCAAGACAAAGTAAATAATAACATACATGAAGGCACATTTTAGATTGACAGATCAACATTGAGACATCAAGGTTGTGATGTACATAATTACAGCAGTGTTTTAGAAAAAGATCTGCTGAATGTGAAGCCTGTACATGCACGTGTATTTTCTCATAGATTTATTTATTTTTTATTTATTTAACATTTTCTTCTATACTGCGCTATTAAAATCAGCGCAGTGTACATCGAACAAGAATACTGCAATGTATACAAATAACATTGAGTTTACAAAGAACAGGGAATTGAACATGGGAGAGAAAACAGGGAAATTAAATACGTATTAAATACGTAGATGGAGCCAGAGGACCCATTTTGCAAATCTAGAAGTGTGAAAAATTAACAGAGGAAACTTGGCAACTTCCAGATGTAGGTGACAACACTTACATATAGAAGTTGGTATTCTGCCATTTCTGCATGCAAACCCACGCTTATAAATGCTGCCAATGACAGATGCCAGTTTGGAGAGAGAAATAAGCAATGGGAGATTAAAGGGATAACCCCCTTAATCTCTTCTATAACGGGCTGCCTGAACTGAGCACTTTTTAAAAACCTATACACGCTGGGTAGTAGCTGTAAATCCTGACATGGACAACTGCAGTCACACAGTTACGTATATTCCCTATATGAAATGGGGAGCGTGTGTATACATTTTTGATCCACCCCACTCTCTAACCACAGCCTGACATGCCTCCTTGCAATTTCTACATAGTAAAGGCATCCATCTATAAATTCAGCCCTTTCTAAAATCGTCATTTCCACATGGATGCCATTTCCACATTACAAATGCCTGGAAATTGCAAATAAGATTTCTAAAATACCCCTATAATATTAGACAAATATAACAATACATTGTCAAAAATTACACAATAGGATACCTAAAATCCCTAAAAACGTAATGCATCCCTACTCTCACCCCCCTTAGCTTTTAATTTCCCCCTTGCCTACTGGACTTTCTATCCCAGTTCCTTAAATAACTGACTTACTTCCTACTAGATGCCTGTAAAAATAATACAGTTTTCAGTTGTTTCCTTATAATCATTCTGTAAATGGACAAGACAATGGGTCTGTCTGCAACAGATATTGCAGAGCTATTTGTAGCTGTTTAGCTTCATCTGCAAGACTGGGGAAACTACCAGTTAGGTTGTCCCTGCCACTTCAAAAGCAGGCACAGGCTCATAAATCAGAAGACAGCTGGTAAGATGCTCAGGCCTCTTCTCATATAAGACTATAAATCAGAGTACAAATTTTAAACTCAATTCTCTGCCACACCAAAAGCTAGTGAAGCCTAGATTTGTTGTTGTTAAGTGCTGCCGGTGTCGACTCATGACGACCCTCTGGATAGTTGTCCTAAACGGTGTTCGATCTTCAGTCAGATGGCTCATTGTTGATAGAGTGGCACCCATAACTGCTGTTATTGTATCGATCCATCTCATTGCTGGCCTTCCTCTTTATGTATGCATTAATGCACGGAAAGTCATAGTATTTTAGCAGTTTACATGCATAACGTAGTCAGTTGCTATTCTGTAAGTACGCATGTTGGGCTAATGGTGTATACTTTTACTGAGGGCATCTACAGGGGCAGAGCAGAAATACTATAAATTATGGACATTCTTGCACAATCTATTTGGTCATTTGCATCTGCTGTAGGACAGGCATTAAGTGCTTGCACCTAGTTTAATGTACATTTTTGACCACTTACGCCTGTGTCTTACATCAAAATAGGCTTAAAATATACTTGTGTGTGTGTAAAATTAGGCAACCCTTACAAAATTGCCCTCCACATGTGACCAAAATGAAGACCATGACACCAAGCATGCTACAGCATTCTGTACCACAGGAAGAAGTAATTGAATCTTTGTTTACAAGCCTCTTACGGGTTATACTCATATGCTGATCAATTCAAACTTCATAGGGCTCTTCATTGGGCCAGGCTTCCATGTCACACATGTGTAGACCTCTCACAGCAGATATAAGTTTGGGTAAAATTTTCAATCACACCATGGCAAGCTGTGAACTCGCATGCATTGGAAAGCAGTTGTTGCTGAGAACCAGTCATGTTTCGCCACTGATGTACAACTGTCAAACTGGCCAGGCTTCCATGCATCACTAAAACATGACAGAGATTTCTGAAAGATAAAAGTTCAGATAAAAAGTCAGTCACATTGCTGAAAGCAGCAAAGCTATTGAACTGCAGTTGCTATTGAGAGTCGGTGATCTTTAGCAAGTCCCTCTATTCCAAGTATTTTTGTGTTTTGTATAACAACTAATGTGGCTGTCAATACAATTTCATCTATTTCTACGTTCATCAAATCTATTGCAGCTTTCTTTAGATAGTGAGGAGAGCCCACAAAACAAGGATTTCCAGTGGCTGCCCTCTGCTTCTGCACATCAGTGGCAACCACGAGCAGTGCTGCAAAACAAAAACTATGCCTTTCTCGGGTATAGTTACTGTAAATTTCTCAAGATAATGGTTCTGCATTGAAATTCTGCATGTTTTTTCATGCATTAGTTAGCTATGCAAACACAACGTAATGGCTTATTTACATAATTATACAACATATTACCTGGTTTTGCAATAGCTCAATAAGAAAAGAAAAACAATAAAAACACACAAAATTTTGAAAATGGAATAAAACATCCTAGCTGCTACTCTTGCATAGTACACACTTTTCTTTCTCATTGATGCTATCAATGCAGTCAGTATGCAGATTTCAGTTATTGCATGGTTTACATGTGCCCAAAACTCACATGTGCCCAAATTCACATAAGCCGTTGTGAAAGATAAAAATGATTACTTAGCATATTAAAATACATCCTGTTACATGCCAATAATGTCCTATTGTCAAATAGCAGGGTATCTTCATTCCGTTTATTATATATTTGATTGCTCCTAAATGATTTAAAAGATAGCAAAAGGAGAAAAGGCAAACATTGTTGTTTGTCCCTATGCCTTTGTCTTCACTCATCTTGTCTGTCTGTACGTCCTGGGTGAACCTGTCCTCTCTTGTGCGTATTGGGCTCTTTCACTGTATGCTGCCAACATTGTGAGTATTCTGTTTATGCAATATGAATGTTCTATTGTATTGCTTTATTATTGCCTAGCTCCAAGTTGTCTATTATACTGACATGTGGTCATTTTGCCATTATAAGTTTGTTTATTTATTTAGCAGCTTTTCTTCATACTGTTTATCTGGACGCCAAAGCAGTTTACAGTGAATATGAACCTGTGGAACTTTACATTGAACAAGATAACTTATGGTGTTAACAAGTAACCAACTATTTACATCTAATTATGTTAAAAGTATTATTGTAACATGAGTTTGAAGTTTTCTGTTATACACCGCTTGAGCGAATCTCTTAAAATACATACAAGCGAACAGGCTCTGGACCGTGTTGCCTCAAATAACTGTTGAATATTTTGAAAACATACCCTTATATGATAGTGTTGTCTGGGCTGAATTATGCAGGGATCACATGTTCTTTTCTGTTAGTTAGCAGTGAGATTATTTGCTACCATCATCCATTATTTTCCTCTGAGTGTTAAATGTGTTATTAATATTGAAGAATGTATGCTTTATTATGATTAATGATACCCACATTTTGCTGACTGCTTTCAATTTTATTGTAATACCCAGCTTTAATTGAGCATGCTCTTTTTAATTTCAATCAACGTACCCTGTGATTTGACAGTTTGCATGAGAAATGAATTGAGCATTGCTGTGCCATTTTGTTAATGAATTACATCATCAGTTGTTGCTGGAAGCATTTCTAGGGACATTATATTACATTCTGTTCATATAAAACCTCAAATATATCTCCCACCTATGGGGTGCTTGATTAAGTATTCATTCGGGATCGTTAGGAAGCTGATTTTATTTATACAAATTTTTCAAGTAAAATGTGAATATGTATAGTTGCATTTTGCTAGGTTACTCCGTTTTTTGTGAAAGCAACACTCTGGTTTATACTATCTGAAGCTGATTTTGTGTGCATAGCTAATTTTACAGAGGTTTGTCTTCTTTCAGGGACTGATGTTTGTGAAAGTTCAAGGATGCTATTTTTAACGAGGCATTATTGGGATGATTTAGCATGGTGTCACATGAACATTACAGTTGCTTTTAATTATACCTTAATACACTACATTGAGAGAAGTGATCCCCTGGTTATACAATGATTTTCAAGATATGAGACTTGCACATTGATTGTTTAAACTCCATAACTTTCAAATTGTAACTAAATTCACCTTTTCCTGTTATTTTATAGACTTAGAGCTAAATTTTCAAAATTGCTAAATATTCAAATGCCACGGCAGTCAGCCATGGTTCTTAAATATCGGCGGGATATTCAGCAGCAGTATCCATAAATCTGGCTTCTCCAGGACCAAGCAGGAAGTCGGTCCTCACATATGGGTGACGTCGGCGCCGATGGAGCCCTCGTGCGGAGCATTTCCCCAGCTTTCAAAGAAAGCCTTTGGGAATTGCAGCGCGCATGCACGGTCCCCTTCCTGCCCAAGGGTGCCATCTTGCTCAGTCTTCTTTTTTCCGCGGAGCCCGACGGACGTAGTTCGTTTTTCCCCGAGGAAAAAGTTGATTTTCCCTATTTTTTCTCTTTTTTCTTCGGTTCAATGCCGGATCCTTTTCCCGCCTTGGACCGATATGCCGGTATCGAGTCCTCTCTCTCTTTTTCGGTTTTTGTCCTTTGTGACTAGCGTTCGCGCCATTTTTCTTTTTTCCCTGGCAGCCCGGTCTTTTGACCTCGCAGGGGCCCTTTTTCCCCCGATGGCTACCAGCGGGTTTAAAAAGTGTGATCGGTGTAAGAAACTTATGTCCCTTACCGACACACATGACTGCTGTCTCCGCTGCCTCGGTCCCGATCATTACCCGATGATCTGTGGTCCGTGTGGCAAAATGTCCTCGAAGGCGTTGAGAGTCGGCAGCACCAAAAGGATAGGATCTTTTCTGACTCCGCATCCGGACGGGTCTGGACCTCATCAGAGGCCTCGACGTCTCAGGACTCCGGCCCCCGAGCAGCATCGGGGTTCCTCTGAGCGGGGGTCTCCTTCGTGGGAACATCGCAGGAAGAAGATACCCGTGAGGGCGGCATCGGTGGACGCTCCTGGTTCCTCGAGGGCCAGGTCGCATAGCCCCAATAGCTGTCCCGGGTCTATGGAGTCGGAGAGGCCTGCCAAACATCCTCGTATCGAGATGGAGTCTCCTGGACACGTAAGTGCTGTAGTCCTCATGGACTCTCCTCCAGGGGAGCCGACGTCGGGGCCCGAGTCCGGGGGCTGCTGGGTCTCCCGAGCTCGGACTCAGGTTGACGGCCTTGGAGAGCAGCGTCGCTGCCTTCATGGAACAGCAGCGGGCATTGATCGCCGGTCTCACCGGTGCATCTGCCCCGACCACCAGGACCTCGATGTCCAAGTCGACCCCGGAGGCCGAGCCGATCCTCGAGTCCATGCAGGCTCGAGTCGATCCTCGGCCACGGTCTCCCTCGGCCTCCCGTTCGGGACCGAGGTCGTTGACGCCGGTACCCTCGGCATCGGGGCGGAGGGCATCGGTGCCCGCCCGACCGGAACCGCTCGATTCCTCCTCCAAGGAGTCGGGCTGGGAGACGGAGGACAAAGAGTCACCCGATACTTATCAGACTCGGTGTGTCCCATCGGACTCGCCGGAGTCCGAACCTCGGAGACGATCCCCACCGGAGGATACCCGGTTCTCGGACTTCGTGCGGGATATGGCCAAGGCCTTGGCCTTCCTCGCAGATCCCGAGGAAGAGCCTCGAGCCAAGGAGCTCGAGGCCCTCCAGTATGACTCTCCCCCGAAGGAGGCCTTTACTGTTCCGGTTCCTCCGATGCTGGAGCGGCTGCTCTTCCGCATGTGGGAGACCCCGGCCTCGACGCCGGTGTTAAGCAAGTGGGTCGATTCAATCTATCGAGTCCGCAAGAGCCCCGGGTTCCAAAAGGCGCAATTACCGCACCACTCCATGGTTGTGGAATCGGCCATGCATCGACTGAAAAGTCAGAAGATGCACTTCTTGGTGCCTCCCGGCCGGGAGGCGCAGAACCTGGATGCCCTCGGTAAGAAGTGCTTCCAGGGCTCTATGCTTGCTTGCCGTGTCCAGACTTACCAGCTCTACATGGGCATGTACCTCCGAGACCTGGCAAAGGAGATTGCCGGGTTCTCTGCTGGTCTCTCCGAGGAACCTTTGCAGAGGTTCCAGGCCTTGTCCACTGGTATTCGAGAGTGCTCAAAGTTTATCTCTCAAGCAGCCTACGATGGAACTCTCTACCTAATGAGCTGAGAGCAGCTCAGGACATCAATGACTTTAGAAAGCAACTGAAAACATCTTTGTTTATAGAACACTACGGTCATCCGACCTCGAGCCCTGGGTGCAGGACAAGTTTGTCGATGTCCCCTGCCGAGGTGAAAACCTCTTTGGCAAGCCCATGGCTGAGAAGGCTGCAGAACTCGAGACCGAGACTCTGACCAGGACTAGGCTGTCCAGAAAAACCTCTGCCCCTTCTCAGAAGAAGAAGGGCTCGGGGAAAAAGCCCTTTTACCCGAGGAAGTCTTCTGCCTATAAACCATACCCTCATTATCAGGCCTCTGCAGCTCCCCAACAGGGTCAGCAGGCCAAGGGGCAGGGTCAGGGGCCCCGTAGGTAGAAAGCCACCAAGCCAACAACACCGGCCCCTGCTCAGCAGGGTGGGGGTTTTTGACTCAGCAAGCATAGCCTCTTCTCCTCACCTGGCTCACATCAGCACAGGAGGCCGGCTGGCCCACTTTGCCCAGAGGTGGTCAGTCGTAACATCAGATACCTGGGTATTCCATATAGTCCAAAAGGGCTATCTTCTTCATTTTCACCAGGTACCTCCCTCCTACTTTCCAGGGGAGCCTCCAAGACCCCCTCTGCACAGGGACCTACTCCTTCAGGAGTTAGCAAGTCTGCTAAAGGAACAGGCTGTGGAACCGGTGCCCCACCACCTGAGAGGTCACGGCTTTTATTCCAGGTACTTTCTGGTACCAATAAGAACAGGAGGCCTC